>CM072514.1:34079702-34239702 GCA_036898135.1 Oncomelania hupensis
CTTTAAAAACTTTATAAAAATTAAAAAAAAATTGAAATAGAGCCAGCTAGTAATGCAGAACACAATATGAAGACTTCTTCTATGATCAATCAGCATGCAGTTAGAATTTATTAGATCGACTTGGCAAGTCAGCTTTATACACTGTCGCCGTTACTGGGCCTGGAACAAACGATTTTAATACAGAATACAGAATACAGAACGCAATCACCCACTGAACAAATAACTCACTCGTTCACCCATTCGTTAACAGAATCATTCACGAGTGCCCTCAATCACAAAATGAATGAATCAATGGATTATTGAATCAACCAGTCAGTCAAGGACCTACCCTGTCCCTCTGCAAGCCGCCAGCGTTGCTGATGTTGATGACATAGATGAAGCCGAAGGCTCGTGACATGTAGTTCTCCAGCTGGCGTGACACTCGGCTCTCCCCGACCCCCGGGCTGTCCACCATCACCACACCCTCCTGCGCAAACCAGGACAAAGGGGACAGGCCTGTGGGTTAACAAGGGAGACGAAAAGTTTAGGTTCTTGTTGTCTTTTTGGTGGGTGGTAGTATTTATTGTTACGCTGCGTCATACTGAGTCATAAGATAAGACTGCTGCGCTCCCTTGTCATCTCCATCTTCCTATACGCTTGCGAAACATGGACCCTCACAGGAGATCTACAACGAAGAATACAAAGCATGGAGATGAGGTGTTACAGAAGACTTCTGGGCATTTCATATATACCCAGCACATCACCAACGACGAAGTCCGACAGACCATCACACAAGCCATTGGACAACACGATGACCTGCTCACAGTGGTGAAAAAACGGAAAATCCGATGGTATGGCCACGTCATCAGATCATCAGGTCTTGCAGAGATCATCCTGCAAGACACAGTGCAAGGAGGTAGAACAAGAGGGAGACCGAAAAAGAGTTGGGAGGACAACATTCGAGAATGGACTGGTTTGACACTGAGCGAAACAATCAAGGTTGCTGAGGACATGGAAAGATGGAGTACGCTGGTTAAACGATCATCTGTGGTGCCCCTACGACCTTCGAGTTACGGGATAGGATAGGATAGGATAGGATAGGATAGGAGTCATACTTACCACACGTCATTTTCAATTGACCATATTTTCGGAATCAGAACTAAAGAAGGGGGTAAAATCTCCGAACCTTTTTCAAACAATTTTGGTCTTATATTGTGTGTTTTTTTTTTAGTTTTTAAAATGATTTAATGCAGAAAAGGAAGTAAACTTATAAAACTCGAAAACTTCCCATCAAAATTGACATTATCAATAATTCCACTTTTTTTTCCCTATTATATTCATCATCCTTCCTCACCTACTTTCTACTGCGCAAATCAGGATACAAGGGGCAATCATAATTATGGGTTAAATTACTGAATGCAGAAAAGGAAGTCTATGACGGCCTACTAGCGCCAAAACCCAGAATTATTAGTATCACGAGATACTTTGAATTAACACGTGTTCTGTGTAATTTACAGAGATACCGGTAATCCACAGCGTTAATTAATAAATATTAGTATTCGCCATGCCTTCCTAGCGCCGAAACCTCATAATTACAAATTTCGCGTACAAATAACAATTATCATGAGATAGTTACAATTATTATGAGATAATTACAACTAGTCTATCACTAAAATTACAAATATCTTTGCGTGATCATGTTTAATTTTCAGTTTGGGCTCTAGTGAACCGTCTGGAAATGTGCCAAAACCAAAAATTATAATTTTCATCTAATAATTACAATTGTTACGCTTTAATTGTAAATATGTCGTTTTCCACGGAACTGTTCGCTTTTGTCTCAACCGTGCTACATAAAGAGCATGCGCAATGTATAGTGACCAATCAGCGTAGACTTCCGAACACCTGCTCTTTCGCCCCGCTGCAAATTTGTGCAGGTTTTGGCGCTAGTAAGTCGCCTTAACCAGAATTAAGCATAATCATGTAAAAATTGTAATTATTAGGTGCAAATTGTAATTATTATGTGATGTTTTGGCGCATTTCCAGGCGGATTGCTAAAGCCAAAAATGAAACATAAACAGGATCACGATAAGATATTTATAGATCTAATTTTTCAATGATAATTGAAATTATCCCATGATACTTGTAATTATCCCACGATATTTATAATTATCAGGATTTGGCGCTAGTAGACCATCATAGAAATCTTAATTCGGTGTTCCCAGACGAAGACTTCCTTCAAAATTGACAGCATGAATTATTTAAACTTTTTTCCAGCCACAATCAGTCATAATTACGGGTTAAATTATTGAATGCATAAAAAGAAGTCTTAACACTGCGCTCGCGAAGGAGGTCTTTCCATCAAACTTGAGAGTATAGGAAAAGTTATATTTACATTTGATCAGCTCTAAGGTGTTCCTCATCATCATTCATTACTCTCTCTTCTGAGTAAACCAGGAAAATGGGTGAGTGGGGCAGGACCACTCTCCAACCTGAGGTATGTCCACTATCATCGAACACCCTGCTGCCCAACCCAGGACAAGGGGGCAACGGGATCAAACAGATCACAGTTTGCACACTGGCTATTTTAGCGATTATAGAAAGTAGTGCTATAATCAGTTTAACATTTTCTCCAGCATAAAATCCAATAATTTAGCGCAACGTCATTTTCGCAAATAATATTAGAACTATTATTGGATATTTTAACTTTAAAATTATGCAATGTACCATACCATTTTTTCCGAAATCGTCGACTGATAGAAAATAATCCATCATTATCATCATCATCATCATCATCATCATCATCATCATCATCATCATCATCATCATCACCACCATCAGCACTACAACCAAAACCATGATCATCACATTCAGTGCGACATCCCGAAATTCCGACACTGACGTGACATCGAAACTTACCCCTAATATGGGCAGAGGCCAGTAGATTTCGATCTTTTCGTACGGACTCTCCTTCGTGCGACTGTCAATGCATGTCACGTGGCTGGTCAGTTCCCGGAGGAAAGGCGTGTCGTCGCCTTGGTGACATTCTTTGACGGTGGGTTTTTCGCCTCTATCCCAGGTGTAAAGTACAAACCGCTTGGTATCTGAATGGCGAACTTCGCAGACCGTGCGAGTTCCGTAGACTAGGTCTGAGGGCAGAATCTTGCAGCCCGCTATCAGATTGATCAGGCTGCTCTTACCCGAAGCTTTCTCACCTGCAAAGTCAAGTCACCTCAAGTCAACAAAATCTTACTTGTTACTAACTTAGTTATGAGGTTTAACGGGTCTGTTACGTTGGAGACGCGTGCGATGGTACATGTAGGTTTACGTGTGAAATGCGCACAATAATAGGCTTGCGTGTGTGACGCGCGCGATAGATCAGATCGTTTTGTTTTGCTAAGCATGCAGTAATAGAGTGTATTTATCTTTGATTTGAATTTGCGTTGTTATTAGAAGAGGCTTTGTATAACGTTGGTGTTTTTAGTTGCTCGATATTATTTGAGAATTTTCTCGTGTCAGTTGTTTACTATCGATCAAAGCGTGTGGATAATTCTAGTGGTAACCACGAGACGCTTCCATCCCAAATAAGGTTGTATGACGTGAGACAGTGATGATGAAATTAATTCTGATTGGTTGAGGTGTGTCACGTTGGGGGTTTTCTCGCTCTTTCTGGAGTTTAGAGAGACTCTATATATATATAGTGCCGCACTGTTTCAAAAGGTGTTTTTTTTAGAGAGAGTTGAAAGTAGAGAGAGTTGTTGTATTAGAGTTGAGAAAGTTGTTAAAAGTGGAAAGTTGATAGTCGAGAATTGTAGAGTGGAAAAGCGATTGAACGATTGTATGCAGTTGTTGATGTATGCTGAATAAAAGTGGAAAACCTCAAACGACGACTCCTGACTTGTTGATGATTGAACGGGTTGCGTGGATAAAGGAATCTGAGTTACACTTTATCAGGTTTCAAGCATCGGGGCTGAATCAACTACTGATACAGAAAAAACATCATCAAGTGTAACAGGGTCACCGAGGGTTATCTTTGGGTAATCTGGTTTCCTACTTCTTTTCATAACTACTGGACGCAATCAATCTAAATTTATTTTTTTTTAAATATCCTTCTGGTATTCTAATAGCGATTTCTCTGCCTATTGCACCGCATGTTGGAGTGACGAATGTGAGTTGCAGTTGTTTAAGTCTAAGTGGGATGTGCGTAACATGTATGTTGATATAGATCGCCTCGTTTTGAGCCGGATTGGATAATTGGAGGGGATAGGGCAGAGAGGGTGGATGAGGTGGGGGTTGAGGGTTTAAAAAAAAGGAGGGAGGGCGGGAGAGGGGGGGGGACGCGTATTTTATATAGCATCTAGATTTGTTATGATGTTGATGATGATGATGATGATGATGATGATAACGATGATGATGATGATGATGATGATGATGATGATGATGATGATGATGATGATGATGATGATGATGATAGTCATTATTATTATTGCCATTTTTGTCTTATAGCCTCATCTTCTTACCGGCAACGACGATGAGGCAGTCGTTCTTTTGGAGTTGAGCGACAGTGGCATCGAGCGAACGTTGAACGTCGGGGAAGACGTGCTGCAGGTCGCCCTTGAACTGCTCTGGGAGGGAGTCCAAGTACTTGCGGGATTGGAGAAACAACTCCATCAAACCTTTTCTGTTGCTGAAGTCATCCTGCACAGCTTCCTTCAAGGCTCGATCCTAGAAGGACAGACGACATCATCATCATCATCATCATCATCATCATCATCATCATCATCATCATCATCATCATCATCATCATCATCATCATCATCATCATCATCATCAATCATCATCATCAATCATCATCATCATCATCATCAATCAATCAATCATCAATCATAATCAATCAATCAATCATCATCATCGTCATCATCATCACCAGCATCATCAGAATAGTGTTTTAAGCATTTGACACTCTATAACACGTTTAGGAAATGCGCGTCCGAATCATTAAAATCTTAAATTAAGAATATTATGGATGCTATAAGGGCCTTAGTTATAAATCAGACTTAATGCGCGGGGATCTGTAGCCAACATGCACGCTTTACACGTTACAGAAACTCCTATACTTACACAACAAACCAACGTTCATTTCTCTAACGCGTGGTGCAAAGGCGCATAGCTATTAGAAGAAGGAAAGGATCCCGCATTTTATTTTGGGAAATTTTAGATTGTTAATTGATTGATTGATTGATTGTTGCTTTAGGTCCAGCGGACTCTTCCAAACCAAATCAGGACCGGACAACCCCCGATCCGCATTAAAGATCTGCTGAAACAACCCTAGTGGGAAAACTGAATGCCCTCCACCGGCCAGTCACTTTACAATAAAGACATCCCACGCAGGGGACGGCTGAGGCTTTACCCCAACTAATCAAACCCCCGGTTACAAAAACAAAATAGAATACAAACATCATTATAAATTATCAACAAAACACACACATATAAAATGCCTATATTGCTAAATAATAACATCATAGGAAGCCCTAGTGACCACCCGGCAGAAAGCGTCCAATATTCCCAAGCTGATCCAACAGACCTCATACACAAACAGGGAGTCTTGTCCAGGAAGAGTTTTCAAGAAAAAAGGTAGGTCATTGATCTAGCGAAGAAGAAGATAGTATAGCAGAGTGATGGGACAGAGCAGGAATGGGAAAGAGCAAATGAGGAAGACAGCGACAGTGGGAATTTAAAGCACTAAATTTCCAGAAAGTGAGGATACTATTTATACTGAAACCCCCGGCACTCCAACGGGGGTACTGTTGCCGCAGTGAATCGGTCATGCCTATACAGGAAAGACAGGTTTTCAACTGGGGCTTTCACTTTTCCCTTTATAGATAGAACAATCTACAGTGGCAAGATTGCTCATGACCCCAAGGGGTGAAATTTTAGATAGATTGCACCCAATCCCATTATTGAAGGGAGGGGGAAACATGAGTGCCCAGAGGAAACGCTCGGTGACCTAAAAGTCTCGTATCTAAATCACATAAGTTCGCCCCTTGCGGGAATCGAACCCGCGACCTTCGGCTTAAGAAACCGGGGACTAACCAAATGCGCCATAAGGTTCTTTCGCTGGAATGCATTCGTGCAAAGACCAGAATTCGGTTTATACTCTTGTTGAAAGGAGTATGGTACAGGGCCATGCAAGCAAACTAGCATAGGGTTAAATCCTAAAGGTAATACATATTGCAATAATTATATTTGTTTAAAATAATTTTTGTGTAGCGCTTTTCCAACTCAAGAGCTGCTTAAGGCGCTGGCTGATACAGGATGTAATCAAACTGCCCGAGGCGCCCACTTGCAGCCTTTTGGGGACATCGCCCAGACACCGAAGAACAATCCTGGGCGACCGGATATAAGGGAGAGGTCGGTGGGAAAGAAATGACCTATTGCTTATTGGATGTATTTGTGAAGCCGGCACTCACCCGTCTAGGACATGAGCGTCAGGATCTTTAAAAGTCCGTTGGATGGAATGCGTGTGAGCACTAACTGGACTTCGGTTTATACTCGCATCCGCAGGATGACATTGTCAGAAATAGCCACAAAGTCATTTCGATAATTTACGCACGATCGACCGCGAAATTAGCTCAATGGAAGACTAAAACACAACAACTACTCCTGCAAATAGCTCGCGCATTAGATTTTTTATTGAAGAAGATGAGGATGCTGATGAAGAGGAAGACGGAGAAGATACTATTGAGCATCTCTTGAACCGTAAAAAGCGCTGTATAAGAATGATAAAATAGATAAATAAATCTGTTTGATAAACAACTGGAAAGCTGATACAGCAGAAGGGAGAATTAAAAACACACCGCACACCCGAGACCAGCGGAGGGATTAAGCTAAAGATGTGTTCAGCTATTGGTAGCTACGATGTAACAAGAACCTCACATAACATTTCAATGGAAAAAAGATTTGTCTGATTGTATCGAATAATTAGACGAACTGGCATTCGCGGCGGTGTTCTAGTGGCGTGCATTTTCGATCCTTACAACACACACACACACACACACACACCCACACACACACACACACTCACACACACACAAGTATGCAGAACACCAAGCCTGGGTTTTACTAGGAATGTAAGAATCGGAAAGTGATTTTTTGACGGAAAGAACGCAAACTTCTTCTAGAAATATAAGAATCTAATACAAAATTGGCTCTTCCGTCTCCAAAGTTGACCTAGTTCGTCTCCTATAGGCGACGAAATAGGTCGAACTTTCTTGCAAAATTTCCCGAATATTGACTGGATTTTCTACGTCCCGCATAGAGCACTCCCTTGTACTTAAAACACTCTCATGCACTACAACTGCACTCCCATGCACTAAAAGAGCACTCCAGTGTACTTAGAAAAAAGTGGGTGGCTGGAAAACACTGCGTGGCTAATACACCCACCCATTTCCTGCATAAAAAGCAAGGTTAGTCACCCATTTCAAGGCTTATACCTCCGCAAGCAGCGCGCGCACACATACACGCACACACGCGAATAATAATTTTTTTTAAAAAATCTTCACTTGTCTCGAGTAATTACACGAAGAAGCTTTCCGCGCTGTGCTTAGTATGCATTTCTTTTACGAGGTCTAGTTATCAAGGCCATCGGGTTGACAAGGGTCGACAAGCCCTTAGAGGGTTAAAGTAATCAATTATCTCCCCTGGAGACCATTTCCATTTCCATCAAATGTCTCTGTCTTGCACTCAGCAGACGATGGCTGAACACATTTTAATTTATATTCTAAAAATGACTTTATATTCTTGCTTATATAATGGAAGCTCTTTACTTCCATGAATAATCAGTACACAAAAAATATGCCCGGAGGTAACTGAAAAGCCATCCATGGGGTGCCAAAATACATCTATTTTTAAAATTTCAAAATTACCCAAAGGAATTTTAATTGTTCAACTTTATTACTCTGAAAAAGCAGAAATAATCCACACCATACATCACCCTTACGGACACTTTCATTTTCATGAACTCCAACAGTCAAAATCATATTCGATTTTATCTAACAAAACTATCTACTTACGTAAATATGTAAACGTTAATTAGTTAGTTATTCATTGCTTACAGGGTCCAGCAGATTGCAAGAGCCGAATCAGGACCACAAAATCTAGACCACAGCTTGGTTGAAAGAGGATTCACCCCTGATCCGTATAAAGGATCTGCTAAATCACCCCTAGTGGTAACACTGAAGGCACTCCACCAGCCGGTCACTTTACAAAAAGGCATCCCACGCAGGGGACGCTGAGGCTATACTCTAATTTATCGACCCCCACCCTACCCCCCACCCCCGTTTACAAAAACAAAATAAAATACAAAAACATTATAAAATATCAACAAAACACATACATATAAAATGCCTACATTGCTAAATAATAACATCATAGGAAGGCCAAGTGACCATTTGGCAGAAAACGTCCAATATTCCCAAGCTGATCTAAAAGACCTCATACACAAATGAGGAGTTTGGGCCTGGAATAGTTTTTTTAAGAAAAAAAACGTAGTTGACTGGTCTAGCGAAGCAGATAGTATTAGTAGATTGCTAGAACAGAGCAGGAATGAGAAATAACAAAGGAGAAAGACAGCGACAGTGGGAATTTAAAGCACTAAATTTCCAGAAAGTGGGTATACTATTTAGACTGAAACTCCAGGCTCCCCCACGGGGGCTGTAAACGTTAATGCATATATACTCTCTAATATTGAATACTGCAACTCGCTCCTTCCTGGCCTTCCCTCTACCTCCAGCCCATATTATCATTCGAAACAAAAAAAGATGGGACCATGTCAGTCCACTCTTAACCTAACTACAATGGCTTCCTGTTGCAGACCGCGTTAAATACAAGATCAACCTTCTTTGACACAAATGCATTCACGGAACTGCCCCTGTTTACCTCTCAAACCTAATCACTCCCGCACAGTCCATCAAAGAATCTCCGCTATTCCGACGACCGCTTCAGACTCAAAGTGCCTCGAACCTAGCTAGGCTTGTGTCCGCCGGTCAGCGCTCTTTCTTATGTCCCATCAACTGGAATTCACCACCTCTCTCATTCCGTGAGAACACAGACGCATTCACCAAGAAGAATGGACCCTAGGCAAGAATTGTGTGGATCCCCGATAGCGGACGGGTATCTCTCTATATATATGATACGTACTACTGCGCTACTCGTCCGCTATAAGGGATCCAAACCATTCTTGCCGAGGGTCCATTTTTCTTGGTTAATGCGCCTGTGCTCAGAAACAGAAACAGTCAGGATCTTCTTTCAAAGCTGCCCTCACAATCCATTTGTTTTGCCCAGTAGTGGCTACCTTAATCTCACTTTTGCTGACCAGCTGGCACAGTGTCTATGGACCAACCACAGCGTGTTGGTTGTGTGAGTGTTTAGGTGTGCGTGTGTGTGTGTGTGTGTGTGTGTGTGTGTGTGTGTGTGTGTGTGTGTGTGTGTGTGAGTGTTACGAATTTACCTACGCGAATTTCGATTTTCGCTGGTGGCCTCGTGGCGCAGTGGATAAGTCGCCGTCCTATGCCGAAGGTCGCGGGTTTGATTCCCGCAAAGGGCGAACGTATGTGACTTAGGTACGAGACTATTGAGGTCACCGAGGGTTTTCTCCGGGCACTCCGGTTTCCTCCCTCCCTTCAATAATGGTACAGGATGCAGTCAATATACACATTTCAAAAATAAAAATTCGATTTTCTTCCGTCTTCTAATAGCGATCTCCCTGCCTTTACACCACCTGTTTGAGTGATGGATGTGTATTTAGTGTGTGTGAGGGTAAATGAGACAGGTGAGCGTGTATGTTGGTATAGATCGCCGCGCTTTGAGCCTTGGGGAAAGGCGCGTACATAGCATCCTGTATTATTATTATTATTATTATTCTTATTATTATTATTATTATTATTATTATTATTATTATTATTATTATTATTATTATTATTATCTGTGATGTCGACACCCTTACTCACCTCTCTACGCCATTTTCTGTCCCACTCCTTTATCCAGCCCCCACCCCTAAAACAAAATTTTGAACAATCTAACTAACGTTAGCTCCCCATCGCTCTACGGCCCCTTCTTACATCAATTTATTTTCAAACTAATGTAATTCATACTATAAATCAATCTTGATAGTAACATAATGTTTATACACAAGGTTCAATGTTATCTTGGATTGGTTGACTGGAATGCAACACTGATTTTACACCAGGGGAACTTTAGCCCTAATACACCTAATCATTAGGTTTCTTGCCCCTCCCCCCCCCCCCCCTTTTCCCTAATCCTCTCTCTCCCCCGTACACATTCCCCTCTCCT
Source organism: Oncomelania hupensis (assembly GCA_036898135.1). Taxonomy (NCBI): domain Eukaryota; kingdom Metazoa; phylum Mollusca; class Gastropoda; order Littorinimorpha; family Pomatiopsidae; genus Oncomelania; species Oncomelania hupensis. The sequence continues at coordinate 34,090,029 of CM072514.1, forward strand.
ACCTCCCACTCATATCCCCTCTTGGGGGTGCCGTTTTTTTTTGTATAAATAGTATCCCCACTTTCTGGAAATGTAGTGCTTTAAATTCCCACTGTCGCTGCCTTTCTCGTTTGTTCTTCCTCATTCTTACTTTTTGTATTTTTTACATAATTAACGTTGCAATAGTTTTTACATTATTTTACTGACAATATTGTAATTCTGCAATAGGGAGGAGGCGGGTCTTGTCCTTTTTTTTCTTTTTTTTAATCGTATCATTGTATTAATTAATTATTGTTAGATATAACAAATTCTTAGTTACATTTTTAAATTTGTATGGTGAATTCTCAGATTTTATTATCCTATTATTATCTAATATGCCATTTGTATTTTTTAATTAATACTTTTTATTATGCATGTGAATTGTATTGTATATGTTGTTGTTCCCTTTTATGTTTTTGCGAGTACGGTTGGTGTGAATGCTTGCATACGTTGTGTTTTATTGTTCATGTCTGTTCTGGTCGGTGTACTATCTTATATATATCTTATATTATATAAAATAATAATAATAATAATAATAATAATAATAATAATAATAATAATAATAATAATAATAATAATATTATTATTATTATTATTATTATTATTATTATTATTATTATTATTATTATTATTATTATTATTATTATTATTATTATTAGTCTGTTCTATCAATTTACTATTATCTTCTTCTTCACTAGACCTGTAACCTACCTTTTTCTTGAAAATTCTTCTGGGACAAAACTCCTTTATTTGTGTGTGATGTCTGTTGTATCATTACATTACATTACATTACATTACATTACATTACATTACATTACATTACATTACATGATTATTGCTTTAGGCCCAGCGGACTCTTCCGAGCCAAATCAGGACCATATCTGTATCAGCTTGAGAAAATTGGACGCTTTCTGCCAAATGGTCACTAGGGCTTCTTATGATATTATTTAGCAATGTAGGCAATTTATATGTATGTGTTTTGTTGATATTTTATAATGATGTTTGTATTTTATTTCGTTTTTGCAAACGGGATTTTGATAAATTAGAGTATAACCTCAACGTCCCCTGCGTGGAATGCCTTTATTGTACAATGATCGGCTGGTGGAGTGCCTTCAGTGTTACCACTAGGGTTGTTTCAGGAGATCTTTTATACAGATCAGGGGTGAGTCCTATTTCAGCCAAGTTGTAGTCTTGATTTTGTGGTCCTGATTCGGCTTTGTGCAGTCCGCTGGACCCTGCAAGCAATGAATAACTACATGTAACTAACTCCCACTCATATACACCCTCCATCCTTCTCATCTAAAACATAAAATTATTGTCCATAGTAGAGGACAGTGTGAACTATACAGACCACTTTGAAATGAGCCCGAGGCCATTTTCCTACTATTGCTATGCTAGATAGTTAGGGAGGCGCCGCAGTGCAAGTGGCTTGGGCGCAACGCGCTAGCAATGGTTCAGTTTAAAGGCAACGTCGGGAAGAGTTAGTAAGCTTACTTGCATGGCTGACCAATGCTTGGAAAGGCAACCCCCACACGACAATCAAAGATTGAAACAAGCGCACTACACACCGTACCCCAGCCCATCCATGCTGTGAATGGGAACCTCCATCTGTTTAGAATCGGGGTTCGAATCCCGTGATGGCCCAAGATTTTTTTTAAGTGGCCATTTTGCACTGTCTACCTTAGCCGTATAATTGCTCTGATGGTGCAGTGTTGATTTAGGTCCCTAGCTTCCTCCCTTTTTCCTGGGATGGTTATCCCCGTCTGCCGTATTGCCAAATGTGGCCGGGTGTAGATGTCAAGCTTCAGTGTTCATGCATTTAGAAAATGGTAAATGGACGCAACAACCGTTCCACTTTCTCGCCTCTTTCACAATAACAATTTTTAAATTTTATATATCTCCATCTTCTTATATGCTTGCGAAACATGGACCCTCACAGCAAATCTCCAACGAAGAATACAAAGCATGGAGATGAGGTGCTACAGAAGACTTCTGGGGATTTCCTATACCCAGCACATCACCAACGACGAAGTCCGACAGACCATCATCACACAAGCCATTGGACAACACGATGACCTGCTCACAGTGGTGAAAAAACAGAAACTCCGATGGTATGGCCACGTCACCGGATCATCAGGTCTTGCAAAGACCATCCTGCAAGGCACAGTGCAAGGAGGTAGAAGAAGAGGGAGACCGAAAAAGAGTTGGGGAGGACAACATTCGAGAATGGACTGGTTTGACACTGAGCAAAACAATCAGGGTTGCTGAGGACAGGGAAATATGGAGTACGCTGGTTAAACGATCATCTGTGGTGCCCCTACGACCTCCGAGTTATGGGATAGGATATATATAAGCCTATATATATATATATATATATATATATATATATATATATATATATATATATATATATATATATATATATATATATATATATATATATATATATATATATATATATATATAATTTAAAAAGTTATTGTGAAAGAGGCGAGAAAGTGGAACATATATATGTTTTAAAAAAAATTAATATACCATTCTATAATTATATTGGCGTAAGTGGTCCGCAATGTGTGTTCATCGTGAAGTAGTCTCCTCTCTGTATACAAAAAGGCATGGGAAACGGATCCCACTGTTTTACATATTGAAACCATTTACGCCCAAGATAGTTAGCATCATCAACCCTAGGTAGCCAAACCGAAGCAGGAGGGAATGCAAATTCAACATATGTAATCCTTTTTTTCTTTGGGATGTTTTGGGGTGGGGTTGGTGATTTGAATTGTCTGGGCGTCATATTAGAGTCTTTAAGGGCCCTAATTAAGTTTATTTTATTGTACATTATGAATAATTATTTCGTAATGAATGTATTGAAATAGACAGACCTTTGGGGATGATTTAAATGTATCGGTCAGAACTCATTATCTGTTTTGTGCGGGTTAGTTCAAAATCCTGTTAGTGCAGAAATTTTATTTCTTGTTAGAATTTATTTAGTTTATTTTATATTTATATTTTGTTGTATTGTATTGTATTGTATTGTATATTTATTTTGGTAGTGTTGGGGTAGAAGTCAAAGGACCACATATCAATCATCTAGAACATTCTGCAGGATTCTTCCATCGTAGCGGTGTTGTTGGTTTCTGAAATAATAATTTTTGTGTCCATTCTGTTGATTTTTTTTAGCAATGAGGGTTTTGCACGGAGGTGTGTAACCTTTTGTTTGGATCAGGGACCCTCCGCTGTATCATCTGGAAGCTCCTACAGCTAGCATTCAAAATTACAATTACAATAATGAGAAACAAATACATTATGGACATAAACGAAAAAAAAATAATTTAGACAAAAACAAGACAAGACAACATGCATGGTACCTTTTACAATTGGGAGTGGTTAGAGGGTTGATAAGGAGGAGTGGAGCCACTGAGGTAGGCCACTAACCTAGGTGACGTTCCTATGAAGTGTGATCACACTCCGTTCAGTAGTTCTTGAGATATGACGTCCAACAGACCGACATTTGGCTCCTTCTGACTCCCTTCCTTCCCCCGCTCCCCTCCCTCGTGAACTCCCGATCCTTCCCTACCCAATACCCCCCCCCCCAACCCTCACCCCATCCCCCACCCCTCTTTGGAAACCTGGAATTATGTGGAAATACAAAAAAAAACGAGTTACACTGGAAGTTTATATAATAGATGTAAAATAAGTACGTCTACGGTGCGGAATGAGATTTCCAGAATGATTACATTCTACAAATGATTAATTGGGGTGTCTGAACCTGCGGAGGTGTGCATACGTGTGCGTTAATAGCGTATGCATCGGCAGGATCAGAGATTGTTTCTTCTATATGGATCTGATGTTCATTCTTGCACATTGGCAATTTAAATACAGTTGTCTATCTATAGATTAAACACTGAGAAAAGGGTGCGGGAGTGAAGAAAGTTCAACCATGATATATTTTTTTTACATTAAACTAAATTGCATTCATTAACGCCTCACTGGGATTGGCCAGGTGTGGACTACTTTCCATAATGTATGTAGTAGAAATGAAGTTTATATAAGTATTAGTTATATCAGTATTTTTATTTAAGGTCAGAAAGTGGGTGTATCAGATTTTAAAAATATTTGTATATACGTAAAGGAAGTGTGGGGAGTCGGGGGGGGGGGGGATAGATTATAAGTGAAGGGTAGTTTTGAAGGGTTACTTGAGGTCTGGGTAAAAGGGTGGGGTGAGGTGGGGTGATTGGGGGAGGGAGGAGTTTCAGGGGTGAATTCAACGGATAGAATATAAAACACCCTTCCCCTGTGAACCGTTTGATGTGGCACGTTCGTAATTACAACAAGGTTATACAAATGTTGGTCCGGGGTTAATGTCTAGTATGCACCTCAACAACTCAGCGCCATGATAGGCTATTGCATTTCATAATTATGGAGTGGAACAATTAATTATCGAGATAAATATAATTTTACGTATTTCATCGGAAACGATGGTGATGAGGGGTGGGATGAGAGAGAGAGTGAGAGAGAGAGATGGGGGAAAAAGAGGATGAAGAGAACAACAACAACAACAACAACAACAACAACAACAACAACAACGTTTTGTAGTTGTTATTATTAATAATATTTTTTTAACAATTATTATACTTAGATTTTTATAGCGCACATATCTCACACAATAAAGAGTGATTTAGGGCGCATTTTGACGGCTTCGCACACATAATAGAATAATGGAACGTACCAAAATGGTGAAACACTTATTTAAACATTTAAAAAACACAACATGACATACATATAGGGGAGGAAGAAATACCTCATCTTACACACACACACACACACACACACACACACACACACACACACACACCAAACAATAATAATAATAATAATAATAATAATAATAATAATAATAAAAATAATAATAATAATAATAATAATAATAATAATAATAATAATAATAATAATAATAATAATAATAATAATAATAATAATAATAATAATAGTAATAATAATGATTTTTTAAATGTAAAAATAAAATTAAATATTCAGCAAAATTCCAGGATTAAGTACCACTTATGACACACTCCAGCACCTTTTGAGCAATCGCCAACGCGTAACCTACCTAATAGGCAAGTAAAATGAACCACGAGGTTATTTAGAGTAACGATAAAGCCATTTGCAAAGGGCTGATTAGAGTAACGATAAAAGCGACGTGCAATAGGTAAAACATATCGCCATGCAGGCTGATCATCGAAGCAGCTACACCAATCGGTGTTAAGGCCAAAGCATTCATAGACTGATCATTATAACACGCATTTTATGGCTAACACAACCACCAGGCCGTTTGAAGAAGCATGATCCAATGTTAATACCTATCCTAGGTTCCTGAACCTTTCGTTTTTGTTCAAAGGGTTCAGCAACCTAGCTTCGGGATATGAAAACCTCGAAAATAAGTTTTTGAACCTCCCCGAACCTTCCAGCTAAGACAGGCCTTTAGGAGTAGTGTTACCTAAGACAATGTTGGCATGTGACTCCGCAGGTTTAGATACTGTCACAGCCACCAACGAATTAAAAATGAACATCCAATAGTGATTATTTGTCACTGGTAATTTATTTTATTGAAACCTGGAAGAAGGAAGAGGGGGAGGGGAGGGGGGGGGAGAAGGGAGGTGTGCGCATGGTCAGTCACCGATCGTCAGATCTACGGTTCTACATAGACTCTTCTGTAATGACGTCATCTATGTGTTACAAACGTCATGACATCACGTCACATGTCTAAAAGGCCTGCATACCACTAAATAGGACAAAATCTCCTACTCTGTACACACCCTTCACGCGACATTCGCTTCTCGTATTATAAAGTGTGCGGTCTCGCCACCCACACCACCATACCACACGCACACCCCCACCACCCTACCCTACACCCCCACACCCCACCCAATAATAACAAACTGTCAGCAGGAGCGCTTAAAGTCAAACATTCCAGGGTTAACGTTCGTTGTCCTTTGGATCGAACATGATGTGAAGCTAAGCCTCCATGGACAATTTTGCTAGTTGGGAAGGTCATTACAAGTGCACCGCCATTGTTCAGGGAAAAATGAACAAAGAAGTCTTATTCCAGCAGTGGTAAAGACCAGTTTAAATGGATATAATTAGCACTAAAGGTGGAAACAGAGTGTGTGTGTGGGTGTGTGTAGGTGTGTGTGGGGGTGTGTGTGTGACAGTGCGTGAGGATGGGTCGGTGGGAAGAATTTGTGGCGGGGAGTAGGGGAGGGGGTAAGGTGGGTTGGGGAGTAGGGGGTGGGCGCAGCCAGACCTCCTGGATCAAATTTTATGCTAGACTTCAAGTGCGTCTAAGGTGGAGAACAATATGGCGGGTGGATGGGTGTGGCTGCGTGTATGGAACGCGGAAAGCCTCAAATGCGCGTGCAATTGCACGTGAAAATGCAAGCGCAATTGCACGCCAATCTAGTAGCTGATTGGTCAAAAACTGTCACGCTAAACTGCGCAAGCGCAAATGCACACTCAATTGCACATGCAATTGCACGCGCAATTGTACACGCATTTACCTACGAGTCACATTAAAACTAGGAATGAAAAATGTCCGGAGAAACGTGCTACGTACCAAATATTGTAATGTAAATGAACAACTAATTTACCCTGTAACCCTTGATACCACGACTTCCCCTGCCTCCATCACCCAACCACCCCTCCTCCCCTACCCCCAAATAAATGCTATAATATTTGGGGAAGGGGGGGGGGTTGCCTGTAAATAATATGAGAATTATCTTCCATCGCGCGCACAACGGTCTTCAATATGGCCACAGTGCAAAGCTTACGACAGACTACTACATGCATTTTCCGATGCTTTTTCCGTTCCATGTTTAGTAATTCTTCTTCAATAACATCCAGAGTGCAATTTGGCGTGCAACTGCGCTTGCGCAGTTTGGCGTGTAAGTTTTCGACCAATCAGCTACTAGATGGACATGCAACCGTGTGTGCATTTTCGCGTGCAATTGCACGCGCATTTGACGCTTTCCGAGTTCCATATGTGTGGAGGTGGGAGCAGGGGATAATAAAATATATAATTCAGGCCAAGAGATGTCTACCTGCTTATATATCCATACACAAAAATGAAAAAAAGGAGTGTTGATGATTAATACAATATTATAATTATCTTCGCAGTGCACTGCAGTTAAGACTCAATATAGGCAAGATCTGTCTAGTATTGAGGTGTGTTCTACTCTCGGTCTTTTACAGAAGGTAAAGGTAAAGGTAGTCCCATAGCCTTGTGGCCGTAGGGAAGCGTGCTGTTGGAGATCAAACTTATCTTGGGCCAGCGTAATGAGGGTGATGCCCATCTCTTTCTCTCGCTGCTTTACCTTCCCCACCCTTAAGAGAGTAGGTACTCAGTCACAGTTGAGTCAACTGGGGGCGTTGTTATTTGTCGCTTCGCGTGTTGCGGTCACCCATCCAAGTGCTAACCGCACTGGATGGTGCTTAACTTGCGACACAGTAGCGAGTGCTCCAACCACTGCGCTATCCGACACCCCTGAAATGGTATGATAGTAGAAATAGTGTTACACGTAGTAAAATCCGAAAATAGGTAATAGGACCCACAGGCATTTCGTCACATTCAGCAAAACTGAGATGTCTTCTTGAGTCATGATATTACACTAATCCTTTTTAACCAGATATAGCTACCAAAGAGGAAAATGGCCCAAGTGCATCTTAATAATGTTGATCTTATCCTTGACTCAGTTCTGACGCTGATGGGCTGGTATGTAAAAAAAAGACTGACAATGTAATAATTCCGTGCAGTTTTAAGAGGGACAAAATGTTTGTAGCTTACAGAACACAAGTAAAGTTAGGCGTCTTGTTTTGGGTAACCAACAGTTAAGCCTCTAACTTGGACACGTGCATAATATCGGGCGGCTCGCACTACCTACCGAAGTTGTACGTAACGTTAGAAGTCATTGGCGTACGGGGCCAGATGATACTGATCCCTTTTTAAATACGAACAATACACACATACACGCACCCACACACACACCCACACCCACACACACCCATCCACACACACTCACACACACCCACATACAACTGCCAATGATTATCTAAAAACTTACAAAACGCACGCTATTACGCTATTTTGCGTTATGAACCTGTCACGGAGGAATGTGACACAATGACCCCACTAATCCATTCTGACGCCGATTGCCTTATGGCTTTGTCTTAATTGGAAACTTCATGGAAGTTCACGAACCTAGTAAGCTTACCTTTTTCCCCGATGTTCTCAGATCCCGAACCTAGGTTCCTGAACTTTTTTTTATTTTGTCCAAAAGATTCAGAAACCTAGAGAACCTCGGAAAAAAGTGCTTGAACCTCAGCGAACCTTTCAATAAAGATAAGGCCATTAGGGTGACTGGCAGTTGACGTAATAACCTCATGAAGCTCGTTTGTACTTGCAGGTATTATTGACATACTAACTTCACGACGATCACCACTATATCAAGATTAGTGGATTGCTGTCATTGGTGAATTGTACTCGACCAAGCTTTTCTCACGCCTGGGCTCATATAGCGGACCTGAGACTCGCGGTTCTGAAAGCCAAACGTAAGCCTCAGCGACTCTCGGCTACGCTGTATGAATCTGTATGACACTCGATTTATCTCCCTTATTCCAATCGCCAGCAGTCACTTTCTAAACACAACATTGCGCAAAACTCCCACGCGTGCAAACCTAGATTTTAGAACTATTTGGGGCAATGGATTCTCTTTCAAAAAGTTAGGCTCCGTCCGATTTCTGTAGCCAACCAGCCAAATTATGGATTCTTTTTTTTTCGCACGAAGATTTTTTTCCCCTAAAACCTTCATTCAGGCGTTTTCTCATGCTTTGGGAAATCAGTTCCTTGACTTTCCCCAAGGCCAGCCGGATACACTGACGAGCTGAGTACCCAGCGAAATGATGGCCATCTGTATCTATGGAACTAATTCACAAATGCAGACCATTGGCAGCATACAAGAGGACATTGATCTTTCCTGTCCCTCATTCCACGGAGGATAGCATCAAATAAGGGTTTATCCAAGTTTGCTATTATCAATCTTCAGTCTCACCTCTTTAGGCAAGAAACTCTTATCACTTGTGTTATACAAACGTTTGGTCTCCATGCACCTGGGTCATCGATGTTCCAACAAAACGCTCTACCTCTGAGCTACGGCTGTGTGTCCTAAGACAGACTCAGTACCTGTAAGTATACTTTTCTAAAACGCTAATCAGTCCCACATTTTACATACATCAACGTGTGTACTTAAACAACCACAGCAACATCAGCAACAAAGATTTCATTATAAATACAATTTATGCAGTTTCCGTCAGGAAAAGTAACGGTTCATATGCAAAAACATTGTCATAATCAATAAAGAGGTTACTTCACTGACAAGGTAATATGACGCATTTTCACTCTTCCCAAATTATTTAAAACTAATGGTTTTGTACAAGCCAGGGTACACAGGTTGCTGTTTAAAATGTAGACAGAGAGACAACTGTTGTCTGCGAGTTTCATTTGGACGATGATACCTCCCCATATCCCCTTTGATACCTCACCATACCCCCCCCCCGGATATCTCCCCGTCCCCTCCCCCCCCCATGATGCCTCACCATACCCCCTTGATACCTCCCCGAACCCACTTGATACCTCTCCATACCCCCTTGATACCTTCCGTACCCCCCTTGTAACCTACCTGTACCCTCCTTGATACTTCCCCGTTGATCGTTTCGCAGGTATGGATGAAAGGAATCGACCATCACCATACCCCCTTATATATACCCGTATCCCCGTTATGCCTACCCATGCCCCTTTAAACCTACCAGTAGCCCCCTTTTACCTACACGTACCACCCCATCCCGATCCTTGTTAATAATAATAATAATAATAATAATAATAATAATAATAATAATAATAATAATAATAATAATAATAATAATAATAATAATAATAATATTACATATAGAATAATACAAATAGAAATCATAAAAAACACCAAAGTTTTTAAATAAAATTTGATATAAGATATAATAATAATAATAATAATAATAATAATAATAATAATTATTATTATTATTATTATTAGTAGTAGTAGTAGTAGTAGTAGTTTATAAATAATAATAATAATAATAATAATAATAATAATAATAATAATAATAATAATAATAATAATAATAATAATAATAATAACAATAAGTTAAAGGTAAAAAGCCTAAATTAAAAAGAAAAATATCCATATTGTAGTGTAAAAAAAAAACAACATAAAAAAATATGGTTCGCGTGAGATTTGAACTTGGGTCACCTGCACGGTAGGCGAATGTTTTACTAAGTGAGCAACCAAGGCTTCGTATAAACACCATAAATTTTTTGGTCTATATGGGAAAACATGCTGAAACCTCAATTTGATTTTTAATGGAAGCGCGCGGAATGAGGCTTTTGCAGTTTGAGAACATTTTGTTTATTTATTTATCTCAGAAAGGGTTAAACGTTCGGTAAGGAAATGTCTGCTATAACGATTTCGCTGGTTTTGAGCGCACAGCAGGCCGATCCGCAGCGCCCAGCACCTGCCCAGATCAGCGTCCATACCGGACAAACTTTACAGGAGAGGCGAAGAAGGACTTCCGGCTAAGCAATTTATATATATAGATACTATGAAGTCTACCGCCGATGGGGAGTCCAACCCTTCTTGAAAACACTTTATATGCTGCGTGACAACTTAATCATAGAAATGAATAACCCGGGCACTGATTTTGAAAAAAACAGCCTGCAGTTTTTGTGCTTTGGTACAGCTATAAATATGTACATCTCTTAATTGCATAATGAGGGTAACTTATATAGATAATACCTCACGGTACATCTCAAAGTATGTTGCTAATAGGGAGAGGTTACCGGGGCTGCGCAAATTGTTTCAACAACTGTACGACAAAAACTTCAAACAGTATCCAAATGGATTTGACATGCAAGATGAACCCATAACATGTTACTTTTTTTTAAATCATAACGATGATACTTAGTCTCCACGATTCAAAGCAAGTCTGGCATTTGCCTTACAGAAGAACAAGATGCCTTGGATAGATTGACAGAGTACTGCTCTGACCTTTACAACCACACATCAAACGGAGACCCATCAGTTCTAGAATGTCTCCAGGACAAAGAAGAAAAAGAAATCCTCCCTCTCAATTCTCCGAGAAGAAGTTGAGGCAGCAGTGCAATCGCTGAAGAAGGGAAAGTAAGCTGGAGTGGACAACATACCCGCAGAATTGCTTCAAGCTGGAGGAAAGTCTAAGATTGACATCCTCACCATTTTCTGTAACAAGATCTGGCAGAGTGGGGAGTGGTCCACACCCAGTGACCTGTCATCACTCTTCCCAAAAATGGTAACCTTCAGGAGTGTGAAAATTACCGCATTATCAGCCTTATCAGTCATCCCAGCAAAGTCCTCCTAAAAATAATACTCAACAGGTTGAAACCACAAGCTGAACAAATCATAACTGAATAACAAGCAAGATTCAGGGCGGGGCGAAGTACCACTGAACAGATTTTCAAACTCAGAATAGTCTGCGAAAAATATCTTCAGTGTCAACAACATCTATATAATGTGTTTGTAGACTTGAAGAAAGCGTTTGACCTAGTCTGGCATGCAGTTATGTGGGCAACCATGAGAGTGTACAACATCAGGCCTAATATTATTGAAGTCATCAAAAGCCTTATGACAAGGTTACTAGTGCAGTCCTCCACAACAGCGCCATCGGGAACTGGTTCAGAACAACAATCGGCATGCGTCAAGGATGCCTACTCTCTCCAACACTCTTCAACATCTTTCTGGAACGCATCATGTCAAATGCTCTTGCAGATCACTAAGGCACAGAGCAATATCTAACCTCCGTTTTGCGGATGACATTAATGGATTGGCTGGAGAGGAAAACAAAACTTGAACAGCTGGTACAAAGACTTGACACCACATCCAGAGCCTTTGGAATGGAAATTAGTGCATTGAAGACCAAAATGATGACCAACAACACCAATGGCATCAACATTGACATAAAAGTCCAAGGCCAATCCCTCAACACGGTGCATAGCTTCAAATATTTAGGAGCCATTGTATTAGACAATAGGTCCCGACAGGAAGTCCTCTCCAGGATTGCACAAACAACTGCTGCCCTTACAAGGTTTAAACCCATTTGGAAAGACAGGACCATCAGTCTACATTCTAAGATAAGGTTGCTGCGCTCCCTTTTCATCTCCATCTTCCTATACGCTTGCAAAACATGGACCCCCACAGCAGACCTACAACGCAGAATACAAAGCATGAAGATGAAGTGCTACAGAAGACTTCTGGGCATTTCCTATACCCAGCACATCATCAACGACGAAGACCGACAGACCATCACACAAGCCATTGGACAACACGATGGCATGCTCAACGTGGTGAGGAAACGGAAACTCCGATGGCACGTCACCAGACCATCAGGCCTTGCAAAGATCATCCTACAAGGCACAGTGCAAGGAGGCAGAAGAAGATGGAGGCAGAAAAAGATGGGAGGACAACATTCAAGAATAAACTGGCTTGACACTGAGCGAAGCCAAGAGTGTTGCTGAGGACAGAAAAAAAGGAGTACGCTGGTTAAACGATCATCTGTGGTGCCCCAACGACCATCGAGTTACGGGATAGGATAGGATACTATAGGTACCAGACATTTGCCAACTGGGTTGTTCGATTAACATCACAAATAAATCTTCTATGACATCACATACAAAATATTTTGAACGTAGATATCTCTCTCTCTTTCTCTCTCTCTCTCTCTCTCTCTCTCTCTCTCTCTCTCTCTCTCTCTCTCTCTCTCTCTCTCTCTCTCTCCCTCTCTCTCTCTCTTTCTCTCTTCTTTCTCTCTCTCTATCATTCACCATTAAAAACGAACCGCGCCAATATCATTTGTGTAATGAAATAATCTTCACTGCATGTTCCTTTTGTAATTGAGGCGACCGTAAAACTGTTTTGTTGTTGTTGTTGTTGTTGTTTTAGCCATGGGCATAATAAACATGGTAGCATGTTAACATGTACCTGTGGCTTGTCAGTGCAGCATCAATTAAAATTATTAAGTACATGAAATATAATATCTGGAATGTGAAAGAAAGCGCTAGGCCCGTGTGTGGTCTTTTTTATACAAATGAGCTTGAAATGAGACACCATCACTTTTAAAATTTAATTCAACTTAGTTTAAGGATTTAATTTAGTTATATATAAAAGTTTTAGTTTTAAATGAATTAATGAATGAATTTAATTTGTTTAATATAATGACTTAACATTCCCTTTTCCTTCTTTCTTTTACTCTCCACATGACCGAACACCTGGACACGGTCGTAGGTAAATTACACCATTTCATTGCAACAAATAGGTGCGCAGCAAGAGATTTCAAATTCACGCCTACCCGTATATTGATCGTAGACTTGCCACTTTGGACTATATAAACTTACGATCAAGAATGTGTAAAATGTTTCCTCAGGGTCTTAATTTAAAATAACACTCAACAAGATAGTGCCAAAGCCCTCGTAAAATCAAAAAAATAAATCTACCGCCCTGAACATTATTGTTGTTTCATTTTTACATTTTAGTATTGTCTCGTACTTATTATATAACGCTCATTTCCAGCTCTAGAGCTGCTGAAGTTTAAGGCGTTGGCCCGATACCAGATCTAACCCAAGCCGCCCGACGCGCCCATGGAGGAAGCGGGACCTAGTGCGTGCTAGATGTGAGGGCGCATTGACCCTGTCTCAAGGGGTCATGCTATTTTTGTTGCGGCACTGCTGTCGACAATAAACACATACATTATATACTCGGAACCACGGAATATTATTATCTACACGGTTCCAAATGCCAGTTACTTAAAAGCAACAAAGAGAAATGTAGCCTCCGTTAAACTTGGCAAAAAATAATAACCGGATCCAATTTAGAAAAGTTACCGTTTTATTATAACATCATGCTGCATGAGAAAAGGAATGGGAGGGTCTAATGAATATTGAGTTCGGCCTTGGCGGATAGTGTGAAGGAAACTCTAAACTTTTCGCATAACGGGAATCAAAACGACACTTACTTAAAGCGTAGCAAAGAGAAATTTAACGATGGTTAAAATTAAAACCTTATTAATCCACTTCCAATAAACCTTTTACACTCAAGCGTTACGAAAGTATACGTTTCCTTATAACATCATTCAATATTTGAGGTGTGCCTATGTGTGTGAGGAGGGGGGAGGGGAGTGGTAGAGGGTGGCGTTTACTTAAAGTTAATTCTGTCATCTACTCCTAATAACCTATTTAGACTATCTGTAGAAAACAACCTGTCTTGCATAGACGACCTTGGAAAACCTAACACAGTTTTGCATGCAAAGGTCCCGTGAATAATTTTATCGAGTTCCTGCCTTGGGTACACTTGTGAAAGGGAAAATTAATTTTGCAGAGCAGATAACAAAAAGATACTTAAACTATAATTCCTTACAAAAATACAACTAGGGTGGAGAAATGGAAAACAACAAACACCTGTGTGTTATAGAGCTACAGTAAAGATTGTGTGTTATAGAGCTACAATAAAGATTGTGCGTCTTCATAATGCATGGAACGGCAGCAAAACGGAACCCCCTCCCTCCCCCTTTTCACCTCCCACATCCACACAACAGCAGTTACACTATTTGCTTTCCTTTATTTTTTCTTTCTTTGTTACGTTCTTTCTTTCTTTCTTTCTTTTTGTTTCTTGCTTTCTTTTTGTTTCTTGCTTTCTTTTTGATTTGTATAATTATGTTCTTCTTCAATCTATGTTTCTCTCCTACGTCCCCTCAACAGATATCCAACGCCGCCCATCTCCAAACCACAGTCTGACTGATGGATTTGGATTTTGGATCTTTTGGAGTTTTTGACACTTTATTGTCCTTTATAGTTGGGGAATTCTGGGCCGCCTGCCCAAGGGAAGGTTTAAGCTGCTGGGTCATAGAACTTCACGCTTCACACTGCACGCTTCAAGCTACATGTTTCATGCTCTGGGCCATAGAACTTCCTCAGATAAGACTGCCACCTTTTGGTTGACTTTGCTATGAATTACAGTAAATAAATAAATAAATCGTATAAAAGTTACCTTTGGGTGTATTCAGAAGCTTTTTCAAATCGTCCCAAACTTGTGCTTTCTGGTCTTCATCACACGTGGATCCCAGAGAAGGGGCCTTGCCCGGACTAACTCGATTAAGTTTACTCTACAGTCATCCATTTTACAGTTAGATCTACTTTCTGGTGTCCCAAGGTGAACTGTACTGGTAAAAATGGTCTACTGACCACTTTGGTAAGCTAGAACGTGAACTTCAGGCATCGAAAAAAGTGGGCATGCTCACTTTTCTCTTCACGCGTATAGCGTGAAGCGTGTGGCGTGTGTGAAGTTGTATGGCCCACTCCAAGAGAAACCATGTCTGTTCATTTTTCACTTCACGCGTGAAGCGTGTGGCGTGTGGCGTGTGGCGTGTAGCGTGAGGTTTTATGGCCCAGCAGCCTTAGTCGCATCCTGTGGCGCGCCCAAACCAAAAAAAAACAAACTAATAATAGTTGTAGTTTTGAAAGTTGAAGGTGGTTAGCCAATTGTATTTTTTTGGTTTTAGTTTCGTGGAGGGGATGTTGTGTGCTGGTAGACACGGGTGGGTGAGTGGGTGGGTTAGTGGTGATGGTGATGGTGGTGGTGGAGGTGGTGTGTGCGTGTGTGTGTCATTGCCTGCGTGTGTGTGTGTATGTGCGTGCACGTATGTGTCTGCGTACAACCGCGTGCGTATTCTACGTGCATATTTTCCCAAATTCGTCCTTGAACGTGACCCAATGTGGCTTGACAAAACCAAAAATTGAGTAACCCAACAAGGAAGCGCACTTGTCCTCATTCATAGGAATTAAAAGTGATAACGATTAAATTGCGAGAAAATAAAAACTCGAAATTCCCAACGCCAAAAGCTAGGGCTTTCAAGACGACAAAACAAACTATATATTGATTGACAAGAAGGCACAAACACACTGAAGGTCCAATGCAGCCTTAAAAGATAACATCGTTAAGCCGCAAAGAAAAAAATAACAGTTGGTTAAAACTGTTTTTGTGGCAATTTCGTTAGTTGACGGTTTCCTATACCGGGGGTCGCGGGTTCGATTCCCACAAGGGCGAACCTATGTGAATTATAAGTACGAGCTAGACTATTCAGGTCACTGGGGTTTTCCTCCGGGTACTCCGGTTTCATCCATCCCTTTAGTAATGAAATTGGATGCAAGCAGTCTACAATTTCCACACCCACAATAAAGTCGATTTGCTTTCCGTCTTCTGATAGTAATCTTCCTGCCTTTCGCCACATGTTTCAGTGATATATTTGTGTGTGTGTGTGTGTGTGTGTGTGTGTGTGTGGGTAAGTGTGTGTGTGGGGTGGGTGTGGGTGTGTGTGTGGGTGTGTGTGGGTGTGTGGGTGTGGGTGTGTGTGTGGGTGTGTGTGTGGGAGGGTGTGGGGTGTGTGTGTGGGGTGGGTGTGTGTGTGGGTGTGTGTGTGTGTTGTGAATGTGAAAAAAACGTGAGCAAGTATGTTGGTACAGATATCAGCGTTTGAGCCTGATTGGGGATTTTGGAAAAAAAGCTACTACTATTAATACTATTACGTACTACTACTACTACTACTACTACTACTACTACTACTACTACTACTACTACTACTACTACTACTACCACTATTACTACTACTACTACTAGTATCATCATCATACTTCTAGGTTCGTGGACATTATATGACATATACATACTTAGTTACTATGCCATACTTGACCATATTCATTATAGACAAGGTTTTTTTTTTTTTAAAGTTCTTATATAGCGCATACACCAGTTTAAAGAACTGCTCAAGGCGCTAAACGAGCCCACCTGCGACATCAACCCCAAAGCATTAAAACCACCCACACTCCTCTCGTTCCCTACCACCCCACCGTCCACCTTATTTCACTGTCGCCGTAAACAGACCATGCTTGAAAATACGAGGGGAGACAATTTCGGCCCGTTTGCCTCGCATGTTGGGCACAGAGTTGTCTAACGTTGGGCAGACATTCTTTGCAAACGAACACCGTTTCTCGTCTAAAATTTCTCTCTGTCCTCCATCAAACCTTCAGGATAAACCGAAAGGTTGATTTCAGTTGCAATCCTGGCTAGCTTCCCTAGTTCGGCCTTGCACTGCCCTGCAACACCACCCCCCTTTAACGAAGAAAAGCTAGCAGCTCGGGGTAGCTTTCAAACTGTTCTGAGGCGGGATGTCCGCCTGTTTAACTCTAGGTAACTAAAATCAAACCAAACAGATAAGTTACCTCCCATTCCGAATAAGGCCTGTTACGCACTAGGAGAACGTTTAAGTATTTAATATGCCAATCGTTTGTCAGGTGAATAATATATATACACACACATATTCAGGAGATTTGTTTTGCTTTTTGCTGGCGTTAAAATTGGAATCAACGTGGGAGAGAAATATGATAATGTCGATGTTTACCTTGAGATGTTTTTAACAGAACGGTCGCACTGACTGAAATCAAATTACAAAGATCACACAATTTTAAGATTAATGTGATATTGTTCCAACGCACGCAACATATAGCAAAAGTCTATAGAGAAATATATTGAAATATAGTATAGGGAAACAATTAAATGCAAAACAGATTTCTGAACCAAACCGAAATAATCCAACCACACAAACCGTAATAATCCAACCAACAAACCGTAATAATCCAAACATACAAACCGCAATAATCCAACAAACAAACAAACTCATTAATGGATGTAATTATACAACAACAACAAATCAGCCACTTAATCAAACAACTGGTCAACCATTTTAAAAACATCCGTTGGATCGATGCATGAATCAATCAATCAGCCAAAAAGAATTATCAAAACACTGCAACCATGACTTAAGCAATAGGACTCATACTTGGTGATTCCCTCTGTCTGTCTGTCTGTCTCTGTCTGTCTGTCTGTCTGTCTCTCTCTCCCTCTCTCTCCCTCTCTCTCTCTCTCTCTCTCTCTCTCTCAGTGCGCTGATTATCTTCGGCCCACTCTCTAAATATTTTCATTAAATGAGTCATATGTTATGCATTTAAAGTGCAGCATTTCAAAATCGAATGCAACAAAAGGAAACTTCAGAGAAAGGGAAAGCAAAATCCGTAAGTTTCGAACTTGTAAACGAATAAATATTATAGACAAATACCACCCCTAGTACGGATTGTCCATGAAATATTATAATTAACAATGAATTAATGTTTGTTTGCATGCCCGAAAAAACATACACACACATTTTTCCCAAAGAATCATATTGGACAAATGGAATTCTTATGTCCTGTATCCGTTGTCTTATGTTTGAATATTTAAAGGCTTAAGAAATTGCAGTGCATATAAACTTAAGATATTAAAATCTTATAAATATTACCATAAATATGAACTCACAAACAGATAATTATATACTCAAACATACATACATACATACATACATACATAAACATCCATATTTGCAATACATCATAAATGGGTTCATTTAAGAACGTAGGAATCGGAAAGTCATTTTTTGATGGAAAAGGGTTAGGGTAAGGGCTAGGGATAGATCTACAACTAACCCTTACCCGAACCCTTTGCTAAAAAGTTGACCTAGTTCGTCTCCTATAGGCGACGAAATAGGTCGAATTGTCTTCAAAATGTCTCCGAAAATTGACTGTATTTTCTCCGTCCCGGATAGAGCACTCCTGGGTACTTAAAACACCCTCATGCACGACAACTGCACTCCCATGCACTAAAAGAGCACTCCCGCGCACTTAGAAAAAAGTGGGTTCCTGGAAAAAAAAAAGTGGGTTCCAAGCAAATAAGCCCAATTGTTACTAGAAAAGACAAGGTCTGAAACCCATTTGTGCGTTTTTGTACGTACGCAAACACACACACACACACAGTTTTTTTTAATTTATTTGTTTTATCTCTACCTCCGATGTACTTTTACTAGAGTCAGAGCTTGCACCGATAAAATGGCGGGTAGGGAATAGTATAGGTCGTAATCGCTTTAGAATAGCAACAGTGCCTCGCTGGGGGTATACACACATGCGGGACAAAGGAAAACAAAACCAAATGCGATGGTATCGTGTTTCAGGAAGCTAGCACGCACGTGATCAACTTCGCTTGAATGATTGAATGACCTTGCCGGCACGAGTGCTCCCATAAAGTATGTCTCAGATGGAAATCAAAATTGCAAAAAAAAAGTAGAACAAAAAAAAAGAAGAAGAAGAAAAAGTCTAATCTCTCTAATAGATGATTATTTGCGTTGAATTATATTCGTACACTGATTATTTGCGTCCGAGCGTTTAAAAGGTCGTATGCTGTAAGCAGTAAAATGGCTTAATAAACAAACGCAGCAATGCGAGACCAACAAGCCCCCAAATGCGTTGCTATGGATTAGCCAGTCCAGGTGCAGCACTTTCGTGCCTATAATCTGAAGTGGCGCTCAATGACGAAGTGCATTATAGGCGCCTCTGCTATTAATGTCCTGTGACGTTATCAGGAGCCCTAATGACCTTTTAAAGGAGCTTCGACGTGCACCAGGTGGGGCCTGACAGCTCAGTTGGTGGAGCGGTTTACTAGTAACCGAAAGGTACCTGGTACGAATCCCGGATTGGCCAACAAGTGACCATATTATTTTCCCTTTACCATCAACTGGTGTCAGAATAATGTGACCCGTTGTCGCCTATACGCTTCGGTGTCGTGTGACTATAATCTACAATTACGCTTATCAGGGAGCGTTCGCCTCAATAATGTTGAGTAATAAAACTTTTCTTATGATGAATGACAATACTGTGATCATGCATTGAAATGCTTTCAACTAAAGTATGAAATGAGAGACGATCAATGAGGAACGCCATATAAAAAAAAGATTGATTTCAGGGTTTTAAAAAAAATAATAAAAAAAATAATGAAATGAAATTAAATTTAAAAAAATAAAAAAAATAATAATGAAATAAAATAAAGTTTTAAAAAAATCTTAATCATTCACATCCACCATTTTCTTTCATGAATAGGAGCGCGAGCGAGTCAAAGAAATCTCTGTTATAATATTTGGTACAATTAAATTAATCAACGCTACCCGTCTGCAAAGTTCAATC
This sequence comes from Oncomelania hupensis, assembly GCA_036898135.1. Lineage (NCBI taxonomy): Eukaryota > Metazoa > Mollusca > Gastropoda > Littorinimorpha > Pomatiopsidae > Oncomelania > Oncomelania hupensis. Next base: position 34,110,256 of record CM072514.1, read on the forward strand.
AATAAAATTGCCTAGCACATCTGAAACCGAACGTAAGCTTTCATTGCATACATTTGTGTTGTGGAATGAAAAAGCTGAATGGGTATATTATACATTTATCAGACTTAACTCACTTGGTGTCGGATAGCGCAGTGGTTGGAGCACTCGCTACTGTGTCCCAAGTTAAGCACCATCCAGTGCGGTTAGCACTTGGATGGGTGACCGCAAAACGTGAAGCGACAAATAACAACGCCCCCAGTTGACTCAACTGTGACTGAGTACCTACTCTCTTAAGGGTGGGGAAGGTAAAGCAGCGAGGGAGAGAGATGGGCATCACCCTCATTACGCTGGCCCAAGATAAGTATGATCTCCAGCATCACGCTCCCCTACGGTCACAAGGCTATGGGACCACCTTTACCTTTGTTTACCTTTAATGAAAAAGCTGAGTGGGTATATTATACATTCATCAGACGTAACTCATGCCTAGAAACGCTTCTCACATCTTATTGTTAACGAAAAAAAGCAAAGAAAAAAAAAGCGCGCGAGCTAAAAGCCAGTCCTAATTGGAAGGTTTGTGGAAGTTCCACGGGCCTTTTTTTCGAGTTTCTCAGATCCAGAACATAGGTTTCCGAACATTGAATTTTTGTTTCTAAAGTGTTCAACAATCTAGGTTCGGGACCTGCAAACCTCGAGGAAAAAAAAATCCAAACTGAGACAGGCCTTATTTTATTTATTTCATTACATTTATATAGCGCTTTTCCAGCTCAAGAGCAGCTCAAGGCGCTGGCCAGTACAGGATTTAATCCAAACCCGAGGCGCCCACTTGCAACCTTTGTCTGACGCCCAGACAACTGAGCACAATCCTGGGCGACCGGGGATGATGGGGAAAGGATCCTAGTGCGCGCTGCATGGTGTATTTGTGTACGCGGCACTCATCCACTATTATCTTTGCCTATATGAAAGGGATGAGTGGGATGGCAGGGGGTGGGGGGAGGGAAAACTGCAAAGGGATGTAATATCGACATCAAACGTCACCAGCCATATATACCCTTACGTCACCCAAATTTATATACCCTCACCATTACTCGTGCTCCCTCATAAGGCCTTATTTACGATCACGAGCAAGATGTAGCGCACGCGCACGCGAGTGTTAACAAAATTGGTTGAGCGTAGCTAAAAAGTAAAGCAACGTTAACCGAGCGTAAAAGTACAGTAGCGTACATTTCAAAATTTACTGCACCGCATATCTCAAACCACCTGACTACAGTTGTAGCCTATGACAGGAATTTAAAAAAAAAAGCCTGTTTCTGAAACCTGTTATCCGATTAAAGCGTTTAACTTCAAAGTATGTCCGTACATCCGGAGCTTGTGCTCTGTACATTGGCGCCCGTGTCAGAATGTATGTCAAGGCTGTATAATACTGCTAGAATACGCGGTATCATATACACCGCTCAATAATAATAATAATAATAATAATAATAATAATAATAATAATAATAATAATAATAATAATAATAATAATAATAATAATAAGGGTATTTATATAGCGCTTTTTCCAAATGACATCAGCTCAAAGTGCAGTTCTTACGCATTTATACTTAACGTTAACATCGAAACATCTTCGAAAAGAAGTAAAACAAAATCGAGAAACTAATAAATTATGTCATGACACAATACAAACATGAAAAACAATATTTACAAGTAAACTATAAAAGACGAGGGATGGAGGGGAAGGAGGAGAGCATTACATTACATTACATTACATTACATTACATGATTATTGCTTTAGGTCCAGCGGACTCTTCCGAGCCAAATCAGGACCGGACAACCCCTGATCCGCATAAAAGATCTGCTGAAACAACCCTAGTGGTAAAACTGAAAGCTCTCCACCAGCCAGTCACTTTACAATAAAGACGTCCCACGCAGGGGACGCTGAGGCTCTACTCTAATTTATCGAACCCCCGTTTACAAAAACAAAATAGAATACAAACATCATTATAAATTATCAACAAAACACATACATATAAAATGCCTACATTGCTAAATAATAACATCATAGGAAGCCCTAGTGACCACCTGGCAGAAAACGTCCAATATTTCCAAGCTGATCCAACAGACCTCATACACATATAAGGAGTCTCGCCCCGGAAGAGTTTTCAAGAAAAAAGGTAGATGACTGGTCTAGTGAAGAAGAAGATAGTATAGCAGATTGATAGAACAGAGCAAGAATGAGAAAGAGCAAATGAGAAAGACAGCGACAGTGGGAATTTAAAGCACTAAATTTCCAGAAAGTGGGGATAATATTTATACTGAAACCCCCGGCACCCCAACGGGGGTAGGAGGAGAGCAGCAAAGGAGTGAGAGGGCTCGGGGGCGTGCGATGTGACGGCGGTGGTCTGAATCAGAAACGAAGAAATGATGATGGTGATGGGAGGCAAGCAGACATTTTTAAGGAAAAGATGAGTTTTCAAGTTGGACTTGAAAATGGCTGTGTTCGGAGAGCTCCGAAGAGAGAGAGGAAGAGAGTTCCACGTTGAAGGACCAAGCACTGAGTATAGGATCGACTGCCTGCAGAGGAGAATTTTGTATACGGACGCCTGTGGTTTTGCGTAACAGAGGTCGTGCACCAAACTGTCAAAATGGTTGACGTCAACTTTGCGGTGCAATGAGTTAGAACTTTATAATCGATTAAGTATTTACTTAATTTAGAATAAGGTTACCCTACCCGCAAAGCAATTTTGTTAAAACTCGCGTGCGCTCATGTTCGTGAATAAGGTTGAAGGGCATCCCATGAACGGGTAGGTTTGATAGTTTTATTGTGGGTTGTTTTTTTTTACACCCCAAAAGCTTTTTTTTTTATTGCTGTCATAGGCCACAACTGTAGTCAGGTTTCAGATATGCGGTGCAGTAATTTTAAAATGTACCCTACTTTTACGCTCGGTTAACATTGGTTTACTTCTTAGCTACGCTCAACCAATTTTGTTAAGACTCGCGTGCGTGTCCTCTAAATTATGCTTGTGATCGTAAAAAAGGATGAGGTAGCATAAATAATGGTGTTTTGTGTGCGGGGCGCTGGCGATTTCATGAAAACTCCATATCTTTCAGATTTTATGAAATTTCTATCTCCAGTTATTTCAAATGAAATCAGTTGGTTGTTAGAGAAAAAATTTTTTATGGAACACACCCCCTCCCCTTTCTCTCTCTCTCTCTTCAATATAAATTTACGTGCTTCCCCTCACACCTTCCAGTAGAGACATTTGCTGATTCACGCAAATTATTAAAACATAAATCTATCTGTCAGGAGTAAATCTCTGAAGTGCAGGTGGCTAAGCAGATAAGAAACGAATAAAGACTAAAGTGCTAAATGCATGTGTGAAAAGGCGTGAGAATCCTGTACTTGTGTGAGGTGGGATGGGTGTTTGTATATGTGTGTGTGTTTAGCAAAGGTATCTGGGTGTATATTAGAGTGAGACCGAAAGAAGAGAAGAGCTAAATTGGCAGCTGCACGAAAACAATAAAATCCGACTGTAGATAATGCATTCATGAATGTATGGAAGACAGTGCATAGTCCTTTTTTTAAATCTATCCTTTCGCTTATTTTCGCTACAAGTAAAACGTGTGTTACGCATTGTTGCCAATTTCCTCCATTCAGGAAGGATCCAATCAGAAAGATGGACACTTTGCAACAGTGTGACGCTTGCAGTTTTATATTCAGCCGTCCAATCAGAAACCTTATCAATTTTGTAGAAGAGAAAAACAACACTGCCGCTTTGTGCATTAGATTCAACAATTCAATCAGAAACCTGCTCCATTTGCATAAGAAGAAAAATCAAAAACAAAACTACCTATTACAGTGCATTATATTCAGCGGGCCAGTCAGAAACCTGTCCAGGTTTGCAATAGCAAAAATGTGTAACTGTAGATTATAGTCACACGACACCGAAGCGTATAGGCGACTACTGGTCACATTATTCTGACACCAGCGAACCAGTTGATGGTAAGGGGAAAATAATATGGTCACACGTTGATCAATGCGGGATTCGAACCGGGTACGTTTCGATTACTAGTAAAACGCTCTAACAACTGAGCTACCCGGCCCCTCTTGCAATAGCATGAGGCACGCGTGTATTAAATGGTTTTGCTATCCAATCAGAAACCTCTCGTCCGTTTCTGGCAACGCTCGAAAGCGAAAAATGGAGTGTTACCAGTTTGAACCGTAAATAAGTATGTAATTCATTCTGGGGGAAAAAAGGGTAGAGGGGGGAAGAAGAGGGTGAAGGAATGGATGTCTGTAGAAGAAGCAGAATTTGGAGTGTGGGGGAGGGGGGGGGAGTAAGGGACAGGATCGGAAGATGAGAAGGGGGTGGTGTGTCAACTTCTTGTGCTAGAATGAACATGGAAGTTTAGCGTCTACACCCACCATTGGCGATATGGCAGGCGGGGATAACCATCCCAGGGAACAAGGGGTAGGGACCTAAATCAACACTGAACCACCAGACCAATCACACTGCTAAATGGACAGTAAAAAAAAAGGACATTTTTTATATCGCCCACCACGGGATTCGAACCTGGGTCATCGGTGTGCCAAGCACACTCTGCCATTCCAGCTAAGGCGGTGGAACTCTTCTTGTGCTAGCAACTGATTCTCCTGATAAGAACCTCCACCATTGTGAGCATGTCATCGTGTTATCATCCAATGGCTTGTGTGATAGTCTGTCGGACTCCGTCGTTGGTGATGTGCTGGGCATGTTTCTAGCAAGTTGTGAAATTCAGAAGTCGTAAGAATACAGGATTCACATTAACCCATTTACGAATCGCAGTATCCTATTCTTTTCTTCTCGATGTGACAATTTTCCATATCCTACGCCAAGATGCGAATAACGTATATGACTGCATAAACAGTGTGATTGCCAAATTGTAACAATTCCTAAAAGATAGTAGCTGATTCGATGATTCCATGCAAGATCCTAGCGACTGGTGTAGTTCGGTGATGTTACTTGGCAATTGCAAACGTCTGGTACAGTCTCTTAGCAATCGTAGCCGTAACTATTATGAAATTGTTCGATTGTTGGCTAAAGAATCTACAAAAGAAGGGCTCAGAAGGTCAGAAATAAGATCAGAGGCGCGAGAAAGAAATAACTAAAGCAGAAATGCTGCTGGTCAGTTACATTGCATATGTTATGAGTCAGGCTGATATATATGCGTTGTCCTGTCTAAACCCGTTAGGAGTCTTGAACTAATCTGGATACAAGGAATGGTTTCATCTCCTTGTAGTCAGAATAGGACTGGATACGTAAAAATGCGTTTAGGTTTAGGTTTGTTCAGCAAATTAGATTTAAAAAGTTGCTGCACAGGTCTCACAAAAGATAAGTCAAAGGTTACATGTAAATTAACTTTAAAATGCACGCGCAATAGGAACATTATCGGTAGAGATTTGTACTTGTCTTTGTTGTATTTCCTTCTTCTGCAACGTTCCTAAATGGTTCGCTGAAATTGCAAAAGCTGTATAACTTATAAACCCATGTTGTAAACAGGAAAAAGAAACTTGGTAATAATGTTTTTTTAAAGAAAAGGTAAAACGTAGTTGTCGAATGATTGTGCTGCCAATATTCTTCTCTGATGTCTGAGTGTTTGTTCGTCAGATTTCATATTTTCTATTTCTTTTCTCTTTTCAAACTTTGTAAGTTATCTCTTAGCCAACTTAGATCGAGAGTGCTGACTGCCTTAGCCTCAATCCTGGAAAGTTTAACGCCGGGCAAGGTTGACGCAGCTGATCTAAAGAGGTTTTCAAATAATTGTAAAATTTATAATAATTTCTTTCAAAATTGCTAGCTCCATACAGCAAACATTAAAGAGCAAGGCAAGGAATAAAACAAGTCAAGGGAAGCAAACTGCTTTAAACATCCACAAAGGTATGTAATTTATACTGCTCTCAAAGGTGGACAAAAAGTGCGACATACTGGCTTTCAAGTTCATATCCTTCTCTATATAATAAAATATATAGAAGTACATGGAATTGAAAGCCAATATGTCTTGTCCAACTTTGAGATCTCTCTCTCTCTCTCTCTCTCTCTCTCTCTCTCTCTCTCTCTCTCTCTCTTTCTCTCTCTCTCTCTCTCTCTCTCTCTATATATATATATATATATATATATATATATATATATATATATATATATATAAATTGCTTAGCCGGAAGTCCTTCTTCGCCTCTATTGTAAAGTTTGTCCGGTATGGACGCTGATCTGGGCAGGTGCTGGGCGCTGCGGATCGGCCTGCTGTGCGCTCAAAACCCGCGAAATCGTTATAGCCGAATTTCCTTACCGAACGTTTAACCGTTTCTGAGATAAATAAATAAACAAAATGTCCACAAACTGCAATAGCCTCATTCCACAGCGCTTCCGATTCAACCCGTGTCAAGAACGTGCCGTTCTGTAATACCGCAAATTTTTGTTTTATTTCCATTCAAAACACTTTTGCACTCATGTCACCAATCTTACACAATAAATTTGTGTTTAACTAATTAAATTTGATTAATTAAAAATCGAATCGAGGTTTCAGCATGTTTTCCCATATAGACCAAAAAATTGATGGTCTTTATACGGAGCCTTGGTAGCTCACTTTATAAGACGTTCGCCTATGGTGAAGGCGACCCAAGTTCAAATCACCCGCGGGCCATATTTGTTTACTGTTATTTTTCTTTTTTACACTACAATATGGATATTTTTCTTTTTAATTTAGGCTTTTCACTTTTCACTTATTATTATTATTATTATTATTATTATTATTATTATTATTATTATTATTATTATTATCATTATTATTATTATTATTATTATTATTATTATTATTATTATTATTATTATTATTATTATTTATAAACTAATAATAATAATAATAATAATTATTATTATTATAATAATTATAATACCTTATATCAAATTTTATTTTAAAACCTTGGTGTTTTTTATGATTTCTATTTGTATTATTCTGTATTCATTATTATTATTATTATTATTATTATTATTATTATTATTATTATTATTACCAAGGATCGGGATGGGATTGTACGTGTAGGTAAAAGGGGGCTACGGGTAGGTTTAAAGGGGCATGGGTAGGCATAACGGGGATACGGGTATATATAAGGGGGTATGGTGATGGTTGATTCCTGTTGTCCCATATACGCCACGGTGTCTTGGGACACAAATCTACTTAACAAACAAACAACAACAAACATGGTCGATTCCTTTCATCCATACCTGCGAAACGATCAACGGGGAAGTATCTAGGAGGGTACAGGTAGGTTAGGTTACAAGGGGGGTACGGAAGGTATCAAGAGGGTATGGGGAGGTATCAAATGGGTTCGGGGAGGTATCAAGGGGGTATGGTGAGGCATCATGGGGGGAGGACGGGGAGATATCAGAGGGGGGGGGGGGTATGGTGAGGTATCAAGGGGGATAAGGGGAGGTATCATCGTCCAAATGAAACTCGCAGACAACAGTTGTCTATCTGTCTACATTTTAAACAGCAACCTGTGTACCCTGGCTTGCCAGGGTACAAAACCACTAGTAGATATATATATACTATATATATACTAGTATATATATACTACTATATATATACTAGTATATATATATAGTATATATATCTACTAGTGGTTTTGTACCCTGGCATGCCAGGGTACACAGGTTGCTGTTTAAAATGTAGACAGATAGACAACTGTTGTCTGCGAGATACATAATATAAATAATTCTCTCAAAATTTCTAGCAACGTACAGCATTCATTATGGAGCGAGGAATAAGACAAGCCAAAGGAGGAAAGTTGCTTTAAACAACAAGAAAGGTAATGATCCTGCTCTCAAAGATGGACATTAAGTCCGACATCCTACTTTATATTCCATGTACTTCTCCATCAGCTTAAGGCGATCAAATTGCAGTACAATTGTATATTTCTAAAGCCTGGTTCTCCTTTCGCGTTTCGACATTCTAAAGTCTCACCAGAGGAGGTTTGGCATTGAATGCTTTTACTACACCGAGTGCGGTCTATTTGTAATGCATAGGTAGTCACTCAGACACCGTGGAACAGTTCACATCTGGAAGGAGCCAGTCGTAAATTGAAAAACACCCCATGTAGAGCCGACCGAGAGAATGACTTTGAGAAAGATTTTCAAATAGTTTTAAGATTTAAAATACATTTTCTTAAAATGGAATCATCAACATCATCATCATCATCATCATCATCATCATCATCATCATCATCATCATCATCATCATCATCATCATCATCATCATCATTAATTTGTATATTTATTATGGCTGTCAGTTTCATTCATATATTTATTTATGTCTTCTTGTACACATACATCCTTTCCACATTACGTGCTTTCATTTGATTCTCTGATTTGCACTTCAATGAGCAATCTAAAATGATATTTAATACTTTTTTTGTGTTCACCATATAAAATTTGATTTTAATATTTTTATTGTATAGGCCTATACAATGGTATTTTAACTTTTTTTTAAACGAATTCATGATTCGTCTGTACTTTGCATCTTATGGCCTATATGTCGTCATACAATTTTCATATTTTTGTCCTTTATTATTACGTTGTCGCTTTCATTCATCTATTTTTTTTTAATTTCTTTCTTTATTTTTCTTCTTCTTTTATTTTTTCTTTTTATTTGTTTCTTTATTTTTTTTCTTTCTTCCTTTCTACTTTTTCATTTTATTTCTTTATTTTTTTAATTTTTTTTTACTTTTATTTTTTTTCTCATTCGTTTTTTTTTGTGTTTTTTTTCTTTTTTCTTTCTTCCTTTCTATTTTTTTCATTTTATTTTTTATTTTCTTTTTTTTTTCTTTTTGCTTACATTTTTTGGGGAAAGGCAGTGAATCTTCTTCTTTATTATTTTTTCATCGATGTCTTTTTCCATTAAACAGTGCAGCTCCGTCTCTCTCTCTCTCTCTCTCTCTCTCTCTCTCTCTCTCTCTCTCTCTCTCTCTCTCTCTCTCTCTCTCTCTCTCTCTCATTAGCTTCAAGAAGTTTTATTTCGTCATCTACATTGAGTGGTCCTGTTTCTGCTAGATCTTTGCAGTCCGCTGATCCCTATAAACAATAACTAACTCACTATCTACATTTAATTACACAAGCCAATACCCTGCTATCGTTCTAAACAGAGTATGGGTCGCTCGATCAACTCTGAATCATACGCTACCGTGTTCTGAACTTCCTGGTTTAAAACAGAATACTGCCTAGTCTGAGGTCCTTGCACTGCCTTTCTTAAGCTGCACTGTTTGATGGAGGAAGTAGACAGACATTAATGAAAGAGTGAAAGAAAGAAATAAAGAAGGAGATTCGCTGCCAATAATGGCATTGGAGGCAGTCAATCTAATGGAAATGTAGGGAAAAGCGAGTATATTGTGAGACCTATTATTATTACACACAAATGCACCCAAAGGTACACAAAGGCACACACATATAAAGGCATTCGCGCGCGCGCACTCACACACACACACATCCACATACACACACAGATCCACACACCCATCCACATACACACACACTCACACTGTATAAGATAAGATAAGATAAGATAAGACAACTTTATTATCTTTTACAAGAAATTACATTGTGGTGTACAATTACAATCAACAAGGAATAAACATCACAATAATAATAACAACAATCATAATGACAATGAGGATAAAAATGCACAGTCACATATGAATGGAATTACACTTATGCATGCTAACATTAAAAAAATGTGAAATGAGATTATTTTGGGCAAACAAAACACACACACACACACACACACACACACACACACATGTCATTTGTTAAGTAATGAGACAGCCTTTGGAATAAAACTGTTTTTCATTCTGAGAGTTCTGACCCTTGGTGTTTGGTAGCGCCTTCCAGAAGGCAGGAGCTGGAAGTGGTGCGCAAGCACATGAGTGCTATCCAGCACAAAGCAAATAGCTTTCCGCACAACACGTCTTTCATACAACACCTGCAGACTCTCTTGTTTCACTCCCACAACCCTCCCACAGACGTTCACTACTCGATCCAGAATACTTTTGTTTTTTACACACAAACTTCCATACCAGCAGATAAAAGAAAAGGTAAGAACGGACTCAATAAAAGAAGAGTAAAAGGTCTGAAGGATGCGGCTACTGACTTGGAGATTTCGAAGTTTTTGAAGGCAGTAAATTCTAGACTGACATTTTTTGTGTATGGCCTGGGTGTTTGCAGTGAAGTTCAGTTTCTCGTCAATGATGGTTCCCAGGTATTTGTATTGGGTGACTCTCTCGACTGTAACACCATCAATGACAAGGTCTGGAATGAGAGTGTTGTTTTTACGAAAGTCAATGACCAGTTCCTTAGTTTTCTTGACATTTAAGTCCAGATAGTTTTGTTTGCACCAGGAGCTGAACCTATCAACTGCAGAGAAATACACAGCATTTGAATTGGACAGGTCCACAAGGGCAGAGTCATCCGAGTACTTTATGACCGGTGAGGCATCAGTTCCTCTGCAGTCGTTTGTGTAGAGTGTATATGCAGTCATATATTATACTTTATTCTCATCATGGCATGGGATATGGAACACTGTCACATCGAGATCGGACAATATTCGCTCTTTGCAGACAAAAAATAGGATACTGCCATTCGTTAATAAGTTAATGTAAGTCTTGGATTCTTACGACTTCTTTATTTCACAACTTGCTAGAAACATCTCATCTGTGATGGGTCATTTACCATGCGACATCAGTTTTAGTCACCTTCTACTTGGCCAATAAAAATATAAGACACTTGTGGAAATCGATAAGTTTTATTTGATCGACCACATGATCTCGCTAAATAAAACGTGTACATGCCTTAAACGCCAAAGTCTTGAAGTCTTAGCACAGCTCCTTGTCAGTTCTTATCGCGCGAATCAGTTGGTAGCACAAGAAGAGTTCCACCGCCGTAGCTGAAAAGGTAGACCGTTGCATGGCATACCGAGGACTCAGGTTCGAATCTCGTGGTGGGCGAAATAAGAAAAAATTGCCATTTATCACTGTCTTTTTTGCTCTGGTGGTTCAGTGTAGATTTAGGTCCCTACTCTTTGTTCCCTGGGAGGGTTATTCCCGCCTGCCATATCGCCAATGGTGGGTGTAGACGTTAAACCTCAATGTTCATTCTAGAACAAGAAGTTGACTCCCCACTCCCTTCCCCTCTTCCGATCCTGTCCCTCACTTACCCCTCCCCCACACTCCAAAATCTGCTTTTTCTACAGACATCCATTCCTCCATCCCCTTCTTCCCCCCTCTCCCTTTTCGTCGAAATTGAATTATATAATTTATTACGGTTCAAACTGGTAACACTCCGTTCATTCCCTTTCGCTTTCAAGCGTTGCCAGAAACGGACGAGAGGTTTCCGAATGGATATCAAAACCATATATTACATGCACGCGTTCATGCTATTGCAAAACTGAACAGGTTTTTAATTGGCCAGCTGAATATAATGCACTATAATCGGTAGTTTTGTTTTTTATTTTGTTCTTCTGCAAATGGAACAAATGTCTGATTTAATCGCTGAATCTAATGCACAAAACGGGAGTGTTGTTTTTTTTCTTCTCCAAACTTGAATAGGTTTCTGATTGGACTGCTGAATATAAAACTGCAAGCGTCACACTGTTGCAAAGTGTCCATCTTTCTGATTGGATCCTCCCTGAATGGATGAAATGGGCAATAATGCGTAACTCACGTTTTACTTGTATCGAAAATAAGCGAAAGGAAAGGAAAAAAAAGACTCTACACTTCCTCAGATTAACATACACTCATGAATGCATTATCAATAGTCGGATTTTATTGTTTTCGTGCAGCTGCCAATTTAGCTCTTCTCTTCTCTTCTTTCGGTCTCTCTCTAATATACACCCAGATACCTTTGCTAAACACACACAAACACACACACAATAACACCCCTCCCCCCCACACACATATACAAACACCCATTCCACCTCCCGCTTATTCCCACACAAGCACCTAGGACTGTAGTCTTTGTTCGTTTCTTATCTGCTTAGCCTCCTGCATTCCAGAGAGCTCCTCCTGACAGATAGATTTAAGTTTTAATAATCTGCGCGAAATCAGCAAATGTCTCTACTGGAAGGTGTGAGGTGCAGCACGTAAATCTATATTGAGAGAGAGAGAGAGAGAGAGAGAGAGAGAGAGAGAGAGAGAGAGAGAGAGATGAAAAAAATGGATTTCTCTAAAAACCGACTGACTGGCTGATTTCATTTTAAAGAAATGGAGAGTTTTTTAATAAAAGGCCAGCGTCACTCATTCAAAACACACACGAGCGCGCGCGAGCACACACACAGCGCACTCGCGCGCACTCACACACACACAGCGCACTCGCGCGCACTCACACACACACAGCGCACTCGCACGCACTCACACACATGCTCATAAGCCTATACACTCATGCATATCTCCTTTCTCCGCCGCCCCCCCTCTCCCCTCCCTTACTTGGCCTCACTTCCTCTTTCTATTTCACGTCATCGTTAACCAATATGAATTCCGAGACCACCAGAGTAAGGGGTTTGTTTAAAGCCTGCACCTTGAAAACAGATTACATTCACAGGCACCGGCAAACATCCCCTACCCCTCCATCACCCCAACACACCACCCCCATCCCCAACACAAACCAATAAACACCCAAGCAACAGTATATGAAACAGAGCCAAAAGCTTAAGGAGATACATTAACACGAGATAAGAGATTTGAAAAAAAAAACAACTACAAAATACGTGTGTTTTTCTACAAGCTCATAGAAGCAACAGACCCAAGGTTAACGTATGTTGCTTCCATCTCCCTCCTTCCCCCCAAACCCTCCATCCTTATCTCCCTCCCCCCCCTCCTTCCCCCCCCCCCCCCCGCTGGCACTTGTACCCTTTAATTATTATGATTTATAAGTGACCAACATTCTACTTTCTGCCCAGATTCCTCGTACGTTTTAGTTTTAATCTTCCACCCCGGAAAAGCAGATTAAAAACAAGCCATAGCCACAGGCAAAAAGACTCCCTTCCCGCACGCACACACGCATGCACGCACAAACACACACACCCACACACACACCCACACACACACACACACCTAAGCAACAGACGCAACGTTTAACGTAGATGTGTACGTATATCGCTTTCCATTCCACATCCAAGTTTACCCCCCCCCCCCCCTTCCTAAATCTACATTTACTTCCGAGACCACCAGAACGTCTTGCCTTGCCTTGTTTTAACATAGGTTTATTCAACAACAAACCAGATATTAATACAAGGGAAAACATCAGGGCGCACAAAAGCACAAGGCTTAAATAAGTGCTACCCAAATAATAATAATTGCCTTGCCTTAATCCTGCTCCCTGCATGGGCACGAGAAATACAAGCTACATGTACCACCGCAAACACTCTCACACAGATGAGAACAGTTCAGGCCAGATCAGATCAGTTCAGGTCAGTTGTTTCAATGTATTTTTCATCGACATAACAAGACAATTAAAAAAGAAAACAATTAAAGATGACAGCACCACCAGTAATATAGCCCTTCCCCCCCCCGTCCTCCCATCCCGTGGGGTACCGGGGATTTTTGTATAAATAGTATCCCCACTTTCTGCAAAGTTAGTGCTTTAAATTCACAATGTCTCTATCTTTCTCCTTTGTTCTTTCTCATTCCTACTATGTTCTCTCAATCTACAACACTATTTTCTTCTTCGCTAGACCAATCATCTTTTTTTTTTCTTGAAAACTCTTCCCAAACTCCTCATTTGTGTACGAGGTATGTCGGCTCAGCTTGGGAATATTGGACGCTTTCTGCCAAATGGTCACTGGGGCTTCCTATGATATTATTATTATTTTGCAATGTAGGCATGATGAAATTTTATAATGATGTTTATATTTTATTTTGTTTTTTTGTAAAAGGGTGTTCGATAAATTAGAGTATAACCTCAGCGTCCCATACGTGGGATACCTTTATTGTAAAATGACAGGCTGGTGGAGTACCTTCAGTGTTACCGCTAGGGTTGTTTTCAGCAGATGTTTTTATACGGATCAGGGGTAAGTCTCGATCCTCTTTAACCAAAATGTGGTCCTGATTCGGCTCTTTGCAGTCCGCCTCTACCCTGTAAGCAATGAATTACTAACTAACCAGTAATATAACTAAAACATGGTTTAGTAAGTTAGTAAGAGGGTGGGGTCGAGGTAGGGATGGGTGCGAATGGTGGTGATTGAAAGGGGACTACTTAGCCTACATTTATCAGAAAAACTGACCAACAGGAGAACCCATATAATCGTGTGTTGTTGTTTTTTTCCTAAAATAATACAAATTTCAAACTAATTTTGCCGACCCACGGTACATTGGATCTGCCATGACTTGAAATCATTATTTATTATTTCATTTGTTGAGTGTGTTTGAAATGAAACGTTTTCTTTGAAACATTTGCTGCCAAATTGAATGCAATGATTTCCCACACAGACGATAGTGGTTGAGCCTGCTTAGGCAAACGCCGTAATTTAGACCTCAGCGAGACTTAGTGACTATGCAGGAGACGTCAACAAGAGGCTAAGATCAACACCACCGCTCTGAAAATGCTGCTCTAGTTATCGATATCTGAGACCACAAGCGAATGAAAACAAACCAAAGCTCTTAATGCAAGAAAAGTTCGAATAAAATGCAATAATCTGGGGATTATGTAGCGTAAATAATCGCAGCCTTATCTCTGTAATGATGTGACTGATTTTTTGTTTTATTCAGACAATTAATATAAAGGGTCTTGTCATTTAAATTGACTGACCCACGGAGTATATTATTCACACACACACACATACGCACACTCACTCGCACACTCACATACACACACACCCACAGATACATGAAGACGAGATAAAAGCAGACTCAAGAGATAAGGACATACGTGCATGATGACACACACACACACATACACACACCCACACACACACACACACTCACACAGAGTTACTTCTAAGACGACTTTGAACTTTGATCCCTCACACATCTTTCTCTCTCTCTCTCTCTCTCTCTCTCTCTCTCTCTCTCTCTCTCTCTCTCTCTCTCTCTCGCACATACATACGCCTGTGCGCACTTACACACACACCCACACCCCCCCCCCACACACACACACACACACACTTTCAAAGTTACATTAAACATGAAATCTCCGACACGCTACTCTCTTCCACAACAGACCTCTATAAAAGACCTCGTAGTTTCCAGTGTTCGGTTTTTAAATTTAAAACGACGCTCACGCTTTTCAAGCCAGCTAAACAAATGTTATGTTTAGGCACGTTAGAAAGTATACAATTTGATGTGGACACAATGACCTACAAGACAATGATACCACCTCCTACATCCTCTCCATCCTCCTCTCCCCCTTTGCCTTTATCTATTCCTCCTATTCCTGCCTCTCCCTCCCTCCTTCCGTCTCTCTGTCTGTCTCTGTCTGTCTCTGTCTGTCTCTCTATCTCTCTCTCTGTCTGTCTCTCTCTCTCTCTCTCTCTCTCTCTCTCTCTCTCTCTCTCCCCCACTTAGAATGGTTGGTTGGTTGGTTGAATTTATTGTCTCTTCACGACAGTGATATTAGACAATTAATTTAGTTACAAAACAATAAAACAAACAACTGTAGTGATATCAGTTACAACACTGTTGATAAGGACGATTTCATGATGACGTTTACGATATCTAAAATAATAGGACTTCGCACAACTTCTTGAATGTCACAAGTTGTTACGTTTACACCCACTCAGAAAATGTCCACTTAGAATTTGCTTGCTATAGATCGCCAGAGGGGGTGATCTAGATGATTTAACATTTTAAAATAAATAAATAATCGCAGACAGGATCTTTATGGTTAAATAAGATATATTTAAGGATGGACGATGTAGAAAGTGAAACCGAACGGTTGACTTAAATATACCAGTCATGATTTTTATGTATTTATTTTTTTAATTTCATTTATCTTTTTTTTAGATTACTATTTATTTAATGTGGTTATTATCTAAAATCACGTAATTTGTGAACGGACGGTAAATACATCGATTGAATTGGTGAAAAGAAAAAGAGGTGGGAAGACAACATTCGAGAATGGACTGGTTTGACACTGAGCGAAACAATCAGGGTTGCTGAGGACAGGGAAAGATGGAGTACGCTGGTTAAACGATCATCTGTGGTGCCCCTACGACTTCCGAGTTATGGGATAGGATAGGATAGGATAAGAATTGGTGTAGAAGGTGAAAAGGATCCTCTGAGGTCGCAATAAAATTCGCGGGAGAAAAAAAAAGAAGAGTAATCCAAACTAAACAAATGACATCATCATCATCATCATCATCATCATCATCATCATCATCATCATCATCATCATCATCATCATCATCATCATCATCATCATCATCATCATCACCACCACCACCATCATCATCATCATCAACATCATCATCATCATATAAAGTGACTAGGATCCCACTCTGTGTGTCAAAGGTTGTTGAAGGTGTACACACACTCTACTAGCGTCGAAGCCGCTTGTTTAGCGTAAAGGGATCTGTTCACAAGAACACAGTTGAAACTTGGAGAAAGAAAACAAAGTGTTCAAAATCAAATCAGAATAAGTTTATAGGTGCAGTATAGGTCTTATCAGTCTAGATGAGCATGAAACAAAGTGTTCAAAATTAAATCAGAATAAGTATATAAGTGCAGTATAGGTTTTAGCCTACTATTCTAAAAGAGCATGTATATATGATAAGCATTATGATTATATTTCGAGCCGTTGATGTTGAATGTTGGTCACCTAAATAGAGCATTCAGTCCAAGCCATATTATTAATTAACATGTTTGGTGCGCTCCAAGACTGAAAAAATATAAATAAAATAGATTTTTATACAGCAGCTGAATCAGAGAATATGACAATATGATTTATTCTATATTATTTAAGTCAGTAATATTCTAATTTTCATTATTCATATTCGCGCGTACCAAAAGATCAGAAGGAATGCCAAAGTCTAAACAAAATCTAAACACAAAAGCAAGACTTGCATAAAATGCTGTTTTAAAGTTGTATCGTTCACATGTATACAATTTACCATGTTAAGTATTTACAAACTGTTGTTTTAAATTACGCACAGCTGACAAACTACAGACACAAATATACTTTATTTCTTTACATGGTTTATATAGTTACCTAACACATTCCTTCTTCTGTGATCAAATATATGTGTTTTGTAAGTTTTGAAAGGAGAACAGCTGGTGTTTAAATGTTACCCGATAGGTCCCTTCGGTGATCGCCATTTACATGCACAAAAAAAAAAAGACACAAAACACAACAACAACAATAATATCAAACCAACAATCACAACAACAACAACAACAACAACAAACCAAACAATCAAGAAAACAACAACAACAATAACAGAAACAGCTACAACGAAAGGAAGAATAGAACGTAAGTAAAACTATTGAATTGAATTCGAATCAGGTATAAACTCAATATTGGAATAGACAGTTTAAGCAAACATATTGAATTGAATGGGGAAAAGGGTCTAAACTTACAGATAGAACTGAATGCGAAAAATGTCTAAACTGATTACAGGAATAGACAGGAAGCAAAAATGTTGAATAGAATGAGAATAAGGTTTAAACTCGATATAGGAATAAACAGGAAGCAAACATATTGAACTGAGGTTTAAACTCGATATAGGAATAAACAGGAAGCAAACATATTGAACTGAATGAGGATAAGGTCCAAACTCATTGCATGAACAGAGAGGAAGTAAAAATATTGAACTGAATGAGGATAAGGTCAAAACTCATTACAGGAATAGAAAGTAAATAAAGCATTGAATTGAATGGGAGAAAAAGAACTAATTATAGGAAAAGACATTGAAATATTGTATGCGTACTATAGGTGCTGCTTATCCTATTTACAATGTGAGGTTGGAATTCCAACTTCTGTAGCACACAGCGTTAGTTTCTACTGTTGTTTATATCAACACGCATTATGTGCAAGTAGAGAACAAGTCTGATTTAAGACCTACAAGCATTACATATAGACCACTATTGTGCATGATCAATGTATCCATTATGGTGTACAAACCATTACTGCCAAGACCAAGAAGCATTAAGTACAGTCGAGATCAAAATTAACATGCATTATAAAGAAACCACTGTTGTCAAGAGGAACATGCACTATGTACATGCATAATGCGCATTATGTACACGCATAACGCACAAATCATTGCCGTCAAGATCAACATGCATTATGTACATTCCACTATCAGTCAAAACCCGCATGCGTTATGTGCAAACCACTGTCGCCATGATCGACATGCATTATGTGCAAATCACCATTGTCAATTCAAGATCAACATGCATTATGTACAAACCGCTATTGTCAAGATCAAGATGCATTAGAGTGTACAAACCACTATTGTCAAGATCAAGATGCATTAGGTTGTACAAATCAACAGTGTCAAGATCAAGATATATTAGAGTGTACAAACCACTATTGTCAAGATCAAGATGCATTAGAGTGTACAAACCACTATTGTCAAGATTTAGATGCATTAGAGTGTACAAACCACTATTGTCAAGTTCAAGATGCATTAGAGTGTACAAACCACTATTGTCAAGATTTAGATACATTAGAGTGTACAAACCACTATTGTCAAGATCTAGATGCATTAGAGTGTACCTAGCACTTTAGTCTTTATTCGTTTCTTATCTGCTTAGGCCTCCTGCACTTCAGGGAACTTCTCCTGACAGATAGATTTTAGTTTTAATAATTTGCGCGAATCAGCAAATGCTCTACTGGAAGGTGTGAGGGGAAGCACGTAAATTTATATTGAAAGAGAGAGAGAGAGAGGAGAGAGAGAGAGAGAGAGAGAGAGAGAGAGAGAGAGAGAGAGAGAGAGAGAGAGAGACAGAGAGAGACAGAGACAGAGAGAGAGACAGAGGTCCAGAAAAAAAATATTTTCTCTACCCATATAGCCCCCTTTGTCAGGATCAAGATGCATTAAAGTGTATAAACCGCTATTGTCAAGATCAACATGCACTATACACCTACCACTATCTATGAGTAAAGATCAACGCCGGTTAATACTAGTTATGTACACAATTATTACCAAACATCTAGTGCAAAATAAGTGTGGCGCATTAAACACACAACATTGCGAAATTAGAACAGAGCGCAGAGAAAATGTACATTCAGATCAATAATGTATTTAGAACAATGCTAAGTGTTAGTGTAATGGCTACAGTGTACCATCACTACAAGCTCGTGCTTCATGCATCAACCTCCAACCTTGTTTAAAGTGTCCCTGATACTTTCAAGTGTAACTCGGCCCTGAAAAGGTAAACATCACATCATAATAAAAATAGGAACAATAAATTATTCATATCTTACAAATATATAATCATATAAATTAATATTGTGGTAAATTCAAGATGATTAAATATAAAGAATGATACACCAGAGCAAGAAACGGCTATACACTTTATTTACAATTTGATGTAGCACTTGTTGCCCCAAGTGCCATGATTTATATTATTGATATGCAGAACGATATTGTTTTGAAATCGGTATAAACGATGACGGTACATCAAAGATCTTGGTTTCACTTTGAGAATAAAAATATTTATAATTAAAATATATGTGGAATATTTTCTTATAACACATGCCTGTATTAAATAACTTAATTGATTCTACAAATTTAAGTCAGCGCCATGAAGTTGTGGCGTTTTGTAAACAGGTTAATTGACAATTGTTCAGATCGTGTTTACAGTGTGTGGATGCAGTGCAATGGGTTACAACACCTACAGATTCTTCCAAACGTGATCTAAACTGACAAAGACCACCCCCCACCCCCTCCATTTTCTCTCTCTCTCTCTCTCTCTCTCTCTCTCTCTCTCTCTCTCTCTCTCTCTCTCTCTCTCTCTCTCTCTCTCTCTCTCTCTCATCTCTGTCCTGTTCATTCCGTCTCTATCTGTATAATTATGATCTCGGTTCTGTTCCTTTATATCTCACTCTATTTGTCCTGTCTCTCTGTTAGTCTGTCTTTTACGCTGCTTCTCTCTCTCTCTCTCTCTCTCTCTCTCTCTCTCTCTCTCTCTCTCTCTCTCTCTCTCTCTCTCTCTCTTTCGCTGTGATGCTGCTGCTCCTGCTGCTGGTGATGATGATGGTGATGATGTCGACGATATAAGATGATGAGAACAGAATGGCGAGCACACAAACATAATATTCACACCCGTAACAAAAACCGCATATACCCATAAACACACACACACACAAACACACACCCACATATATACACAAACAAACACACACATACACAAACACACACATAAGGGTTTGTGGAGGAGTAAGGGAGCTGAGGAAGATTAAAAAAAAAAGGTATGGTGACCACCTGACATCATTTTTTGTTGCTTTTGTTGTCAAATATAAAACTGACAAAGAGAAAGCGACAGTTCCATGCAAATAAGAAAGCAAAACTGGATATCCTCGGATCTCGTCCGGTGTGTATGAAGAATATTCTGGTAGGGACTCTAGAAAGTAAGCTATATTATCACTGGTCTCTGCGTTCATTCATCCATTTTATTCTGACACACAGAGTGCTATTGTCAGCCTGTCAGGCTGTACCTCGAATGTCACTTCCCCCTCCCCCTTACACACACACACACGCACACGCACGCACGCACACACACACACACACATACTCACCCTTCTCCTACCATTCTATCCTTCCACTGCAACGATCAAGTGTTATGGGCATGTTGGATATTGAAGAGCTTTAACATTTTAATGTTAATTTAAGTGTTCATTCTTTTAATTCATTCATTCCCTCATTTATTGGAAGACCCGAGAGAAATCGTGGAAATATTACTTTACTGTGACCATGCCATGTGTATTAGAGTTAATACGTCGTGTTAAGTTTGGGTGTAATGTATGGCGGCCTACTAGCGCCAAAACCTGATAATTACAATTATCATGTGATAATTACAAATATCATGAGATAATTACAATTATCAAGAGATAATTACAAATATCATTGAAAAATTACAAATATGTTCGCGTGATCATGTTTAATTTTCAGTTTTGGCTCTATCAATCCACCTGGAAATGCGCCAAAACTGAAAATTGTAATTATCACATTATAATTACAATTTTCACTTGATAATTATAATTTTCGTGTGATCATGCTTAATTCTGGTAAGGCGGCTTACTAGCGTCGAAACCTGCAAAACTTACATGTATCAGTGATAATTGTAATTAACACGTGTTCTGTGTAATTCAGAGAGATACCGGTAATTCACAGTGTTAAATACTAATTTTCAGTTTTGACCACGCTTTACTAGGGCCAAAACCCCAGGCGTGCTAGTAACAGTGCCGCTGCCGCGCATGCGCATCGCGCATCGGGCCGCGCATGCTCATCTTGATATTTATAATTTATTGTGATAATTGTAATTATCGCTTGATAATTGTATTTATTTCTTAATAATTGTAATTATCTCATGATATTTGTAATTATCAGGTTTTGGCGCTAGAAAAGCGTGGCAAATACTGATAATTATTAATTAACACTGCGGATTACCGATATCTCTATAAATTACACAGAACACGTGATAATTTCAATTATCTCGTGATAATGGTAACTCTCGGTTTTGGCGCTAGTAGGCCATCATAGTAATGCTGTCCCCACGGCCTCTTCCTTCCCTCCTCCCTCCTCCCTCCTCCCCAACCCCACCCTTCTCCTCAGACCTGCGATTAAGCCTTTGTGATGGGTAAAGGGTGTGTGGGTGAGAAAGTGGGGGAGAGGGGTACTCCGGCGCTTTAGAACTGAGGTCTTAATTCATTTATTCCGGCCTTAATAATATACTCCTGCATTCTTACAGTTATTCGTGCATAGTGCTATTGTCAGCTTGTCTCGAAGTAATATGATCATCTCTTTCATAGCTCCTTCTTCACTTTTTCTGTCTGTCTATCTCCGTCTGTCCTTCTCTGTCTCTCTCTGTCTCTCTCTCTCTCTTTCCTCGCCTGCCAGAGCTCTCGTCACGTCTTACGGACACAGGAGAATGTTTTCCAGCGCTTTACAAATAATATTTACAAGCGTCCATTGAGTCATTGAGAAACTGAACATAGTGCAACTATTATGTATGAGCCAGCGAGGAAGCACACGTGATATCGTTTTGTACTATAGCTCCTCGTGTAGGCTTGACAAAGAACACACGCTCCTGCGCTAGCGCTGCGTACACATTGCTCCACACTAGCCATCTTAGTGCTGCTATCAGTAAGGTGGTTATTTCAGTGGGTATTAAAGTTGTAAGTTTAAGATTGGATGGATCGTGGGGCTAGTTACCTCTTTTTATCATGGGTGGTGATTCTACGACTGCCATGATATACTTTTATTTTATTTTATTTTTTTTATTTATTTATTTTATTTCTATTCTTTTAGTGGGGTGGAATGGAGGATAATTAAAAAAAAAGGGGTAAATACAAATGTTAAGCAAATATTTGCCTGAATACTGGGGTGTGATTGTCAAATGTGTAGAGAAAACGAAACATCGCCTTAAAATCATCCCAATCCACCCACCTGTGATTGTACACCTGTCTATCCGATAATTGAAAAACAGCTTTAAAAAAAAGCTGGCTCTAAAAAATAAAAATGAAAATACAAATTTAAGATTTAAAAATCAAATTGGAAAAAAAAATCGGTTTAGGGGTGAGAGGTGGGAGGAAGGAATGTTCCTAAAAGCTTCTACCTAAATATTGCGAGAAAGACTCTAGTGTACCCGTGCGGAGTATTTGACTCCTGCCTTTCGGCCACGCCATTGAGAATACGGCCCAATCTAAACTGTTATTTTTCCTTTATCTCTCGTAAAAGGGACTTAAATATTAGGTGCCTTGCAAGGCAGGGAAGCGTGTTGATAGTAAACCGGATTGCCGGCTAAAAAGGTAAAATGCCAATCGACAATGTAGTCCTGCTTACCACAAAAAACCAGAAGACGAATGGTCAGGCGGGGAGAACATTATGTCGTGTCACCTTGAAGGTCCACACCAAAGGATTCTGCACCGCAGGAGCCAACCAAGGCCAGACTAACCCATCAAAGGCAGCCTCAAGGGAGACAATCTCTTCCAAAGGTTATCAGTCGCTTCCCATTTCGCAACATAAAAGGGTAGCCTCAGGGGAGACAATATCTCACAAGGGTGTTCAGTCGCCTCCCATTCTGCCACTTATCCCATTGCTCAAATCGAACAATGTCCTTATGGTTGCCAGGTTCGAAGAAGGTATGTCTGGAGCGCCACTGACTACTCATAGTCAGTCTCCATTCCCTGACTCAAAAGTGAATGACTGTCTTTAACAGTTTCCACGGTCCAGCATCATACTGCCCCACGATGGGCGCCATCTGTAGCCGAGCGGAGTATTTAACTCTCGGCCATGCCCTTGAAAACACAGCCCAACCTGAACTGTAATTTTCATAAGAGGGACATAAAAAAAAAATAGGTGCCTTGCAAGGCGGTGAAGCGTGTTGAAAGTAAACCGGATTGCCGGCTACTAGTGCCACAGCACTCTCTTCAGGTCACTGCCACAAAGGTCCAGCGGACTCTTCCGAGCCAAATCAGGACCGGACAACCCCCGATCCGCATAAAAGATCTGCTGAAACAACCCTAGTGGTAAAACCGAAAGCTCTCCACAAGCCAGTCACTTTACAATAAAGACATCCCACGCAGGGGACGGCTGAGGCTTCACCCCAACTTATCGAACCCCCGTTTACAAAAACAAAATAGAATACAAACATCATTATAAATTATCAACAAAACGCATGCATATAAAATGCCTACATTGCTAAATAATAACATCATAGGAAGCCCTAGTGACCACCTGGCAGAAAGCGTCCAATATTCCCAAGCTGATCCAACAGACCTCATACACAAATAAGGAGTCTTGTCCCGGAAGAGTTTTCAAGAAAAAAGGTATGAGACTGGGCTAGCGATGAAGACGATAGTATAGCAGATTGATAGAACAGAGCAGGAATGAGAAAGAACAAATGAGAAAGAAAGCGACAGTGGGAATTTAAAGCACTAAATTTCCCCTGCATAAAATGCCAACGGACAATGTAGTCCTGCTCACCATCAAAAAGCAGAAGGCGAATAGACATGGTGGGGAGAACATATGTCGGGTCGACTTGTCTGGTACAACCCAAGGTCCATGATCCACATCAAAGGATTCTACACGGCAGGAGCCACCCAAAGCCAGACCAACCCAACAAAGGGCAGTCTCAATGGAGACAATCAATCTGTAGGTAAAGGTAACCTTGGGTAACCTAGTGTGGCGGAATGGGAGGCGACTGATCACGCTTGGGAGAGACTGGCTCATGTTCTCACCTAGGTTGATCACGAAAATGCAAAATGTTCCATTCCTTTCGGGCTCAACTCCAGAACTAATAAGCAATCTGGGTTATTTCCAACCTTCCACTGGGTTATTTGCAACCTTCCACGCAGATTGACCAAAACAATAAAATAAAATAAAATAAAATAAGATAAAAAATACGATTGAAAAAAGAAAAAAACAACAACCAAAGATTGATATAACAGGCATATTCACACGTTCATTGTTTCTATGCATGTTTGGAGAAAACATACTGCTCGATGCTTTTAGTGCCAGGGCCACACAGCTTAGAGAACGAAACACGCACTTCAGTTGACAGAGATAATTGAAAACAAACAACAGAACAGTAGACAGAAGTGAACATTGAAATAAAACAAGGATCAAACTCCCCCACTCTCCCATCCCCCCCCCCCCACCCTTCCCCCCAAAAAAAATTGTCAGATTAAAAAAAACAAGCATGCTGACAGTTTTGGGGTGTGGGTGTTGTAGAGCAGGGGGTTTTGAGAGAGGGAGACAGACAGACAGAGAAAGACAGACAGGGAGAAAGTGAGAGAGAAGGTGGTGAGGAGGAGAAAGGAGTAAGTGGTGAAAAGGGAAGGACTTTTAAAAAAAAAACTATTTTAACAACTTTATTATCACCGAGGGGAAATTCGGGCACCTTCATTTTCGAAAGTACAGCAGCCCCAAGTGAAGCGCTTTACCCAAGGTACATGCTGGGTGTGTTCTTGTCACCGGCACTCACGCGTCTAGGACATGAGCGTCAGGATCTTTAAAGTCCGTTATGATGGAATGCATGCGACACAGACTAGACCTCGGTTTATACTCTCATCCGAAGGAGTAGGAAACGGGAGTAAAGTGTTTTTTCCCAAGCACACAACACAATGCCTCGGCCTGGGCTCGAACCCGGGACCTTCAGATCCGCAAGCCAAAGCCCTACCATTAGGCCACCGTGTCTCCCATGAACTATGATTGTGCGTGTGATGGTGAGTATCCGTCTACTAGAAGGATTACATTTGAGCATGTTTTGATAAAGTGGAATGCCCGAAGGTGAACTTGGTTTGAACTCAATTCAAAACCTTAAAATTACTGAAAAAGGGTTATAGAGTGCGACGAAAATGTACAGCACTTGCACGGGGCGACCAGAAAGACAAACTCTATACAAAAAACAGAGACAAATTGCTCATAGTTGCAAGGTTTATTTATTCATTTATTTATTTACCTGTTTATATTATCATCCGAATATAGTTCAAGAGCTGCTCAAGGCGCTGGCAAATGCAGGATCGAACTCAAACCGTCCGAGGCACGAACTTCCTGCATTAGGCGCATCGGGATGATGGAGAAGGGGATGAGGAACCTAGTGCATGCTGGGTGTATTTTGCGTAGATTGGCGGTCGCCCGTCTAGGATCTTTAAATCCAATGCGATGGAATGCGAGCGTGCACAGACTAGACCTCGGTTTATACTCTCATCCAAAGGAATAATAATAATAATGATGACGAAACTACTACTACTACTACTACTACTACTACTACTACTACTACTACTACTACTACTACTACTACTAAGGGCTGGATTCTAACGGGTGTGAAGTTTCCTCGCGTGCACTTAGCGGTCTGGGGTCTATTTAAGGGTTAATCTGTTACCTTCGAGGTTCGAATCCCGTAAGCATAGTGTTTATGTATTACACTGTTGCACTCACGCATGTTTTCTTGTAAACTACTACGTGGAAACGAACAAAGAAAAAAAACGTCACCACGATGACGTCACTCGATATACATACGTTTTGTTTTAATTACATAAGATTATGAAATTGAAAGGAAATTTAAAAATTTTTAATAAAAATAGGATAATGTGAGAGCAAAAAATATTTAAAAAAATCTATTTTAAAAAAATACAAATTTAAAGTGTGACGTCACTGTGATGACGTCACTCGATTTGCATAAGTTTGGTTTTATTTTAAAGACAAGTGATGACGTCAATGATGACGTGACCCTAAATCCCTACATTTGTGTCAGATGGTAGGCTTCTGTATGTCCTAACTTTACATCGAGTTTCAAAGAAATCAGTCCAGTAGTTTTTAGAGGAAAGCGCACACGGACTGATTAACGGACGGACAGAGCAAAACACGAAGGTTCCACAAATTCGCTCTGGAACTAATAATAATAATAATAATAATAATAATAATAATAATAATAATAATAATAATAATAATAATAATAATAAACAAACTGAGTTGTATAGCATACTGCTTTTTTAATCTACGATCCGGCGCACAGCGCTTTACAATTCTAAACAAATGCAAGAAACTTCATTCCTTTTACCTGGCAGGAAAACAAGTTGTTTTGTAAACCTTTTTCTTTTATTTTTTTAACTTGTCGCCTCTCTCAAAGTACGCCATTGACAACATAAATAAAATGACAGTGATAAATGGAGCCTTTTGTTACAAAAAAACATTTCCCAAAATAATAATAATTTTGGATAAACTTGCACAAGTTGCACGTCGCTTGCTTCGTCAAGGCTACTTTATAATTACAATTTACAATCTAGGATCTACTTTTGTCTTGTACTTTCTTTTTTATTTTTTGGGGGGAGGCGAGTGGGGGGGGGGACGTAGGAGGGGGGGGAGAGTTTTATCCCAAATGTTCACTATTTGGGTGCCTGTATAGCGGATTCACTATAGCGTTGAGGTAGTATGACATACCAGGTACATAAATCAGGAATTAAACTTCATTAAAACACCAACAATAACAAACTGCAAAATATCATTTGTAGGCAAATACGGCAATAAAAAAAACACCACAGAAAAACGTTAAAATCGCGAGGAAAAAAACCATCACCGAAGAACATGATAAAAACCATAAGAAATAACATATTTTAAACTCACAGAACTTCGCTGTTAATAAAATATAAATAAACATCTTCCTAAATTTGGCACTAGATAGAGCATTAAAAAAGTTGTCAAATAAAAAATGTCGCCAAATTTCTCGGCTTGGACCATACGACTCCCTACCGATGCACTCCCTTGCTGACCTTCCGTCCCAAAGCCACAAGCAGCCGCCACACCCATCAAGGAACACTCCGATTTGTAAATTACATTTGCTCGGTTATAAAGCTACTACTCGTAATCAGTATTATATAAAAGGCATAGGTACTGTATATGTATGAAAACAAATTCAAATTATTGTTTCAAACAAAATTATAAAAAATTTTACAACGTCGAAAAGGAAACATTTTTTTGTGCTGAAGAAAAAAAAAGATAAAAAGAAAAGTGGTAAAATTGTTATTTATATTTTATTGCATATATTCCCCAATAAGTAGTATCGATAACGATGGTAAACTATACCCATAAACACATTCTGTTATAATGTTTAGAAGAGTTATTTACCTTTTCCACAACGGAGCAAAGTTCACAAATACAGTGAAACGCCAAAATATGTGGCCAGAAAGTAATTAAAAAGTGGGGCAGTGAACACTGTTCACTAGACACCTGTAACTACGGTATCGTAGAAAAGGTTATTATTCTTTGGCGACCAATTCAAACTACAACGCCATTATAATAACTAAGTAACCCAGTAACATCAGTGTCTCAGGCAAGAATTCTAATGGCCAATATCGCTTTGCTTTATGCGCGCGCGCCTGTGCGACAGATAGTGTTGCGCTATACAAAATTGCATTTAGTGGACATTGGATTGAATTTGAACTGTAAGTGGAATGGATGACACAAGACGATTGTCTCGGGAATACTTTTCTCCAATCTGAATAGGAGGACAGGAGAACCACTATAAACAGTGACGGTAATAAGCTTTCTTCCGCCTGTCTCTTGTAACAGTAACTTAAACTTCAGGCATGTTCTTCAAATAAAAGTTAGAATATAAATCAGATACAAGACCAATATCTAAAATTCAAAATGTCTATGCCTTAGATCTGTCATGTCATGGTCTTTCGCTGGTTTTGATTGCCAGCGATTTACGTTTTTTGATTTTGGAAAAAAATCAGGTCTCGTGGCTGGCATGTTAATACAAGACGACCTCACCTGTTCATTGTAGATGCGGTGAGCTGTACGCTGACTAAATTTGAGCCTGATCAGAGACCTGGCTTCGTTGAGGTTGCTGACACCCGACGAGTCGATCCTGAGCTCCTCCATGACGTCATAGGCCGTCACCAGGTCTTGGATCTGCGCGACATCCTCTTCCCGCTCGATGCGGGGGATGGAAATCGACATCGTGCCCTGCACACATAATTAAGTCCAGCAATGCTCTGATCATGATGCAGCTTAGTGATAGTGGATCGTACATACAGAATCCTCAATATAGTCATTGAGCGGGTTTTGAGTGAATGAGGCGGGTGACCTGATGATGATGATGACGATGATGATGATGATGATGATGATGATGATGATGATGATGATGATGATGGTGATGGTGATGATTATGCTTATGATATCATGATGATGATCCTCATGATGACGATGTGCGTAACCCTGTACAGCATTCTCGGTGTTAGTTCTCCAGAGAGAGAGAGAGAGAGAGAGAGAGAGAGAGAGAGAGAGAGAGAGAGGTCATGGAACTTTATTAGGTACACTGAGCCAATTGGTGTGGGTGTGTGCGGGTGTGTGTGAGTGTGTGTGTGTGTGTGTGTATGCAGGCGCGTGCGTGCTAAAAGTGACGTAAGCTCACTACTAAAATCATGTAGTAGTTTTAGCGATCTGAGGCCAGTTTTATGAACGGGT
The DNA here is from genome assembly GCA_036898135.1 of Oncomelania hupensis. Classification (NCBI taxonomy): domain Eukaryota; kingdom Metazoa; phylum Mollusca; class Gastropoda; order Littorinimorpha; family Pomatiopsidae; genus Oncomelania; species Oncomelania hupensis. The sequence goes on from CM072514.1 coordinate 34,139,383, forward strand.
GTAAATAAGGAACGTACTGGAGAGTTACACCTATAAGTTTATGCATAGCTTAGAGGTGTAAGTTTACTGTTAATTTCATATACCCCGCGTTCATAAAACTGGTCCTTGAACGACAGTCAATTCTGCAACATGCTAAGCCAAATGAGAACACGTAATCAATCACGGTGTCGAGTGATCAGGGTTGCTGACGTAACTGGCGTTGGGCTTATATTTCTTATTCAAGTTGTTTGATAACCAGTTTCGTTTTACGATTCTTGTTAAGTTTAACTTGTCATGAAACCGTCGCAAGAATTCCTTGATGGATATACGATAGATACTGTAATTGCACTGCCTAAATAGTCATTCTACATTGTGCAGGGACGGACCTGCCCTAGAGGCCCGAGGAGCCCGGGCCCCTACCCTTTTTTGAAAAAAGAATGTGGGGGGAAAATATATATATATATATAAAAAAAAGAAAACCACACACACACATAAATAAAAACAAGTGATACAGAAACGAGAGTCTCTCTGCAGAAACAAATGAAAACACTACATGTAAGTATGACCATGTACCTAACACATTTAGGAGTCTACCGCGGACCCGAGTATCACTATATTTTGTTCCCCAAAGACCTAAGTCATATTTTTGTTATGACTTTATTCCTAACACACACACACTTTTTTAAAGGTAATTTCTCCCCAAAATCAGTGGCAAACTATAGCACCAAACCTTTGCAATTTACATGCTCAGATTGCACCAGATTGCACCATTTTTTTCTCCCTTTTCAAATCATTTTCCGGGGGAGCATGCCCCCGGACCCCCCTAGCAAACTAGGCGCTTCGCGCCGTCGGCTCGGCGCTTCGCGCCTTCACTACTACCCTAAAATAAATTTGGGCCCCTACCCTTGAAAAACTTAGGCCCGGCCCTGTTGTGTAAGGCTCGGGCAGAATAAACATGGAAATAAACAAACAAAAAATCATCATCATACTACTATTACTTGAAGTGTTCAATACGACACCCATACTGATAAAGAGTTTCTTCAAAAACTTAAAGGCACCAGCCGGTTTTAGAAATGGTGCTAGCATTCTCGGTATTAATGAGTTCTACTATAAGGCCAAGTATCAATTACATTTTACCACACGATTTGCTGCTGCATTAAATCATTCTCGTTATTAACTTCAACTTTAAGTTCAAGTACTAATTACGTTTTACAACATATCTTGTTGCTGCAGTAAATGATTAATCCTATGCTTGTATGTCAATTGAGTTTAAATTAATAATAAACGAATACGCCGATTGCGTCAGTCGCTAGGTGCTAGCTGCCAACCAATGAAAATGCGCGTATACAGAACACGTGACAGCTCTCAGTTTGTCTATTACGTCAGTTTCTTGATTGACACCTTGCAGCCGACCAGGAAAAATGCGCGCACGGAGCACGTGACACCCAATCAATTTGTCTATAACGTCAGCTGCTTGACATCTTGCTGCTAACCAATGCCAAATGCATACACGAAGCACGTGACACCTGTCAGTATTGTCTTGTCTGACGCGAATCAGTTTCATATTCAAATTTCAGAGTTTGTATTCTGATGTAAATAATAATGCGCCCTCTCGGTTGCATAATTGACAACATTTCTTGAAATACATTTCTGATAAGTGATGGGATTTGAGTTTTTATCAACAAGGAATGTTCCTACGGCCACGTTTGAATCAGGCATCGGCCTATGAAACAGGACCTTGATACCTAATGTGTGCAGCCCTCTCTACACAAAATAGTAAGACTTGAAATTACCACAACTCTTCCCACATTGCTACATGGCATGTGCCTAGACATTGACCCTACATATTTTGTATAGCCTGTGACCTATAAATTACTCAAACAAGTAGGCTAGTTAAGATGGCACTACCACTGTTTCTGTCATTCTCATTTATTCTTTCTCGTTCCTAATCTGTTCTTCGCTAGACCAGTTACCTACCTTTTTTCTTGAAATTCTCCCCAAGCTCCTCGTCTATTTATGGGGTCTGTTGGGTCAGCTTGGGAATATTGGACGCTTTCTACCAAATGGTCACTAGGGCTTTCTATGGTATTAGCAATTTAGGCATTACAAACTGGGGTTCGATAAATTGGAGTACAGCTTCAGCGTCCCCTGCATGGCATGCCTTTATTGTAAAGTGACTAGCTGGTTAGTTAGTTATTCATTGCTTACAGGGTCCAGCGGACTGCAAAGAGCCGAATCAGGACCACAAAATCAAGACCACAACTTGGCTAAAATAGGACTCGCCCTATTAAAAATTCACCTCATAAAAGATCAGCTGAAACAACTCTAGTGATAACACTGAATGCACTCCACCAGCCGGTCACCGTACAATAAAGGCATCCCACGCAGGGGACGCTGAGGCTATACTCTAATTTATCGAACCCCGTTTAGAAAAACAAAACAGAATACAAACATCATTATAAAATATCAACAAAACACATACATATAAAATGTCTACATGGCTAAATAATAACATCACAGGAAGCCCCTAGTGATCATTTAGCAGAAAGCGTCCAATATCCCCAAGCTGATACAACATATCTCACACACAAATAAAAGGTTTGAACAGGAAGAGTTTTCAAGAAAGAAGGTATGTGACTAGTCTAGCGAAGAAGATAGTGTAGCAGATTGATGGAACAGAGCAGGAAGGAGAAAGAACAGAGGAGAAAGACAGCGACAGTGGGAATTTAAAGCACTAAATTTCCAGAAAGTGGGGATACTATTTATACTGAAACCCCCTGCACTCCCAAGGGGAGGGGGTAGGAGGGGACCTGCTGGTGGAGTGCCTTCAGTGTTACCATTAGGGTTGTGTCAGCAGATCTTTTATGCGGATCGGGGGTGATTCCTCTTTCAACTAAAGTTGTCCTGATTCGGCTCTTTGCAGTCCCATGGACCCTATAAACAATGACTAACTAATTCTACCGACCTGCCAAAGTTTACAATTGCAATCATTTTAGTCATAATAGGGAACCCCCTTCTTTTCCCCCTGCGTCAGTGAGTAGCGTTGACTGCACGAGCTTGCTCATTATCAGCGATGTTTCTGGCTTATCGAGTCTGGCGGGGCCGGGTCGGTCAGTTGGTAGAGCGGCTTACTAGTAACCGAAAGGTCCCTGGTTCCACTCCCGGATTGGCCAGCGTGTGACCATATAATTTATCCCTAACCATCAACTGGTTCGCTCGTGTAAGAATAATGTGACCAGTAATCGCCTATACGCTCCGGTGTCTTGTAACTATAATTTACCATTACCTTTTTTTAAATTTTATTTTAATTCAAGTCTGGAAAGAACAAGCGAAACCCAGCTACCCGCCAGGTCTGCTTATCTACTCGTTTTCAACATGCTTTGTACGTAACTTCTCTATGAAAGGTAAGGAAGGATGGAGTGTGTGTGAGGGGTGGGGTGATGGTGGGGGGAGATGAGGTGGGTTGAGTTTGGTTTCTTATAATTTAAGACACTCTTTATCGTTCGCAATTCTGCATGCACACTTTTATCTGTCAGGATGTTCTTTTAAACAGAGAGGTATCTACTTATACGTACCTACATACGCATGCACGCGCGTACATGCTCACACGCCCACGCCCACATACACACACTAACACACAAACAGAGAGAGAGAGACAGACAGAGAGAGAGAAAGAGAGAGAGAGAAGAACAATAACAAGAAAGAAAAAAACAAAAACGAAGAAGGAGAAGAAGGAGCAGAAGATGTATTGACCGAAGTTAGCTTACTTCAACTTTGTGTGCAGGTCGTCAAATAAAATCTTCTCAAACATAAGCCTAAAATGTATTCCACTAATTTCAGCGATTAAATAAAACATTAACCTTTATTATAGACATTTTAAACAGAAAATACGATTATAACTAACAAAACAGTTGTAAATTGTTGTACCAAATAGAAAGTTAACATTATTATATCATCCAGTCATTGCAAATATTGTTCATGTAATTATAATTTTTAATTTTATTTTAAAATTAACAGTGGATATTCCGTTATAAAAAAAAAAAATTCTTGTCTAATATCACCCAAAGTGAACAGACAAATTCAAATACATAATTGAAGTGAACTGAACTGGGCTGAACTGAACTGAACATTGCCAGTCGTTCATGCCTCTATGTCCGCCAGTCGTTACACATAACCACCCCTCGATACTGTCCTTTCTCCTTGTTCTGTCTCCACTACATTCTTCCTCACTCCCGCCCTCCCCTCACACACAAAATCTGGGGAGGGGAGGGTGTGCGGGGTGGCTGGAGGGGAGAGGAAAGAATGGGTACACCAATCACTTCCTTATTGCAGAGTACAACCATCATCATTGCCAAATTCCCACAAGGCCGCTTATCTCTTCACTCGTGTGCTGATTTTGTGGAACTGACAGTTCTAACGTGGACATGCCTATAACACGGGTTTCCTATGACGACGGCTGGTGGAGGAGCGTACGACAATGACTGTGAACTTAAAGAGAATCTGAGTCTCAGAACGAACTGCGATTTTTTTAAAATGACATGTTTAAATCATGATTATTTTCCTTATATATTCATTTCTTTATTTTCTGTGCATCTCATAGTCATACTGTATTTGCGACTTTTGAATCTAACCGTAATTCACGCTAAGACATCACTATTTGCTTTATATAGTCACTTTTTTAAAATCTCATATTTTGCTTAACTTGAATCTAAACTTCGAGTTCTAAAAGAGCGTCTGCTGTAAGCATTACATAACTGAGCTACCCTGGACTACGTCATTTTTATTTTGCCCCAGGCACATTAAAATTAAACACAACGTAGAGTAAACACACTCACACTAACAGCATAAGCTTCAAGGCATCGCTCTGGATAAATAAATAAATTAATAAATAAGTAAGCTCTGTGCCTGTTTTACCCGGGTGAGCCTGTTTGGATCCCCATTGCTTTTTAAAAGTGATTTGACCTCATTGTCGAACGAGGTCTCTTTTCTTTTGCTAATAAGCTTATCGGAAGATGTCACCTCATTAATGTGTATTAAGAAACACTTATATGATCATTCTATTATTTAAGTGTGAACAAACAAATTGCATCAAACACGCCTTATAGAAAAAAAGGTTATTTGATTCAACTATCTAGTGTAAGTTTGAACAAAAAAATTAAACCCACCAAACTCACTTTAAATAAATAAGGTGCGATTCACTTGATCCCAAAAGAAGTCGCTTTCCTTCAGCACTTCAACAATAAGGGCACTGCAATCCTTTCCACAACGACATTAAGAGTTATAGATTGAGATTAAGATTTTGATTGCGGTTTATACTGTTTTCCTTCCTGGGCCTAACCGGGCATATAAATAGCTGTGAATAGGTTTTTGCTATTCTACTTTCTGTCTTTTTTTTGTCATTTGTGTACATAGTTGTAAATAGTATATTTTTGTCTTTTTTGTAATTTATGTACATAACTGTAAATAGTCTGTACCTTTACTGTCCCGTCTTTTGGTGTATTGTAGCAAAAGTGATGTTTCATCGAGTGCATGTATTTATATGTTATGACTATGTAAAGCGTGGTGAGTCTGGTCATAGGCTGGAGTACCCGCTATATAAAAATCCGTTATTATTATTATTATTATTATTATTATTATTATTATTATTATTATTATTGTGTCTGGAAACGCAAGATTGCTAAAAGAATTTAGTTTCAGTTTTTATAGGGCTTTATTTTTATTTATTTATTGATTGATTTATTTGTGCTTTATTTATTTTATTTTTTGTTCTCGATTTCATTTCATTTCATCTCTCTCTCTGTCTCTCTTTCTCGAGATCGAGAGAGAGCGAGATTTTGACAACTGAACGCCATCGTTATCCTCATCCACCCCTTTTTTCCTAAAAAATATGCTTTTTGAGTATCTTAACTCTTTCTTCACTATCTTTTTATTCACCCTATTCCTTTTAAAATATATGGTATTTTAAAGCATCTTAAATCCTGTCTTGAATTAGGCCTTTAATTCATCAAGTTTATACTTTTCTTATCTCTTTAAATAAACTCCTTTCTTTGTATTACAGTCATTTTTGTTTCTTTACATTACCGGGTAATTTGCCCTGATTTTGTGAATTTTGTATGTTAAATTGAAACATAAAAAATAATGTTTACTGATAATATTACTTTTTTAACAGTCAACTAGCAAACCAGGCTTTAACTGAACAGAATACTAAGTCAAAGATTAAATGTCTAGGGCTGGAGGATGTATTTTTTTGCTTGACGAGGTAGTCTTTTGTTGCCATAGATAATGCTCAAATTTCAATGTTTTGCAGACGAGCAGGCTTGGTCCGAGGCAGGAGATAGACCCCACAGAGAGTCAACCTGACAATCGGCCTGCACTTGAGCAGACAGCACTGCGCTCCAATAGCTCAGTCGTCAACAAACAAGACGAGGAGACAAAAGCACCTCAACCCAACGATCAAGTTAAGTGCAGTATAAAACGTGCACGAACACTGATCTATAGGGACTGTGCGATAGTCCACTCTTCCTGAAAACGAAATTTAGGCAAAACAAGAACAAAGCCCAGTGATGACACAGTAGCAAGTATCGAGAACAGTAGCAGAATAGACCCAACAAAGAGCGAACTACTCGAAGTGAATCTTGGACTGTTAAGTTAATCCTAGTTGTATTACGTTTTGGACATTTAAGTTAATATAGTGATTAGAGAATTAGATATAGAGTAGAGGAAATAAATGTGTGATATTTACTGTTAACAAGTGGCTGGACTACCTATGTTTCATACCCTTGCGAAAGCTAGTGTGTCAGTGAATTTTTACATGTTTCTTCCTATCTCTGTAACCATATCCTCACAAAGACTGGGCCAAATAAATAAATGTATTAAGATTTAGTCATAGGGCGATCTAACTAGCCGATCTCCGCAGACGAAAGACGGGTGGGTAATAGCATTCCACTGAGCAGAGCCCAGCAACAATAGACCCACGTCACAATGAGTATGCATGCGAGTGATGTACGTGTGTATGTATTAAAAAAAGTATAATCCTCACACCAACCCCGTCTATAGAAATTCCAATTCTATTTTGTATTAAAACCTGATTCCAGCTAGGTTTGTCGTCTTTCTTTAGTTACTAGCAAAAACGCTTTCTCTAAGCTCTGATTGATTGGCGCAGAACAACCAAATCCTCCCTATCTTTTCTCTCATTCTGTGAGTGCGTGTGTGCGTGCGCGCGAGCGCGCGTGTTTGTGTATGAATGGATGCTTTCGAGTGCTATTGACTATGTAATTGTGTATTCTAGTGTGTGTCTAAGTGATTGTGTGCGCATTATGTTCGTGAGTGTATGTGGTGTGTGTGTGTGTGTGTGTGTGTGTGTCTGTGTCTGTGTCTGTGTGTGTGGACGGGGTTGTATATGTGGTTGTAACAGAGGTGCAACTTAAGCTTCAGCTTAGACGCACTGGTTTCTAAGGAACCGAGATCAGAAAGAACCGACTAAAGGCAGAAAGAAGGAAAGAAATAAAGAATTTCAAAATATAACATTAGCGGAACAAAATAAAGACGGAAAGCAAAAAGCATGAGAGGGAGAGAGACACAGAAAGAGAGAGAGAGAGAGAGAGAGAGAGAGAGAAGGGAAAGAGGGGGAGGGGGGGAGAGAGGGAAAGGGGAGAGAGAGGGAAAGGGATAAGAGAGAGGGAGAGAGAGAGAGACTATGAATACAGACTATACGTTATGCACACACACACGCACGCGCACACACTCATACACACATACACAAATGAACCAAAAGAAACTAATTTTGGTAGGTCAAAGAATCCAACGACTAAACAAATTGTAAGCACCTAATGAGCGAACCTAACAAATATACAAAGAAACTACCCTCCACCCACCCCAAAAAGTAAAAATTGACCCACAGACATACAAATCACAAAGACTTAAGGGTGGTGTCAACAAAACATATTATTAACAGTCTTTCGGAGTTATAACTCAGGGGAATAAAAAAAACAACAAACCTATAATGATAAAATAAATACATGTATAATCATGTGCACACATGGTCCTTTTAAAAGGTTCCGTGAGTAGAATACCGTCTGGGTCGTTTAATGGTGCGCTTGAAACTGCAAGTTGGCGCTTTAAGCGGATCGCGTTAGATCCTTATTTTGGACCAGCGCCCTGAGCAGCCCTTTGAGCTAGTAAAAGCGCTATATAAGAACAATTCGGTCGTGTGTGTGTGTGTTGCTGCCCGCGCGCGCTCATGTTTGTTTGGGTGTGTGTGTATGTGTGTGTGTATGTGCGTGCGCGTACGTGTGGGTGTGTTCTGGTTTAGTATTTCATGTTTTACTTTTGCTTCTTTTTATTTTTATTTACTTTATTTTATGTTATGCTATGCTGTAAAGCGCTCTGAGCTCTAATGTTGTGCATTACATAGACTCAGAACAACACTGGCCTAACAAAAAAAATAACCATTGCATGACAAAGACCACGGATACATACATCTTTTCCCGTCTTTATAAATACTCTAATCCTAGCTTCCACGCTTTAAAAGACTGTAATTATCTTTGTCATTGTAAAGGTATAGTATAGACGCGTACTAATATATTTCCTCTGAACCAGCTTTGAAGAAGCATTGTCCATCTCCGTCCTCTATTTCTTTATCTCTATCTCTCTCTTTATCTCTCTCTCTCTCTCTCTCTCTCTCTCTCTCTCTCTCTCTCTCTCTCTCTCTCTCTCTCTCTCTCTCTCTCTCTCTCTTCTCTTCTCTTCTCTTCTCTTCTCTTCTCTTCTATCTTTTCTCTCTCTCTTATGAAAAGGAAAATTTCAAGGCGCAAAACGAACAAGAATGCCGTTTGGTTTGACTTTGAATATAAGCAACTAAAACTCCTTGCAAGAAGGAAGTTACATTTATTTAGGAAATCAAGGGAGGATAGCGATAGGACAGAATATGTAAATGCTAAAAAGGCTTTCATAAGCATGACTAGAAATAAAAAGAAAGGATTCAGACAAAAGCAGGCAGCATCTCTGGCAGCTAGTACCAACATTTTTTCTCAGTTTTGGAGCCAAGTATGTGTGATAAAAAACCTGACTGTAGCAACAGAATTGATTTGAACACATGGCAGCAGCACTTTCAAAACTTCTTCTCCCACACTGAGGATTGATTGATTGATTGATTCTTGCTTTAGGTCCAGCGGACTCCTCCGAGCCAAATCAGGACCGGACAACCCCCAATCCGCATAAAAGATCTGCCGAAACAACCCTAGTGGGAAAATTGAATGCCCTCCACCGGCCAGTCACTTTACAATAAAGACATCCCACGCGGGGGACGGCTGAGGGTTGACCTCAACTACGCGAACACCCCGGTTACAAAAACAAAATAGAATACAAACATCATTATAAATCATCAATGAAACACATACATATAAAATGCCTATAGTGCTAAATAGTACAATCATAGGAAGCCCTAGTGACCACCCGGCAGAAAGCGTCCAACACTCCCAAGCTGATCCAACAGACCTCATACACAAACAAGGAGTCTTGTCCAGGAAGAGTTTTCAAGAAAAAAGGTAGGTCATTGATCTAGCGAAGAAGAAGATAGTATAGCAGAGTGAAGGACAGAGCAGGAATAGGAAAGAGTAAATGAGGAAGACAGCGACAGTGGGAATTTAAAGCACTAAATTTCCATAAAGTGGGGATACTATTTATACTGAAAAACCCCGGCACTCCAACGGGGGTACTGTTGCCGCAGTGAATCTGTCTTTCCTATAAAGGAAAGACAGGTTTTCAACTGTGGCTTTCACTGTTCCCTTTATAGGTTTGAACAATCTACAGTGGCAAGATTGCTCATGACCCCAAGGGGTACACACTGAGGATAAAAACATATTACCAGAAGAGCAATCATGTGATGATGATGATGATGATGATGATGATGATGATGATGATGATGATGATGATGATGATGATGATATATTTTATTGTAGAATTACTGAAGAGGAAGTATTGAAAGCAATCAAAAATATGAAAATTTGTAAAGCGGGTGGCGTAGATGGCATTCTGCCGGAGATGTTGAAAGCTGGCAAACAAATTACAGTAAACTTTCTTATTTCTCTTTTCAGTGCAATATTTGAAAAGGGCCAGTATCCGCCACAGTGGGCTAAAGCAGTTATTGTTCCTATATTAAAAAAAGGTTCTAGAGATAATGCAGACAATTACAGAGGAATATCCTTATTGAGCCCTATTAGTAAATGTTTCACAGCCATTTTAAATAAACGTTTGTATAATTGGTTAGAAAATGAAAATAAATTTGTTAAAAATCAAGCAGGTTTCCGAAAAAAATATTCCACCATAGATCACATCTTTACTCTACATTCATTAGTTCAGAGCACATTAGCTAAGACCAAATTTGTATGTGGGTTTTGTAGACTTCAAAAAGTATTTGAAGGTCTTCGCCACTCTAAGCTGCTCAAAACTCTACAGACCAGGGGGGTGGGTGGCAGATTCTATCATGTTCTTAAGTCCATGGATGAATCCTTGAAATCATGTGTAAGAGTTGACAGTCGATACACTGCTTTTTTTGACTGCCCCAAAGGAGTCCGTCAAGGATGTGTTTTGAGTCCGACTTTATTTTCAATATTTATCAACCAGCTTGCGGAACTATATATCTGCCTCGGGTCGACATGGTATTCAGCCCCTATCTGGTTTAATAGAACTGTTCATTCTTTTGCTTGCCGACGATGTAACTTTGATAGCAGCCACACCCTGCAGGTTTACAAAATCAACTTGATTGTTTTAGAAAGAGCTGTACCAGTTTAAATCCTAAAGTAAATATTGATAAAACGAAAATTATGGTATTTCGGAAGGGAGAGTTTTTGTAAAATTTTGAAAAATGGAATTTTAATGAAGTAAATTTGGATGTTGTTATGAATATTGTTATTTGGGTTTTGTTTTTACTATTATGCTAAGTCATAGGAGATGTACAAGTCATTTGGTTGAAAAGGGAAAAAGGTCGTGTTAAATTTTTGTTGTTTGTTAAATAAACTAAAGGAGATCTCGAAAGATATATTCTTTAAAATATTCGATTCTAAAGTTCAATCAATTTTGTTGTACTCCTCTGAAATATGGGGCTCAGACCTATTAGATAACATATAGAAAGTTCATTTGTTTGCCTGTAAGCGTTTTCTTGGTGTGCCCGTTCGAACCCCCAACAGGATGGTGTATGGCGAACTGGAGCGTTATCCGTTATATGTAAACTCTGCTGTAAGAACTCTAAGGTACTAGTTTAGACTGCTACTAATGACCCCCGACAGACTGCCAAATCAAGCGTACACAATATTATTAAATTTTGAAAACAATGGGAAAGAAACATGGGTGTCTAATATTCGGCAGGTACTGGGTAATTGTGGTTTCAATTATGTTTGGCTGCAACAGGGCGTGGGGAACATTATTTCTTTTTTTCTACACAATTCAAAAACTGACTCCAAGGCAATTATAAACAAGAATGGTTTGCTGCGGTCCGTGAGGAAGAACGTCATGATGTTATCCGATAATTTAAAACTGAATTTGCAGAAGAAGCTTATATTGTTGACATAGATATTTACTGCTTCAGAGTAGCCTTAACTCTGCTCCGTTTCGGAGTTCTGTGAATCAACAACAATATCCACATATACGAAAAAAAACGTGGGAACAACGAACTGTATCTTTTGGAAAACTGTTGTTGAAAATGAACACCATTTTTTATATATGAATGTTCAATGTATGCTAATCTTAGAGAACGTTTCTATCTAGTCGACCTCTCTCAGTAACCTGTTTACTTCGATTGAAAGACCCAAGTAAGGTTCGTTTATTAAGCAAATTATGTCCATCATGCTTTCTTGCGTCGCAAGAACATGTCAGGATGGGAAAATATATATGCTTTTATTTAGCTTCTTGAGTTGTTTTATCAATGGATGGCAGCATGCGTCTCGGAAAAAATTTGGATAGTAATATTCATCACTGGAATATCAAAAGTAACAAACAGCAGGTAACAGATTTGAGCAGAATTATAATAACTTATTGAATGAGATTTCAGCATAATAACGGTTGCTCGTGTGTATGCAATGGGCCAGAGGCCGTTTATGCAATAAATTGTTAAAGTCTCTCTCTCTCTCTCTCTCTCTCTCTCTCTCTCTCACTTCTCTCTCTCTCTCTCTCTCTCTCTCTCTCTCTCTCTCTCTCTCTCTCTCTCTCTCTCTCTCTCAAACATCCAGTTAATGTGGCCAGGCGTGATCCTATCAGTGACGACCAGCAACAGAGCCAAGCAGATCACATCCTCCGCTACATCTTAGACGACGTGAGGGTTTTCTTGGCATGACTTTCTCGGTCCGATCTGTGTAAAGCCTTCAAGATTTCGTAAGAGGATTTATAGTTTTTAGAATCGTTATTATGTAATTATGTTGTGACAGTTGGCTGTGGTAGGCAGGCTACCACCCAAGCCTATGAACTGAATGTTTCCGAAACTCGGTTCGCGATTTCGAAGTATTCCGTTCTCGCGTATAGGTTGAAATTGTTAGCCTGCACCCACGTGAACTGGTTTGTAAATTCCACCAACCCCACTTGATATAGGCCCATGACATTTGATAATTAAATCACCAATCAATCAATCAATCTCTCTCTCCGCTCTCTCTCTCTTAAAATAAAACTGTTGTTTTAATTTATTTATGTAACAAAATTTTGTTCTAAAGAAAAGTATGTCATTATTTAATTTATACGCAGGAAAACACTGACAGACACCCTCACAACCACACACAGCCACACACAGCCACACACCCACGAAAAAACAAACACAAAATCAGTATTGCCATTAAAGCCCTCTCCCCCTGCCCCTGCCCCCCCCCATCCCCCCAAAAAAAAATAAAAAAAGAATTAATCGTTTAATGAGCATGCTGAATGCACCCCTTGACTCCCGTGAATTAAACTTCAAATGCACCTGCATGAAACATATGCTGTGTGACGATGTAAAGGTCAATGTTTCGACAACATACAGGATACAACAGCGTCTGTGATCGCGCCATGTCCTTAAATTATAGGCCTACTTGGAAAGTTATTCGAAGAAGGAAGGGCGCGTGCAGTCCTAAAGTTTGCATTCCAATAAGTACAATCAGGTGTAAATCCAGGAAGTTCAACTTAGGCATTATTCTTGGAACCCCGTCATGCTTTAACATGCCAAACAATTTTTTTTAAGTCCCCAATTCGAAGGGTTTGTTTACTTTTGGTAAAAAAAGCTTTACACTAAACTTAGCATTGTTTTGGCCTTAAACGATAATAAAGTGGGCTTTCGTTGAACAAACCAACCGCCAAAGTTTGTATTTTTCGGATTGACAGGGAGTTATTTCCCCTGTTTTTAACGGTACAGCCGCGTGACCTTTGACCCTATTTTTGAGTGAGCCACGTAGCACGTAGCATGTAGTGTGCGCCTTTGGTGTCTGGATTAGGGTCTATAGTATCAACCTAAAACCTTACGAGCAATTGCTTTTACGGGTTCTTTCTCTTACCTTCTTTGATATTGACATGTTTAGCTCCGAAACGTTGGCTGCATGGCTAGCCAAGGCGCAAAACTACCGAATTTATTCATTTAAAACGTAACTATACTTTCGAAAGAGTTTATTTTATGTTGTTGTAAGCTTTTTTTCTCTCAATGGGGTAACACTCGCTGTGAATGTTAAAAGGATCTGTTGAGTACGCGTGGTTAAAGTGGCGAAAAACAAGGTTAGAAAACCGTGAAGTTGTACACTAGTGGGTTGTATCTCTATTGGCCATTATGAGCCCCAGGTCTCGTTTTCTGGCCCCAATACAAAAGAGACATGTTTTCAGAACCACATTACGCTGTAGTAAGAAAGTGGCTTGCACTCCGAAAGTTCTGGGGTTTTCAATGCTGGCGTGCTGCTACAGAAACGTTTCCACTTCACACTAAAAATGGCTCTGCCTTGAAACCTTATTAAGGTTGGGATCTATCGGGGGTGACATTTATCATGTATTGTTTATTTATGTATTTCATCATTCTTATATAGCGCTTATTTTTAGTTCAAGAGCTGCTCAAGGTGCTGGGCATGTAAACACCAATTGTATTCCTTTCACACTTTACTTTCTTCTTATTCTTATCTCGCCTTGTTGAACAGTAATCTCAAACATTGATTTTCCAGTTCTGTTCTTTACCCAACCATCCTCTCAAGGGTTGATATTACGTTGCCTATGCCTCAGTTAGCCCGGGCATTATGTGTGCGTAGTGTATTATAAATAAGTAGACATCATTCTTCAACATGTTATCTGCGCTTTTGTCCTACTTTGAGCTACTGACGAGCGCTGTAGACTGACAATTACAATTACATTACAAAATTGTTGCTTTAGGTCCAGCGGACTCTTCCGAGCCAAATCAGGACCGGACAACCCCCGATCCGCATAAAAGATCTGCTGAAACAACCCTAGTGGAAAAACTGAATTCCCTCCACCAGCCAGTCACTTTACAATAAAGACATCCCACGCAGGGGACGGCTGAGGCTTCACCCCAACTTATCGAACCCCCGTTTTCAAAAACAAAATAGAATACAAACATCATTATAAATTATCAACAAAACACATACATATAAAATGCCTACATTGCTAAATAATAACATCATAGGAAGCCCTAGTGACCACCTGGCAGAAAGCGTCCAATATTCCCAAGCTGATCCAACAGACCTCATACACAAACAAGGAGTCTTGTCCCGGAAGAGTTTTCAAGAAAAAAGGTAGGAGACTGGTCTAGCGAAGAAGACGATAGTATAGCAGATTGATAGAACAGAGCAGGAATGAGTAAGAGCAAATGAGAAAGACAGCGACAGTGGGAATTTAAAGCACTAAATTTCCAGAAAGTGGGGATACTATTTATACTGAAACCCCCGGCACCCCGACGGGGGTGCTGTAGACTGAAACCGATTCGAGGGAGGCTACCTGTTAATTATTCCGAAATGAAAAGCGTCTTTCATGCTCTTAATATGTGGAAAAGATATCAAGTTTCGGAATAGTTTGTTGTTTTTTTTCCGAGAAACTTCAAAATTGAAGCATGTTGGCTCCATTGCGCTATTATCCACGTATGTAAAACACGCTAGGTTTTGTTGTTTTAGTCAGTTTTAATGTAATCCATCAAGGTTGTTCTTGTTTGGAAAGGCGTATTTTCAATAGTGTCATGTTCGTTCTCATTTCAATCGTTTTTTATTTTTAAGCTAGAAGATCTTGCATGTCCTTTATTTATTGGAGCAATGTTGAAAGCCTGTCATAATTCTTTGTAAAAGGTAATAAATCTCTGTTGAACTGAATGGATTCAATTCTCTAATACTTTAAATGAACTGTTTTGTTTAGATTCTTTTATTTCTCTCTCTCTCTCTCTCTCTCTCTCTCTCTCTCTCTCTCTCTCTCTCTCTCTCTCTCTCTCTCTCTCTCTCCTTTTCGTATTTCTATCGTTCCATCTTCGTTAAATTTCATCTTAAAATAGAACAATACAGGAAGAACAAAATCACGAGCAGGTGAAAAAACATACTAAATTTGTAATTTGAACTGTGAGTGTGAAACAGAGCGCTCCTTTTGGGTAAGAATGGCCTATAACTTTGCATTATGGTCTATTAAAATGCTTTTGAACTAGTTAAACCTATTGCCAGATATACTGTTTTGGGTAAGAAATGAATTGTTAGTATTTTGTTTTCCCATTCAATATTTTGTACTTGTTAGTAAACAAAAGTTAGCCAGGTATCTCGTTTTGGGTAAGAAATATTTGCTTATTTTTATGTGCTGTTAAATGTTTATAATTCTATTTATAAAAAAAATACTCCAATAACTCGCTTTGGCAATTTTTTTTAATTCAAAGCATTTTTTTTTCTTTAAAGCGATTTGAACTAATTAGAAAATAAAGCAAGATAGTTCGTTCTGGGGAGAAATGCCTTTTTTTCTTATTTTTTTCTGTTAAAATGGTTTATATTAGTTATAACATAAAGTCAGTTAACATCTTTTGGATAAGAAATGCCTTCTTAATTTAGTAGTTTTAAATTAGTACTATTGTTCTTTAAAGTGCTTTGAACTAGGTTTATACTATTTATAAAATCAAGAGTCATATAACTGGCTTTGGTAAAGAAATGGTTTTCTTATTCGAAGCATTATTGTTTACTTAATCGATGTGAACTAGTTAGAAAATAAAGCAAGGCAGCTCGATTTGGAGAAGAAACTCTTTTTTATTATTTGTTTTCGGTTAAAATGGTTTGTACTAGTTATAAAATAAATTCAAGTAAATCCTTCTGGAATATAAATTTCTTATTTTTAGTAAGTCTATATCTATTATTTTTCCCTAAAGCAATTTCAGCTAGTTAGAAAATAAAGCCAAATAGTCCGTTGTGGTTGGGACATACCTTCTTAGCTATATGTATGTCTACAAAAAACACAACAACTGCGAAGGTCACAGCTATTATTGCATGTTGATGTTGTATTTCGGCATAACTCTACTTCTAAACATAACAAAAGTAACGTATCTAGTATGGTAGACCAAAGCCAGATAGACCCTTTTGGATACGAGATAGGATTCCAATGTAATGAATACTTTGGCATTTCTTTTAAAGCATTAGAAGAAGAATTGCACCATATTTTTTTAAGGTCACTGATCATATCTGTTACACGTGGGATTTGTTTTTATTACGTGTTTATTTCCCTCAAAGATTTTGTTTTGACTAATCAAATAACTTCAGATACATCATTTTGGGGCGTCCAAGAGAGTGTTGTGTGTACAAAACTAGAATCCTATCCTATCCTATCCTATCCTATCCTATCCTATCCTATCCCGTAACTCGAAAGTTGTTGGGGCACCACAGATTATCATTTAACCAGCGTAATCCATATTTCTCCGTCTTCATGGCTTAACTCAGTGACAAGCCAGTCTATTCTCGAAATGGTATCTTCCCACCTCATTTTCTGCGTCTCTTTTCTTCTGCCTACTTGCACCGTGCCTTGTGGGATGGTATTTGCAAGGCCTGCTGCTATGGTGATGTGGCCATACCATTGTAGTTTCCGTTTCTTCGCCACTGTGAGTATATCATCGTGTTGTCCAATGGCTTGTGTGATGGTCTGTAGGACTTCGTTGTTGGTGATGTGCTGTGAATATGAAATGCCCAGAAGTCTTCTGTAGCACCTCATCTCCATGTTTTGTATTTTTCGTTGTAGTTAGGGAAATCAAGCAGAATAAATGCATGTTTGTGTATTCACCCACAGTTCTTAAGTTGATCAGTAAACAATACATAATAATAAGGTTATTAACTGATTCAGGATAATTTAGATTTTTTTGCTATAAAAACTCGGTTCAAAGCGGAATTCTCACACATTCACACATCAATTAAGAAAATCATTATAATGAGACTGTCAGTCCAAGAGAAAAAACGTCATATAAAATGTACTAATTAATTAATCTGAAGCTTGTTTTGCTAATTTGTCATGTGATGTTCTGAAAAAAAAGTATTCATGTAAAGGGCATGTCTAACTCAGTGTAACGGTCAGATTCAAGCTCAGTTCACAATCGATTTTGCCTTTATTCAACTCGATCCATAATTGAACTTGTGGAAGTTTATGATGGTCAGAGTCGATATTTCTTTATGAAAAAAAATCTTTGCACACAAATTAAAGCTTGCTGTGGGTTCAGACATTGAATAGAATAGACCCAACGTTTCCCGGTATGTCGTAAGAGGCGACCAAAAAGAGAAATGTCAGCACGGCATCACTGGGCGAAAGTCTTCTACATAGAAGTCACCGGCCAGGGCGGAGAAACCTCATGTTACTATACATGTAGGTTCAACGACCACATGCTCGGGGTGAAGGCGAGCCACACTATAATCGTGGATTTCTGTTGTGGACAACAGCCTGGAGAGGATTGGGCCCCGCCAAGTCTTTCTTGCCAAAGACACACCATGACATGAATAGAACCGCTTACTGCATACCGGATCGGTCGTCGCCCGGATCATCAAGGGCCGCGCCTTCCGTTGGCCACCAGGACGGAAGTGATAAATGTGTTACTGATGGACACCTTAGCAAGATCCGCACGAGGCAACATCGTCATAGGAACCTGGAATATCAGGACCTTAACTGCAGAGGGAAAAGGATACGAGCTGACCCACGAGATCCAGCTCCAGTTCCATGGATATCAGCGAACTGCGCTGGAAAGGCCTAAGTGAAACAACTACTGGAAAAAAACACTACAAGCTTTATTTCAGCGGGAGAGATGACAGGCACGAACACGGCGTTGGTTTCTTGGTCCACAAAGACATTCTGGCCACTGTCATGGTTGTCGCCCAGTCTCCAGGAGACTCAGTACCATCCGTCTGAGAGCGGCCCCTTTTAACATCCAGATCCAGGTCTACGCCCCAACATCAGATTAAGACAATAGCGAGTTCGAGGACTTCTATGAACATCGGAAGGACAGTGCAAGGTGACCGGAATGCCAAGGTTGGCCAAGTGGCGTTTCACAACTGGGGAAACACATGTGGACCCCACCGCAACAACGAGACAAATGACAGAGGTCTGAGACTCCTGGATTTTGCCAGATACAACAATCTAATACTGGCAAACACGCTTGGTCCTCACAAAAAATCCAGACGATGAACCTGGCACCGTCACAGCAGGGAGCATCACAACCAGACTGACTACATCATGGTCAAGAAATGCTTCAGATCAAGGGTCAACATTTTTCCAGGCGCATAAGTCGGAAGTGACCACGATCTCGTCTTTCCGATTCCACTTGAAGAGAGTGTACAAAGCAAAGTGCATCAGGTTGAAGTTCGACCTGGACAAACTGCAAGACCCGGAGGTGGCAGAAAATTCCAAGCCACAATTGGAGGGAAAATAAGAATAACAACTTTTTTTTAAGAATGGACAGAAGAGTTCTAACTACTATGACTCTGGTCATCATTCGGCTCTTTGCAGTCCGCTGGACTCTATAAACAATGAAAAATTATGTCTGTCTGCTCTGAAATATCCGAAAGTGACTTCCTACCACTGTATGGTAAAGAAAGGTAAAGGTGCACACTTATCTTGGGCCAGCGTAATGAGGGTGATGCCCATCTCTCTCCCTCGCTGCTTTACCTTCCCCACCCTTAAGAGAGTAGGTACTCAGTCACAGTTGAGTCAACTGGGGGCGTTGTTATTTGTCGCTTCACGGTTTGCGGTAACCCATCCAAGTGCTAACCGCAACTGGACGGTGCTTAACTTGCGACACAGTAGGGAGTGCTCCAACCACTGCGCTATCCGACATCCGACACCGACACCACTGTATAACATTGTTAATACCAAATGCATCCTTTTAGGATAAGAGTTTAACTTAAAAGAACCCACTTTGACATCCCCTTCCCCCTTCCCATCCCTCGACAGACCCTTTTAACATTCAACAGTGAGTGTTGCCCCACTAAAAAAAACAACCGCTTGCAATAAAAAAAAAAGAACTCTTTCGAAAGTATAGTTATTTTTTAGGTGAATAAATCCCGTAGTTTTTGTGCCTACTAATAGCAAGGACTAGCCAACAGGCTGGAGTTAAAAATAGCATCTATCAAAAGCCAGTAAGGGACATAACCCATAGAAACAATTGCTGGTAAGGTTTTTTCATTTTAGGTTGATATAATAGACCTTACCCTACCCAGACACCAAAAACCACGGAATTAGATCACTGGAAGGCTGTCTTTGAATCTAGGTCACGAAAGTGTGCACGAGTGGGAGTGACTAAACTGAAAAGATAGCGCACTTCCGGTCTCATATTCTGCATGGTAGCCTAATACGACTTCATGAACTTGAAGGCTGCACTGAGATTAGAATCTTTATCAAGGTTTGAACATAAATATGATCAGGTAACTGAGAGATATACTTTTTTCGACCAAACGGTCACACAAGCTGGGGTTTAAAGATTTGTGATTTAAAAAGATACAGATCTGTGGTTTAAAAATCATATTATGTATAGTATTTATTGTCTTTGATTCCCAAAACAAACAACAAAAAAAAGCATCCCCAATAGAACCCATATTACAATCCCTACAAAATCTTTCTTTCTTTATTACACCTTCCCGCCTTCCTAATTCTATTTGTAACTTATGATCTGAACAACGAAATTTTATCAAAGTATGAAAATAAATATTATCAGGTAACAGATAATTACGACCAAACGGTCACACAAGCTGCGGTTTAAAGATTTGCGCTTTAAAAAGATACAGATCTGGGGTTTAAAAATCATATTATGTACAGTATTTATTGTCTTTAATTCCCCCCCCCCCCCCCCCCCCCCAAAAAAAAAAAAAAAAAAAAAAAACAGAAAAAAAAGAAAAAAAAAACAAGATATCCCCGGCGGGAAATTGAACCCCGGTCTCCCGCGTGACAGGCGGGGATACTGACCACTATACTACCGAGGAACTACGATTTTATCTCGTATGCTCTAGATGTAGTGTCAAGCCTCTGTACAAGCTGTTCAAGTTCTTGTTCTTCTCCAGCCAATCCATCAATGTCATTCGCAAAACAGAGGTTGGAGATTGCTCTACCCCCTATGCTGGCTGTGCCTTCGTGATCTGCAAGGGCATCTGTCATGATGCGCTCTAGGAAGATGTTGAAGAGTGTTTTGAACACTCAAAAATAAAGTGAAATTCATCCCCAATAGTGATCTAATTCCGTGACTCATAGCATAGCTTTACAGTATGTAGTCTTTGACAGTCTTTTCGGTTAACAATGACAAGAAGTACTTGCAAAACATATATTTTGTATACTACCCTTTTTACCCCTTCACACCCTTCATGATCATCACACAAAAATAAACAGAAAAAAAATGAAATTCGTCCAAGTTTCACTGAGAAGCCATTGCAAACCAAAAACGGAAATGAAGCGTCTTTTCAACTCGAATTGTGACGAATCGCATCGCTTCACGAGCAGAGAATTGAAGAGTCGCTCGCAAAGCCAGCCTTCCAGAGTGATCTAATTCCGTGCCCAAAACACACACTTCAAGCCGCGTGGTTTATTCAGAAATAGGGTCAAAGGTCACACGGCTGTACCATGAAAACGGGTGTAATGACTCCCTTTCAGGATCGAAATGGAAACTTCAAACTTTAGCGGCTTGTTTTTGGCAACCAAAGCTCACAATTGTTTAATGTCTTAACAATACTAATTCTAGGGTAACCCAATGTCGCCAAAACGTAAACAAAGCCATCGAATTAGTGTATTTTAGATTTTATTTCCGTTTAGTTTTGTAAAAAAAAACTACAATAACAACTTTTACGAATGGAAAGAGGGATGATGATGATGATGATGATGATGATGATGATGATGATGATGATGATGATGATGATGATGATGATGATGATGATGATGATGATAATAATAATAATAATAATAATAATAATAATAATAATAATAATAATAATAATAATAATAATTATCATCATAGCAATCATAATAATAATCATAATAATCTTTTTTTTTTAAAATAAACTGAATGCTATAGGAGGCCTACGCGCTTTTTCCAAAATCTCCAATCAGGCTCAAAGCACGGCGATCTGTTTTAACATACACGCTGACGTGCATTACACACTCGTGCACATTCACAACAGACACATGTTGATCACTCAAACATGTGGTATAAAGGCAGGGAGATCGCAGTTAGAAGATGGAAAGCAACAAGAATATTTATTTAGTGCAATGTAGCGCATAATCAAAACGCCCTGGAAGCAATTGTCTGTATCTGCTCTCTCTCTCTGTTCCTTTGTTTTTGTACTGCAGGCCGTGAACGAGCTTTGTGCTTCTGCCTGTACGGGCTGCAATGTTTTCGCCTGACATTCGATATTCGAGTACACTGCGTACACCAATGAGCTAATTGCTCTTCCCAGCTGATCACATAATACCAAAATACATCATTTTGATGGGCTTCCGTAACTTCTTGTTTAACATTAGTTTTGTTAAAACTGTGTTTAATTGCTCCCTCCTCTCTTTACCCAATCACCCAATAAACCTACCTTCTCAATCAACACATCCACCACTCCCTCCCCCCCCTTACATTCCCCAGCTCTCCCCTTTCCCCACTCCAACATCCCATTTCTTACCCTTGAGATGTAAAACAAAAGTCAAAAAAACATAACTGCAGCCTAGGCGCCGACCAAAATGGAGGGAGACAATCCTGTTAGTTAGTTAGTTAAAATAGATTAACGTCCCCGGACACATAAGCGTATAGGGGACGATTGAAATATTTATGAACAGACAATCCTGTAAAAATATGGACCTTATATAGCGAGCGCCACTCTATATGTGCGCTATGCAAATCCTCAATAATAATAATAATAATAATATTAATAATAATAATAATAATAATAATAATAATAATAATAATAATAATAATAATAATACCCGAATCTGTATATGTATGAATGATTCCTCCTCTAGTATCCGCCTTTTGTCCAACTCAAATAGAACCAAAAAAAATTCCAAAGCCACCACCCATATCGTTGTTGTGTGTAGGAGTTGAATCTCTGCTACCGAAAAGGAGGCAAAGTAACTCATTGAAAACACCCTCACAAGCACGCACGCCCACCCGCATACATACCCGCAAATACACACATATACACATACACTCACAAATATATGTGTAGATATAGCTATATATATATACACACACACAATACATATACAAGTGGATTACCCACTACCCCGAGTCTACCCTCCCATATTCCTGGTTATTATGCAACAAATGGCATAACAGTAATATATCTCACTACATTTACTTACAACAAGTGTACGACACCCCGCCATAAACAAAAACAACTATAACTGTTATTTTTTTATTTTTAACCGAACATGCAAATCCCGTACCACTACATTTACGGCCATGCAACAGCCCCCTACGCTTACTCACCCACGTTCAAGCTTACCAAATTAAATACCTACGCTTAGATAGTATCTTAACTCACACACCTACACACCCTACCCACAACCTCGTAAAAACCAATTGAACATTTAACCTAAACTGACTCTTGCGCTATGGCCAACTTCTAGTTCATCTGCATGTACAATGGTGATTATAACCAACAAGTTTTAACATGTCCCAGCGCATTAGCTCAAGTGGTAGAGCGTTCGCCTGGCACACCGATGACCCAGGTTCGAATCCCGTGAATGGCAAGATAAAAGGGGCCATTTTCCATTGTCAATTTTAGCTGTATGATTGCTCTTGTGGTTCAGTGTTGATTAAGGTCCCTACCCTTGTTCCCTGGGATGGTTATCCCCGTCTGCCATAATGGTGGTAGTAGACGTTAACTTCAATGTTTATTGAAGTTTTAACTGGCGGTAAATTCGGTACATCATTGTTTGGAAATCCGAGTTATTGCATGGAATGGGTGGACTCTACCAAAGTTTAGATCTCCGAGTTGTGGGTCTTTTAGAGACCCATCTTTTACAGTGCAAGTGCGAAGGAGACCATGTACACATTAAAACACTTATTTATACCAACTATGCACAAATTACATAGGTTGTAGAAATACGCGGTTTTTTATGTCCATCATTACGTAGTATAATTATGCTTTATAAGTCTATGTTAGTCCGTTGTTATCGACTGTGACCATCAGAGCTGCAGACTAGGCAACTGCTGTCCCAGTAAATGAACTATGCATGAGGGGAAGCGGGGAGGGGGGAATCCTCTTCTTATTTTTTTTGTCTTTATTTTCTGAGTGCACTGAGCATGCTTACCATAGCATGAAGAAAACGCGTTATACTAAGTGTTCAACATCAGCATCAATTATGAATGAACAGACATTACCTAAAACAGCCGAACTGAAAAGAACACAAGGTCTAACAGGGCATTTACAAATAGGTCTACACGTAAACTACTGGAGGTATTTCGTCATAAACAGGCGTGCAAGTACATAACAGTGGATACGGGAACATTACACTTACGCGCGCAGGTGCTATAATCTTATTTTCTCATGAATACTCGCGCATTACAACAATTCCGTTCACATACATGCACACACGCGCTTGCTTAAGTACATAAATGTATACATCCATTGATCCATAAATGTCAAATATCAATAAATACACATATACTTACATAATATACATACATATTGCATACATACATACAGTATTTGCATATATACATACATTTATGCATACATACATACATACATACAAACATATATGCACACACATAGACCGTTTATTTATCTAATCCAACTAATCAGAGCACACACAAACACACAATCACTCACACACACACAGCCGAGGTTACACAGTATTATCATGACTTTCCCGAAACGCCGCCACATACCTTGTGCTGACAATGGGTCATATTTCGTCCCCATTCTTAAGTAATCTACTTTGAAGTGTTCGAACCCTAACCCTAACCCTAACCCTAACCCTAACCTAAACCATAACCCTAACCCAGCCCTAACCCCAACGGATCATTGTTCTGACGTCAAAACAAGAAGAACAAGAACAAGAACAACGACGTTTATTGGCCAAATTGACATAAAACATGCACATGGAATATGTTGCGATGTGGCAGTAACATTCATAAAACATACATACAAACACACGTTTACCAGCTAATAAAATACCTATCAAGCGTGCACACATACACACGCAAACAACAAATAGTAAAAATAAACAAGTAGGTGCCAGTGGATTATCACGTGACGTCAAACAAGTAGGCATGTCAATACACGTTATGTAGATGTTCACTGATTTGTCCAGATAACACTGTGTAAGTGTGCCCTGTCCAATCATCACGCCCCCCCCCCCCCCTCCTCACGAATACATTGACTATACCACACACATACCCACGCACTTACACACACTCATGCATTAATTCCTGCCTCCACCACTCCCTCCCCCGCGCACACACAAAACACCCCACCCTACCCGTCCAACAAACTATATTAGTTATTTAGCACTATCCTCACCTACCCTCTCCCTACACAGACCCCATCCACACACCACACTGACACTTTCAATCCCGATCTGACAACACAAAACCTACTAAACAGCGATCTTACCCACAGAAACAATGAATAAACATATTGATGACCACGTCCACCATTGAGATATGGCAGTCAAAGTCAAATAATTTTATTGGCCAGTTAGGGTACAAGAAATATGTCTCGGCGGGATAGCCATCCCAGGGTAGAAGGCTAGGGACCTAAATCAACACTGAACCACCACAGAGAAGGCTAGGGACCTAAATCAACACCCCCGTTGAGGTGCCGGGGGTTTCAGTTTAAATAGTATCCCCACTTTCTGGAAATTTAGTGCTTTAAATTCCCACTGTCGCTGCCTTTCTCATTTGCTCTTTCTCATTCCTGCTCTGTTCTATCAATCTGCTATACTATCGTCTTCTTCGCTAGACCAGTCACCTACCTTTTTTCTTGAAAACTCTTCCGGGACAAGGCTCCTTATTTGTGTATGAGGACTGTTGGATCAGCTTGGGGATATTGGACGCTTTCTGCCAGGTGGTCACTAGGGCTTCCTATGATGTTATTATTTAGCAATGTAGGCATTTTATATGTATGTGTTTTGTTGATAATTTATAATGATGTTTGTATTCTATTTTGTTTTTGTAAACGGGGGTTCGATAAATTAGAGTACAGCCTCAGCGTCCCCTGCGTGGGATGTCTTTATTGTAAAGTGACTGGCTGGTGGAGAGCTTTCAGTTTTACCACTAGGGTTGTTTCAGCAAATCTTTTATGCGGATCCGGGTTTTGTCCGGTACTGATTTGGCTCAGAAGAGTCCGCTGGACCTAAAGCAATAATCGTGTAATGTAATGTACCTAAATCAACATTGAACGACCCCAGAGAAGGCTAGGGACCTAAATCAACATTGAACCACCACAGAGAAGGTTAGGGACCTAAATCAACATTGAACCACCACATAGAAGGTTAGGGATCTAAATCAACACTGAACCACCACAGAGAAGGCTAGGGACCTAAATCAACACTGAACCACCATAGAGAAGGTTAGGGATCTAAATCAACACTGAACCACCACAGAGAAGGCTAGGGACCTAAATCAACACTGAACCAACACAGAGAAGGCTAGGGACCTAAATCAAAACTGAACCAACACAGAGAAGGCTAGGGACCTAAATCAACATTGAACCACCACAGAGAAGGCTCGGGACCTAAATCAACACTGGACCACCACAGAGAAGGCTAGGGACCTAAATCAACACTGAACCACCACAGAGAAGGCTAGGGACCTAAATCAACATTGAATCACCACAGAGAAGGCTATGGACCTAAATAAACACTGAACCACCACAGAGAAGGCTAGGGACCTAAATCAACATTGAACTACCACAGAGAAGGCTAGGGACCTAAAACAACATTGAACCACCACAGAGAAGGCTAGAGACCTAAATCAACATTAAACCACCACAAAGAAGGATAGGGACCTAAATCAACATTGAACCACCACAGAGAAGGCTAGGGACCTAAATCATCATTGAACCACCACAGAGAAGGCTAGGGACCTAAATCAACATTGAACCACCACAGAAAAGGCTAGGGACCTAAAACAACATTGAACCACCACAGAGAAGGCTAGGGACCTAAATCAACATTGAATCACCACAGAGAAGGCTATGGACCTAAATAAACACTGAACCACCACAGAGAAGGCTAGGGACCTAAATCAACACTGGACGACCCCAGCAACCATACTGCTAAGAACCATACGGCAGTGAAAAATGGCCACTACTATATTGGCAACCCCGGGATTCGAACCTGGGTCCATAGATCCTCACGAATTAAAAAGACGTATCAGATGTACCAGGAGTAGTAGTTGTTCGTGTCAAAGGTGGCATACTCTCTTATTACAGTAGCTTTCTCAAACACAATGTTACGCTTTAGAAAATCACTAGAGCATAGCAAAAACATTATAATGGAGTGCAGTGTATTTTACATAGTCTGGATTGTTTTGGTTTTTTTTTTAAAATAAAAACGATATCTGTTTCTCTCGTTTTTGATTTTACAGATGTGTCTGAATCTAGAGGGAGAGGGAGGGGAAGGGAGAGAGAGAGGGAGGGAGGGAGAGAGAAGGGGAGAAAGAGGGGGAGAAAGAGGGGGAGAAAGAGAGGGAGGGATAGAGAGGAAGAAAGAGGGGAGAGAGAGGGAGAAAGAGGGGAGAGAGAGGGAGAAAGAGGGAGAAAGAGGGGGAGAGAGAGAGAGAGGAAGAGAAAGCTTAACTGCGTGTAAAAATGACAGGCGCGTGCGCGGGGGCACACAAACATACAAAAACCCATGCATGTATTTATGGCAAATTGGGGTTTGGACAAAATGTAGTAATTGCAAAGCGTTTATTCTTTTGTAAATGCGCAAAATTCATCTAAAAAATGTAAGAATTTCATTTTTAAAATGGCAATTTCCGTCAAAAAGTTGGCCCATTTTGTCTCTTAACCCTAACCCTTTTGCTTCAAATTTGTCTAGAAAACTGCTGGTCACGAATAGAGCACTCCCATGTACTTCAAACAGTCCCATGCACTACAAGAGCACTCCCATGTACTAAAAGAGTACTCCCATTCACTTAGAAAAAAGTGGAGCGCTGGAAAACAAATTGTGGTGCTAGCTAAAAAAAAAAAACATTTTGTGGATAAAAAGGCATGTTTAGCACCTCATTTCTCCATGAATACACGCTCACATGCATACACACACACATGCACACACACACACACAATCATGTGAACACCGAATATGATACAACAAACGTGTACATATACACAAACATATCACATAATACACACACGTTTACACACTCGCACTAACACACAAACACACCACACATTCTCTCTCTTTCTGAAACTCAAACTCACACACACACACACACACACACACACACACACACAAACACACACCCACGCCCCCATACATACACACATTCTCAAACGAAACGAACATACAATTATAAACAATTTCTTACCTGTAATTCTTCAGATCTCGGACACGACGGTGATGTTTATGCGACTTCTGTAGTTTCTTTACTGGCGTGCTTCCCTGGTGAACTATCTGTGTCATCAAAGCACCGTGCATAAGCAAGTCCGCTGCACCTGAAACTATAACGAGTAACGTAAGCCTACAAAATTACACTGAAAACAAAATACGATGTAACACAATACTTTCTTCTCTAGGTGTAGTATTTTAGCCCACAGTAAGTAAGGTCTACCTTTTATTTTGCACACAAAAAAAATCAACAAACATCGGTTATAATAATACGAAATACGATGCCGAAATCTTGGTATTCGTCTTCTCCTTCTTCTTCTCTTAAACTCTCCCAGTCGATTTTCAAGAGAATTTCTGTCACTTATCTTCCGGTTCTTAAAACGCGAGTTTCTCTAAACAGCTGCAATGTTCAGTAAAAACAAAACAGAAATACTCGAGCTAACATCAATTATAATGATTAATCTTCTTCTTCTTCTTCTTCTTCTTCTTCTTCTTCTTCTTCTTCTTCTTCTTCTTCTTCTTCTCTTACCTCGTCTATTCAATTGTCAGAGAAGTTCTGTCACGTATCTTCCGGTTACAAGAACGCGAGTCTAACCGATGGCAGTATACAGTGAAAATAACACACCACACACACACAAACACCTCCACACTCACACACACACAGACACATACCCACACGCACAAAAGCACTCGACATAGGTCTATAGGCCTATGGTAGCTTTTGTACCCCTCTAGCAATAGTTCCGGTTAAAACATTGGGGACACACTAGTGCATAACCTTACACACAACACGTTCTTATGACGCATACCACATCGACGTACTTGGGGTATACAGGGACTAACTCGAGCTGTGTTTTATTTCTTTTTGCAGCCTAACGCTTCTCGCTTGAAAAAATGACAATACAATTTTGACATTTTCTTCTTTCCCGGCTACCTGAAGTTTTAGGATTTAGAACATAACTGTTCACACAAACACACACACACACACTTTTCCAAGATACTCTTTTTCAACACACACACACACAAAATGTTAGACCAAAACACGTAATAATATATATTTGTAGGCATACCTTGCTAATACTAGCTGTAACACCTTCGAATATAACCGGCTACCTTCGAGGGTTTTACTGTAGCTAACGCTATGCATGGTTAGATAGGCTTGTCTGTCTGAAATAATGTGTGTTGGTGTTCCATTCTACTTTGTGCACCTTTCAAGAAGCTTAAAGGTGCACTAGCATCGCCAAATGAGCAGTGACAAAATCCTTTGTAACATTCACAGTGAATGCTGACCCAGTGACATACAAACACACATATAATTATTACAACAAGCAATCCCTCTTTTCCAAGATATAGTTTGTATATACAGCAATGCATTTTGTCAGTTTATGTGTCTAAGTAATATCACGTCAAGTCAAGTCAATTTAATTCTATTGCCAAGTTAAGATTCAATGACCATGTCCTCGGAATCGAGATAAAACTCACAGATATAATATGTTGCGATATGTGGCTAAAAGTAGCATCGCGTGTGTCCTTTCTCTTTATCTCTTTATTTTATTTTATTTCATTTTATTTTATTTTATTTTGTCGTTCCTATATAGCGCTTTGTCAGCTCAAGAGCTGCTCAAGGCGCTGGCCAATACAGGATCTTACCCAAGCCACCCGAGGTTCCCACCGTCTCTTTTAGTTGTTTCTTGGCCTCTGCAGACACGTTGCACCGACAATTGTAATACTGAGAGCCTACTCACTCACTGAATAAGACTTACAGACCCTACGCGTGTCTTTTGGCAGTTTTAAAACCCTATCAGGCAATATTAGTTTGAGATATAGGCCTGTAGTCGTCACTCTGCAGCTAAACAATGGTGGGGGTATCGTTTCCAAAGGTTAGGCTTACACAATAACCTTTACGTGTTTTCATGTTTAATCCCTTTTTCATTGTTTAATACCCGGTGATAGCTGTCGTCGGCAATCATTATAGTTTTCTGTCTATAAATAAACCTCCGGGAAATTCCGTCTTCGTTCAACCTAGCCGGCATTTGAAAAAGAACCCCCCCAAAAAAATGGTGTGATTTATTGAAAACTCTAAATATTCCCAGAATAGTGACAGTCTTGTTTTAAAATTAATAATCTTTTAGCTCAGAAGTCCGCAGTGCGCTCTCTATAAAGTTGTAGAAGATTTCTGTGAAAAGTCGGTGTTTTTAATGATCAGGAAGAAGACTCAGTTACAGGTATTCATTGTTTATAGATCAGGAAGAAGAAGAACAAGAAGAATGACAAAAAGAAGAACATGCAGTAATATTCATAAAGTTGCATCTTTTTATATTACCTTACAGTAGAGTTCAACCTTAAATTACCGGCGGACGTGCATAAAACATTTTGTAATACGAAATTAAAATAGGAGGCACAGAGCAAATGCGAATTCTCCTCCTCTTCTTTCCTCTTCTTCTCTCTTCTTTTTCTTCCTCATTGTTCTACTCTTCCAACGAATAACACAAGTTTCCAGGAACTTCCGTGTTCCAGCCTCTCCCTTTGTTGCTGTTAGCATTGCACCTATGGAGATGACGTGGCATGGAATCAAACTATTAAAACTGCAGTATAGTGTTTGTTCATTACTTGCTACCTTGCATCACTGGCATTGTGCGGGTGTTGCTGTATCTTCGTAAGCTTATAATACAGGGTGTCCGAAAAGTAGGTTTACAGTTATCACGTAGACTATTTGAAAATATAATGAAGTAAAAAGTTAGATTTACATAATAAAATAAATAACAATCAGCAAGGATAAAAAGGTTTATATGTAAGTTAGATTTATACTCTGAGGAATGTTTTATATCGGTTTACTAAGCAAGCAACTTCAACCATATAAAAGGTAGTTTAATAACTGTAAACCTACTTTTTGGGACACTTTGTACATACATGTCTCTAATGTGTTCTGGTACTAGCAAATAAATGTATGTACTTACTTGTTTCATGACTCAACGTTATTCTGATCCTATCCTATCCTATCCTATCCCTTAACTCGAAGGTCGTTGGGGCACCACATAATGATCGTTTATCCAGCGCACTCCATATTTATCTGTCCTCAGCAACCCTCATGGCTTCGCTCGGTGTCGAACCAGTCCATTCTCGAATGTTGTCAACCCACCTCGTTTTCTGTCCCCTCTTCTTCTGCCTCTTTGCACCGTGCCTTGCAGGATGGTCTTTGCATGGCCTGATGCTGTGGTGACGTGGCCGTACCATCGGAGTTTCCGTTCCTTCACCAGTGCTGTGAGCATGTCATCGTGTTGACCAAGGGCTTGCGCGATGGTCTGTCGGACTTCGTCGTTGGTGATGTGCTTGGGTATAGGAAATGCCCAGAAGTCTTCTGTAGCACCTCATCTCCGTGTTTTGTATTATTCGTTGTAGATCTGCTGTGAGGGTCCATGTTTCGCAAGCGTATAGGAAGATGGAGATGACAAGAGAGCGCAGCAGCCTTACCTTGGAATGTAGACTGATGGTCCTATCTTTCCCAATTCTTCCGATAATAGATTACAAAGGTCACATCAACGTTATGAATAAAGATTGAAGTTTAACCATTTCTTCCCACATCAGCCATTGGCGATACGGCAGACGAGGATAACCATTCCAAGGAAGGTGGGGGTAGGGACCTCAATCAACACTGAACCACCAGAGCAATCATACTGCTATGATGGACAGCGAGACATGGCTACTTTTATTTCCGCTTACCATGGGATTCGGACCTGGGTCATGGGTGTGCAAGGCGAACGTTGATCACTGTGGTGGGTGACCTCGTTCTTTGTCTGTCCAGTATTATTGATTAATACTGAAACAAATGAGATTCAAGATTCAAGATTCTTTATTGTCCAAACACATGGCATGGATATTTGTTTTGCAGTGCAAAACATAGACATGCAATATTAATACATTTGATACACTATCATACACAACTTCCGTACCGAAATACAAAATTAATCTTTCACCACTAGCACACATGCATAAACAGATATCCAGTCACATACCCATGCGTACACATTTGACACACAGATAATTATTCCACAATACATGTATACACAAAACTACTCACACTCACCCATTCTTCCATGCCTTAGACCCATCCTAGATCATAATAATAATAATAATAATAATAATAATAATAATAATAATAATAATAATGATAATAATAATAATAATAATAATAATAATAATAATAATAATAATAATAGTAGTAGTAGTAGTAGTAGTAGTAGTAGTAGTAGTAGTAATAATAATAATAATAATAATAATAATAATAATAATAATAATAATAATAATAATAATAATAATAATAATCGTAATTATAAGAGTAATTATTAAAAAAAAATAATAGTAATAACAATACAACTACTTAAAATAATACAACAGTAGCACCAACAGACAAATAATATATGGTAACAATGACAACAATAATAATAACAATGCTACTACAACTAATAATAATAACAACAAGAAAAATACAAAACCAAGCTCCATGATGATCTAGGGGAACAAAATTAGTGAGGATAATGATAACAACAAGAACGACAGTACAACCTAATTAACTAATTGATAAAATCTATGGTGAGTCTGGTCACAGTTGAGTAGAAAATACACCAAATTCTTACATAATTATTTGCAGCAGATATGAATTATCGCAAAAAAAAGCAAAGTGCCTTCTTTATTACAAGGGTGAGCATTCTTATCGCTGGAGCGTGTCGTTTGCCAGTCGGATGGCTGTTGGTAGGTATGAATTCTTGAAGCGCGTCGTGCGACACTTCATAGAGAGTACAATTTTGCGACTCTAGGAATAAAGGCAGACCGACACAAGGGACTCTGTGCTTATTTATATATTTATTTATGTTGTCTGTTGAAAACGCATCTATTTAGGAGAGACACCTTTATCACTGGTGTTTTACATAAACTTATTGCCTCCCTGTGCTTATATACTCGCTGTTAAATATTGCATTTTCAGCTCAAGATGTTTTTGTGTGATCAACCAGATCGAATACATCATGGTCAAGAAACGCTTCAGATTAAGCATCAACATTGACAGGACACGGACTTTTCCAGGAGCAGACATCTGAAATTACCACGATCTCGTGATGATGTCTTTCCGGCTCCACTTGAAGAGAGTAAACACAAAGAGCAAAGTGCACTGGATTGAAGTTCGACCTGGACAAACTGCAATACTCGGAGGTGGCAGAAATATTTCAGGCCACAATTGGAGGAAAATTTGCACCACTGCTCATTTTTGGAGCTAGTGAAGTAGATGCCAACACCATGACCACCACCATGACCACCACCTTCAACTTCTCTGTGACAGATGCCGAGATCTTGGCAAGCATCGGCCAAAGAAGAAGCCGTGGATCACACCTGAACTTTTGGACCTGTGTGAAATACGAAGAGAGATAAAAAAGAAAAATAACACCTCACAGGGAGCTGGTGCCTACCGAAAAATCAACAATGACATCCGAAAAGGCATGCGCTCAACAAAGGAGAACTGGGTAGAAGATCAATGACAAGAAATAGAAAACAGTCTGAACAAGAACAACAGCAAGAAGGCCTACCAGACTGTGAAGCGGCTGACAAGTGCTATACAGCCCAAGGTCTCCATGATCCAAAGCAAGTCTGGCATATGCCTTACAGAAGAACAAGAAGTCTTGGATAGATGGACAGAGTACTGCTCTGACCTTTACAACCATACACCAAATAGAGATCCATCAGTTCTAGCATGTCCAGAGAACAGAGAAGAAGAAGAAATCCTTCCAATTCTCCGAGAAGGAGGTGAGGCAGCAGTGCAGTCGCTGAAGAAAGGGAAGTCAGCGGGAGTGGACAACACCCCCGCGGAACTGCTTCAAGCAGTACAAGAAGCGATGATTGACGCCCTCACCATTATCTATAACAAGATCTGGCAGAGTGAGGGGACCCAGTGGCATGTCCCAAAAAAGGTAACCTTCAGGAGTGTGAAAATGACCGCACCATCAGCCTCATCAGCCACCCCAGCAAGGTCCTCCTGAAAATAATACTCAACAGGTTGAAACCCCAAGCTGAACAAATCATAGCTGAAGAACAAGCAGGATTCAGGGCAGGGCGAAGTACCACTGAACAGATTTTCAACCTCAAAATAATCGGCGAGAAATATCTACAGCACCAACAACATCTATATCACGTGTTCGTAGACTTCAAGAAGGCATTTGATCGAGTCTGGCATGCAGCTCTGTGGGCAACCACGAGAGTGTACAACATCAGCCCTAAAATTATTGAAGTCATCAAAAGCCTGTATGACAAGGCTACCAGTGTAGTCCTCCATAACGGCGCCATTGGAAACTGGTTCAGAACAACAATCGGTGTGCTTCAAGGATGCCTACTCTCTCCAACACTCTTCAACCTCTTCCTAGAGTGCATCATGTCAGATGCCCTTGCACATCACGAAGGCACAGTCAGCATAGGGGGTAGAGCAATCTACAACCTTCGATTTGCGGATTCCATTGATGGATTGGCTGGAGAGGAACAAGAACTTGAACAGCTGGTACAACAGAGCCTATGGAATGGAAATCAGTGCAGAGAAGACCAAAATGATTACCAACAACACCAATGGCATCAACACGGACATCAAGTCCAAGGCCATCCCTCAACACAGTGCATAGCTTCAAATATTTAGGAGCCATTGTATCAGACAATGGGTCCCGAAAGGAAGTCCTCTCTAGGATCGCACAAACAACTGCTGCCCTGGCAAGGTTGAAACCCATTTGGAAAGACAGGACCATCAGTCTACATTCCAAGGTAAAGCCGCTGCGCTCCCTTGTCATCTCCATCTTCCTATATGCTTGCGAAACATGGACCCTCACAGCAGATCTACAACGAAGAATACAAAACATGGAGATGAGGTGCTACAGAAGATTTCTGGGAATTGCCTATACCCAGCACACCACCAACGACGAAGTCCGACAGACCATCACACAAGCTATTGGACAACACGATGACCTGCTCACAGTGGTGAAGAAACAAAAACTCCGATGGTATGGCCACCTCACCATATCATCAGGCCTTGCAAAGACCGTCCTGAAAGGCAAAGTGCAAGGAGTAGGTAGAAGAAGAGGGAGACCGAAAAAAGAGGTTGGAGGACAACATTCGAGAATGGACTGGTTTGACAGTGAGCGAAGCCATCAGGGTTGCTGAAGACAGAGAACGATGGAGTATGCTGGTTAAACGATCATCTGTGGTGCCCCGACGACCTCAGAGTTACGGGATAGGATAGGATAGGATAGAATAACTAAAGAGCTGCTCAAGGCGATGACCGATACAGGATCTAACTCAAGCCGCCCAAGGCACTGTAAACAACCGCGGTAAATCTAATAATGCCAAACTATACTATATACGATACAATGAATTGCCGATTTGTATTTTTAAAATCGATCCACGAAAAGCTGCTAAAGCTAATACAGGTGGCATTAAATGGAGGGTATATAAATTGCCTATTGTTGTAACAAAGAGTTGCGCAATTTAATCAAACTCGATAAATGAAAAGCTGTTACAAAATTTTAAAACATTAAAAAGGTTGGGAAAACACCAACTTACCTCCGCTGTGTAAAAGATACGACTTTCAACGCACGCAGTAGTTAGATCTAGCTGATCTTGGTTGTATTGGAATTTCGCCGAAGATTTTTTTTTTCTTTTTGCTTACAGATATATGCTTACAAGTAACTAACCCTCTTTTTTTTTATTTAGTGTTAACGTCAGCGTTCCAACTGATAAGCTACACACACGCGCGCGCACATGGAACTGTAAAAGTGTTCAGTGAGTTTTCAGACTAGCCAGAGGTACATTGACAGGGGCTGTAATAAAGTCATTCGGAGTGTCTGGGACTAAGAATAGTTAGTAGGTAGGTGATCACTTGAAAGTTTTTCAATGCTTAAAGCCAAGTTCGAATGCTCTTGGATAACCCGTGCACTGATAAGCTTCTTTTGAGTGTTGGCGTTTTCTTCCTGGTACAGGAAAGACGGTCGTTTTGGTTTTCCTAGTTTAACCAACGAGAAATGCCAACGGGTGCACAACGTAACAGGCCTGATCTTTATGAGTTACATAGAAATAATAAAAGAACTAAGCAGAATATAACAGAATCTAGAAGCATTGATAAAGCCAACATTAGAAAGAAAAAAAAAACACCCACACACATAATAATGTAAGCGTGATGTAGCATGTTTCTTTTTACGTTTACAAATTCATCAATATTCTGATATAATTCATATATTTCATCATCATTCTTCACTCCTCGTTATTCTTACATAAAATTAAGATTGATAACTGTTGGGGTGTGTTAAATAAAGTTAAATGTTCTGTAGTTAAAGAGGAGAATACACAAGACTAGCTATGGTTGTTTTTTTTAAGCCTTTTACTTTTCAGATATTTGCAATAAGCTTCTTTAGGGAGAAATCATGAAAGTCAAAATGGAATACACACACACACACACACATTTATAACATATATCTGTCTCTCCCACCAACACAACCTCCTAACCTCCACCCTTCACACACGAACTTCGTCTCTCTCTTCTCTCGACACGATAGATAAGTGTACCAGGGAGTAGTATTAATATTTTGCAGGCTTTCCCTTTACCAGGAGCACTGGCGTGCAGCTTAGCAACTGCAGTTTTGTGATTGACAGGTGGTGCCAGAATATTACGGCTTTTTTGTGCAGTCACGTGTTTAAGATGAACCCAGAGATTGCACGCAACAAAGGCAATAGTTCTCAACCCTTAGTTTTAAGAATCAATATTCAAGGTTTAATCTCTGTACATGTTGATCTACACTTATGATTTCAACAGCTACGAGTTAATCAAACGTATTTAACGTTCGTATCAAATTCTGTGCATGAACATACTGTACACTGTACAGGTAGTAATACAGAAATAGCCAGTATTATCTGAAGAACTGGCGTACGATGTATGTCTGTGTGTCTGGGAGTATGTGTATGAGTAAATGTCTAAAATCATTGTAATAAATGAATGCATAAACTTAAATCGCAAGAACTCAAAAATAAAACTTTAGGTAGTTCGCCGATCTCTGAAGCTTTCCTTGCCTTGGAGGGTTGAAAGGTTTATTAAGGGGTTATGGTGCGTGGGTGAAGGGTAACAAAGATACGTTTATCAACCCTGAGTGAGCTGCTCTAAATAATAATTTATATTCATATTATACTCAAACCTAACATTCAACAATTGATATAACTTTACACTGCTGATACGTGCTCGTTTCTCGTTCCCTCCTTTCTTTTTTTTTCTTTTTCATTGATTTAATTTAAGGTCTGTACACATATTGATTTTAGACCAACGACAACATCAATAAAAGAAATTACTTAATTAAAAAGATTTAACATTAACATTGTAACAATTTTACCAGCTTAAACTCTCTCTCATTCTCTCTCTATTGTATATACATATGTGTGTGTGTGTGTGTGTGTGTGTGTGTGTGTGTGCGTGTGTTAAACGGGAATATTACAATACAGATTTGTTCGAGTGCGTGTGCCAGAGTGCAAACGTGCGTATATGCGTGCGGGTGTGCGTGAGTGAATGTAGGTTATGTGTGTGAACTAGAGAGGGTCTCCCCCCCCCCTGTGGAGGTGCCGGGGGGTTTCAGTATAAATAGTATCCCCACTTTCTGGAAATTTAGTGCTTTAAATTCCCACTGTCGCTATCTTTCTTCTTTGTTCTTTCTCATTCCTACTCTGTTCTATCAATCTACTATACTATCTTATTCTTCGCTAGACCAGTCACCTAACTTTTTTCTTGAAAACTCTTCCGGGACAAAACTACTCATTTGTGTGTGAGGTCTGTTGGATCAGCTTGGAAATATTGGACGCTTTCTGCCAGGTGGTCACTGTGGCTTCCTATGATGTTATTATTTGGCAATGTAGGCATTCTATATGTATGTGTTTTTATGATATTTTATAATGATATTTATATTCTATTTTGTTTTTGTAAACGGAGGTTCGAAAAATTAGAGTATAGCCTCAGCGTCCCCTGCGTGGGATGTCTTTATTGTAAAGTGACTGTCTGGTGGAGTGCCTTCAGTGTTCAGGAACATACCTCCTCCTCTTCCTCTCCCCCCTCCTCCTTCTTCTCCTCTTGTTGTTGTTTATGTTGTTGTTGTTCTTCTCCTCACCTCTTTGATCTAACATCTAGAGAGAGAGACAGAGAGAGAGAAAGAGAGAGAGAGAGAGAGCGAGAGAGAGAGAGAGATTAAACTGACACAAACCTTTTTTTTTTGTCTTATCATCTTTGGTGAACAAGACATTAATAAACCAACCAACCAACCAACCTGACACAAAACGATCCGATACAGCTAAACAGCTTACCAGCCCATGCTCTGTTGCCTGCTGTGCTCCATTAACTTCCAGTATAACTGCTATTTCCACACTATTTATGTCCGTTTTCTTCAAGTGGAAAGGAAGAGTGTGAAGAGGTGGGAAGAGGGAGCGGTAGAGCAGTTAAAGGGGTGTCTGGCATGCACAGACTGGGAGGTTCTCACAGCTGATACAGACGTCAATCAGGCCACTGACGTGGTATCCTCGTACATTCAGTTCTGCGAGGACATGATCATACCAACTAAAAAGATCAAAATCTATGCAAACAACAAACCATGGATTACAAAGAAGCTAAAGCAAAAAATCACAGAAAAGAATAAACTGTTTGCAGAGGGGAAGAAAGCAGAAGGAAAAGTAGCACAGAGGGAGATCAATAAGGTAATAAGGGAGGAAAAGGTAAAATACAAGGAGAAGGTGGAGGGGCAGTTTGCTTCGGGGACGGTGAGGGATGCTTGGAGGGGGATTAAGGAACTAGCGGGGAAGGGGGAGGTGAGGGAAAAGGATGATGGCAGGACAACAGTAGAGAGAAAACAATTTGCTGAAGATTTAAATAGTTTCTATTGTCGTTTTGATTCCCACGACTTTTCTAGAGAGAGGAAGGAGGTGGTTGATGCTGTTGCGGCAGGCCTTGCAAGTGCCGAGACCCCTTTAGTGGAAGAGAGGGAGGTGGCCAAGGTGTTCAAAAAAGTCAACCCAAGGAAAGCCTCCGGGCCTGATGGCATTGATGGTAGACTTGTCAAGGCCTGCGGCGACGAACTCGCCCCAGTGTTCTGCGATATTTTTAATCAGTCACTACAAACTCATGTGGTACCGCAATCGTGGAAACAGGCAACGATCTGTCCCGTTCCAAAAAGGTCCAGCCCCTCTACCCTGAACGATTATAGGCCCATAGCCCTTACTTCTGTCTTGATGAAGTGCTTTGAGAGACTTGTACTGTCTAAACTGAAGGTGGAAGCACAGCCATCCCTCGACCCCTTGCAGTTCGCCTATAGGCAGAACAGGGGTGTTGAGGATGCTGTGATAACTCTGTTACACCGTGCACACTCCCACCTGGAAGACGGCGGCGCGTACGTCCGCATTCTCTATGCTGATTTTTCATCGGCTTTTAACACCATCCAGCCCCATATTCTTGCTCAAAAACTTCAAACCATGAACATCAACCCTTTTCTTACCCTTTGGGTCACAGACTTCCTCACTAACCGAACACAGACAGTGTGCATTAAAGCCCCCCCTCCGCCACTTTCATTACCATCATCGTCTTCGTCATCACCGACGTCATCACTATTATCATCGGCAGCAGTTGCAGCTACATCCTCATCCTCATCATCGTCATCATCATCATCATCAGCAGCAGCAGCAGCATCCCACTGTATCTCCTCTGTCAAGGTCATCAACACAGGTGCGCCACAGGGTACTGTGATAGCCCCCTTTGTCTTTACCCTTTACACAAACAACTGCCAAATTTCCAGAGATGACACACATATTATCAAATTTTCTGATGATGCTGCTGTTGTCGACCTTTCAGACTCTGTGACATGCTACGAGCAAAGTGTCAACTCTTTTGTCAACTGGTGTGATAGGAACCACCTTGAACTGAATGTCAAAAAAACTAAAGAAATGGTTGTGGACTTTAGGCGGAATGGGACAGATTTGCCGGCACTCTTGTTAAAGGGAGAAGAGGTAGAAAGAGTAGACACCTATAGATATTTTGGCATTCTCATTGACAATAAGTTAAAGTTCACAGCTAACGCTGAGGCAGTGTTCAAGAAGTGCAGACAGAGGATGTATATGTTGTACAAACTGCGTTCACTGATGGTGTCGCAAAGAATTTTGCAGCAGTGCTATACTGCTTTCATTGAGTCTGTGTTAACATTCTCATTCATCTGTTTCTATCAGTCTCTTAATCTCAAAAACCAAAATTCTCTTAACAGTATCTCCAGAACATGTAGCAAGATTGTAGGCAGAAATCTCCCCCGTCTCTGCGATTTGTTCCAAACAAGGGCCCTGAGCAAGGCCATGTGCATCATTAAAGACCCCACCCACCCCATGTGCCCCCTCTTCCAGTGTCTTCCGTCCGGGGTTCGACTCAGGACAATGCAATGCCGAACAGTTCGCTTTAGTTCCACTTTCATCCCTACTGCAATTACCCTTTTCAATTCAACCAACAAACGCTGATGGCTCTGCTCAGGACACCTCACCACCCTCAAATTAATAACCCCATCATTTATTTTTATCTGATTAATTGCTTTTATAATCAAACTTGTATGTTTTATTTTATTCTATTACCCACATGTCCATTGATAATTATTGTGTTTGTAAGTGTGAGTGTATTACCTTATTTGTCAAGGACTGTTTGGTATTTTTTATATCGTTGTTATAGTTGCTTATGATGTGTTCTGTGTGGATGAGTGCACGGCTGCAGTGATGAGTGGGCAAATGTAGTGCGTGAGTGTGTTGTAACTGCGCGAGGCTTTTATGACTGAAATAATAGTGCCTATTCTTTAGTCCTATTTCTTACCTGTAATATTTTTACCTGCAAGAGGCGTTCGCTCAATTAATGCATAGTTAAATTATGTACGGATGATGTGCGTACGGATTCTATGCTTTCTGAACCTCTTATATTAGTCTGTGTCTTATTATTGTTTATTATAACTGTCTTGATGTGTGGAGCCATTATATAACATAATGTGATGAGACTTGTACAATATTTCCATTCCTGTGGTAATAAAGATGTGTTGAATTGAATTGAATTGAATACTGCTAATCTAAAAAAACACAAAAAAAAAACACATTCTTTCTGGCTTCACTGCCTAGTCCTGACTCCAAACCTTTCCACATCTTCAAAAATTAAAACTAATATCTTTCCTATTATTTCTAGCTGCTGTCACCCGTATGCCAGTTTGATAACATGCCACTGTAAAGTCCTCCCACGTGTGTGATATAGGCATTCTTTCAACTATAATACTCATTTGCTGTTTGTGTTTTTAACAATTTTTTGAACGAACTATAGTTTGTTTCGTTTTCCACCCTTTGTCGCGTAATATAATTTTATGTCTTCTGGTCTTATATATTATTTATTTATTTATTTATTTTGCCTTCCATCATGGATTCTGAGTAGGTTTGGCGGCGTGTGGATGTGTTGTGTGCTGCCCTGTTGACGTGACTGTTTGCTGGCGCCTGTGGTTGACTGTGTGCTGGGTTGGAGAGCGAAAAAAAAAAAAAACTGGAAAGGAACCAATCCAAGCTGCATAGTAAAGATCTAAGCCTAACTAGTTCTAGATGACGAAATTTAGCTAACGCATTGTTCAGTGATGTAAACTAAATCTTAGAAAAATAGATCCAGACATCCAGATAAATAAACACACAGTCCGAAGCTTCATGTGTCCGGGGACGTTAATCTATTTAACAACAACAACAACTACTACTACTACTACATTCTCCTTAGAAAAATGATCGCACGTGGTCTAAATTGTAAAATAAACATACTCCGCTACAATTAATATAACTCCGGCGATAGCTACATGGGTTTTCCTATGCTTTTTCCGTTCCAAAAAATATATAACTAAATTATTATAACATTTAACATGGAGGCAGGGCAGGGTGTGGATGGCTAGGGTTTCATTGTAAATTATTTGTCAATTTATATTAAATTATGTTGGTACATAAAACGTATTTCCGGACATTTCCCATTCCTAGTTTTAATGTGACTTGAAAGTAAATGCGCGTGCTATTGCTAGTGCATGGTCGCACGCGCATTTGACGCTTTCCGCCTAGAGAAGGGGCAAGGGCGTGGGCCGTGTGAGTTGGCATGAGTGGCAGTGATTGAAAGGTTGTTTGTGTGTTATATATTGCATTTTAAGTGTTATTGATTACCTGATGTTTGCGCATTGACCTCTATTTTATGTGTGTATGATGGGTTGCATGTAAGCAGATCTTACTTGTAGTACCTTTTAGTCCTCATTTATGTTGTTGCATGCATGAACGGTGTACCAAAGGCAAATTT
Organism: Oncomelania hupensis; assembly: GCA_036898135.1. Taxonomy (NCBI): domain Eukaryota; kingdom Metazoa; phylum Mollusca; class Gastropoda; order Littorinimorpha; family Pomatiopsidae; genus Oncomelania; species Oncomelania hupensis. The sequence continues at coordinate 34,181,696 of CM072514.1, forward strand.
CTGGTATTGTATTGTATTGTATTGTATTGTATTGTATTGTATCTAACATCACTCCCACTACGCAGAAATGGTTAGGATTACTTGTCATTAGAAAGTGATTAAGAGGGTACTAAGCAGAAATCGTGAAGAGTACGTGTCCTTAGAAAGTGATTAAGAGTATACCCGGAGCTGATCGGTTTGGTGGGGTGTATACTCTGCAATCAATGGTGCTCAACCAACCAACGAAAAGAAGGGTAGGGCCCTGGAGTTTCATGTTATTTGTGGCCTGGGTGTAATCCCGTCAATAAAATTAGCTCCGCATAATTGAGCAATTATTTGTTTTTCTTGGCAAGGTTGCGGATCTGTTAAAAAAAAGAGAAATAAATAAATAAAAAGCTGGGGGTAGAGAAGCCAAAGGTAAAGTTATTAACAAATACATATTGTGGTTGAATGTAAGTTGTAACTATACATATTTTAATCTTCAGGGAAACCCTTCTGTGCTTTCGATCTCTGGTGCTCCGGGGCTCCGGGGCTCTGGTGCTGGATGAATTGTTGATTATTTATCATAGTTCTAGTCTCTACTAGTTATTCATGTGTTATTGAGAGTAGCAGTAAAAAAAAAAACTTTTGAGAAACCTGCTGTGTTCGGGCAGTCTGAATGAATCACTAGTTGTTACTGACCCAAAAAAAGAAAAACAAGAAAAAAAAATTATGTACGTCCCTGATCTGGTCATCACAGTTCGGGTTGCTAAACAGTTGGTCTGACAGACCTTATTATAGGTTGGGATGTATCGGGTGACATCTAACCAATAGTAGTTCTCCTCTCACCCTTTGATATAGGTGCAAGCTAAAGGAGCAACCTTATATTATTCGTAAACTCTGTCATCAGAATAGCTCTGTCCGGGATTAGGAACTGTGAGCTGCTCATGGATATGCACTAAACAATAATTATAGTGTGACGTGTTCGGGAATGTGACGGATTTGACGTTGCAGCTTTTTTGTTACTAAGAAGGTGTGAACGCTAAAACCCAATACTATAAAATTGCACGTCATGAAGTCTACAGTATAAAAGATCTTTTTAGTTTTCATTGACAGCTGTAAAGTCGTTGCAATATTTCAAAATGAATGAAAAGAATGACTTGTCACCTTTGATATGTGATACACGTTTCCCTCTTTTTGAGACATGCTATGAGTTATATATATATGAATCCAATCGTCCCACGAAGTCTCTTTTATTATTTGACGTTTCGCCCACTACGAGGCATTCTCAGAACAATGCACCTCACATGTATGGACACTTAAAGAAGTAAAATATCAAATAATTTATAATACACGAATTAAAAATAATTTTAGTCCCAAAAAAGGGAAGGAAAGAGAACACAACAGGAATAATTAATTAATCTAATAATAATTAAAAGAGGGTAACAAAAATTCTAAACCAACACCTAATTTCGGTACAAGGAGAGTTTTTAGAGGAAAAAACAAAGTTTACACGATATTTAAACTGTTTATGAATACCAGCCATTTATTTTCAAATTAAAATATATATCCAAATCACCCTGAGAGTTAGTGATCTATCAAGGCTTGATACTATGTTACATTGGAGTATGCCAAATTGCAGTCCCAAGTACTCAGTGTATAATCTTGTTTTGTAATAATAATAACAATGATGATGATGATGATAATGATGATGCTGATGACGATAATAATAATAATAATAATAATAATAATAATAATAATAATAATAAGAAGAAGAAGAAGAAGAAGAAGAAGAAGAAGAAGAAGAAAAAGAAGAAGAAGAAGAAGAAGAAGAAGAAGAAGAAGAAGAAGAAGAAGAATATTAATAATGGTGATGATGATGATGAAGAAGATGATGATGATGATAGCGATAATAATATAAATAATAAAAACGCTACTACTACTACTACTACTACTACTACTACTACTACTACTACTACTACTACTACTACTACTACTGTACTCTATTCGCGCCTTATTCCTAAATCAGACTCAAAGAGCAGCGATCTGTATCCAATGCACGGGGGTTGTGGGTTGTTTTTTCCACTTCACTGGAATTGACTTTCTGACCTGACTATAATATTATGGGTGTCTCACCTCATTCATGTCGCCTCCGCGGGGCGCTAAAGAACTTTTTAAGAATTCTACCCTTCCCGGGCAAGAAAAAAAGGGATAGGTCTACCATTTGGGGCTTTTAAAATGTATCGCTCAGTTGTCCAAGTATTTGAACATAGCGCGCCAAGCAGCAAATTTGCAGTCTTGAACAGACGTGCGTTATAAGACCCCGATTTCGGCTTAGCGCCTTGCGTATTTCTTTGAGCTGGTAAAGCTGTATCTATTTGAACAGTTCAACGTATCACAGAATGGGATAGGCTTGGAAGTTAGTGATTTGATTGAAGAAAGTGAACGTATTTTTAATACACCAGTTTTAAAGAAGAATTTTCAAGAGGTTGCATGTGAAAGTTTGTTTGAGTATTTAAGAGTAACAGCCTTGTTTTTTTTAAGATTTGAACCATTTTATAACATTTTAAGATAACGTCTCTCTGGTCCTGATTTGGCTCGGAAGAGTGCGCTGGACCTAAAGCAATAGTCCTGTAATGTTGAGACCGGTTTACGAAATGGCCATCCGTACCGTCTATTTATAGTACAATTAAAAACAAAATGCAAAACCACTGGCAGCGGACAAGGAGAGAGATATGGATCTTTTCTAGCATTCTCTCCTCAATCCCTGGATTGGAAGATATCATCATTCTAATCAGGATAATAATTATTCAAGATGATATTACTAAAGAAAAAGAAAAACTCTAGTCCCATCCCCTTAGGTCAGAAGCCTAAATACTACTTGTGGCTGTTACCCGGCTGTGGTAGATTCATCCCCGAGACTTGAATTTTGTATAACTCGAATTCGTCATCCACGCAGCCCGTTCACTCAGTAACAAAGCAGGAGTCTTCGTTATAAAGTTTTCTAACTTTATTCAGCAAAAAGCATCAACAATTGCATACAAAATCTATTTCTCAAAAAAAAAAAAAAAAAAAAGGAAGAAGAAGAAGAAGAAGAAGAAGAAGAAGAAGAAGAAGAAGAAGAAGAAGAAGAAGAAGAAAGACACTTATAGGGCCTAACGATTGATTTATTGATTGGGTAAATTAACGTCCTCAGACACATAGGGCGTATAGGGGACTTTGCAGGGCGGATCGACCTACTTCTGTCAATGAAGAAGAAAAATGCTGCACGTTCCAGAATGACGTAATCAACCAATTAAAAGAAAAAAAAACATGTTTTAAAAAAAATGTAAAAAAAAAAAGAAAAAAAAAAGACAGAAACTCGTCACCGGAGTTACGCACTCTCTTACGTAAAGTTATGTAAGGCCTCTCCAGAAACAGTGAGATCAAAGTAACAAGACGGTATTGTTTGGAGGCCTCGTGTCTTAACCTAATATTCTAATTATTGTGCGCGTCTCAATCGTTAACCGTGATCTACGAGCCTTTTGTCTCCCATCACACTAAAGCATTCCTAACGTGAGACTCGGCTAGTCTCTGCTACGGAGTGCCCGCAGAACTCGAGTTTCACTGGCTGAAAGCGTTTAATCCCCGTAGTCATTTTTTTTTTGTCCTGGAACGGGGTTTCTAAAGTGTGTCAAACTTCCTGAATGTTTACAGCTTTATGGCCATTATGTGTGGGGAAAAGGAACGTTTTGTGTTTTATTTTTTTTTTGGGGGTGTGGGGGGTGGGGGGGGGTGGGGAGGATTTCTTTGTTGCAAGAGGTCATTACTATATAGACACCATTTCGCATTGATGGTGGAGTAACTTTACATTGCAAGACAAGGAATAGAACTCGTGACCTTCTCGTCCTCTTTCTCCTAGTCCTAATCATGAACTCGTAAAGCATTTAGGCACCCTTCTTCCTGAATTCCCTGATTGCGGACATCGTGTATTTAATGGAAAATGTAAAACGATTCAACACTAGGTCTGTAATTTGTTGACACTCTATACTTCGCTTTTGTGGTGGTTTCTTTATTTTGCGAGGATAGAATTTAGAACTTTGATACTCCCATACCCCTCCACCAACACGCCCAACTCCTTAAGCAAGCCTTCCTACATCTTCTCTCCCCTCATCCAGCCCCCCTCCTCTGCCATACACACACACTCCTCCAAACACACACTTGTCCACACAGGTCTATTGCGCCCACCCCCCACCCCCATTCCCTCCACGATTATTCCCTACCCCAACCCCACCCTTAATCTTGCGAGAGAGTACGTGCGGTTTGTGGCAGGTCACGTTGCGTGGAAACATGTAGAGCACTTGTGTGGCATGATACTATAAGGAATGTGATTGTGAATATTAGAAAGCTAAAGTGTGAGTCCTATCCTATCCTATCCTATCCTATCCTATCCCGTAAGTCTAAGGTCGTTGGGGCATCACAGTTGATCGTTTAATCAGCGTACTCCATCTTTCTCTGTCCTCAGCAACCCTCATGGCTTCGCTCAGTGTCAAGCTCGCCCATTCTCGAATGTTGTCCTCCCACCTCTTTTTCTGTCACCCTCTTCTTCTGCTCCTTGCACCGTGCTTTGCAGGTTGGTCTTTGCAAGACCTGGTGCTCCGGTGACGTGGCCATACCATCGGGGTTTCCGTTTTTTCACCACTGTGAGCAGGTCATCGTGTTGTCCAATGGTTTGTGTGATGGTCGTCATTGGTGATGTGCTGAGTTTAGGAAATGCCCAGAAGTCTTCCCTAGCACCTCATTTCCATGCTTTGTATTCTTCGTTGGAGATCCGCTGTGAGGGTCCATGTTTGGCAAACGTATAGGAAGATGGAGATGGCAAGGGAGCGCAGCAGCCTTACCTTGCAATGCAGACTGATGGTCCTGTCTTTCCAAACGGGCTTCAACCTTGTCAGGGCAGCATTTGTATGTGCGATCCTGGAGAGAACTTCCTGTCGGGACCCATTGTCTGATACAATAGCTCCTAAATATTTCAAGCTATGCTCTGTGTTGAGAATGAAAATTTGCCTTGGACTTTGATGTGCTTGTTGATGCCATTGGTGTTGTTGGTCATCATTTTGGTCTTCTCTGCACTGATTTCCATTCCATAGGCTCTGGAGGTGGTTTCAAGCCTCTGTACCAGCTGTTCAAGTTCTTGTTCCTCTCCAGCCAATCCATCAGTGTCATCCGCAAAACGGAGGTTGTAGATTGCTCTACCCCCTATGCTGACTGTGTCTTCGTGATCTGCAAGGGCATCTGACGTGATGCGCTCTAGGAAGATGTTGAAGAATTTTGGAGAGAGTAGGCATCCTTGACGCACACCGATTGTTGTTCTGAGCCAGTTTCCGATGGCGCTTTTGTGGAGACTGCACTTGTCTTGTCATACAGGCTTTGAATGACTTTAATAATTTTAGGGCTGATGTAGTACCTCATGGTTGCCCACAGAACTGCAAGCCAACATCACCCGTGTCTTCCAAACAGTTTCAAACTGTTTGCTTATATGAAATTAGATTTCTTTACAACAATAATGGTAATAATAATTCTTTGGTCAAAATCAGGCTCAAATTCCTGTACTTTCCATTGTTTCGACTCATTTTCCAAAATTAATATTATTTTACAAGAAGTGCAGGCTTACGTGAGCTTTAAATCCTAACAACAGCTGTATAAAAATGATAAGCGATTTTATGATTGTAGCTTGAAAAGGTATACTCATTGTTTTCTTTACAACAATGGTAATAGCACTTCTTTCGGCAAAGTCAGACTCAATTTCCGTATTTTCCAGTTAGTGTCGACTCATTTTCGAGAAGTGTCAAGTACTTTCCAAGACGTCATGCACGCTTGTAAAATCGTAAGTGTTAACTGCTGACTAAGAATCTGTAACAATAGTTTAAGCAAATTTATGACTTCAGTTCAAACCCATTAACCGAAAAAGTAAGGGCAAATAGTTTGGGATTGTAGTCCAAATCGCTTAAACCGCGAGTCTTAACAAACAGTATAATAAGCTATTTTATGATTTCAGTTTAAGGTTGAACTTATCAACCGAACAAGTAATAGTAATTAATAGTTTTGTTCACCTCATAGTAATTAATAGTTGCTGATGATTGTATGGTCCAAATGTAGTAGACCTATTAATAATAGTACTCTCTCTCTCTCTCTCCCTCTCTCTCTCTGTCTCTGTCTCTGTCTCTCTCTCTCTCTTTCTCCAGTAATAGTAATAACAACACAATAAGATATAGCCTAATATAATACATAGTCTCATTTTATGCCCGTCCATCATTTGCTTGAAAACCGCGTACCTTCCAACATCTTAGCGCACTGAAGGAGATTTCTCAGAAGGGCCACAGCGATTTCAGGGTAGCCTATCAGTTTAATTTGTCTTAGTACCAAATAATGTTAATGCCTATACCAATTAGTCTAATTAGTTAATTGTAATAGTGTCATAATTAGTGTGTGCGTTTTTGGACTGGAGTGGCATAGCCTGGTGGCCAATGGGTTAACCGCCGATTTTCTATGCCGGTGGTCGCAGGTTTGATTCCCGCAGGGTCGAACATACGTAACATACGTACGAGATTTTCCGGGTCACCGAGGGCTTTTTCCGGGTACTCCGTTTTCCTGTTCCGCCCCACTTTCATTAATAGTACCGGGTGCAATCTAATATTTTAAAAAAAAACAAATCTAATACAAAATTAGAGTTTTACTTCGTCCTCTAATAGCGATCTCCCTGCCTTTACACCACATGTTTGAATGATACAGATGTGAGCGCGAATGTTGGCTACAGATCCCCGCGCTTTGAGCCTGATTGATGTTATTATTATTATTATTATTATTATTATTATTATTATTATTATTATTATTATTATTATTATTATTATTAAAGAACGTTAATAACTAAAACAAGTGGCCTAAATGGTTAAAGTAATAGTGCAATATTGGATTTTCGAGTGGACTTGAAGGAAAAAGAAATGGATGCCTGCTATAGCTCAGTTGATAGTTTATAGAGAGTTGGTTTCCTACCCAGAAGGTCGTGGGTTCGAACCCTGTGTGGGACGAACTGACGTGACTTAGGTACGAGACTTTTCAGGACACGGAAGGTTTTCTTCAGGTACTCCGGTTTCCTCCCTCCCTTCAATAATGGTATTGGATGCATCGAATTTAAAATTTCAGAAATAAAAATGTATTTATAATCCGACCTCTGTAATAGCGATCTCCTTAGATCGCCGCGCCTTGAGTTCGATTGAAGGGAAAAAACGCCTGACAGCATCCTGTATTATTATTATTATTATTATTATTATTATTATTATTATTATTATTATTATTATTATTATTATTACCATTAGTTGAATCTCACCACGTGAAACTGTACTTCAAAGCGCTATATATAATACGCATGCTTCGAATCTTCAACTTAAAAGTTTGAACTTGGCGTCTTTGCGCGCCTTGAGCTAGATCCTTGTTTTTCCAGCACTTTGACCGGGTAACTGCGCTATAATGATATAAAAACAAAATGCATCTCATTTCTATTTCTGTTTCAGGTCTGCGGTCCTGATCTTGGACAGAGCTAGAGTAACAAGATAGTCTGTGCATGTAAAGTAATCCTATCCTATCCTATCCTATCCTATCCTTCCCCGTAACTCGAAAGTCGTTAGGGCACGATGATCGTTTAACAGATGATCGTTTAACCAGCGTCACCGTTTGACACCAAGCTTAGCTGTGAATCGCCTAGTACACTCCTGACAGGCCAGCCGTGTAAGCCTCAAGATAGTCTCCTCTACGCCGGGTGCGTTGGCACTGACTTAAGCTAAATAAACAAATTAATGCCCTAGACCTGCGGTCTAATAATAGTTAGCAGACCACGAAGGGGATTCCCCTAACTTCTCCCACTGTGCGCATTGTAATCAAGCGTCGCTGCCAGCCAAGCCAGCCAATGACAAGCCAAGGTCTTCCAGCCAACGCGTCCCATATGAATTTATACTGGGACACTCTTGCACATAGTACAAGGCGATAAGCGTGCAAGCGTACCTGTAATTTTCTGGGAGCGCTGTTGCAATTATGTCGAGGGTCGGGCTGGCAAAAAAGTGCGAGGAGAAGCAGGTGGCAGGGTTTTGTGGGACGAAAAGGAAGAGGGGAGAGTGCGTGGGGGTTTGGGGTAAATGGGGATGTGGGGGTGGAATGAACAGGAGGGGTGAAAACGGAAAAAGAGGAAGGCTCCGATTCTATTCTTCTATTTATTTCTTTATTTAAAAACAAAATTATCTAGCTCTGTTCCAGCTCAAGAACTGGTCAAGACGCTGACCGATACAAGATCTAACTCAAATGAAACCCGAGGCGCCCTCTTGCAGCCTTTGGGCCGGGCGCATCGTGTGAAGTCATGGAAGGTCGGTTATGGGGGAAGACGAGTCCTAGTGCTCTTCTAGTCATAAATTAAGACAAATGAAACTGATCCTGCGAAAAGACGTTCCTTTTCAGTTTACCTGCAAGAAAAGACAGAAGAAGGAAGGAAGGAAGAAAGAAAGAAAGAAAGAAAGAAAGAAAGAAAGAAAGAAAGAAAGAAAGAAAGAAGGGTAGCAAAATAGAAGAAAAAGAGAAGGAGACGAAGAAGAAGAGAAAGGAGGAAGAGGAAGATAACTCTATGCAATGTTACCAGGCCTGTGTAATGGAGTATTGAATGTTTAAAAATGACAATGAACAGCGCAGTCGTATACGTGGTATTCACAAATAACCGGATAAGCACCTCACTGCCGAGAAACACACGGACCGCAGGTAGAACTCCCGTCGCGCATGCGTCAGCTGATTAAGTCAACCCAAAGGTCAACCTACGCATCCGCATTTCTTTTCACACACACACACACACAACAGCAATGGAGATCGACATGGTTTGTAAGTGAATATGAACAAACTTGTTTGAACCCTAGGATTTTCTAGCTTAAACCTACTTATTTACCATACCCAAAATTTACAGTTATTTAAACTCCTGTGATTTCTTCTCCGTCCAAAATGTTTTTTTTTAATGTAATGCTTGTGTTGTTGTTTTGTGTGTGTGCTGTTTTTGTATTTGGAAATACATTTGAATGGGTTGCCCTCTTGTTTATTCTTAGCGCATTTTACAGTAAGGCAAAGAGACCTTGTATTTAAAATGTCTGAGCTATTGGAATGCCCCGCCTAGGCAATAAAGGGATGCGAACTACCTGTATTCAGTTCTCGCGGGTGAAAGTACAGTTTTCACAGCAGGAATCGGCTTACTGTAATGTTATGTTTGGTGATTTACAACCTCCCCTGTCCTTTGTGCACACGCCTCCCATCCACCCCCACCCCTAACTCCCGAGTCGTTGCCTCAGAACAAGTTAAAGAATCTGATCTGTGACAGCTGGTTGTAAGCAGCACACAAACGTTCGTACTGCAAAATTAGTCAATTGTAAATAAGTAAATAAAATAAATAAGTAAATAAATAAATAAATAAATAAACTGTTAAAATGGAATGCAGTTGCGGCAGTTTCTTGTTGCTGGTTGATTACCCAGGTATAAGACTCCCACAAGAGTTTAAACCCCGCACTGAAGATATAGGTACTAGCTAGCAAAGTATTGCACATGCCAGATGGTTACAGCAATATAATATCAGGATATAAGACTATGATTGTACGTGGTGCAGCACTGCCAGACTATCTGAATGAACATTTCAGTTTTAACGTCTACACACACCGTTTGAGATACGGCAGACGAGGATAACCATCCCAGGGAACAAAGGGTGTAAGGACCTAAATCAACACTGAACCACCAAAGCAACAACAAAAAATTCATTCGTTAAGATGGACAGTATAAGTGGCCATTTTTAATCTTTTTCCCACCACTACGGGATTCGAACCCGAGTCGTCAGTGTTGCTAGGCTAACGCTCTACCACTGAGCTAAGGGCGGTGGGTCAAGCCAGACTATTACAACATTTAAGATACATAATAGATCTTGCCTAAGTCAGTGCACTGTGGCAGGTTTGGTGTCTTAAGCCACCTAGTGGCAGAGGCCTAATTACGTGGCGTCTAACCCAGAAGTAGAGAATGCGCTCAAGGTTCACGGAAAAGCTTGTCATTAACGCTATCAGGCCATTCATAATAGGACGATTAACACTGTTCTCGAGGGTGGCGAGACTCGCTCATGCATTTCTTCGAAAGAAAATAAACTTAAGGTAAAATGAAGGAAGACTGCTGGAGCCGTGAGGTAAGATTGCTAAAATCTTGAGATGATTAAAAAAAAAAGATCCAATTGAGTAAAACGAGGCAGCGTGTGGAGTCTTATTCAAAGGTCAATTGATCATTCATAATGAACAGATTGAGAGAGAGAGAGAGAGAGAGAGAGAGAGAGAGAGAGAGAGAGAGAGAGAGAGAGAGAGAGAAAGAGAGAGAAAGAGAGAGAGAGAGAGAGAGAGAGAGGGAGAGAGAGAGAGAGAGAGATGCTTTATATTAGGATGTAGGTTGTGATCCAGCATCGTTTAACCAGCATACTCCATCTTTCTCTGTCCTCGGGAAGTATGCTGGTTAAACGATCATCTGTGGTGCCCCTACGACCTTCGAGTTACGGGATAGGATAGGGATAGGATATGTTGTCATCATGAGAGCATCACGAACCTTAACTATTGCTTCGATCGTGTAACCTAAAGCGAGATTTTGTAGTTTCGAAATAGGCCATTACACACACACATTGTCTCGCATGGTAGATCATATCCCAACTCGCGCTGCTTGCTGGATTAAGAAAGTATTAGTATTACAAGTGAATCGAGTAAGTTAAAGGACATTAAAGTGCTGTAAATGAGAGAGGGTGCACTGTTTGGCGGGAGGACGGGAGAGAGAGGGTGGGGAGAGAGAGGATGAGATCAAAGTTGAAACTTACAAAAATAGTATTAGTATTAGGGATTAAGATTTTAGACTAATTAGAAAGTCTAATCTTTCAATCTGTTCCTTAACAAATTAACAAAACGCAAAAGTAACCTTTGAAATAAAATTGCAAATCATACACACACACACACACGCACACACACGCACCCACACACACACACATTCACAAATATTATTCTATTGAAATCACCCTAAATTAAAACCAAAACCAAAACATTTATTATGTTGCAAATGGAGTAATGACACACACGACTATCATTTTCGTCATCATCTGAAAAAAAAAGATATATAAGACAGAGAGTGACAGGCTGACAGAGACAAAGTGAGAGAGATATATAAGTGGCAAGGAGGAGGGGGAGAGTTATATGTCAAGATTTGGCAACCTGAACGCATTCAAATCACGCGTACTGACTGCACAGTCCGCCAATGCATGGTTACCATATCAGCCCAGGTTAATGATCAAACTTTGAGTTAGGGCTTTTTCTCAATACTGATCATAATCAACCGCATGAGAATGAAAGAAAGAGAGAGAGAGAGAGAGAGAGAGAGAGAGATACAGACAGACAGACAGAAACAGACAGAAGTTGAGGCTTTAATCGGATAAAGATTTTAGGTATAGGCTAATTATACAACCTGTCCTGCATGAACATTAACGAGAACAGAAGTGTAAAGTTACTGAATTAAAGAATGTTCCAAAAATTGATTTATCACACTATTCGCACTCCCTCTCCTAAGACTTCAATTAAAACATCTTGCAGACACCGTTGCAACATTAAGCGCAATCACACTGAACCACTATAAACCCTCTAAACCATGATTAATTAATAAAATATGAGACATAATTAAGATTATTATACGAGGAATGGTCAGTAGTTATATTGGACGTCATTTGTATAAGTTATAATTATTTTACAATTTTTATTGTTTAATTGTTCAGTTTTGTGTACTTTGTTTAATCCCTTTCTCCCTTCATTATGACCATTCCTTATTTGTTTAACATTTTCCCCTGCTCCCATCAAGTCTAAAATTACTTAGATGAACAGACGTTAAATTAAAGAAACACTGAACCACATTACACAACGAAAGTGTACCATATGTTTTGCTCTTTGGAGGACGAGATTGCCATTACCAATGCATCAGAGAGTGAAATGCTATAACAAAGCGAGGTAAGATAGGAACATTTTAGTTTGCAAGGGTAACGAAATAAGCGCTGGGTGCGCTTTATTTTACATCTTGCCCTTGGGGCTTGCATGTTACAATAACTACTAAAGGCAGCATATTAATATGATAACATTAACATTATGAAACAATAACAAATAAAGAGAGAGACAGAGAGAGACAGAGAGAGAGACAGAGAGAAATGAACCAAGACAGTGTAATTATGTACATTTTAACAAAGTTACCTTTTCAAAAAACCTCGTTATGAATTTATTTGCATGTTTGCTTAATGTATATTTGTTTGTATTATGTTGTACAGAATTAAGCATGTGAATAGATATTAAAATAAGTACTTGAAAATATAATGAAGACGTAATAAGTAATATGACAGTCCCGCAGCAAGACTAAAGGAAAAAGTACCATTCTTTATTTTGTAATACTAAATGAAGTACATTAATTGGTATGATATACAACTTGATTAGTACGTGTTTTATTTTTAACCGTGCATCAGCAATGTTGTGATTGGAGCTGACAACAACTGATTTCAAGAATATTATTAGCCTCTAATTATTATTATTAATCACGCAGTTACGGCGCATTCGTTTGGCTAATGGTCTGTCATAATTGCAAGGTTCGTAGAGGTACGAAACCTTTTTTTCGAGGTTCTCATATCCCGAACATAGGTTGCTGAACCTTTTGGACCAACCCAAAAAAAAAGTTCAGGAAGTTAGGTTCGGGATATGAGAACCTCGGAAAAAAAAGTTTTGGAATCTCCCCGAACCTTCCATGAACCTTCCAAATAAGACAGGCCATTACGAAGCATGCTTTCTCTCTCAGAATGTATATGGACACGCGAGCGCCTATGCTCGCGTGTCCAGATACAAGCGCCTGTGATCTTATGGTTCTCATACGTAAGCCTTGGCGCTATCTATACCCAATCTACTGTTTTTGCTATAGAGATACAAGGGACCCGACTTGTGTCGTTTGTATTTGGCACCGCATTGTAATTTCTCTGGGAGATTAAAACCATTGACCAGAAATAATTAAGACCCTTGTGACCTACTCTTTTTTCCTTCTCCTCTGTGTAACAAGAGCCCCGTTTCCACTGCCTTTGAGCTTTTGCTTGTTTAGTCAGTGTAGACTTAGAAGGTTACTGTTAGTCTAAAGCAGACGACAGAAGTTATCATGCGTAACACAGTTGTAAGGCAAGGCAAGGCAAGGCAAATTTTATTCCAGAAAAAAACCCATTAAGGGCACATGGACATGGTTAAAATAATATACACAAACATGAACAATAATTAATTAACATTTTAGATTAAAAAATAAAATAAAAATTTTAAACTATTTATTTATACAGCGGGATAGCTTGGAGTGGGGGGAGGTGGCAAGGGGAGGTATGGAGTGGGGAAAAGAAGAAAAAAGAACTTGATTGGGGACAACAACTATGAATCATAACTAACAATACAATTCAACCTAAACACATCAATGACAAACTACTGAAATAATTTTTATTACACATAACCTGTCAACATCAGAACTATATTAATTTTTGACATGGGATAAAACCTTTACATTTGTTTAATTATTAATTTCATTAGACTTACAAGCTTTAATAATTCTGACTTTTTGTTAGATGACAATAATTCTTGAAATTTGATGGCATTGGGATATCTATAATAATATGATTTTAATAAATCTCTTCTCGAGTTACAAAAATGTGAACACAAAAATAAATAATGAAACTCATCACCAAGATCGCCACTATTACATTTTTGACATACACGTTCGTGTCTAGGAATGTTAAAATATCGGCCTCTCTGCACTGGCATTCTGTGGTTAAGTGTCCTAAACTTTAGAACAGATATTGCAAGATTTGTTGGTAGAAAATGCAAATATTTTTCAAATTCAAAATGTAGCTTGATGCAAGCACAGTTGGTGACATCATCGCAACCTACGATGGAGTTTCGAATTTTACATCCACTTAGATTTTTCATCCAATTAGAACACAGCTATGTTAGATAGAACCGGTTCTGGGTGATTCAAGCAAAGAGATAGAACGTCAGTCTTCGTTGAAACGCTGAGCAGTACAAGTACACTCAAGCAGACATCTCTCTCCTGAGAAGATTAGACAGCAGTACTTGTTGAATATTCGAATTCAATCAAGTAGCCACGGCCTGACATTGTCAAACAGGTAAATGTACATACTTCTTTTTCATCATGATGTATTTATATTATTGTTGAAATTATGTTTGTGGAATTTGCTATGCATAGAATTGAATTGTTAGTCCGACTTTGCCTGACCACGTGGAGAATCCGACCATGAGGCAAGCATGACCGGTTTTGAGGCCATGTTGTAAACCTGACAGAACGACTGTTGTTAAACCTATATGTATGCTTGCAGACCAGTGGCTGTACCCGAGAATGTTTATAATGTTATTATTTCTTTATGTGTATAGTTAGCCACGATTTATATTTATATATGTATAGGAAATTAGAGTGGAGATTCCAGTGGACCACAGACTTAGCAGAATGTTCGTCGCTTATGTTTAGAGATGTGGAGCTATCACTGAGGGCTACTTTAGCCTTCAGTGAGACCCTCTGCACAGACCTATTATACAGGGTTGTGCAGAATTTCGTCTCATATGTTACAGACGAGCAGGCGTTATATCATGAGCCCAACTCAGGAAAAGACAAAACCAAGTCGACGCTTAAAGTTGGCTGCCGAGGCATCTCCAGCATTGTGCGAAGATAGCCCAACCGACGAACCACAAAGTCAAAGATTCCACGACAACACAGTTTGTCCCAGAAGCGACCTCAACACAGCGCTTCAACCATGCAGTTAAGTGCCACAAGAAACAGTGCACTAAAACTCTGTATAAACAGGACCACAGTAGTCCACTCTTCAAGAACTTTGACCATTAAGGCAGAAAGTATCCAGTGCCCTATGATGAAAAAGTATCTGCCTAGATTATAAGCGAGTGAACCATTCGCATTGACAATTGAACTTTTAAGTTAGTTTTGAACTTCGAATATCGTGTATAGAGTAGAAGAAATAAATGTGTGATTTTTACTGTTATCAAGTGGCTGGACTATATATATTCATAGCCGTGTGAAAGCTAGTGTGACATTGATCTTTTACCATTTTTCTATCTATCTCTGTACCCCAGCCTAAACACCGACCGAGCTAAACAAATAAATGTATTAAGTGAAGTCATAGGGAGATAACTAGCTATCCCATAGACTTAGACGAGGAGGTAATAGCAGTCCATTGTGCAGAGTCCAGCAACAATAAAAAAACCGTCACACTCTGTCTCTCCCTCTTTCCCCTCACCCCCTCCGTCTTGCCCTATTTTCCATCCACTTCACTCCTTCCCACTGATCCCTCTTTCCATAAATCCCCCCCCCTCCGCTCCCCCCCCCCCCACTCGAATCCCTAGCCTCTCCAAACCTCTCTTTCTCTCTCCTCTGTCGCAATAGCGCCTTCAGAACCACCATCACCCCATAATTATTATCACTCTACTCCCTTCCCTCACCTTTCGTCCCCTGCACCTCTCTTTTCCTCTCCTCTCTTCTTTTGTTTTTTCTGAATCGATTGCGTACCAGTTCTCCGCGCTCTTATCAGTTCGGTCACCTGCCTCGAAGATATTAACACAGGTCAGGGAGGGCTCGGAACTGCGCGGGCGAAGAAACTAGCTGGGCTATCGCAGAACCGGTTCCTCCAGCCCCTAGCGCTAGACTTACTAGTAACAACCTGCAAGGAAGGACTCAGAACATGCCATACAGGCATGTGCAAGCCAGGCCCAGTCAGACTGAAAGTATGTGCCCACCTGCACCCGCGGTACCCTCTGAATGTGTGTGCCAGCCAGGTACGCTCTGAACGTATGTGCCAGTCTAATACACTCTGAATTTATGTGCCATTTATTTTTTTTGTTTGCCCAAATCGACATAAGCGATTTTTCAATTTATCTTTTCTTCATTCAAAAAAAAATTCTTTTTTTTTTGCTTTAGTCTTTATCTTTTTTTTCCTCTTCCGGGCTGTCATGCTTTATCTTTGTTTCTTTCGGTCTGTTTGTCTGTCTGTCTGTCTGTCTGTCTGTCTGTCTCTCTCTCTCTCTCTCTCTCTTTAATTCTGTTTATTATTTTATTCATTAGGGTTTACTGGCTAGATCAAAAAAAAAATGGCTTTGTAATGTTTGCACATGCTTTCTTTCTTAGGTTTTTTTTGTTTTCTTTCTTTGTTTCTTTCTTTCTTTTTCTTTCTTTCTTTATTTCTTTCCAGTTCTTTTTTCTTTTTTTTTCATTCATTTTTTTCTTTATTTCTTTACTTTTTTTAATTTTACTGTTTGAATGTTACTGTTAACCTGTTGGACCTAAAAGGCATACCGGTACCATGACTAAACTCTTTCTTTCTTCCTATTTTCCTTTCTTTCCTTTTGGGTTTCTTCTGTGTTGCGTACTATACACTAGCTGTTATCAGTCCACTTGGCTTTGAATGATTTGGTTTCTTAGTTGAAGCTGCATGCAGATTGATATAGACCTCTCCTTATTTATTTCTTCATTTATTTTTTTCACATGAAGATTATGAAGATGTAAACGACTATTTGTTTTTTTTCTGCCTGCTGGTCGGTCTTCGTCTGTGTCTTTGTCTGTCTGTCTCCCTCTGCCCTTGAGGAACCTGTCCAATTAATTCAAATGCTGGGTATTTCTCTGCAGTTGATAGGTTCAGCTCCTGGTGCAAACAAAACTGGACAATGTCAAGAAAACTAAGGGGCTGGTCACTGACTTTCGTAAAAACAACGCTCTCATTCCAGATCTTAATATTGATGGTGTTACAGTCGAGAGAGTCACTCAATACAAATACCTCGGAATCATCATTGACGAGAAACTGAACTTCATTGCAAATACCCAGGCCATCCACAAAAAAATGTCATAGAATTTACTGCCTTCAAAAACTTCGAAATCTCCAAGGTCAATAGCCGCATCCTTCAGACTTTTTACTCTCCTTTTATTGAATCCGTTCTTACCTTTTCTTTTATCCGCTGGTATGGAAGTTTGTACGTAAAAAAACAAAAGTGTGCTGGATCGAGTGGTGAATGACTGTGGGAAGGTTGCGGGAGTGAAACAAGAGAGTCTGCAGGTGTTGTATGAAAGGCGTGTTGTGCGGAAAGCCAGTTGTATTGTGCTGGATAGCACTCATATGCTTGCGCTCCACTTCCAGCCCCTGCCTTCTGGAAGGCGCTACCAAACACCAAGGGTCAGAACTCTCAGAACGAAAAACAGTTTTATCCCAAAGGCAGTCTCATTACTTAATAAATGACATGTGTGTGTGTATGTGAGTGTGTGTTTGTATTTGTCCAAAATAATTTCATTTAACATTTGCTGTCATTTAATAATAGCATGCATAAGTGTAATTATATTAATGTGTGACAGTTTTTATTCTCATTGTCATTATCATTGTTGTTGATATTATTATTGTGATGTTTATTCCTTGTTGATTGTAATTGTACACCACAATGTAATTTCTTGTAAAAGATAATAAAGTTGTCTTATCTTGTCTTATCTTTAACTGCATTTAACTTTTAAATATTTCTTTCCGTTTTTATCTGTGTCACTCTGTGGAGAATCCCAAAAGAACGCATAGCCCATATGAGCGCGTTTTCTACCCTATATGGGCGCGTTTCCGATGCGAGCGCATTTTATTGCTTATCTGCTGATTCGCTTATCCCAAACGCACGCGCAGCCAGTTTTCACTAAGTTTTGATTTAACAGTTGT
This sequence comes from Oncomelania hupensis, assembly GCA_036898135.1. Lineage (NCBI taxonomy): Eukaryota > Metazoa > Mollusca > Gastropoda > Littorinimorpha > Pomatiopsidae > Oncomelania > Oncomelania hupensis. The sequence continues at coordinate 34,199,484 of CM072514.1, forward strand.
TATCGCTATTTTTCATTCGAAACAAAAATCACGTGGATCACACAAATGCTGCGACAAAAATTAAAAAAAAAACACCCAAAGTACTCTGTTTTGATTTGACAGTGATTATCGCTATTTTAATTCGAATGCCCTTGCGACACTTCGATTTCTGCAATCTAACACCTAACGTCTACGAAAAGTGATTAAAATGGCAGATATAAATTCGTGAGACTACAACCATCAAAGGTAAACCAGCCCTGGAGGTCGATGGATACATGTTTCGACAGGACAGGATATCGGGACTGGCGAAAACATGGCGAGGTACGGTCAGTTAGCAAATGCCCGGCAAGATGTAAAACCGACCTCAACAGCAAGAACATTCAGTTCTCGAATGAACATCTTAGTCATGATGCCAAGACAGCCAATGAAAATTGTGTTGGATGAGTTTCGGAAGAACTGTCGGAAGCGCGGTGGTGAAGAACTTTTTGATGGGACATCAAAACTGATGCGAAGAACGCAGGAAGACCCTTCCAAAACTGCCAAAAGACCGCACAGAGACCCATCAGAGTGTGCACGAATTTGATCGGAGTCAAACACTGGCGAAGGCGTGATTTTGAAGAATGATTTCGAAACTGGGATCATCATGTTTTCCACTATTTCAGATTTTGCAGCTACTCTGTGCTGAAGGCATTCACGTGCTGGGTGAAGTGACCTTTAAGACTTGCTAGCGTTTCGTTTACCTTCTTGATATGTGCGCCGAGTACGACCTCGATATGCAAATCCCCTGGACCTAAAGCAACAATAAATCAATCAATCAATCATATGCAAATCCAATTGATCCATCTCGATTTCGAGAAGGCGGCCCATGTTGCAGTCCAGGCAGTATGGCCGCTTGTTACCATCAAAGACTGTCACTTTCATCTTTCACAGGCGTGGTACAGAAAAATAGTGGGTGTCGGTCTGGGTGATGAATACAAAACAAAATGGGACAGTGGCTGAAGCGATTTTTTGGATTGAGCTTTCTGACCCCAAGTGAGATTCAGGATATCGTTGAGTTTGACCTCATGGATGATGCACCTGATGATCTCAGGTGTACTTCCTTCTCTGACTACATCCTGACGACTTAATGCAAGAGATGAGGCATCCTTCGCTCCTGCATTTTGGGCTGACCCTAAGGTCGACTCCTATCAGAACAACGAACGCGTTTGAATTCTTCCATCAACACTTTACCGACAATTTCTACCACGCACACCCATCGATTTTCGAACTCATGTCGGTGCTTAATGGGGTTCAAACGATGTCGTACGTCAAAATGAATTCGATCCGGGCTGGATTGAGACTTCTTGCAGTCAGACCTCATCGTCTTCAGAAACTGCAGGAGATTAGGACAATCCGAGAACGGTGCGATGCATGGGAGATCAACAGAAAGGAGAATGCAATCAAGAACCGTCCAACCCTGTTGCAACGTTGTTGCTGGGCCACTTAAAAATGTGATGTAGTAGAAAAAACTATAAAGTGCATGAGTACCAAATGAAATGTTGAAAATGTCTGTTTTCGTTTTAGATTTTGAGATTAAAGAATCATGATTGACTGCATCACAGCGTTTCATCAACTTATTTGTGTGTATTTGTGATGATTGAATCGTTAACCTCCAGTGTCTTTTAAGATGCGCGCACATGGGAAATACGTATATTGGCCGAGCAGGCTAAAATACGCGCGCATATGGGATACGACCACCCTCGCTCATATGGACTATGCGCCCAAATCGTCATTCGCCAAAATGCGCGAGTGTGGACTTCCCCCCCCCCCCACCCTCTCTCTCTCTCTCTCTCTCTCTCTCTCTCTTTCTGTCTGTCTGTCTCTCATCACCCGTGTCTGCAAATTTGTCTGTTTCTATTTCTATCTGTCTCTTTCTCAGTTTCTCTCTCTCTCTCTCTACCCCTTGGGGTCATGAGCAATCTTGCCACTGTAGATTGTTCTAACCTATAAAGGGAAAAGTGAAAGCCCCAGTTGAAAACCTGTCTTGCCTTTGTAGGCATGACTGATTCACTGCGGCAACAGTACCCTTGTTGGAGTGCCGGGGGTTTCAGTATAAATAGTATCCCCACTTTCTGGAAATTTAGTGCTTTAAATTCCCACTGTCGCTGTCTTCCTCATTTGCTCTTTTCCATTCCTGATCTGTCCTATCAATCTGCTATACTATCTTCTTCTTCGCTAGATCAATGACCTACCTTTTTTCTTGAAAACTTTTCCTGGACAAGACTCCTTGTTTGTGTATGAGGTCTGTTGGATCAGCTTGGGAGTGTTGGACGCTTTCTGCTGGGTGGTCACTAGGGCTTCCTATGATGTTATTATTTAGCACTATAGGCATTTTATATGTATGTGTTTTGTTGATGATTTATAATGATGTTTGTATTCTATTTTGTTTTTGTAACCGGGGGTTCGAGTAGTTGGGGTAAAGCCTCAGCCGTCCCCTGCGTGGGATGTCTTTATTGTAAAGTGACTGGCCGGTGGAGGGCATTCAATTTTCCCACTAGGGTTGTTTCGGCAGATTTTTTATGCGGATTGGGGGTTGTCCGGTCCTGATTTGGCTCGGAAGAGTCCGCTGGACCTAAAGCAACAATCAATCAATCAATCAATCAAACTCTCTCTCTCTCTCTCTCTCTCTCTCTCTCTCTCCACCCCCCCCCCCCCTTAAAATAACAAAAATATTTATCGGTTCTCTTGTGATTCATATACTTGTCTTTGTCTGTTTCTCCTTCTACCTAAATATTGTGAAAACTAAATATATCTTTCTATATCAGCTAACGGATGTAGTGTACGTGTGAATGCGTTCTAGCTTTCTCATACAAATCAGTGACACTTGAAAAGCGGGTGTACGCTTTCTCAGAAAGTCGAAGGATCGTGACCAAATAAAACAATGATTTGTTCTGAAGTTTTCGGCAACACATTTTATAGTTTTGTTTATCAGCATTCTATAGATGTAAGGCTTAAAGAAAGGGCCCCAATATCATGCATATATTTAAGCGCCACAGATCCTTGTCAAGTGCACAGTGAGTGTTGCCCTCACCGGCAAAAAAAAAAGATGAAGCCCCAGAATTAACTTCTTAAACACACACACACACAAACTCACACACACGCGCGCACACACACACACACGCACGCACACACACATTCACACACACAACCGGTTTTAGTATAAATTGAAATAAAATAATGTGTTTATGTGCCTAATAATAGCATCTCGGTTGAATCTAAAAACAGCACCACATCTGATTTAGTAGCAATAAGACCTTGGGACATGATATTAAAGAAATTAAAATTCTAGATACCGCTGCTGTTGTTAGAAAGCGCGGTGATCTATCGCGCGTATTATTCTGAATTGTAATGTATAAGGTGGCCTGGTAGCTCAGTGGGTAGTGAGCTGCTTTCCTATGCCGAAGGTCGCGGGTTCGAATCCCGCGCTGGATGAACCTATGTGACTTACATGTAGGTACAAGACTTTTGGGGACACTGAGGGTTTTCTCCGGGTATTCCGTGGTACATGACGCAGTAAGTCTAAAATTTAGGAAATAAAAATTGATTTCCTTTCTGACTTTTGTAATAGCGATCTCTTCAGATCGCCGCGCTTTGTTCGACTGATTATTATTTTTATTTTTTTTGGACACTTTACTGTCATCTTTTATCGGGAAATTCTGGACAGGCTTTCCTGGGGAAGGCGTAGTCGCAGCCTGTAGCGCGCCCAAACCCAACCTACCTAATATTAGTTGTGTTTTTGAAATTTTGCTGAGCAAACCGGAGTACCCGGAGAAAACCCTTGAGGCGTTACCGAGTCGAAATAAATAAAATTCGGAGAAACATAACGCTCAAATGCTGGATCGATCCCACACCTGTCAGGCGCTATTGGCTTCTGGCCAGTGGACAAGGCAAGTTAGTCCTATCTTAGACCACTCCGCCACAACGTATTATTATTATGTTACGGACTTGTGACCACCTCCGTACAATTAATGTGGAAAACACAGTTTTATCCATCTAAGAAGGCGTGCTGATGACTAAGTCCGTGTTTACGTATTATGTTGAGTAGGGTATGTTTGGAAGATCCGTAAACTTCGACTAAAATATAGAAAACAAACTTTGTCTATCAATACATTGCCATGTAATACAATAGGCTACAACTTCATTTGTCTTGCACGGAGCAAGTACAATGGCGGCAGGGCGTTGCTGAATGTTTACGGATATTGTTACAAGCCTACGATATGACGATCCGTAAACATAAACATAAAACTCAAAGTTCATCTTTCTTCTCTCTCGTGCAGATTTAAAGGTATTCACTTTGACCACGGCCCACAACAGATTCTTTAAACATTCACAGTGAGTGTGCCCCACTGAAAAAATAAGCTTACAAACAACAACAACAACAAACAGCAAACTCCCACTCTTTCCAAAATTTAGTTATTTTTAAATGAATAAATTCCGTAGTTTTTGTGCCTAGTAATAGCAACCGCTAATCAACATTAGTGAGCTACAAATAACATCTACCAAAGCCAGTGGGTTCATAAAATAGACCATACCCTACCCAAGACACCAAAGACACACTCTTCAAGCTTCGTGGTTTACTCAGAAATAGGGTTAAAAGTCACACTTTTACGGTATTCATAGGCTGTTAATCAGGGGAAATCACTCCCTGACACAACCGACATTGAAATTCAAATTTTAGCAGTTGGTTTAAGCAACCAAAGCCCACTTTATCATTGTGTAATGCGACTAATCCCTTAAATTGGTGAATACCTTCAAATATTTAGGAGCAATTATATCAGACCATGGGTCCCGACAGGAAGTCCTCTCCAGGATAACACAAACGACTGCTGCTCTGACAAGGTTGAGTTTGGAAAGACAGGTCCATCAGTCTACACTCCAAGGTAAGGTTGCTGCGCTCCCTTGTTAACTCCATCTTCCTATACTCTTACGAAACATGGACCCTCACAGCCGACCTACAACAAAGAATACAAAGCACGGAGACGATGTGCTATAGAAGACTTCTGGGCATCTCCTATTCCGAGTACATCACCAACGACTAAATCCGACAGACCACTACACAGGTATTGGACAACACGATGAATTGTTCACAGTAGTGAAGAAACGGAAACTCCGATGGTATGGCCATGTCACCAGAGCGTCAGGCCTTACAAAAGACCATCCAGCAATGGCACGGTGCAAGGAGGCAGAAAAAGATTGACATAAAAAGTGGTGAGAAGTCAACATTGGAGAATGGATTGGCTTGACACTGAGTGCATGAAGCCACGAGGTCTGCTGATGACAGAACAAGATGGGAGTACGCTGGTTAAACGACCATCTGCGATCATCCCAAAGACTTCCGAGTTGCGGGATAGGATAGGAGGATAGGATAGGAATGTGATAACAAGGCGAATGTTAGGGTAAACCCTTTGGTACAAAAGTAAACAAAGTCTTCGATTTGGAGCCTTTTAATGTCATTTGGAGTATTTACGTTATGAAGTTACTGAGATCCGTAAATACGATGACCCGCACATTGACAATAGAAAACCATAATCAAACTGGGTTCTAAGTGTCGTTGTTTGGCTTGAAGTGAAAATGTATAATATTACCATGAAATGAATTGCCTCTAAATTGAAAAAACGTGATCGAATAACATATTTGTAAGTATAAGATTACAATACGAAGTCGTGATCCTTAAAACTAATGCGCAGTAACTTTCATCTCCCTCCCTCCCTCACACAAAAACACACACCCACACACACACACGTTGACACGCGCGCAGACACACACATACACACGCGCGCGTACACACACACCCACACATACACATGGTAAAAGAAAGACCAGACAAATTGACAGGGCACGGAAACATAAAGGCCACAGATCGGCCTAGCCAGCACACCTTATTGCCGGTCAACATGTTAACACACTGAAGGAGTTTTCTCCGAAGACCAGGCTTTACCTCCTTTGTTCAGTCAGGCCTTTTACCACATCACCAACCTGTTTAAAGGGTATGAGTTTTATTCTAGAAATGCCTCACTGCGTAGGTGGAACTGGCCAAGGCTTAAGAGAGTCAAACGTAGGCCTAGTTTAGCCTCGACTATAGACTCAGCTTTGCAGAATAGAGCGGGTGTTGTAACTGTAGATTATAGTCACACGACACCGAAGCGTATAGGCGACTACTGGTCACATTATTCTGACACCAGCGAACCAGTTGATGGTAAGGGGAAAATAATAGGGTCAGACATTGGCCAATCCGGGATTCGAACCAGGTACCTTTCGGTTACTAGTAAGACGCTCTACCAACTGAACTACCCGACCCCTCCGGGTGTTGTAAATTTTGTGTTGAACGTATATGCATCAAATGTAACCGAGGGAAGCATTGGATTTCACTCTCTCGGTCACTTCCTAAGAGGACATTTATAATATATTGATGTTAAGAGAGATTTAAAATATTTGTTCCGTGCAAGGCGGGAAGTGTGTTGAGCAGCCCACAGCTCAAAACAAACCATATTCCCAAGGGTGTGCAGGTTCGAAACAGGTATGTCTGGTTGAACTGACTATACACCCAGTCAGTTCCTCGCCGTATCCACAAGGCCCAGCAACATTCTGATGGCCAGTCGCCTCCCCACTCCACTATACACATTGCAATGAAATGAACGGAACTGTAAAAGATAGGCTATGTCGTTTCGCATAAGGATTAATTTATTACATTCACTTCTATTAACAGAATGTTATTTCTTTTAAAATAGAGTGCGGCTATTTGTGATTGTGTACATGTACAGACTACACGAAATTGCAAAGAAAATAATAGATTTTAATGAATTTAAAAAATCCAGAAAAAGCAAACAAACATTACTTTCTTCACTTAAACCTTAAGGATCAATTTATTGCTCCTACGATACGAAATTACAATCAAGTGAATGCGATTTTAAAGAATTCTTTTTTTAAAAGAAAAAGAAAACATTACTTTTCTTCGTATAAGCATTAAGGGTCATTAATATAGATTATACGAAATTACAATGAAGTGAATAGATTTTAAAGAAACTTTTAAACAGAAGATATTACTTCTCTTCGCATAAGCCTTAAAAATAAAAAAAAATTGTTTTTTTTTTAACTATCCATAAATCAAGTATTATTATGTATAATCTTTTGTACAATATATTTAACAAATGCATCAAAGGATAAATTCCATTTTTTCATACGCAAGAAATTGTGCATATATCTTATTGGCATTATATAAGAACGATTATTTAGCCTAACAGGTCTAATAATTTAATATAACTATGTGTGTTATTTATGAGCGTGCTCAATCTTCTGTATAATATTTCAACAATACGAGCAGGCCGTCTAAAGATGCAATGCATCATTTCACACAAGGGATTGAGCATAGCTTAGGCACGTTTAGCAGAACAATTATTTGGACTAGCAGGTCTAATCTTCTAACATGTGTTTGATGTATGGGTATGTTTAGTCCTTAAGAATACTATTTCAGCGGCGCACACACATTATACAAGAGAGGCGTCTTTCCTCACAGAGGGATTTAAGCGCAGCTTAAGCGTGATGTCTTCTATATAAATGAACAATCATTATTTGGCATTTTTTTGTATTTCGTTTCTCGACAGCGGAGAATTAGTGCAAGTTTCTAACAAAGTTTTGGCCCCCCACCCCCATTCCTCAACCCCCCCCCCACCTTCCTCTCCTCAAAGAGTTCATTCTTTTGTTACTCAATTTCCGGGATAGTTGTTCTTCTTCTGCCGTTGTATCTTTGGAATTGCGTTTCAGATGTCTTCAGCTTGAACTCCTCCAGTTTCAAAGCTTTTTGTTCTACTGGCGTCGTTTTGTTTACAGCAGCCTGTTGCTCCACACTGCGTAACTGAGACTTGCTAAGTCCTACGCTGGCCTCCCCGCTACTGTTGGCGAGAGGTACCAAAAGAACGTATATACAGCTACGCAGCTTCACCTTCTTTAGAGTACTACGCTGTATGTTTTCGTTTGTGTCTGTTACGCAAGCTTGTGTGTGTGTGTGTGTGTGTGTGTGTGTGTGTGTATGTATGTATGTGTTTGTATAACATTTTTAAAGCATTATTCCTATCCAATGCTGTCCTATCCTATCCCGTAACTCGGAAGTCGTAGGTGCACCACAGATGATCGTTTAATCAGCGTTCTCCATCTTTCCCTGTCCTCAGCAACCCTGATGGTTTCGCTCAGTTTCAAACCAGTCCATTCTCGAATTTTGTCCTCCCACCTCTCTTTCGGTCTCCCTCTCCTTCTACCTCCTTGCACTGTGCCTTGCAGGATGGTCTTTGCAAGACCTGATGATCGGGTGACGTGACGTGGCCATACCATCGGAGTTTCCGTTTCTTCACCACTGTGAGCAGGTCATCGTGTTGTCCAAATATATATATATATATATATATAAATATATAAGCGCATTATTACATCTGTTAAAGGTCAACCACAGTGCTCGGTCAAAAAGTTTCTGCTGAAAGAACTTTACTAAATTAATACCAGATGCAAAAAATTCGGTAAGCAAAGCTCTATCGTTTAATAGATATCGATCACTGAAAGTGGGATTTCCTACCTGTAATTAAGGGTAAGGGAAGTAATACTCTAAAACGCAGCTATCGCTGATCTCCCCTCGCAGTGACGTCAGCAGCTGTAGACAATGGCCGATTGCGAAGAAGTTACAAGCGAGACAAGCAGTGTTTCTTCACTCGATCTGTCGTGTTACAGCAGTGCTCTCTTCTGTTAGAAACGAATTCGACCCCCGAGTACTAATTGTAATAATAAACAAATAATTATACGAGCTAGACCCGTGAATACATAACCTCTTGCGTTCCCTTTTCTGAAAAGCTCCTCTGACTTTCCTGACACCCGGCAAGTGATAGCAGACGATGGATGTGTAGTAGCCACTGTGACTGTAGTTGAAGTTGAAGCAGTACTAGTAGGCCTACTACTAGTAACTTGAATCACTGTTGCTGTTGTTGAGGCTTTGGATCGTTTGGAACAGAGATAGGCTTTAATGTCTGTATTGTTTTCATCCCAAAGCTCCGCATAAAAGTGGCACTTGGGGGGTAGCAGTCTTCAGCGAAGTGTTTTGCGCAAATTGCTGACGACGCACAAATCTCACCCACTTATTTCGCACTTCTTCGTTTTTTTGGAAAACTATGCAATGTTATCCCATCCGCTTGTTTGTTTGTACAACCTCCAACGGCACAATATAGGCCACTGTTCTTCGTTTTCCTGCGTTTTGGTAGAGAAGTTTTTTGTTTGTATGTAGATTATAGTCACACGACACTTTCGCATATAGGTGACTACTGGACCGATTTATACTGACACCAGTTGTTGGTAAAGGGGAAAATAATATGATCACACGTTGACCAATCCGGGATTCGAACCCGCGACCTTTCGGTTACTAGCAAGACGCTCTTACCAACTGAGCTACCCGGCCCCTGGTAGAGAAGGGGCACTATCGGACTCTATAATGTCTACAGCATTTGACGTCACGAGCCATGTGGTCACGTGAGCGGGCTTTTCGAAGGTGCAAAAGTTTATTCGAAGTAGATTTTATTAAATATTAAAAAAAGGCAGTATTTTTCGGAAAAAAGTTGTTTGGCATGTGACTTCTTTTATTATGTAGATATTTTGTGCTCAATTTTATATTTCAATGATGTTGACCTTTAAATGTTTAAGCGTTGAAGTGCATACTGTTTGATGTAGATTTTTAAATTAATCTATTCTATGATTGTTTTACTGAGTTCTTCATTTTTGTAGCATGTGCTTAGTTTGAAACCTAGGCGATGAAAAACTACGATAGCAGGTGTTTTAACTCTTCATTCTCTCCTTTTATTATCATTTTATTTTATACACGGTTACTCTGCCTTGTTTATGTGATGTAATTGTGCACATGTTTTATTGTATATTTTATGTATTTGTTTCCTTGATTTTTTAAATGGAAATTGTCACGCCACACCCAATATTTTCGTTCCTAGTAATGTATGGGGACAATCAATATATCTTGAATCTTTAAACGAAAGACTTCACACGAACGAGAAGAAATTGGGGCCGCGTGCCTCCTTAAAAACAACTCTCTGTTCGAGACAAATGTCGCCCGACGTCTAAGGCATGCAGTGGTCCTAAACATGTATAGTCCTAGACTATAAAGCAGTGCTAAAGTCCACCGTTTTCATCGATGTCCCCATTTGAGGTCAACTCCCGCTTTCCAGACGTCATGATATACTGATCACAGAACTCTTGTTTGTTTTTTCGTGGTTTTTTTTCCTACCAGTGTCCTATCATGCTATCGGTAAACCAAACTGTACGCGAATAGAGGACACCTTGTACCATTGACCATAGTTTTTGTCCAAGATTTACAAGATAGAACACAAGGAATGCATTTCGTCAATGCGTCAGCACCACACACAAAAGCACACATAAATCATAGTGAACAAGTTGACAGCAAATCACAATAAAAGGATAAGAAGATTAAAATCATAAAACAGATGAACTCTGCCAAAGGGCATATGAAGTTGCCTGTCAAAACACACACACACACCAACACACACACACACACACACACACACACACACACACACACACACACACCCACATACTTGCAATACATCAGAAATGGGTTCATTTAAGAATGTAGGAATCGGAAAATCATTTTTTGATGGAAAAGGGTTAGGGCAAGGGTTAGTTGCAGCGCTGCAACTAGCCCTTACCCTAACCCTTCTCTAGAAAGATGACCTATGTCGTCTCCTATAGGCGACGAAGTAGGTCGAATTTTGCTTCAAACTTTTCCAAAAATTCACTGTATTTTCTCCGTCCAGGACAGTGCACTCCTATGTACTTAAAACACTCTTATGCACTACAACTGCACTCCCATGCACTAAAAGAGCACTCCCGCGCACTTAGAAAAAAGTGGGTTCCTGGAAAAAAGTGGGTTCCAAGCAAATAAACCCATTTGTTACTAGAAAAGACAAGGTCTGCTACCCATTTGTGCGCTTTTGTGCGTTCCCACCCACACACACACACACGTAGTGCTAAAATGTAACCATCCAGTTGGCATGGCACACATCCAGTCTCAGCCTTGTTTTAGTCTGTTTCAGTTTAAGCATTGTAGTGCAGGCAAAAAGGCATGTGTATAGCATAGCATTCTCTTGAACAGACACCCAACGGGATGAAAACATTCACCGGATTTCTTCTAGCTTGAATATTAAGGGTAGGCATGCTGTTCAGACCGACTCACGCAGTGTCAAAGGACACGGACGTCACGTCCGTATTTTATTTTTAGAACAGCAAGAGCGTGTCGAGAGCTGGCGAATGTCTTTCTAATGCATCCAAACTAATTTTGGTAAATCTTACACGTTATTTATTGATAATCTAACCCTAACGGAAAATTCAAAATTATAATGCATATACTATCTATCCTATCCTATCCTATCCCGTAACTCGGAGGTCCTAGGGGCACCACTGATGATCGTTTAACCAGCGTACTCCATCTTTCCCTGTCCTCAGCAACACTGATTGTTTCGCTCAGTGTCAAACCAGTCCATTCTCGAATGTTGTCCTCCCACCTCTTTTTCGGTCTCCCTCTTCTTCTACCTTCTTGCACTGTGCCTTGCAGGATGGTCTTTGCAAGACTTGATGATCTGGTGATGTGGCCATACCATCGGAGTTTCCGTTTTTTCACAACTGTGAGCACTTCGTGTTATCCAATGGCTTGTGTGATGGTCTGTCGGCCTTCGTCGTTGGTGATGTGCTGGGTATAGGAAATGGCCAGAAGTCTTCTGTAGCACCTCATATACTATAATAATTATTTCCCCCTATGTAAGATTCGCTTAGGATAACTATGCCCTTGAAATTGCAAGATTATAGTGACCTTGGCCGTGGCACGAGTCAGTATAGTATGTTTGCGGAATAAATTAAACATAGCGCTGCATCTGACCCGGATCTTTCATTCCATTATGCTTGTATGCCTTTGGCTATGAAAGTATGTAATGTTGTTCGCCTTTCGTATTATGTAATGCGCTTTGTATGCACCCCCTCTGCAGGTGCCGACGGTTTATGTAAACACTCTGTATAATGTCACATTTACTTACCTTTTATTGTCAGCTCTGATAGATTTAGATTCTTCTTTCCATGTTTTGATTTCTTTGGCTTGGCTTGTGTAAATGCTTTAAGGCATATTCATTTCTTGATAACCTATTTGCACTTTCTTGTTGAAATACCACTTTATTATTATTATTATTATTATTATTATTATTATTATTATTATTATTATTATTATTATTATTATTATTATTATTATTATTATTTTCGCTAAGCAAATGCACATAATTGATGATTTTGACAAAAGGAAAACGAGCATCACTTATCTTACTCCTTCGGATGAGAGTATAAACCGAGGTCTAGTCTGTGTCACACGCGCGCATTCCATCATAACGGACTTTAAAGATCCTGGCTCTCATGTCCTAGACGGGTGAGTGCCGGTGACAAGAACACACCCAGCATGCACCTAGTTCCTTCTCTCCCATGCCTGGCTGCCCAGGATTGTGCTCAGTTGTCTGGAGCGTTATTACGATGCGCCCAAAGGCTGCAAGTTGGCGCCTCGGGCGGCTTGAGTTAGATCCTGTATCGGCCAGCGCCTTAAGCAGCTCTTGAGCTGGAAAAGCGCTATATAAGAACGATTATAATAATAATATTATTATTATTATTATTATTATTATTATTATTATTATTATTATTATTATTATTATTATTATTATTATTATTATTATTACAGTAAGACCTCCATTTTACGACCTTTAAATTGCCATTAAAACGATGTCCTAAATTGGAGGGGTCTTAAAAAAGGAGGTAGAACATTTTCGAAAAAGACATTTAGAAAATTAATTAAGTAAAATAAATACAGGTACAAAAAGTACACATACCATTAAGTATAGGGAACATCTACCATCTTTCAGAAATATAGATTAAACTCTGTCTCACAACCAATACAGTCAATATCTTGATCTTCCTGTTCCTCATTATTTACAAAATAAAAAATCAATGTTGGTATGATAGTTGTTTAAAAGTGTATGTAAGTGCTGAGTGCATGTTTGGAGTTATAACTATTTATAAGATAACCCCATTAATATTGTTGTAATTATTTTATTCAATCATTGACTAGTTTGGTGAGGGTTTTTTTTGTTTTGTTTTTTAAAAGAAAGTGGTTATTTTTGTTTGTTTGCATGATTCCCCCACCCGTGCATTTTCTCTTAGTATGTCACTTTGAACACTAGACATGGTGTCTGCAAGATCTAAAAGGTCCCTGCTCAGGGCAAATCTGATCAGCTCCTTAGAGTATTTCAAGCTGCTTTAATGCATCCTCTGCTGTTAAAAGTTGTAAACGAAACTGTTTTCTTCAAGCGCACAAATATAATATTGTTTGGAATCTGAATTTTTCAGATGCTAGGTCGTAAAATTTAATTATTTGAAGGTCGCAAGTCGCGTTTTAGAGGTAGCCGTTTAAGAGAGGTCGTTTATATAGTACAAAGCATCGGTGAATTTTTTTCCGGTCGTATGTTGGAGGAAGTCGTTTAAGAGAGGGTCTCAAAACGGAGGTTTTACTGTATTATTATTATTATTATTATTATTATTATTATTATTATTATTATTATTATTATTATTATTATACAATTGAAACATCTTTCTTCTAATTTTATTAGATGATTTGGCTTATTTCTTTAGAACAAAATGTGGTTATTCCGTTAAGTGTTGCTCCGAGAAAGGATAGAAAGAAGGAGGGGGGAGGGGGAGTGAAAGGGGAGGATAGAGATCTGGGAGAAAAGCGCTATATAAGAACGATGTAACTACTACTACTGCTACTACTACTACTATTACTACTATTACAACTACTACTACTGCTACTACTACTACTATTACTACTATTACAACTACTACTACTGCTACTATTACTACTACTACTAATAATAATAATAATAATACTGCTACTACTACTGCTGCTGCTGCTACTACTACTACTGCTACTACGACTACGGCTACTACTACTATTACTACTACTATTAATACTACTACTGCTACTGCTACTACTACTACTATTACTACTACTACTACTACTACTACTACTACTACTACTACTACTACTACACATTATCTATCTATATATATAAATTGCTTAGCCGGAAGTCTTTCTTCGCCTCTACTATAAAGTTTGTCCGGTATGGACGCTGATCTGGGCAGGTGATGGGCGCTGCCGATCGGCCTGCTGTGTGCTCAAAACCCACGAAATCGTTATAGCCGACATTTCTTTACCGAACGTTTAACCGTTTCTGAGATAAATAAATAAACAAAATGTCCACAAACTGCAATAGCCTCATTCTGCGCGCGGTTTCCATTCAACCCGTGTCAAGAACTTGCCGTTCCGTAATACCGCAAATTTTGTTTTATTTCCATTCAAAACATTTTTGCACTCATGTCACCAATCTTACAAAATTTTGTGTTTAACTAATTAAATTTGATTAATTAAAAATCGAATCGAGGTTTAAGCATGTTTTCCCATATTGACCAAAAAATTCATTGTTTTCATACGAAGTCTTCGTAGCTAACTTGGTTAGACATTCGCCTGCCATGCAGGAGACCCGAGTTCAAATCGACCCCGGGCCATATTTGTTTTTATGTTATTTTTTTGGACACTACAATATGGATATTTTTCTTTTAAATTTAGGCTTTTTACTTTTAACTTATTTATTATTATTATTATTATTATTATTATTATTATTATTATTATTATTATTATTATTATTATTATTATTATTATTATTATTATTTATAAACTACTACTACTACTACTACTACTACTACTACTACTACTACTACTACTACTTATTATTATTATTATTATTATTATTATTATTATTATTATTATTATTATTATTATTATTATTATTATTATTATTATTATTATATCTTATATCAAATTTTATTTTAAAACCTTGGCGTTTTTTATGATTTCTATTTGTATTATTCTATTATTATTATTATTATTATTATTATTATTATTATTATTATTATTATTATTATTATTATTATTTATATTATTATTACCAAGGATCGGGATGGGGTGGTACGTGTAGGTAAAAGGGGGCTACGGGTAGGTTTAAAGGGGCATGGGTAGGCATAACGGGGATACGGGTATATATAAGGGGGTATGGTGATGGTCGATTCCGACGTCCCCTATATGCTCATGTGTCCGGGGACATTAATTTATTTAAAGAAAGAAAGAAAGAAATGGTCGATTCCTTTCATCCATACCTGCGAAACGATCAACGGGGAAGTATCAAGGAGGGTACAGGTAGGTTACAAGGGGGGTACGGAAGGTATCAAGGGGTATGGGGAGGTATCAAGTGGGTTCGGGGAGATATCAAGGGGGTATGGTGAGGCATCATGGGGGACGGGAGATATCATGGGGGGGAGGTATGGTGAGGTATCAAGGGGGATATGGGGAGGTATCATCGTCCAAATGAAACTCGCAGACAACAGTTGTCTCTCTGTCTACATTTTAAACAGCAACCTGTGTACCCTGGCAAGCCAGGGTACAAAAACCACTAGTACTATATAACCTAACTACGAGCAATTCAGTTCAGTTCACTCCTTTCTTCATTGGTTATAGCTTACAATTACATGCAATAATGGCACGCGCAGGGCGCTGAGGGATAATTTGGGAGGAGGTTGGAAGGGGGGGAGGATCAAGAAAGTGCGGCGGGATATTGAAGAAGAAAAAGATCGTCCGTTTAGGTGGAAAGATCCAGATCTACAAAATTTGGGTTCTGGGTCCTCGTGATAATATAAAAAAAAACATGCATTACTTTAGTGAACGTATAGCTTACCAGTTCATTCAGCACCTTAAGTATTCATATAGCGTAGCCGGGGCCTGCTGAAAGCATACGCCTTGCTTACGCTAATATCCGGCGTATGTTTCAGCAGGCTCAGACATTCTGTATGTTCGGATATATTATGGACAGACTCACTATCTATCAATGTTGGATTAGTACATATCAAATTTCGCTAAGCAAATGCACATAATTGATGATTTTGACAAAAAGGAAAACGAGCATCCCTTTCGCTGAAGAGATTGCTTTTTTGGTTGTTGAGTGTTTCAAGTGTTGCAGTCATGATTGAGAAGGTTCGCTTTTATTACTGTACTTTTAAGAAAATGTGTCACTGGTTTTGAGGAGGTAAGAGGACGCTCAAAAACGAAAGTCTTTAGGTCCAAAACAATTAAAGATCACTTCAAATTTAATCGCGAAGATCAGCTTCCCAACAAAACCGTGGAATTCACATTCGAACTATACTTACTGCCTCAAATGTCTCACTTGGACCGGAATAAATTATTCTCCCCCTCTCCCCGCCCTCCCTCGCTTCCTTTCTCTCTCTCTCTCTCTCTCTCTCTCTCTCTCTCTCTCTCTCTCTCTCTCTCCTAATTGTTATTGTTACCAAGTCCCAAGGGCAAGATGTAAAAAAGCACACCCAGTGCTTATTCGTTTACCCTTGTTAAATACAATTCTTATCTTATCTTATCTTATCTTATCTTATCTTATCTTATCTTATCTTATCTTATCTTATCTTATCTTATCTTATCTTATCTTATCTTATCTTATCTTATCTTCTCTCTCTCTGCTTGCCATTCTTCTCGGTCCACCCGCTATCTGTCTGTCTGTCTGTCTGTCTGTCATTTCTCTCGGTCCACCCTCTGTTTTTTTTCTGTCCGTTTGCCAGCCATTTTTCTTGATCCACCCTCGGTCTATCTGTCCGTCTGCCTGTCATTTCACTCCATCCACCCTCTCTCTCTCTTGTTCTCTCTCTCTCTCTCTCTCTCTCTCTTTCTCTCGCCCTAGCGATGTGCGTCATAACGGTTATTTTAAACAAGGTGTGAGGTGCAGGCACTTCGCCTTTAGTACACTTTAAAATAAAACTATCCAAATCGATCTAACATCTACACTCTAAATACAGCTCAATCATAGAAAAGATGGAACAGCATCCAAAATAGATCATCTAATGTTTTGCTTGGACAGTCACAAGGGATCTTAGTCATCGCCTTTAATGTATAGTATGATTGCCCATTCGGTTTAAAACAAAAATGGGGGGGGGGTGGTAGTGGGATTGTCTCCGTTTGCATACAGCGTGATTGAGCTCGACGAGGTCTGCCCCTAATTGTTATACATGTATGGATATTCTCGTGCTTCAGGATACACTGAATAAGGAGCGGACTTCATCAGGGTCGAGGTGCAGTGCTCCTAAAAAAACTATTCTTAGAAAGGGCAATACTGCGCCAGCTTACGACCATTGCGCTTAGTGATCGTAATCTACTCAACGCGGAACTGCGAACGCTTGCGGCTATATTTCATGCAAGAGAGAGAGAGAGAGAGAGAGAGAGAGAGAGAGAGAGAGAGAGAGAGAGTGCTGGGGTGTGTTGGCAAAGAAACAGTGAGATATAACGCGTGTCACAAAGTTTGGATTTAATATTCTTGTACGGAGGCACCGGAGTAACAGTTTGTAAAGACTGTCGTCTGCTTCACATTGGTTCTTTATAGTGATCTGGGATTATCGTTTGTTAACTTAGGTCTGTATTCGCTTTTTTTTGTAATCCTTCTTTAGTTAAGTTTGTTTGTTTGTTTGTTTTAAGAGTGTGTAAACTGTTTTATTTTAAAATTTTTAAAAAGGTCAGATCAGTCCGCCTTTGACGTTAGTAGATATTGATTATTATTATTGTTACTGTTATTATTATTATTATTATTATTATTATTATTATTATTATTATTATTATTATTATTATTATTATTATTGTTATTATTGTTATTATTATTATTATTATTATTATTATTATTATTATTGTTATTGTTATTGTTATTATTATTATTATTATTATTATTATTATTATTATTATTATTATTATTATTATTATTATTATTATTATTCCTCCTAATTTAGACCCAAAGCGTGGTAATCTTTAACCCCCATACAGGTATTACAACATACAACATAGTTTTAAGCTGTGAGTACTTGCAGTTCAATAGCTGATTGTGTTTGTTCATAGGTCTGCTAATATAAAGCTGTGTACTGCATGGGGTGAGTGAAAAAGATTATATGCGTGAGAGAGAGAGAGAGAGAGAGAGAGAGAGAGAGAGAGAGAGAGAGAGAGAGAGAGAGAGAGATGGAGGTGTCAAACTAGTGGGTTAATGTCGTTGGTGTGGTTTAGCCTTACACAAATGCTCTGATTACTGTTTTTTGTATCAAACTGTAGTACATTTGGCAACGCATTACAGCAACGTCAGTTAACATAGGTCATTGCACATGTTTTATTTACTGTACTGTATACACAACCAGACTTAGTAGATATTGACTTGACTTGACTTGACTTCTACATAGTACTATGGATTGTCAGACGTAAAACGTAAAATTCCTCAACGTGAGCAGTATTATATACTGAAAGTAATCCTCTGCGTGAACAGTATAATATACTGAAAGTAACTTACACAGACTACTTACATTTGACCATGGCCAAGTGTATCATCATCATCTTCTTCTTCTTCTTCTTCTTCTTCTTCTTCTTCTTCTAAGGCTACATAACCACCCGATACACATGGGTCGAACGCTACCAGAAGCATGATTTTCTAGTCGCCTCAACAGGCCGTAAAGCATGCTCTTATGCTTCGGAGCATGCTTCCTATACGCTTCAAGCGTTATAGTGACGGAAAAAGCGCAATTTCACTGTAAACATATACAATATGTTGCTCTACAACATTCCGCTCTTTCCGTCTCTAAAACCCATTTGCTTTGTTGGATTCTTAAATTATATGAAACCAAGTGAGGACACTATCCGGCGTCAACAAACGGTTCAAAAACATTCTCAAACTGTTGACCTACCTAGAAACAAATACAGTTTGACCTAATTCGTCCCCTAGAGCAGACGAAACTGACATTTTCTATTTTGACGAGTTCATTGGCCAATGCTCCTAGGGCTTGAAGCGTATAGGAAGCATGCTCCGAAGCATAAGAGCATGTTTTACGGCCTGTTGAGGCGACTAAAAAAGCATGCTTCTGGTAGCGTTCGACCCATGTGTAACGGGTGACATAACTCCATCCGGACAAAGAAATAATTCCGCAATTTTCTGTCTTTTTTATTTCCAGGAGCAAGATTTCAATAACTGAACTGGACAAATAATTCCTGCAGGGGATAGCCAACTTTTGACAGTGAAATTACAGTGACGCTTCTTATTCTGGGTCTGAATCGGACTCAGCGCCGACCTATTCTTCAACAGAGAATTGATAATAATATATCTTGTGAATGGAGGAGAAGTAGACACGTCTCTCTATTCGACTTTAGTCTGCCCTTGGATTTCTTTTTAATGAAATTACACAACAGTGTGAAACAGTGACGGAGAGACGAAATTCACAATGACGGACGATACAGGAGAAGCGAGACTGTTGGCTCTGTCACCTACGACCCCAGAAAGTCCTGCTGAGGAGGACATATTAAAAATGACTCCTAGCCAGGTGCGAGGGATGTCGAGGGAGAGGAATGTGTCGCTGACTGGATGTAGCAACGTGGAACAATGGAAAGAGCGCCTCATCCTTCACCTCAAGGTGCAAAAGGGGCACAACTTTGAAATAAAGGTGCGATTTAATTAATTAATTAATTAATTAATTAATTAATTAATTTATTTGTATGTGTGTTTCGTTGTTTGTGTGTTTATCAATGGATTAAATAATTTATTAAATTTGTAATAATAATTATACTACTACTACTACTACTACTACTACTACTACTACTACTACTACTACTACTACTACTACTACTACTCACCCGATACTACTACTACTACTTCTACTACTACTACTTATTATTATTATTATTATTATTATTATTATTACTACTACTACTACTGCTACTACTACTATTTATTATTATTATTATTATTATTATTATTATTATTATTATTATTATTATTATTATTATTATTATTATTATTATTGTTGTTGTTGTTGTTGTTATATTTTTATTTAGTTATTTGAACATTAATTGCTTTCCTTTCAAAGCAACATTATTCTAAGATGATGTATAGGATCATTATATTCTACATTAATGTTATTTCACTATTGTGAGTGTATTTTGTCTGTGCGTGTGTGTATGTGTATGTGTGTCTGTGTATTACTGACTAAAAATCACAATTATCAATCAAATATATAACCATTTCAGAAAGAATTTGCAACCAGATCATCTCATGCGATGGGCAGTATTCTCCATACCTTAGAAGAACTTTTTGAGAAGGTTGAGGACGCAGTAGCTGACCTTGAGAGAAACGGCCTTAGCGATGTCCTAGTGGGGTCAGGCTGCGACAGACGAGAATCCACGGTGACGCAGATACAGCAAAGACTACAGGCTCTTCAATCTTCCCAATGTTCGGTCATTGTAGCAGGTTAGTTTCATAATTATTATGTATGTGATTGTATTATTTATTTAATTTTTTTTATTTATTTATGCCGAATGCTGGAAAAAGCTATTTCTCTTTATTTTAATTTCTGTACTAACTTTCTGTTGGTTTCTTATCTTCATTCCTCTTTTCTTTCTTTTTTTCTTTTTTTTCTTTCTTCTTTCTTTTTTCGTACCTTTCTTTCTTTCTTTC
Organism: Oncomelania hupensis; assembly: GCA_036898135.1. Classification (NCBI taxonomy): domain Eukaryota; kingdom Metazoa; phylum Mollusca; class Gastropoda; order Littorinimorpha; family Pomatiopsidae; genus Oncomelania; species Oncomelania hupensis. The sequence continues at coordinate 34,220,171 of CM072514.1, forward strand.
TTTCTTTGTTTTTTTCCTTTTTCTTCTTTCTTTCTTTCTTTCTTTCTTTCTTTCTTTCTTTCTTTCTTTCTTTCTTCTTTCTTTCTTTCTTTTTTCTTTTTTCTTCTTTCTTTCTTTCTTTCTTTCTTTCTTTCTTTCTTTCTTTCTTTCTTCTTCATTTCTTTTCTTCTTTTTTTCTTCTTTCTTTCTTTCTTTATTCTTTTTTTTCCTTTCTTCTTTCTTTTTTTCTTTTTTTCCTTTTTTTCCTTTCTTCTTTCTTTCTTTTTCTTTTTTTTTCTTTCTTCTTTCTTTCTTTCTACCTATCTTTCGTTCTTTCATTTCTTTCTTTGTTTCTTTCTCCCTTTCTTTGATTTTTTGTTTCTTTCTTTTTTTCTTATTTTCTTTAGTAATACTTTAAGAAGTGGGGTGTGTGAGACCTCTTCTTGCACTTCTTGTTCTTGTTCTCTTCTTCTTGTTATTGTTCTCCTTCTTGTTCTTTTTGTTCTTCTTCATCATCATCGTCATCATCATCATCATCATCATCATCATCATCATCATCATCATCATCATCATCATCATCATCAACATCATCATCATCATCATCATCATCATCATCATCATCATCATCATCATCATCATCATCATCATCATCATCATTCTTCTTCTTCGTGTAGTTTACGCTCATCCTTTTTTTTCCAGTAGCACGTCACAATTGATTTTAATTCCTATTTCGTAAGTCATATATTTGTAATTAAAATTTGGTATTTTTAATTCTTCAAATTTCCAAGCATCACTTTATTGTATATATTTTTTTAATGGAACTGTTGTAATAAAATGACTTGACTGCGAACGTTGGTCCTTATTTCTGGACACCACGTTCAGTGAGTCATGTATTAAGCTTGTGGCTAAGGGGAACATTTAAATCCTGTTAGAATCTCATATTCCATAGTGTCGCTTTCAAACGGATTTGTATTTACGATTTTGATTAGTTCCATCAGAATGACTCTTTTCAGCACAACCTCTTTTGATCTGTGTGCGTGTGTATGACAAACAATGCGGCAGAAGTGAAGGTTTTAATGGTGACTTCTGTTTACTAGATTCAACTTTGAAATATATCTTTCTGTATTTTTCTGTAACACGCTGTCTGTCTGGCGGTCTGTATGTCCTGCCACCTCTCTGTTTCTCAACTCTCTCTCTCTCTCTCTCTCTCTCTCTCTCTCTCTCTCTCTCTCTCTCTCCCTTTTCTCTCTCTCTCTCTCTCTCTCTCTCTCTCTCTCTCTCTCTCTCTCTCTCTCTCTTTCTCTCTCTCTCTCTCTCCTCCCATTTATCTATGTCTGTCTTTCTGCTTCTGTCTATCTCTTTCTGTCTCTCTCTTTCTCTATCTGTCTGTCTGTCTGTCTCTCTCTGTCTCTCTGTACTTTTTCATTTATCCTTTCTGTGCTTCTATTCTTTTTTCCCCATGTATTCTTTCTTTATCCTTTATTCATTCATTGTGTTTCCTAATTTATTCTTTTTATTCTCAGTTCAGTTTAGTTTAGTTCAGTTCAGTTCAGTTCAGTTGTTTTAATGTCTTTGTTAATCAAAATGATAAGACAATAAAGATGTTGGGAGAAACAAAAAGAAATTTAAAAAAAGACTAAGCCAAATGTTAAAACACCACCAGTAAGCTTACTTTAACAAATCGCATCATTAAAGTCAAGTCAAGTCAAGTGAAGTCACAAGTCAAGTCAACAAACCTTTACTACCCACAATGGAGAATTCCAATAACACATTGCGTCTCAGCGAATAAGAAAAGAACAACAGAACAAACTGTTAAAACAAATAGAATAATACATAAAATCATTATGGCACACAATCTCTTCCAATTCTTTCTTACTACTAACGCACATACACCCACATGACAAGTGTACAGTTAATTTCATTTGGTTCACAGAACAATTCATATCGCGCACATACATAGTAAATGAATGTGCATGAAATCAATCAGACATAGCAACGTTTTTCAGAGAAATGAAGCAACAGAAAAACATATAAACGTTGTTGCTAAATTAATACAACTATCAAAACTACCTACTGATAATACATTGTTAGGCAAGAGATCTCTCTAAAATCATTGCATTCAAACAGCAAAATAATGTGTACAAGAAAACGTCTCGTTGCAAACACATTTAACATGTTTGCACTACTTAGTCCTGAGAGCATTTAAATATATTCTATACCCCATGAAGATCTCCAACGAAGAATACAAAGCATGGAAATGAGGTGCAACAGAAGACTTCTGGGCATTTCCTATACCCAACACATCACCAACGACGAAGTCCGACAGACCATCACACAAGCCATTGGACAACACGATGACCTGCTAGGCGGCAGGGATAGCTCAGTGGTCAGAGCGCACGACTTGTGTGAGTGCGTCTTGGGCGACATGGGTTCGAATCCTGACTTCAGCAAACTATTTTGTGATTGCTGGATATTACGGGCCAGCGCCTTGAGAAGCTCTCTGAGCTTGTAAGTGCGCTATATAAGAGAAATCTCTTTCGTTTTTCTTTCTTTTAACAGTGGTGAAAAAACGGAAACTCCGATGGTATGCCCACGTCACCAGGTCATCAGGTCTTGCAAAGACCATCCTGCAAGGCACAGTGCAAGGAGGTAGAAGAAGAGGGAGACCGAAAAAGAGGTGGGAGGACAACAATCGAGAATGGACTGGTTGAGCGAAACAATCAATGATGCTGAGGACAGGGAAAGATGGAGTACGCTTGTTAAACGATCACCTGTGGTGCCCCTACGACCTCCGAGTTACGGGATAGGATAGGATAGGATACCCCATGCTACAGATCTAGAAATCCTACAGCGTTTTTTATACTGCTGATTACATTTATAATGTTTCTTCTTTTTTTTTTCAATTACATGTATTAACCTTTGTTTTTTACAGATAGTGAAATATGTAATTGCATTAATATTCTCAACTCCGTTTCTGACAGCTGCTTTTTCTCTTTCACTCCTCACCTTTGTACAACTTATGTTTCCTTGTAATTACTCTTGAATTAATAAGGAAGATGAAGGAAGACGTTTGTTTGACAGGGACTTGCGAACAATGACAAACTTGTGTTGCGGATTCCAATAGCAATGCTAACTAATTTGGATCTTGAGCGGTTTGGAGTTACAATTTAAGAAAGTGTAGTTTCAAGAAGTTCTGACACCAGTCGGGGGCGATGAGTTAATCATACCTCGTTGCTTTTCACAGAAGTGACGTACAGGTGCTAGACTGGGTTAACAGGATGTTAATGCATGCACGAGTTTATAGGATATAGACCCCTTAGGTGGACGTGCAGGGTTGGCATGAGTAAAGCTAGGGAAGATTGAGGAAGTACTTGAAACTGTCGGAGATAATAAATTAAATCATGACTGATATTGGGCTTCAAAATGACGTATTTATTTATTAGATTGGGGTTAGGATGACATTTAAGGAATGCATCCGTATAAGATATAGACCTTTTTGCTTGAATGTTTGTTTTTTTATTGAGGGTAGGTTGTAAGGGGTGGGGGTGGGGTGGGGGGGACGGTGTTTGAAATTGAAACAAGTTGAGTTTATGGAAGTCTAGATCCGTCGGGGGAGGGGGGAGGGGGAAGGGGGGGGGGGTGATGAATGAAATCATGACTGTTTGGCTTTCCAATGACGGATTTGGCTACATTGGGTTAGGATGATGTTGATGCATGATGAGGGTATTGGTTCATATGCGAGTGGACCTGAAAGCGAATGGTGTGCTTGACTTGGTTGAGGATGATACTATTAAGTAAATAAAACAAGTGAACTGAACTTGATGCGTGGTAAAAGATATATAGTTATTATGCAGATACATGAATGGATAGATTGTTTGTATAGTTTGAAGGATATAATAACAATAATAAAAATAATAATAATAATAATAATAATAATAATAATAATAATTAAAAAAATAATAATAATTATAGTAGTAGTAGTAGTAGTAGTAGTAGTAGTAGTAGTAGTAGTAGTAGTAAAATAAGGGATATTCCATTTTTTCAAAATTGAATGTCTTCTTTTCTATAGTGATATTAGATATCCCTCCCCTCCCCCCATTTCCACCAACATCCCCCCACACACAGTGTATGCAGTATTAACAAACTGCTTGTTTAAATTAACGTGCGACCGAGAGGAAGAAGAAGAAGAAGAAGAAGAAGAAGATACCCGATACAAGAAGAAGAAGAAGAAGAAGAAGAAGAAGAAGAAGAAGAAGAAAAACAAGAAGAAGCTTGTAGAAAAATGTAAGGTATATATTAGTTATAATCAGTATGCAAATCGATGAACTCATTTAGCGCAGCAGGTGCACGCGGACGATATCTACACTCTCAATAACTACATTTTTGACTCATCGCCAAAGCCTCGAGCAAGGAGAGAAATAGAAATCGGATTACAATATTTGTTTCGGAGGTCCAAATCCGTCAGCTCGGTATTAGACAACATCGCGTGCAGTGTCCTGTAACTAATAACCTACTTGGAACGTGCATGCCGGTGTGTACCAAACCCAAAACATACCTCCTTCGAAAGGGTAGTGCTCTGTTACACCAGAACAGAAGTATGCAGCTCAGATCTGTGACAAAGACAAGTAGGGGAGGGATGTGTGTGTGTGTGTGTGTGTGTGTGTGTGTGCGTGTGTGTGGGTGGAGGATATTTACAGTGGGTGGTGGAGGGAGGATGATTGCTTTCAGTAAGGTGAAAAGGTGCAGGTGTGCCATCGATTTTTCAGTATGTCATACATGTATATATTATACGTACAACGCAAGCTACACTAGTAAGCTTAATAATGATATTCACAATAATACACACTACCCATATATGACCCAAGCATAAGTGTGATATTGTTAATTTTACTGGGAAAATCTTTTTGGAACATAAGAGTTAGCTTGTGTGGTGTTTTTTTTTTCTACACGTGGTGCAAGGTGAAATTGTCAATTTGAATGGGCAATCTTCTTTTTGGAACACTGTGTTCATTATGTACAAGATGAAACGTGTCACAAAGCTAGAGGTTTGTTGAATCGTATAAGTTCTTTTGCATGATTGTTTTTTTTTAATTTTAATTCGCGTTAGCTTTAATTAGCCTTGAGAGATATGAAGCGTGTCTAGCAGGTCGAGAGTAAGGACGTTTGAGGGTTGGCGGTTAGGGGGGGGGGCGTGAGAGTTCGGGGTGGGGGGGGGGGAATAAGAGTGTGCGAACAAGAAAATGCATAGGTATTAAACTTTTATACAACACCCACTAGAGAAAGGGGTAGTTGAAGGTTGTATGGTGACGGTGATGAGAGTGTTTATGGAGAGGGAGGGAGATGGGGATGGGGGGGGGGATTTGGAAAGGACGGAATGATAGGGAAGGGCTGATTTCACTCAGAAAATGCGTGACCGTGTAAATTGGATTCAAGAACCGTCAGCAAGAAGTGGCAGGTGAGCGGGAGAAAAAAAAAGGAGGGAGGATATCTCAGGATTTGGCCGAGTCATGTCGCGAAAACAGAAGTTGTATTAATTGCAAACCAGTTTATTCAGAAATTGTATTTCCAGAAAATACAGTCGTATGTATAGAACTGACGTTTGACATTGAGATAGACGCTCTGACCATTGCAAACCCCGAGCCGCAAACATATGTTACGTTACGTCGTTAGATTAAAAACCAGCATAATGTGTGGGTTTTTTTAAATGGTAAAAAGGAAATATTATTGTTACAGGTATCGAACGTAACAGGGGTGGAACATTTCAAATTATACGGCTCGGGTACAATGAATCAAATCTATCTAAAACGGACATCTAAAATCTAAAATCCCAAACACCACAGTTAGGGATGCTGGAGTGCGTACTGTAACGCCTTTATGATAAAAAATCTTAAATTTGACATCGAATGCGTTCAATTACTGGGGCACACTTGAAATGCATAGGCATAAAGGGGGTGTCGTCTGCTAAATTGTCGGCATGCATTGCCTACATGATTATCAGATTCTGCAATGTCTCAACTTAGAATGTTATGTAGTATTCGTTACATCTCAAGCTTCGTGCGGCTTGAGTTAGCTCTGTATCGGTATTTATTTTAAAGACAGTTCAGTTGGAGAGGACTAAGTGCAAATAAAATGAGTATCGTTTTTATTATTGCGTTTGCATAGGTTTGCTAGCATATTACCAGACTTTTGCAATTTGTCAGTGTCAGCAGTTTACGCATTCTAGTATTCTTTGATAGGACACCTGAGAACTTGGCCTATATCAAGGGTGTCGCTGCTATTGTAATCGCCTGGGTACGTTGTCAACCTATCCGATTCAGCCCTTTTCAACCATTTAAAAGCCGACTCAGTTGGTGGACAGAATACGTTCTGTCGCGTCCTGTTAGCATACCAGATTCTGCCCTTTTAAAATATATAAGAAAGATGTGCAGTATTCATTTAAAGACGTCTCAGCTAGAGAACATTACTCCTACAGTGGTTCGCGCGCCGTTTTTATAGTTTGGTTGCCTGCACAATCTGCGACCTTTAGTTTCTGCCTTTCATCCCAGGAAGTTATGTGTTCTTCACCTCTCTTTCTATAAATGTATTTTTCTTCTCCTTCATTTATATTTCTCTGAAGTATTAAGACAGGACCGATTTAGCCTATACCTAGGGTCAAACACCAACTGACTATTTAGGAAGCCACACCCAAATCCTGTAAATGTTTTAGTTGGTTTAATAAATATTCCCGTATCTTATGTCTTATATTTCAAACTCCAAGTTGGGTTTTCTGAAGAATGATATTGTCTGGCTAAAAGAGTAGATCTAGCCAAGGGATGTAAGCTTAACTTTACTGCAGAGATGTCTATCTTAGTTTGTATATCCCCTGCTGACATGGTGGAAGTTTTGTCTCGTGAACAATGAATATCGATCTTATAGATAAGAGAGATCATATCACTGACACGAACACAATTCTCGCATAATATAGAAAGACCGAGACGCATTCACGTCTGTTTCGAAGTAACTAACTTATAACACATTTTAGCGTAGAGGATTCTTTTTTTTAAATTCACAATGAGAGTTGCCCCACTGGAAAATTACGTAAGATTAAACCAAAAATATAAGCACTTTCAAAAATATGATTGTGAAATAAATCAATACATTCATTTTTTTTAAAATATGTGCCTGATAAGAGTTATTAATGTTGATTCTAACAATAAGCACTGCAGCAAAAAAATGTGTATAGTAGCCACAGTTGCTTGTTTAAACGGGTAAAAAGGACGAGGAGCCAAAGATTGGACATGTTTGCCGTCTGTTCGAGCAACGAGAGTCCAAGCATGCACTAGTTTTTAATTTAATATGACAATAGTGCCAATACCCAGGTAACTCTCGTTGTGTCACGGAAAATAAACAACAATCAAAGCAAGCAGCAGTGAGCGTAACAAGAGTATTATTAAACCTATAGTTTCTGTTCATTTCTTTAAACCTCAAACAATATAAGAAGCTCAAAATATAAACTAGAAAGACTGGGGAGGTATAGATGTCTATCCGAGATTGAATGTCAGTGCTGACATGCGTGTGTTTATCATGTAATGAATGGGCCTTGGCTTAAACAAATTTATCAGTTGCGTAATTCGAACAATCCAAAATCTTTCCAATCTGTTTAAGCTTAGGATTACTAGAGATGTCTATCGAGGATTTTATGTCGCTGTTGACAAGTGTTAAGCTTCATGCAGAGTCACGAAAATGGATTGATTCTGGCACGAAGAAGAACACGACGCACAAAGAGGAAGGAGGAAGAAGAGAAGAAAAAGGAAGAAGAAGGAGGAAGGAAGGAAGGAAGGATGGAAGGAAGAAAGAAGAGAGAAAGAAAGAAAGAAAGAAAGAAGAAGAAGAAGAAGAAGAAGAAGAGGTGGAGAGGGTTTGTTGTTTAAGTGGAACAAGAGCATTACGCAGTTAAAAATATAATCTCCGTACTGTTACAATAAGTATAAATTATATTATTGCAACAACAATTGTGTTCCCTTGCCAAATATACAATAATGTTGAATTCTCCTCAGTCATTTTTGTCTAATTACATACGAAGACGCAAGAGACCGATCATTACAGACAGTCCTACTTTGGCTTTGTGACAAAGCTAACCTCAGATGACTTGTTTACGTCTTTTCTACTGTATAATGCTGTCAGATACTGCCATGATGCTAACCTTAGATGACTTATCTTCTAAATTTAGGCAGTTCTGTGTGGATTGGTGCTAACCTTAGATAACTTTATCCTTCTAAATTTAGTCTGTTCATTGTTGTTTGAACATTCTCTGATAGTACGATAATGCTAATGTCAGATGACTTGTCTTTCTAAATGTAAACTTTGCATGCCGTTTGCTGAAGTATACGATCACCTGATGAATGTTCAGTGAATTTGACCCCAGTGGGTTCTTCTGTCTGAATTGTCTACATTCCGTGCACTGTGTAGATATAATCAAGTATCAGGAACAGCTAGGCCGTTGAATAGGCTAAAGAGAGTGGGGAGGGGGAAAGGGGAGGGAGGGGGGAGCGCAGGTGATTCTGTTCATTTCCTCCATCCTATTTACATTTGCACATTGCATGCATACGGACCTTTCCCCTCCTATAATAAGTAGACCTAAAACACATCTTATTATATTTATCAGCCTTTGTTGGACTGACAGCTTGGGTTGCAAGCACACTGATTTCCTATAGGGACATCTTTCCTTCCTCCTCATCTTCCTCCTCATACTCTTCTTTGTCATCGTTCTTCTACTCTTCTATTGTTTTCTTTCTCTTCTTCTCCTTCCTCTTCTCTTTCCCCTTTTGTTTTCCAATTATCTTTCTCTTCTTCTTCTTCTTCTTCTTCTTCTTCTTCTTCTTCTTCTTCTTCTTCTTCTTCTTCTTCTTCTGTTCTTCTTCTTCTTCTTCTCTTTCTTCTTCTTCTTCTTCTTCTCCTCCTTCTTCTTCTTCTTCTTCTTCTTCTTCTCCTTCTTCTTCTTTTCTTCTTCTTCTTCTTCTTCTTCTTCTTCTTCTTCTTCTTCTTCTTCTTCTTCTCCTTCCCCTTCTCCTTCACCTCCTTCTTGCTCTCCTCTCTCCACTTCGTCCTCTGTGTTGATTTTGTAACTTACTCCTTCAGATGAGAGTATAAACTGAGGTCTAGTCGGTTTACGCACGCATTCTATCGCACGGACTTTAAAGATCCTGACGCTTATGTCCTAGACGGTTTAGTGCCAGCTACTCACATACACCCAGCATGCACTAGGTCCCTTCTTCCCCATCCCCGGTCGCCCTGGGTTGTGCTCAGTTTGTCTGGACCTCAGACTTTGCGCTCACAGGCTGCAAGTGGGCCTCGGGCGGCATGAATTAAACCCTGTATCGGCCAGCGCCTTGAGCAGCTCTTGAGCTGGGAAAAGCGCTAAATCCAAGGACGAATAATAAAATAAAATAAAATAAAATCAACAAAAATAAGTTTAAAACAAAAAAAAAAAACAAATAAATAAGAAATAAAATAAAATAAACCAATATAAAATAAAACCTTAATGCAAGACGTTATATTTTCAGGAGAGACGAACGCAGGCAAGAGCACCTTCCTTAACCTGCTTCTGGGCATGGACATTCTGCCCGTCCACATATTCAGCTGCACCGCCTGCATCTGCGTTCTGCGCTATTCCCTGACGTACAGCGCTACCATCGTGTACAGAGACCGCAGGGCCACCACTAAAGAGTTCGCTGGCGTGGACGAAGCGAGAGATTGGCTTACCTCCATCGTGGCCGAAAAGGATGATGAGAGGAGAGAGATAGGGCTGGATATGGAAGCCATCCACATCAGTCTGCCGGCTGTCATCCTTCAGGTATAATACATAAATAATGATGATAATTAGTTAGTTATTCATTGCTTACAGGGTCCAGCGGACTGCAAAGAGGACTCACTCCCTGATCCGCATAAACGATCTGCCGAAACAACCCAGTGGTAACACTGAAGGCACTCCACCAGCCAGTCACGTTACAATAAAAACATCCAACGGAGGGGACGCTGAGGCTATATTTTAATGTATCGAACCCCCGTTTACAAAAAAACAAAATAGAATATAAACATCATTATAAAATATCAACAAAACACATACTGTACGTATAAAATGCCTACATTGCCAAATAATAACATCATAGGAAGCCCCAGTGACCACCTGGCAGAAAGCGTCCAATATTCCCAAGCTGATCCAACAGACCTCACACACGATTGAGAAGTTTTGTCCCAGACGAGTTTTCAAGAAAAAAGGTAGGTGACTGGTCTGGCGAAGAAAAAGATAACAGATAGTAGATTGATAGAACAGAGTAGGAATGAGAAAGAACAAAGGAGAAAGACAACGACAGTGGGAATCTAAAGGCACTAAATTTCCAGAAAGTGGGATACATTATCTGAAACCCCCGGGATCTCCCACGTGGGGGGTGGGGGGCAATAAAGATAAGAATGAATAAAGCATTAAAAATGAAAAATCTAATAATTAATAAATCTAATAATAATCTAACAAACAACAACAACAACAACAATAATAATACTATAATAATATTAATAATAATAACAATAATAAATAATAAGAATAATAATAATAATAATAATAATAATAATAAATACAAAATTTGTATAGCGCAATTCCTCACAGAGTGAACTCAAAGCATGAAAGTATTAAACATGTTTTCAAATAGAAATGTGTATCAGATGAAACTATACTGTCCATCAAGCAGGCGCTTGTACAATCAATCATCAGTATGCCATGCGAGGCCAAGTGCAAAACTCTGAGACTGGTGTTACCTGTGGTGTACAAATCGCGACAAAAGACTGAAGGCCAAAGGAGTTAAAACGCACCAGGTTAAAAGGTTCTGTATGCATGTACTTACTGCGCTAAAAAGCTTCTTCCAGACGTTAAAATGCAGCTCTTGAGGATCTATGCATGAAAAAGAACTAAACTTTTAGTTCCGTACATTAGCCTAGTTCGGGTCTTTTGGCCGTAGTCCGGTATGCAAGGAAATGGCCTGCGAATAGTTCGGTCTTAAAGTACTGTCTAAACTGCCCCGAATTTAGTCCTTCTCCGATCGGGACTGCCGGCTTGAGTTGCGGACTAAAGCCGAAAACAATATGACTGTACTGTGTCGAAATCGCGTTTTTCGCGACAGAACAGCATCCATTGGAAAGTTTTAATGATGACCAAGTTATGAGAAGGCATCGTCTGCCATGACGCACCATTTTTGAAATGGTGATATAGTTCCGAACTAAAATAGGCCGGTTTCACTCATAGATTCCCAGTAGTAGTAGGCTTAGCCCAACTTATGTAGATAGTCGCAACAGGCGCACGTCTGTTCGCAGACAGTGTTCCCCAAACATTCTCTAATTAAGTCCGGGATGTTGCTGTTCTTACTGTTGAGTGTTGTGATAGTAGTGATGGTATTGGCATTATTTGTATGTATGGGTGTACGTGTGTTTGAGAGAGAAAAAGAACAGTGTGTGTATAAATTAAGAAATTAAGGCCCATGTGTATGTTCGATTTTTGACAGGCGTTCTATTTTGTGTGGGTGTGTTGAAATATTGGATGTGACGTGTAATGAAATCTGTTATTTTACTGGACAATACAGAGCGGAGTCACATTAGTCGATACTCCTGGGATTGGTGAGAACGAGGCTATGACGTCATGTACCATGGAGTACGTCAAGCAGAACAGCGCTGCCGCCTATATCTACGTCATCAAAACCGACAATGCAGGAGGTGTGCATGACGACAGAGTAAGTTTTAGCCATTTACGATTGTTGACATTATTAGAAGACTCATACTGACAGGCAATTGTTCCCAAATCAAAGATTACAAAATTAAAATCCATGAACTACTCGGCCTCCTCCTTCTTTTCCTTTTCCTTTCCCCTCCTCCTCTTTCTTTGTCTCCCCAGCCACTATCTTCTTCCTCTCCTTTACCCTACTGACATCGCACAACCATTTTTAAATGCTCAATTTGTAATGGCACCTCTTTCTTTGTGAACCTTTCAGTTGTTGGAGTTCCTAAGAGCGATCCTGGATTTCCACAAGGGCCAGGACAACACCTACGAGGTGTTCGATCCTTCAGCCACCATGTTCGTCTGCAACCGCTGGGACCAGGTGCCCAAGGACCAGCAGGAAGGGGTCAGGAACAACGCTCTCTCGAAACTCAAGGACGCTTGGCCTAGGTTCGAACCTCGACAGGCCTACTTCGTGTCCGCCGTTAACGCGGCCATGCACATGGCGTTTGACGAGCGATACGTCACGGCGGATCTGGAGTGCGTGCTGAAGGGACTGAAAGATGTCTTCAACAAAGCCAGGCACAACGCCATCAACCAACACTACAGGTAAAAACCAAAACAAATGAATACTCTAGTGTCCATCGGTCTCTCTGTCTTCCTTGTTCTTCTTCAGTTCTTGTCTGTGTAATCCCACATCTCTGTCTTTCAAGATATTAATTTTAGAAGACTAAAATCTAGCACCAGAGCATGCAACAACAACAACAACAACAACAACAACAACTACTACTACTACTACTACTACTACTACTACTACTACTACTACTACTACTACTACTACTACTACTACCTCCACATTCCTTTGTTACAAATACCTTTCAGACGTTTTGCATACATTTTCCTCATAATTTTCACAATTGCCTTCTAAATTATTGTTCAGATGTCTCTTGAAGATTTCTTATATTTGTTCAGTTGAAGTAGCACTCCAGATGTCTGCGTGCATTGTCCTCAATTTTTATCACCCTTTTCCTTCAAAATTATGTTTCAGGTGGCTGAAATATCTGTTGCATCACAGCACGAGCTCGCTGCAGACGACACTGTACAACTGCAGCCAGACGGATGACGATCTCATCAACAATTTCAACAGGACCCGCGTCAAGCTGGAAGCTCTTCAGTCCAAGACCAACGACACTATGAAGACGCTTAGTAAGCTGGTCCTGCGCGAAATCGGGAACCTCTGCAACAAGATTGCCGCCATTCTGCAGGAGCAGTCTATCAAGGATGAGCTGACCAATTGGCAAGACTACCCCATCCCTCATAGTCCTGGTCTCGGTTCTGGAATGGCCAGGGTAAGTCGAGCCTATCTTTGTGTTATTTTGTGTTTTAGAATGTTAATGTATGTTTTGTTTGTTTGTACTGTGTTTTTCCTTTTCAAAACATAATTTTATTTTCCTTCAAAGCATGGTTTGGTTTTGTTCTCCCTTATTTGTGGGTCCAGAAAGAAGCTGGTGGCAGCCGATGAGACCCTGCATGGCATATCAGCTAGAGTTACTAACAATGCGTACTATCACAGAGTTGCTAACATGGCATGATATCACTTATATCTTTGATAACAACATGACATGACAGCTCTAAGATTTTATAACATTTTTTAAAAATTTCTTCCTAGCTACCTTAATTATTATTTTGTTTTTCGTTTTACTAACCCATGAGTTCGTTTGTATTCGATTGTAGTTATATTTGCATAGTCAGGCCCCACAATTAATCTGTGTTTGTATTTGGCACAAAGTAGCTGTTTTATGAATTGTTTATCTGTTTTCTATATTTGCTTTATTAACAATATACCTACAAATGATTGCTTCCTTATTGAAAGGAAGGGTCTGTTGTGTTTAAAATATAAGGCTAAACAGATGTATACGTATATTTTTGCCTTCCAAAATTAACAACTATTCATGTGTGTGTGTTGTTTGTGTGTGTGTGTGTGTGTGTGTGTGTGTGGGTGTGTGCGTGTGTGTGTGTTGATGATTTTTTTTCGAATTTATGTAATTGTTAATCCTTTTCCCATTATATTAAACCTATAATTAAATGTTTGCATTTTTTGCATTTGTTTATTTGTTGATCTCTGTTCAAATTTCCAGACATAAACATAAACGTATTTCCCAAATTCGTTTAGTTATTTTTGTTGTTATTATTGTTGTTGTTCGTCTTAGTATTGTGGTTGTGTATTGTTTCTGTTGTTGCCGATGTTTGTATATTTACTGACGAAGCATAACATAATGCTCACTGACTATCATGTTGCCTTCACGACTTGCAAATAAAACAAAAGTGTGCGTTGCTTTGCGTTGTCGTTGTTGTTATTATTATTAATATTATTCCTAATAATATTGAAAACACCCTGGCAGGGCTCGATGAATGAACTGTCAGCGAAGTTCAAGGAAAGACAGCAGGTATGGACGGAACGCTTAGCTGAATAACCCCACATGATGTGTGCATGCAACCCGTCCCAGTGTGTCGTATTATCTCCTTGCTAGTAACCACCCCAGAGTGCCGTGTATTTGTTTTGTGTGCTGTTTTTTAAAAATAATACTATTTTATTAATATTATTGTTATCGTTCTTCTATACTGCTTTCCAGCTCAAACGTGGCTCAAGAATTTTGGCAATACAGGATCTAAATCAAGCCGCTCGAGGCGCCCACTGCAACCCTTTGGCTCATAGTCTGACGCCCAGACGACTGAGCACAATCCTGGACGACCGGGTTGGGGAGAAAGGATCTAGTGCGTGCTGGGTGTATTTTGCGCAGCCGGCACTAACCCGTCTAAGACCTTAGCGTCGGGATCAATATCTTTGTGTCTCGAACCGTAGCATATAAATGACACGGCCCGTGCTAATCATTATGAAACAAATGAGCTAAAACAGCAATAAATATGAGTTGCGTCAACCCCTTTTTCCAATGAAGATTTCACGTCACAGTTGACATTGTCGCACTGCTTTCAAACCTGACCTTCAAAGTATAAAGCAGTGTGACTATAAGGCAGTCAGAGTATAAAGCAGTCTGAGTATAAGGCTGTCTGATAATAAGGCAGTCTGAGCATACGGCAGTGTGAGTATAAAGCAGTGTGAGTATAAGGCAGTGTGAGTATAAGGCAGTGTGAGTATAAGGCAGTGTGAGTATAAAGCAGTGTGAGAGGGGCCGGGTAGCTCAGTTGGTAGAGCGTCTTACTAGTAACCGAAAGGTACCTGGTTCGAATCCCGGATTGGCCAATGTGTGACCATATTATTTTCCCCTTACCGTCAACTGGTTCGCTGGTGTCAGAATAATGTGACCAGTAGTCGCCTATACGCTTCGGTGTCGTGTGACTATAATCTACAGTTACACAAAGCAGTGTTAGCCTACTATAAGGCAGTCTGAGCATACGGCAGTGTGAGTAGTATAAGGCAGTCTGAGTATAAGGCAGTCTGAGTATAAGGCAATGTGAGGATAAGTCTGAGTATAAGGCAGTCCGAATATAAGGCAGTGCGATACTGTCAGCTTTTCAGCGTTGGGCCCACCGCCGTAGCTCAAGTGGTAGAGCGTTCGCCTGGCACACCGATGACCCAGGTTCGAATCCCGTGGTGGCCATTTTTACTGTCCATTTTAGCAGTATGATTGCTTTGGTGGTTCAGTGTTGATTCAGGTCCCTACCCCTCTTTCCCTGAGATGGTTATCCCCGTCTGCCATATCGCCAATGGTGGGTGTAGACGTTAAAGCTCAATGTCCAGCTTTGAGGGGACATCTTCATTGAGATTACTGAGGTAGTTCCCTTCTCCATCTTATTTATCATCTGTTCGATATTTCTCTCTATCTCTTTTGTAAATAGCACTTAAACATTATTTAATGTAGGCTTATCTGTTCATTTATTTAAAACTATGACATGCTGTTTCTTCATTTATCTCTTCACATTTCTGAAAAGATAAAACACAATCTTTATCAATTCTCTAGTATTGTCCTCTTTCTCAGGTGTAAAATGCACTGTACTTATGATTAACTGATTCGTTCGTTTATTCATGTAACCAATCATACCTCTGGATATCCTCTTTCTTTATTTTAAATATTTAATAGTGTGTGTATGCGTATTGAGCAATAAACAGGCTGCAAGTATTTTTTTTTTTATGATTTTTTTTAAAGTGGTCTCTCTGTCTCTCTCATTCGATATTTATTACTATAACATACTTTCTCTACTTCTTTACTCGGAGTGACTGGGAAGGGTACTAACATAATCTTCACCGTTGCACAAAACGTATAAAAATAGGGATACTGGATAGTAGATTCTGAAAAAAAAACAAACAACAGCTGAGAGTGTTTTGACACGTCAAGTATAACTATAACAAAAACGAAAACAAAAACAATTCAATTCAATTCAATTCAATTCAATTCAATTCAATATTTTAATTTGACGTCTTGTTACAACAATGTGATTGTAGACAACCATAACAAACAAACAAATAGAAATTGTTAATTATAGTAACTTAAATAAATCTATTCCGACAATGATACGCGCGATGGCCTGTAACATCGAACTATATAAGATGACTCTAATAATCGTCTTGTGCACATAAAACAACAAAAACATAACAACAAAAACATGTCTCAAATGGTGGGATTGCGGTGAAAATGTCGTTGGAGATGGCATAAAGACACGCTTTATCAACAGCAGCAGCAATAAAACCGCTGAGAATTGTACTTTTATATAAACATTAAAACACATATGTCAGAACACACGTAGTGTAACGGCTTACAGACTGCTATATACTTAATTTTGGCACAAAGAAATAAAGCAAATATATCGGAGGTATGAAAATGAAAATCCTTACAAGAAATAAAGTTGGGGGTATAACCCTCACCCACCCCCAATTCACTTCCTCCTCATGCCCACTGTAACCATTTCTAGTTAGGGGATATGAATATTGCTATTAGGAATGTGCAGTCTTGAATCTTGTATTCGGTCTTTAATCTTATGTATAACCATTATCTTCATCACTTGCGACGTTCTCAGTCTCTTGCCACGTCTTCTGATCTTTCTTAATATATATTTATATATCACTGTGAATTCAGATGATTGTACAGGAACGAGAATAATGTTAAGAAAAATGTATATATGTATATATATTTGTGTGTGTGTGTGGGTGGGTGGGTGTGAGTGTGTGTTAACCTGTAGATGCCAGCTCCTTGGAAACACTATTCTTTAGAGATGAGCAGTTTGGGGTTAGATGTATTGACATGCATGTTTATGCTGAACCCCTACATCACTTTACATTTGAAGAACAAATCCTGGGATTGTTTAATATAGCATTTTCCTCCTCCTCCTCCTCCCCTTCTTCTTTTTATTATTATTATTATTATTATTAGTAGTAGTAGTAGTAGTAGTAGAACTACTACTACTACTACTACTACTACTACTACTGCTACTACTACTACTACTACTACTACTACTACTACTACTACTACTACTACTACTACTACTACTATCGGTTCTTTATCGTAATTATTACGGATTTTTTAAAAAAAAATACTGTAGAACGTTTACTTGCTTAGATACAAAGACCTTTATGTTTTTAAAGCTTCAATGCTTTCGGTAACATTGGTTACAAAAACAGCTTACAATCGCTTCACAACATTTCAAATATTGATTGGTTTTTTAAAAGATTATTTTGGGTTTTGTTGTTGTTGTTGTCGTTGATGTTATTGTTATTATTATCATCATTATCATGACCATAATCATGATCGTTATGACGAAGATAAAAAGAGGAGAAAAAAAGATGTTGACGTTGTATATGTTTATATAGCGCATAGGTTTTTCGATGTATAACACAAATATACATTTACAACTATAAAATGGTTCGTCACAAGGTACATTTCAGCTACAGTAGGTCAATAAACATTTGAATTCAAAACAGTGTTTTAGTAGCATGTGTATACGAATACAAATGCTGCAAAGAAATAACTATTTTTTTTATATCTGAAAACAAAAATAAGCAAACTATTTCCTATAAAGGATAAAACCAGTATTTTAAAAAGTTTATGATGGTATACAACGGCTGGAAGATGTAGAAAAAAAACCTGGCTTCGAATAAAATCCTCCTTCGATTGCTAAAGAACAATGTTTATAGGTAAAAGGTTTGCGGGCAATTTGTATATGTTATATGGTTTTTTTCTTCTCCAGTTGACAGCCTGGCAGGAACAGGTCGACATGGTCATCATGAAGAGGATCCTGGACAAAGCGGACACAGAGGTCACGGCTCGAAAACTGGATGTTCAACTGCAAGACAGCCTGAAGAAACTTATGCAGGTAAGCCTAATCGTTGACAGCATGTCCTTCACATAAATTGTGTTATAAACTGGTTAGGAACATAAATAAACCTACCATGGGCTTACTTAAGTTTTAGTATTTGATCCTGGAGGAAATTTAGACAGAAAGGCCTAGAAGGGCAATTAGAAGGCCAAGGAAGGGGCAACGCGCCAATTGGCGTGTTACCGCCCGTGTCCTTTGGAATTTTTATCCCACTCACATCATCTATGCAATAGTATTAATTCCTTTAAAAAAAACAATACACTAGACCACACAGATGTGTACACAAGAAGCGGTCATGGGTTCCTTTACGTGAATACGTTTATTCCCCTTCTCCCTTCAGATATTAAATGCAGAGTGGGACTAAAGTAATGCGTGAAAAAGTATTATAAAGCAACCAAACAAATCCTGGAAACGTCACACTTCCCCAAATCAACTTGTGTTTTGTGTCCAGAAAAGCTGCTTATATAGGCATACTTTTAATGGAACTTTGTGTCTCACTAGATTATCTAAATTACTGAGAAATCTCAATTGCGGGTCTTTTTGCCCCACTTCGAGTTCCCCAACCTAAAGCTGGAAATTTAAATATAGCATTTTGATTCCTTCAGGAACAACTGAAGCTGGTGGACGATGAGATCAATTCCATCATCCTGGACATGAAAGACAGGAACTCCCTGGCTTCCTCCACTTCTTCAAACGTCAGCATGCTGTCCACGGACAGCGACGAAGAGCACGCCAACGCTAGCGAGATGCTGAGGCTTTACCATGAGAGGCACGTACTGCGAGGCATGGGTTCCAGCCTTAGGCACGTGTCCAGGCTGACAGAAGGCGCTGAAATATCGGGTGCCTATGCTAATAGGTGAGAGTTATGCTGTGGCATTTGAACTGAAGGGTTTGTGATCGAGTAATATTTAATTTATGTTCATGTTATGTCATTGTTCATTTATTAATTAATTTATTAATCTCTCTCTCTCTCTCTCTCTCTTTCTCTCTCTCTTTCTCTCTCTCTCTCTCTCTCTCTCTCTCTCTCTCTTCCTCTCTCTCTCTCATTCAAATGTGTAATTATTAGACAACATATTACATTTTTAACAACATAAAGGAAACTTAAGAGGAATAAAATAAAATTGCTCTCAAAAACTTGCTTACATGTAAAGAAACATAACAGTGACAACCTTACAAAACGTCTTTTTCCTCAAAGAAAAAGCCTACAAAGCATAATTTCCTGACAGGTAAAGCTTACAAAACACATTGTTTCTTAAAGGAAAGGTACACAAAAATCCATTCCTCAAAAGAAGAAGCATGCAAAACCCAGACAAGGCTATTAATTCCTGCTGGAAAAAAAATACAACAGATCAAACACACAGAATAAGCTCATGACCTTAACGTGGCACGTTCTCTGTTAAAAATGAATTCAGCAGTGAACATCCCCTAGAAGCAGTATGAAAACAAAGTCAACACTTGGAACCGCAGTGAAAATCTTGTAGAA
>CM072514.1:34244702-34245766 GCA_036898135.1 Oncomelania hupensis
TACAGAGTTTTAGTTTCCACTCGCTCTCAACCAAAGTTTGAATGGAATACAAAGGTCCTTCTCTAAACTTTCAGTGTCTTAAATGTTTTTTGGTATTGCTTCTACAGATCTCACTGGCTTCCAATCAAAGCTAAATAGAATGCAAACTTTGCCTTTGAAATGTTCTTCTCTTTACTATTAAAGCCTTTAAGTCTATTGTATTACTTTTACAGATTCCATTGGCTCCCAAATAGAGTTTGAATAGAACACAAAGACGGTTCTCTTTACTGGTTCTCTTTAGTATCAAAGCCTTTTAAATCTATGGAATTGTTTTCACAGATGCCTGCGGTGTACCGCTTTGGCTCCGTTCCTAGGCATGAGTCGCATGGAGGAATGCGGGGGACCCGTGTTTCTGTTCCTCGGTGATCTGATGTCCGCGAGAAGGTTTCTAACCAAGTTCTACCACGATCCTCGAGAGAGCGTCCCGCGTCTGCTAGAAAGCGTTCTTCCAGGGCCTTACTTACTTGCACAAGGAGAGGCTCGTACACATGGAACTGACGCTGGATACCATCATGGTTAGTGCCCTAGCGTTCGTATTATGATGGGTTCTTACTTAGCGTTTTCCAGTTCAAATTACTACTACAAGCTACTACTACTACTACTACTACTACTACTACTACTACTACTACTACTACTACTACTACTACTACTACTACTACTACTACTACTACTACTACTACTACTATTATTATTATTATTATTACTACTACTACTACTATTACTACTACTACTACTACTACTATTACTAGTTTGTAAATAAACAGATGTAAAACATGGACTGTGCTGGACATGTCATGCTGCATGACAACAGCAACATACAGACTGAAGTGGCGAGAAATCTCCGCGACATCATCTCTCATGCCTCCCCAACGGCAGGCTGAGGGATCAGATACATAGATTTCTCTGCTTGACGTGAAACAACAGTTACTGCCTCAAGACTCTGGCCGAGAATAACATCTAACTCAAGCCATCCACGACGCCAACTTGCTGCTTGATGCGCCATCTTCGAACAGCGCCCCATCCTG
>CM072514.1:34246266-34261266 GCA_036898135.1 Oncomelania hupensis
TATTCGAGTGGACCTGAAAGCGAATGGTGAACTTGACTTGGTTGAGGATGATACTATTAAGTAAATAAAACAAGTGAACAGAACTAGTGAACTGAAACTGAAAACTGAACTTGATGCGTGGGGGGGTAATAGATATATAGTTATAATGCAGTTACATGAATGGATAGATTGTATAGTTTGAAGGTTATAATAATAATAATAATAATAATAATAATAATAATAATAATAATAATAATAATAATAATAATAATTATTATTATTATTATTATTATTATTATTATTATTATGTATTATTATTATAATTGGTAAGTAGTAGTAGTAGTAGTAGTAGTAGTAGTAGTAGTAGTAGTAGTAGTAGTAGTAGTAGTAGTAGTAGTAGTATAATGATATAGGATGCAGTCAATATAAAAATTTCCAAAATAAAAATTCGATTTTCTTCCGTCTTCTAATAGCGATCTCCCTGCCTTCACACCACCTGTTTGAGTGATGTATGTGTATTTGGTGTGTGTGAGGGTAAATGAGACAGGTGAGCGTGTATGTTGGTATAGATCGCCGCGCTTTGAGCCTTGGGGAAATGCGCGTACATAGCATCCTGTATTATTATTTAGTAGTAGTAGTAGTAGTAGTAGTAGTAGTAGTAGTAGTAGTAGTAGTAGTAGTAGTAGTAGTAGTAGTAGTAGTAGTAAAATAAGGGATATTCCATTTTTTCAAAATTGAATGTCTTCTTCACTATAGTGATATTAGATATCCCCCCCTCCCCCCATTTTCACCACCACCACCCCCCCCCCCCCCCACACACACACAGTGTATGCAGTATGAACAAACCGCTTGTATAAATTAACGTGCGACCGAGAGGAAGAAGAAAAAGAATAAAAAGAAGAAGAAGAAGAAGACACCCTGTAGAAAAATGTAAGGTATATATTAGTTATAATCAGTATGCAAATCGATGAACTCATTTAGCGCAGCAGGTGCACGCGGACGATATCTAAACTCTCAATAACTACATTTTTGACTCATCGCCAAAGCCTCGAGCAAGGAGAGAAATAGAAATCGGATTACAATATTTGTTTCGGAGGTCCAAAACCGTCAGCTCGGTATTAGAAAACATCGCGTGCAGTGTCCTGTAACTAATAACCTACTTGGAACGTGCACGCCGGTGTACCAAACCCAAAACATACCTCCTTCGAAAGGGTAGTGCTCTGTTACACCAGAACAGAAGTATGCAGCTCAGATCTGTGACAAAGACAAGTAGGGGAGGGATGTGTGTGTGTGTGTGTGTGTGTGTGTGTGTGTGTGCGCGTGTGTGGGTGGAGGATATTTACAGTGGGTGGTAGAGGGAGGATGATTGCTTTCAGTAAGGTGAAAAGGTGCAGGTGTGCCATCGATTTTTCAGTATGTCATACATGTATATATTATACGTACAACGCAAGCTACACTAGTAAGCTTAATAATGATATTCACAATAATACACACTACCCATATATGACCCAAGCATAAGTGTGATATTGTTAATTTTACTGGGAAAATCTCTTTGGAACATAAGAGTTAGCTTGTGTGGGTTTTTTTTTCTACACGTGGTGCAAGGTGAAATTGTCAATTTGAATGGGCAATCTTCTTTTTGGAACACTGTGTTCATTATGTACAAGATGAAACGTGTCACAAGCTAGAGGTTTGTTGAATCTTATGAGTTCTTTTGCATGATTGTTGATTTTTTTTACATTTTAATTCGCGTTAGCTTTAATTAGCCTTGAGAGATATGAAGCGTGTCTAGCAGGTCGAGAGTAAGGACGCTTGAGAGTTGGGGGTTGGGGGTGAGAGTTGGGGGTGTGGGGGGATATGAGTGTGCGAGCAAGAAAGTGCATAGGTATTAAAATTTTATACAACACCCACTAGAGAAAGGGGTAGTTGAAGGTTGTATGGTGACGGTGATGAAAGTGTTTATGGAGAGGGAAGGAGATGGGGATAGGGGGGGGGGATTTGGAAAGGACGGAATGATAGGGAAGGGCTGATTTCACTCAGAAAATGCGTGACCGTGTAAATTGGATTCAAGAACCGTCAGCAAGAAGTGGCAGGTGAGCGGGAGAAAAAAAAAGGAAGGAGGATATCTCAGGATTTGGCTGAGTCATGTCGCGAAAACAGAAGTTGTATTTGCAGGAAACCAGTTTATTCAGAAATTGTATTTCCAGAAAATACAGTCGTATGTATAGAACTGACGTTTGACATTGAGATAGACGCTCTGACCATTGGAAACCCCGAGCCGCAAACATAATATGTTACGTTACGTCGTTAGATTAAAAACCCGCATAATGTGTGGGTTTTTTTAAATGGTAAAAAGGAAATATTATTGTTACAGGTATCGAACTTAACAGGAGTGGAACATTTCAAATTATACGGCTCGGGTACAATGAATCAAATCTATCTAAAACGGACATCTAAAATCTAAAATCCAAAACACCACAGTTAGGGATGCTGGAGTGCATACTGTAACGCCTTTATGATAAAAAATCTTAAATTTGACATCGAATGCGTTCAATTACTGGGGCACACTTGAAATTCATAGGCCTAAAGGGGGTGTCGTCTGCTAAATTGTCTGCATGCATTGCCTACATGATTATCAGATTCTGCAATGTATCAACTTACAATGTTATGTAGTATTCGTTACATCTCAAGCCTCGTGCGTCTTGAGTTAGCTCTGTATCGGTATTTATTTTAAAGACAGTTCAGTTGGAGAGGACTAAGTGTAAATAAAATGAGTATCGTTTTTATTATTGCGTTTGCATAGGTTTGCTAGCATATTACCAGACTTTTGCAATTTGTCAGTGTCAGCAGTTTACGCATTCTAGTATTCTTTGATAGGACACCTGAGAACTTGGCCTATATTAAGGGTGTCGCTGCTATTGTAATCGCCTGGGTACGTTGTCAACCTATCCGATTCAGCCCTTTTCAACCATTTAAAAGCCGGCTCAGTTGGTGGACAGAATACGTCCTGTTAGCATACCAGATTCTGCCATTTTAAAATATATAAGAAAGATGTGCAATATTCATTTAAAGACGTATCAGCTAGAGAACATTAATCCTACAGTGGTTCGCGCGCCGATTTTATAGTTTGGTTGCCTGCACAATCTGCGACCTTTAGTTTCTGCCTTTCATCCCAGGAAGTTATGTGTTCTTCACCTCTCTTTCTATAAATGTATTTTTCTTCTCCTTCATTTTTATTTCTCTGAAGTATTAAGACAGGACCGATTTAGCCTATACCTAGGGTCACACACCAACTGACTATTTAGGAAGCCACACCCAAATCCTGTAAATGTTTTAGTTGGTTTAATAAATATTCCCGTATCTTATGTCTTATATTTCAAACTCCAAGTTGGGTTTTCTGAAGAATGATATTGTCTGGCTAAAAGAGTAGATCTAGCCAAGGGATGTAAGCTTAACTTTACTGCAGAGATGCCTATCTTAGTTTGTATATCCCCTGCTGACATGGTGGAAGTTTTTGTCTCGTGAACAATGAATATCGATCTTATAGATAAGAGAGATCATATCACTGACACGAACACAATTCTCGCATAATATAGAACGACCGAGACGCATGTCACGTCTGTTCGAAGGAACTAACTTATAACACATTTATCGTAGAGGATTCTTTTTTTAATTCACAGTGAGAGTTTCCCCACTGGAAAATTACGTAAGATTAAAACAAAAATATAAGCACTTTCAAAAATAAGATTGTGAAATAAATCAATACATTCATTTAAAAAAAAATATGTGCCTGATAAAAGTTATTAATGTTGATTCTAACAATAGGCACTGCAGCAAAAAAATGTGTATAGTAGCCACAGTTGCTTGTTTAAACGGGTAAAAAGGACGAGGAGCCGAAGATTGGACATGTTTGCCGTCTGTTCGAGCAACGAGAGTCCAAGCATGCACTAGTTTTTAATTTAATATGACAATAGTGCCAATACCCAGGTAACGCTCGTTGTGTCACGGAAAATAAACAACAATCAAAGCAAGCAGCAGTGAGCGTAACAAGAGTATTATTAAACCTATAGTTTCTGTTCATTTCTTTAAACCTCAAACAATATAAGAAGCTCAAAATATAAACTAGAAAGACTGGGGAGGTATAGATGTCTATCCGAGATTGAATGTCAGTGCTGACATGCGTGTGTTTATCATGTAATGAATGGGCCTTGGCTTAAACAAATTTATCAGTTACGTAATTCGAACAATCCAAAATCTTTCCAATCTATTTAAGCTTAGGATTACTAGAGATGTCTATCGAGGATTTTATGTCGCTGTTGACAAGTGTTAAGCTTCATGCAGAGTCACGAAAATGGATTGATTCTGGCACGAAGAAGAACACGACGCACAAAGAGGAACTGGAGGAAGAGGAGAAGGAAGAAGAGGAAGAAAAAGGAAGAAGAAGGAAGGAAGGAAGGATGGAAGGAAGGCAGAAAGAAGAAAGAAAGAAGAAGGAGAAGACGAAGAAGACGAAGAAGAAGGAGAAAGAGGAGAAGAAGAAGAAGAAGAAGAAGAAGAAGAAGAAGAAGAAGAAGAAGAAGAAGAAGAAGAAGAAGAAGAGGAGGTGGAGAGGGTTTGTTGTTTAAGTGGAACAAGAGCATTACGCAGTTAAAAATGTAATCTCCGTACTGTTACAATAAGTATAAATTATATTATTGCAACAACAATTGTGTTCCCTTGCTAAATATACAATAATGTTGAATTCTCCTCAGTCATTTTTGTCTAATTACATACGAAGACGCAAGAGACCGATCATTACAGACAGTCCTACTTTGGCTTTGTGACAAAGCTAACCTCAGATGACTTGTTTACGTCTTTTCTACTGTATAATGCTGTCAGATACTGCCATGATGCTAACCTTAGATGACTTGATCTTCTAAATTTAGGCAGTTCTGTGTGGATTGGTGCTAAACCTTAGATAACTTTATCCTTCTAAATTTAGTCTGTTCATTGTTGTTGGAACAATCTCTGATAGTACGATAATGCTAATTTCAGATGACTTGTCTTTCTAAATGTAAACTTTGCATGCCGTTTGCTGAAGTATACGATCACCTGATGAATGTTCAGTGAATTTGACCCCAGTGGGTTCTTCTGTCTGAATTGTCTACATTCCGTGCACTGTGTAGATATAATCAAGTATCAGGAACAGCTAGGCCGTTGAATAGGCTAAAGAGAGTGGGGAGAGGGAGAGGGGAGGGAGGGGGGGAGTGCAGGTGATTCTGTTCATTTCCTCCATCCTATTTACATTTGCACATTGCATGCATTCGGCCTTTCCCCTCCTATAATAAGTAGACCTAAAACACATCTTATTATATTTATTTATCAGCCTTTGTTGGACTGACAGCTTGGGTTGCAAGCACACTGATTTCCTATAGGGACATCTTCTTCCTCCTCCTCATCTTCCTCATACTCTTCTTTGTCATCGTTCTTCTACTCTTCTATTGTCTTGTTTCTCTTCTCCTCCTTCCTCTTCTCTTCCCCCCCTTCTCCAATTATCTTTGTCTTTTTCCTCCTTCTTGTTGTTGTTGTTTATACTTCTTCTTCTTCCCCTTCTTCTTCTTCCCCTTCTTCTTCTTCTCATCCTTCTTCTCCTGCTTCTTCTTCTTCTTCTTCTTCTTCTTCTTCTTCTTCTTCTTCTTCTTCTTCTTCTTCTTCTTCTTCTTCTTCTTTTCTTTCTTTCTTTCTTTCTTTCTTTCTTTCTTTCTTTCTTTCTTTCTTTCTTTCTTCTTTCTTTCTTTCTTTCTTTCTTTCTTTCTTTCTTTTGGAACAACTACTACTAGTACTACTACTGCTACTACTACAATAACTTCTTCTTCTTACTTTCTTTTGTTACTATTACTACTACTACTACTACTACTACTACTACTACTACTACTACTACTACTACTACTACTACTACTATTACTACTATTACTACTACTTCTTCTTCTTCTTCTTCTTCTTCCTCTTCTCCCTCACCTCCTTCTTGCTCTCCTCTCTCCACTTCGTCCTCTGTGTTGTTTTTGTAACTTACTCCTTCAGATGAGAGTATAAACTGAGGTCTAGTCGGTTTACGCACGCATTCTATCGCACGGACTTTAAATATCCTGACGCTTATGTCCTAGACCGTTTAGTGCCGGCTACACAAATACACCCAGCATGCACTAGGTCCCTTCTTCCCCATCCCCGGTCGCCCTGGGTTGTGCTCAGTTTAATATAATATAATAATAATAATGGACATTTATATAGCGCTATTACTTGTCCTTTTAGAGACAAGCGCATAGCGCTTTACATGAAAGGAAACAACCAAACATGAAACAACTTACAATATTGCATTAGAAATTATACAATGAGAAAAATAAAATAAAATAAAACCACACACACAAAATCAAACAAAATACATAAAGTTAACTTTCTGCAAACAAGTCATCACAATCACAGCAAAAAGCAGAACAAATATGAGCTGCGGCTAGGGTCTATAGAATGAAGGATTTAGTCAGGATAGTAGAGTTTGAAGAGGTGAGATTTTAGAGCTTGTTTGAATGAGGGTGTGGTCTGTTTGTGTCTGATGTTGGCTGGAAGAGTGTCTGGACCTCAGACTTTGCGCTCACAGGCTGCAAGTGGGGGCCTCGGGCGGCATGAATTAAACCCTGTATCGGCCAGCGCCTTGAGCAGCTCTTGAGCTGGAAAAGCGCTAAATCCAAGGACGATATAATAAAATAATAAAATAAAATAAAATCAACAAAAATTAAGTTTAAAACAAAAAAAAAAACCAAATAAATAAGAAATAAAATAAAATAAACCAATATCAAATGAAACCTTAATGCAAGACGTTATATTTTCAGGAGAGACGAACGCAGGCAAAAGTACCTTCCTTAACCTACTTCTGGGCATGGACATTCTGCCCGTCCACATATTCAGCTGCACCGCCTGCATCTGCGTTCTGCGCTATTCCCTGACGTACAGCGCTACCATCGTGTACAGAGACCGCAGGGCCACCACTAAAGAGTTCGCTGGCGTGGACGAAGCGAGAGATTGGCTTACCTCCATCGTGGCCGAAAAGGATGACGAGAGGAGAGAGATAGGGCTGGATATGGAAGCCATCCACATCAGTCTGCCGGCTGTCATCCTTCAGGTATAATACATGAATAATGATGATAATTAGTTAGTTATTCATTGCTTACAAGGTCCAGCGGACTGCACAGAGGACTCACCCCTGATCTGCATAAACGATCTGCCGAAACAACCCCAGTGGTAACACTGAAGGCACTCCGCCAGCCAGTCACGTTACAATAAAAACATCCAACGGAGGGGACGCTGAGGCTATATTCTAATTTATCGAACCCCCGTTTACAAAAATAAAATAGAATACAAACATCATTATAAATTATCAACAAAACACATACATATAAAGTGCCTACATTGCTAAATAATAACATGATAGGAAGCCCTAGTGACCACCTGGCAGAAAGCGTCCAATATTCCCAAGCTGATCCAACAGACCCCACACACAATTGAGAAGTTTTGTCCCAGACGAGTTTTCAAGAAAAAAGGTAAGTGACTGGTCTGGCGGATAAGAAGATAGTAGATTGATAGAACAGAGTAGGAATGAGAAAGAACAAAGGAGAAAGACAACGACAGTGGGAATTTAAAGCACTAAATTTCCAGAAAGTGGGCATACTATTTATACTGAAACCCCCGGCAATCCCACTGGGGGGAATAATGAAAAGAATGATGATAATGATAATGATGATGATGATAATAATAATAATAATAATAATAATAATAATAATAATAATAATAATAATAATAATAATAATAATAATAATAATAATAATAATAATATTATTATTATTATTATTATTATTATTATTATTATTATTATAAAATAATAATAATAATAATAATAATAATAATAATAATAATAATAATAATAATAATAATAATAATAATAATAATAATAATAATAATAAAAATAATAATAATAACACCAATAAAAATATATATACACAATTTGTATAGCGCAATTCCTCACAGAGTAAACTCAAAGCATGAAAGTATTAAACATGTTTTCATATAGAAATGTGTATCAGATGAAACTATACTGTCCATCAAGCAGGCGCTTGTACAACCAATCATCAGTATGCCATGCGAGGCCAAGTGCAAAACTCTGAGACTGGTGTTACCTGTGGTGTACAAATCGCGACAAAAGACTGAAGGCCAAAGGAGTTAAAACGCACCAGGTTAAAAGGTTCTGTA
This sequence comes from Oncomelania hupensis, assembly GCA_036898135.1. Lineage (NCBI taxonomy): Eukaryota > Metazoa > Mollusca > Gastropoda > Littorinimorpha > Pomatiopsidae > Oncomelania > Oncomelania hupensis. Next base: position 34,254,523 of record CM072514.1, read on the forward strand.
TGCATGTACTGCGCTAAAAAGCTTCTTCCAGACGTTAAAATGCAGCTCTTGAGGATCTATGCATGAAAAAGAACTAAACTTTTAGTTCCGTACATTAACCTAGTTCGGTTCTTTTGGACGTGGTCCGGTATGCAAGGAAATGGCCTGCGAATAGTTCGGTCTTAAAGTACTGTCTAATCTGCCCCGAGTTTAGTCCTTCTCCGATCGGGACTGCCGGCTTGAGTTGCGGACTAAAGCCGAACACAATATAACTGTACTGTGTCGAAATCGCGTTTTTCGCGACAGAACAGCATCCATTGGAAAGTTTTAATGATGACCAAGTTATGAGAAGGCATCGTCTGCCATGACGCACCATTTTTGAAATGGTGATATAGTTCCCGAACTAAAATAGGCCGGTTTCACTCATAGATTCCCAGTAGTAGTAGGCTTAGCCCAACTTATGTAGATAGTCGCAACAGGCGCACGTCTGTTCGCAGACAGTGTTCCCCAAACATTCTTTAATTAAGTCCCGGGATGTTGCTGTTCTTACTGTTGAGTATTGTGATAGTATTGGCATTATTTGTATGTATGGGTGTACGTGTGTTTGAGAGAGATAAAGAACAGTGTGTGTATAAATTAAGAAATTAAGGCCCATGTGTATGTTCGATTTTTGACAGGCGTTTACTTTTGTGTGGGTGTGTTGAAATATTGGATGTGACGTGTAATGAAATCTGTTATTTTACTGGACAATACAGAGCGGAGTCACATTAGTCGATACTCCTGGGATTGGTGAGAACGAGGCTATGACGTCATGTACCATGGAGTACGTCAAGCAGAACAGCGCTGCCGCCTATATCTACGTCATCAAAACCGACAATGCAGGAGGTGTGCATGACGACAGAGTAAGTTTTCAGCCATTTACGATTGTTGACATTATTAGAAGACTCATACTGACAGGCAATTGTTCCCAAATCAAATATTACAAAATTAAAATCCATGAACTGCTCGGCCTCCTCCTTCTTTTCCTTTTCCTTCCCCTCCTCCTCTTTCTTTGTCTCCCCAGCCACTATCTTCTTCCTCTCCTTTACCCTACTGACATCGCGCAACCATTTTTAAATGCTCAATTTGTAATGGCACCTCTTTCTTGTGTGAACCTTTCAGTTGTTGGAGTTCCTAAGAGCGATCCTGGATTTCCACAAGGGCCAGGACAACACCTACGAGGTGTTCGATCCTTCAGCCACCATGTTCGTCTGCAACCGCTGGGACCAGGTGCCCAAGGACCAGCAGGAAGGGGTCAGGAACAACGCTCTCTCGAAACTCAAGGACGCTTGGCCTAGGTTCGAACCTCGACAGGCCTACTTCGTGTCCGCCGTTAACGCGGCCATGCACATGGCGTTTGACGAGCGATACGTCACGGCGGATCTGGAGTGCGTGCTGAAGGGACTGAAAGATGTCTTCAACAAAGCCAGGCACAACGCCATCAACCAACACTACAGGTAAAAAAACAAAACAAATGAATACTCTAGTGTCCATCGGTCTCTGTCTACCTTGTTCTTCTTCAGTTCTTGTCTGTGTAATTCCACATCTCTGTCTTTCAAGATATTAATTTTAGAAGACTAAAATCTAGCACCAGAGCATGCAACAACAAAACAACAACAACAACAACAACTACTACTACTACTACTACTACTACTACTACTACTACTACTACTACTACTACTACTACTACTACTACTACTACTACTACTACTACTACCTCCACATTCCTTTGTTACAAATACCTTTCAGACGTTTTGCATACATTTTCCTCATAATTTTCACAATTACCTTCTAAATTATTGTTCAGATGTCTCTTGAAGATTTCTTATATTTGTTCAGTTGAAGTAGCACTCCAGATGTCTGCGTGCATTGTCCTCAATTTTTATCCCCCTTTTCCTTCAAAATTATGTTTCAGGTGGCTGAAATATCTGTTGCATCACAGCACGAGCTCGCTGCAGACGACACTGTACAACTGCAGCCAGACGGATGACGATCTCATCAACAATTTCAACAGGACCCGCGTCAAGCTGGAAGCTCTTCAGTCCAAGACCAACGACACTATGAAGACGCTTAGTAAGCTGGTCCTGCGCGAAATCGGGAACCTCTGCAACAAGATTGCCGCCATTCTGCAGGAGCAGTCTATCAAGGATGAGCTGACCAATTGGCAAGACTACCCCATCCCTCATAGTCCTGGTCTCGGTTCTGGAATGGCCAGGGTAAGTCGAGCCTATCTTTTTGTTATTTTGTGTTTTAGAATGTTAATGTATGTTTTGTTTGTACTGTGTTTTTCCTTTTCAAAACATAATTTTATTTTCCTTCAAAGCATGGTTTGGTTTTGTTCTCCCTTATTTGTGGGTCCAGAAGAAGCTGGTGGCAGCCGATGAGACCCTGCATGGCATATCAGCTAGAGTTACTAACAATGCGTACTATCACAGAGTTGCTAACATGGCATGATATCACTTATATATTTGATAACAACATGACATGACAGCTCTAAGATTTTATAACATTTTAAAAACATTTCTTCCTAGCTACCTTTATTATCATTTTGTTTTTCGTTTTACTAACCCATGAGTTCGTTTGTATTCGATTGTAGTTATATTTGCATAGTCAGGCCCCACAATTAATCTGTGTTTGTATTTGGCACAAAGTAGCTGTTTTATGAATTGTTTATCTGTATTTTCTATATTTGCTTTATTAACAATATACCTACAAATGACTGCTTCCTTATTGAAATGAAGGGTCTGTGGTGTTTAAAATATAAGGCTAAACAGATGTATAAGTATTTTTTTTCCTTCCAAAATTAACAACTATTCAGATTTGAGCTCTGTTGTGTGTGTGTGTGTGTGTGTGTGTGTGTGTGGGTGTGTGTGTTGATGATTTTTTTTTCGAATTTATGTAATAGTTTATTTCCTTTTCCCATTATATTAAACCTATAAATGTTTGCATTTTTTGCATGTGTTTATTTGTTGATCTCTGTTCAAATTTCCAGACATAAACCTAAACGTATTTCCCAAATTCGTTTAGTTATTTTTGTTGTTATTATTGTTGTTGTTCGTCTTATTATTGTGGTTGTGTATTGTTTCTGTTGTTGCCGATGTTTGTATATTTACTGACGAAGCATAACATAATGCTCACTGACTATCATGTTGCCTTCACGACTTGCAAATAAAACAAAAGTGTGGGTTGCTTTGCGTTGTCGTTGTTGTTGTTGTTATTATTATTATTAATATTATTCCTAATAATATTGAAAACACCCTGGCAGGGCTCGATGAATGAACTGTCAGCGAAGTTCAAGGAAAGACAGCAGGTATGGGCGGAACGCTTAGCTGAATAACCCCACATGATGTGTGCATGCAACCCGTCCCAGTGTGTCGTATTATCTCCTTGCTAGTAACCACCCCAGAGTGCCGTGTATTTGTTTTGTATGCTTTTTTTTTTAAAAATAATACTATTTTATTAATATTATTGTTATCGTTCTTCTATACTGCTTTCCAGCTCAAACGTGGCTCAAGAATTTTGGCAATACAGGATCTAAATCAAGCCGCTCGAGGCGCCCACTTGCAATCCTTTTGGCTCATAGTCTGACGCCCAGACGACTGAGCACAATCCTGGACGACCGGGTTGGGGAGAAAGGACCTAGTGCGTGCTGGGTGTATTTTGCGTAGCCGGCACTAACCCGTCTAAGACCTTAGCGTCGGGATCAATATCTTTGTGTCTCGAACCGTAGCATATAAATGACACGGTCCCGTGCTAATCATTATGAAACAAATGAGCTAAAACAGCAATAATAATGAGTTGCGTCAAACCCTTTTTCCAATGAAGATTTCCCGTCACAGTTGACACTGTCGCACTGCTTTCAACCTGACCTTCAAAGTATAAGGCCAGTGTGACTATAAAACAGTGTGACTATAAGGCAGTCAGAGTATAAAGCAGTCTGAGTATAAAGCAGTCAGAGTATAAAGCAGTCTGAGTATAAGGCAGTCTGATAATAAGGCAGTCTGAGCATACGGCAGTGTGAGTATAAAGCAGTGGGACTATAAGGCATCTGAGAATGCGGCAGTCTGAGTATAAAGCAGTGTGAGTATAAAGCAGTGTGAGTATACGCAGTCTGAGTATAAGGCAGTGTGAGTATAGGGCAGTCTGAGTATAGGGCAGTCTGTGTATCAGGCAGTATGAGTATAAGGCAGTCTGAGTAATGGCAGTATGAGTATAAGGCAATGTGAGGATAAGTCTGAGTATAAGGCAGTCCGAATATAAGGCAGTGCGATACTGTCAGCTTTTCAGCGTTGGGCCCACCGCCGTAGCTCAAGTGGTAGAGCGTTCGCCTGGCACACCGATGACCCAGGTTCGAATCCCGTGGTGGCCATTTTTACTGTCCATTTTAGCAGTATGATTGCTTTGGTGGTTCAGTGTTGATTCAGGTCCCTACCCCTCTTTCCCTGGGATGGTTATCCCCGTCTGCCATATCGCCAATGGTGGGTGTAGACGTTAAACCTCAATGTCCAGCTTTGAGGGGACATCTTCATTGAGATCACTGAGGTAGTTCCTGTTCTCCATCTTATTTATCATCTGTTCGATATTTCTCTCTATCTCCATTGTAAACAGCACTTTTAAAAACATTATTTAATGTAGGCTTATCTGTTCATTTATTTAAAATATGACATGCTGTTTCTTCATTTATCTCTTCACATTTCTGAAAAGATAAAACAAAATCTGTATCAATTCTCTAGTATTGTCCTCTTTCTCAGGTGTAAAATGCACTGTACTTATGATTAACTGATTCGTTCGTTTATTCATGTAACCAATCAAACCTCTGGATATCCTATTTCTTTATTTTAAATATTTAATAGTGGGTGTATGCGTATTGAGCAATAAACGGGCTGCGGGTCTGTTTTTTTTAAATGATTTTTTTAAAACGTGGTCTCTCTGTCTCTCTCATTCGATATTTATTACTATAACATACTTTCTCTACTTCTTTACTCGGAGTGACTGGGAAGGGTACTAACATAATCTTCACCGTTGCACAAAACGTATAAAAATAGGGATACTGGATAGTAGATTCTGAAAAAAACAACCAGCTGAGAGTGTTTTGACACGTCAAGTATAACTATAACAAAAACGAAAACAAAAACAATTCAATTCAATTCAATTCAATTCAATTCAATTCAATTCAATTCAATTCAATATTTTAATTTTACGTCTTGTTACAACAATGTGATTTTAGACAACCATAACAAACAAACAAATAGAAATTGTTAATTATAGTAACTTAAATAAATCTCTTCCGACAATGATACGCGCGATGTCCTGTAACATCGAACTATATAAGATGACTCTAATATCGTCTTGTGCACATAAAACAACAAAAACATAACAACAAAAACATGTCTCAAATGGTGGGATTGCGGTGAAAATGTCTTTGGAGATGGCATAAAGACACGCTTTATCAACAACAGCAGCAATAAAACCGCTGAGAATTGTACTTTTATATAAACATTAAAACACATATGTCAGAACACACGTAGTGTAACGGCTTACAGACTGCTGTATACTTAATTTTGGCGCAAAAGAAGGAAAGCAAATATATCGGAGGTATGAAAATGAAAATCCTTACAAGAAATAAAGTTGGGGGTATAATCCTCCCCCCCCAATTCACTTCCCCCTCCTGCCCACTGTACATGTAACCATTTCTAGTTAGGGGATATGAATATTGCTATTAGGAATGTGCAGTCTTGAATCTTGTATTCAGTCTTTAATCTTATGTATAACCATTATCTTCATCACTTGCGACGTTCTCAGTCTCTTCCACGTCTTCTGATCTTTCTTAATATATATTTATATATCACTGTGAATTCAGATGATTGTACAGGAACGAGAATAATGTTAAGAAAAATGTATATATGTATATATATATTTTTGTGTGTGTGGGTGGGTGGGTATGAGTGTGTGTTAACCTGTAGATGCCAGCTCCTTGGAAACACTATTCTTTAGAGATGAGCAGTTTGGGGTTGATGTATTGACATGCATATTTATGTTGAACCCCTACATCATTTTGCATTAGAAGTACAAATCCTGGGATTTTTTTAATATAGCATTTTCCTCCTCCTCTTCCTCCTCCTCCTCCTTCTTCTTTTTATTAATATTATTATTAGTAGTAGTAGTAGTAGTAGTAGTAGAACTACTACTACTACTATTACTACTACAACTACTACTACTGCTACTGCTACTACTACTACTACTACTACTACTACTACTACTACTACTACTACTACTACTATCGGTTCTTTATCGTAATTATTACTGATTTTTTAAAAAATACTGTAGAACGTTTACTTGCTTAGATACAAAGACCTTTATGTTTTTAAAGCTTCAAAGCTTTCGGTAAAATTGGTTACAAAAACAGCTTACAATCGCTTCACAACATTTCAACAATTGAGTGGTTTTATTAAAATTATTTTTAGTTTCGTTGTTGTTGTTGTCGTTGATGTTGTTGTTATTATTATCATCATTATCATGACCATAATCATGATCGTTACGACGAAGATACAAAGAGAAGAAAAACAATATGTTGACGTTGCATATGTTTATATAGCGCATAGTTTTTCGATGTATAACGCAAATATACATTTACAACTATAAAATGGTTCGTCAAAAGGTACATTTCAGCTACAGTAGGTCAATAAACATTTGAATTCAAAACAGTGTTCTAGTAGCATGTGTACA
>CM072514.1:34266266-34286266 GCA_036898135.1 Oncomelania hupensis
GACAGTGAAGTCTTTTTATTTTTATGTGTTAGGGATAGGAAGGGGGGATGGTTGGTGTGGTTAGATGAGTGCAAGGTATCCAATTTAAAATTCTAGAGCTGTTGGGCGATGGCTGCTTTAAAGCATCAGTTCGTTGTAGTAGTAGTTGTAGTTAGAGTTGTAGCAGTAGTAGTAATTGTAATTGGAGTAATAGTTGTAGTAGTAGCAGTTGGAGTAGTAGTAGTAGTAGTAGTAATAGTTGTAGTAGTAGTAGCTGTAGCAGCAGTAGTACATGTAGTAGTTGTAGTTGTTGTAGTTAGTGTTGTTGTTGTTGACCAACCTCTTTTATTCTTTTTTTTTGTCCTACTGGGTTTCAGTGAACGGCGTATTATTTTAATGTATGTGTTGTTTGAATGTGTCACAGACGAGAATCGGTGGCCATTTCAGTGCAGACTTTGCAGAAGACGCCCAAGCATCTCAGCCTGGATTCAGGGATCGGAGACCTAGGGGCTTCCACCGGAAGCTTCAGTGCCCCTCACTCTCGCAACAACAGTGGAGATAGGTAATGCGCGCTGGTCACTAAAAGCATTACAAGCCCATGCAATCAAACTTCAAGCATATACGCATATGCAAGATTGTTATGTAGTAAACTGGCGATCTATAACGTAGATCTAGAAGCTTGGCAATCACGGACCTACCAAACTTAAACCCTCCATTTCAGTAGAAATGAAGACGCAGACAAACCTTTTTGAAGTAAATAATTGTAAGCTCTGATTTACCGTAACTCATGAGTCATAAGAAGGCAGCTTGAAAAATTTACATTCATCATCACCATTATCATCATAAGTCACCGTCATCATCATCACCATCATCATCATCATCATAATCATCATCATAAATCACCATCATCATCATCATCATCATCATCATCATCATCATCATCATCATCATCATCATCATCACCACCATTGTCCACATTCTTTTCCTCCTCTTCCCACCTCATCACCATAAACAGCATCATAGTCGTCATGTTAACACTGTGTGCTGTATTTTCAGCCTCTTAGCAGTTGCAGCCACCACCGTGACTAGCAACGGTCGCCCCAGTACCTTGTCTATAGCCGATGGGACGCAAGGCATTTCTATGAGGTTGGTGATGACGAAGATGCTGCTGATGACGATGATGATAGTGTGATGATGATGATGATGGTGATGGTGATAGTGGTGGTGGTGGTGTGATGAAGACGACGATGAGGTTCATGATCTGATGGTGATAATGGTTTTGGTGATAGTAATTTATTATTTCCTTCCTTTTATCCTTCCTTTCGGCCCTTCTTTCGTTCCTTCCTTTTCCGACCGTTCACCCATTGACTTATGCTAGTTGTTACGATCTTATTTTAGAAGTTCAGTGGTTATGACCTCTCCCAACGCCAAGAGAACCTCCCAAGGCCTATGGAGCACGTATAACTATGGGCACGTGGACATCGGCAAGAAGCAACAGCACCTCATTGGTCGTGCCTACCTTCAAGGACCTAGTGAACACAACCTTATCAAGGAGATCGCCAGACTCAGGTAAGACTCAGACCTCAAAATGTGTGCACTGACTCCAAGTCTATGCTTAATTGAATTTACCTTAAAATGTCTGCATTGACTCCCAGTCAATTCTTAACTGAATTGATTATAAAGCTGTTCTCTGTTCTATCAACACATTCCGATTTATTGCAGTTTTCACATCTGCCTGCATTAAATTACTTCTGTTTTCCAGGACTGCAACTGACTCCCAAATCAAAACCAGAATAAAGTAAACAGTCATTTCTCTCTGCTAACAACACCTTCACATTTATTTTTTGTTTGTCTGAACACATGTCAGCTTTGGAGCTTATCCTGGCTGACGATATGAATGCCTTAGTACAGTGCAAAGTTGCTTACCTGGACTATCAACGCCATATAATTTATCGTATTTTATTTTACAGAGTTTTAGTTTCCACTCGCTCTCAACCAAAGTTTGAATGGAATACAAAGGTCCTTCTCTAAACTTTCAGTGTCTTAAATGTTTTTTGGTATTGCTTCTACAGATCTCACTGGCTTCCAATCAAAGCCTAAATAGAATGCAAACTTTGCCTTTGAAATGTTCTTCTCTTTACTATTAAAGCCTTTAAGTCTATTGTATTACTTTTACAGATTCCATTGGCTCCCAAATAGAGTTTGAATAGAACACAAAGACGGTTCTCTTTACTGGTTCTCTTTAGTATCAAAGCCTTTTAAATCTATGGAATTGTTTTCACAGATGCCTGCGGTGTACCGCTTTGGCTCCGTTCCTAGGCATGAGTCGCATGGAGGAATGCGGGGGACCCGTGTTTCTGTTCCTCGGTGATCTGATGTCCGCGAGAAGGTTTCTAACCAAGTTCTACCACGATCCTCGAGAGAGCGTCCCGCGTCTGCTAGAAAGCGTTCTTCAGGGCCTTACTTACTTGCACAAGGAGAGGCTCGTACACATGGAACTGACGCTGGATACCATCATGGTTAGTGCTCTAGCGTTCGTATTATGATGGGTTCTTACTTAGCGTTTTCCAGTTCAAACTACTACTACAAGCTACTACTACTACTACTACTACTACTACTACTACTACTACTACTACTACTACTACTACTATTATTATTATTATTATTATTATTATTATTATTATTATTATTATTATTAATATTTCTATTACTACTACTACTACTACTACTACTACTACTACTACTACTAGTTTGTGAATAAACAGATGTAAAACATGGACTGTGCTGGACATGTCATGCTGCCTGACAACAGCAACATACAGACTGAAGTGGCGAGAAATCTCCGCGACATCATCTCTCATGCCTCCCCAACGGCAGGCTGGGGGATTAGATACATAGATTTCTCTGCTTGACTTGAAACAACTGCCTCAAGACTCTGGCCGAGAATAACATCTAACTCAAGCCATCCACGACGCCAGCTTGCTGCTTGATGCGCTATCTTTGAACAGCGCCCCATCCTGAGAGGAAAATAGTAGTATCTAGTGCTAGTTAAAAGTGTTTATTCAGGCCTATATCTGGCATTAAACTGTCTGGGACATAAGCGTCAGTATCTGTAATTTAAAGTCCATGTGACATACATTAATATGTTACCAATTCTCTTGTCGGCAGGTGAACCAAGATGGGGATGCCCAGCTGTGTGGAGCTTGCCTGCCTAGACACGCACGTTTGCCTCCAGACGCAGACCACGTCAATGCGGAACCCTTCGTCTATCTGTCTCCGGAGGTCCTGCGTGGGGAGCTCTACACCGCTGACGACGACTGCTACAGCTTTGGACTGCTCGTTTGGGAAACCTGCCTCCCCAAAGAAGACAAGCCCTTCGCGCAGCAGCGGGATTGCATGAGTCTGGCTAAATTCAGAGACACAGTAAGTCATGCCAGTTATTACCATGGGGGAGGGCCTGTTAGCAAAGGTTCATAGGGTGACCGTTTTCCTAGGCCGAAGGTCGCGGGTTCCAAAACCCCGCATGGGACGAACGTGCATGACTTAGGTACGAGAGTTTTCAGGACACCGAGGGTTTTCTCCAGGTACCTCGGTTTCCTCCCTCCCTTCAATAAAGGTATTGGACACAGTCAATCTCAATTTCAATTAAAAAAGGGTGATTTCTCTTTCGCTTTCTGTAATAGCGATCTCTTCAGATCTCCGCGCTTTGAGTTCGTTTGAAGAAAATGCGTGTGATAGCATCCTGTATTATTATTATTATTATTATTATTATTATTATTATTATTATTATCATCGAAGAGCCAGCAGGAGAGACACTAGTGAAACATTACTATGTATCTGACGCGCAACAGCGGACCACAATCACTCTCGCTATCGTACAAACATATAACTGTCACACTCTCAATCAAAATGTCCGCTGGCGGTCACCTATAGTTGTTGAGACGAGAAGAGACAACCACAAACACAAACCACAAAATGATAACAGAAGAGGATGATCACAATCACTGTCACACTTTATTCATACAACATGCATACCCACTTGCATACCCATGATAATAATTATAATAACACATCATCTAGAATAGAATTCTTGCATATAAGTCCCAGAGTCTCTGTAACACAGTTACTGGAAAATAATAATGTCCAGAGTTCCACAAACCCTACTGAATGTTCTCTGCACAGAAACTACACCAAGTTCTCAATATATTATAGAATAAACTGTTCAATAATAAGAAGGAGGGAGGGGAATGAATAGGGATGGTAATGAAAGGACGGTACTGGCCTGAATTCCCAGATGAGACTTCCGCTGATACAATAGCAGACTAACTGCCAGAAGTCCTAGTGAAGTCAGCACCTATGGTTATACAACACCACTGTCATCTGCGTTGCATCACGTGGTTTTGTTGACATCCGGAGAAGACCAGGCCAGCAGCATTCCATGACGTCGTAGAAGAAGTCCGGCATGATGGCCGCCCTCACGATGAAAGAAGAGAAGAATGATATGAAGATCGGTGAGAAACAGAGATCCTCAAGGCGATGATGTAAGGTGACACCGCGAGCCTGCAACCATTTATGACAGGCTACAGTACAATGTCTCATCCCCCCTCGTCCTCACCATCCCTACCATCCCCCTCGACGATCACCCCCTCCCCCCTCTTCTCCACACTCCTCTAGAGTGTCTTCTCTCCGTCAATTCTGTCAATCTCCGCGCACAATAAACAATATATATGCAACAATAAGAAAAACCCTGAAAAAGAGATTACATGCCATCTGGCTATTCATAATACATGTAAGTATATCATAATACCATTTATCATACTAATTCAAGGCCTAAACATAACCAGAATTCACTGGAGGCAACCATGACAGGTCTCCCTCTCATACTCCACCTTCCACCCGCTAGCATACAACTCTCCCTGTACACCAGCATTCACGCAACATACGTTCCCTGTTTACACAACCACGCCGTCCACCCTCACACAGGTAATGCACTCTCACAAGCATGCGCGCACAATACAGGACCACCAAATATTCAGGCATTACTCACCCAATTCGGCTCTTGACTGAGAAACAGAGAATCACTGGCCAAGTGACAAAAGGTAGATAGAACTGACTTCCAACGTGTGGCAAGTCACCGGCACAGGCCTATCCTGCGCTAGTAGTAGCTACCCAATAATGAGTCCAGCTGTCACTGCATATTATGCCGTCGCATAAACTCACACCTAACTGGCGTCAATGACACTGGCAAACACTATTCTCAGCTTATCTTACTGACAACTAATTATTCGTTGACAGGTCCCAGCAATAAGCTTCCCTGGTACTACCACTTCCGACAAAAGAAGGACTACAAGTTATTATACTTTATAACACACTTCCTGTCCCTTCTTACTGTCACGTATTAAACACTTTTCTGGTTTACCTACGTCCTCTATCACCTTCAGAGAATACAGCTTTACACTTAGAAACAACCTTCTCCAAGGCTTTCTCCCTCTGTTCTGCCTCGTTCTTACCCCTGTCACATTGCGACTTCGCATTTCAAACTTTTGAGAGCTCACCAACTGGTTCTGGCCGGTTTGGCAGCTATGGAACCGCTCCCTCTACACACACACACACACACACTGTACTAGGATCATCTACCAGTCCGAGTCCATCTACGTATTTATCTTAATCACTGCCCTACTTCTTATTTATTTCACGTCGCACCGCGACAGTATCTAACAATAATAAAAATTGGAATCGTTATAACGTATCTTCTAAAACATCTGGACCAACGGTTTTCCTATAGATCTAAAACCAAACTCTTATCAAGATGGCTGCTATTACTATAGAGAGCAACTTCTTCTGAGCTAAAAAATAAATAAAACAAGGCGACTAACAACTGAAAAGACATCAAACAAACATCAATTGCGGCGCAATAGCTTCATATCATCATCAATTTCCGCTCAATAGCCTCATAGCATCAACATGGACATCAAAGTCCAGCGCCAATCCCTCAACACGGTGCATGGCTTCAGATATTAGAGAAGGTTTAAGCCCATTTGGAAAGACAGGACCATCAGTCTAGATGCCAAGATGAGACTGCTGCGCTCCCTTGTCGTCTCCATCTTCCTGTACATTTGCGAAGCATGGGCCCTCGCGGCGGATCTGCAGCGAGGAGTACATGGCATGGAGATAAGGTGCTACGGAAGACATGTGGGCATTTTCTATACCCAGCACATCATCAACAACGAAGTCCCACAGACCATCACACAAGCGATTGGACAACACGATAACATGCTCACAGTGATGAAGAAACGAAAACTCCGATGGTATGACCACGTCACCAGAGCATCAGGCCTTGCAAAGACCACCCTGCAAGGCACGGTGCCAGGAGGCAGAAGAAGGGGGAAACAGAAAAAGAGGTGGGAGGACAACAATCGAGAATGGACTGGCTTGACACTGAGTGAAGCCATGAGGGTTGCTGAGTACACAGAATGATGGAGTACGCTGATTAAACGATTATCCGTGGTGCCCCTACGACCTCCGAGTTACGGGATAGAACAGGATAGGATACATAAGTTGTATATGTTTGTAGATAGATAGGAAAGTAGGTAGGTAGATAAGCTTACATAGGTTCGTACGTTTTAACTCCCGTACTCGACTTACTATTGCACTGTCTGCCATCTTTGCACTGTCTGTTCTCTTTGTTTTAACTACCCCCGTGGGGTGCCGGGGATTTCAGTATTAACAGCATCCCCACTTTCTGGCAATTTAGTGCTTTACATTCCCACTGTCGCTGTATTTTCCTTTGTTTTGTTCTCATTCCTACTCTGTTCTATCAAACTATTATACTGTCTTCTTCTTCGCTAGACCAGTCACCTACCCTTTCTCTTGAAAACTCTTCCGGGACAAAACTTCTCATTTGTGTGTGTGAGGTCTGTTGGATCAGCTTGGGAATATTGGACGCTTTTTGCCAAATGGTCACTGGGGCTTCCTCTGATGTTATTATTTGGCAATGTAGGCATTTTATATGTATGTGTTTTGTTTATATTTTATAATGTTTGTATTCTATTTTGTTTTTGTAAACGGGGGTTCGATAAATTAGAGTATAGCCTCAGCGTGCCCTGCGTGGAATGTCTTTATTGTAAAGTGAACGGCTGGTGGAGTGCCTTCAATGTTACCACTAGGGTTGTTTCGGCAGATCTTTTATGCGGATCAGGGGTGAGTCTTCTTTCAGCGAAGTTGTGGTCTTGATTTTGTGGTCCTGATTCGGCTCTTTGCAGTCCGCTGGATCCTGTAAGCAATAAATAACTAACTAACTTTTTGTCTTAACAGGTTCATCCGTCTTCCATGCTGATGCTGGACAGCAAAGAAGATAGCATGACGCCCACACTCACTGCCATCATCAGAGGCTGCCTTCTGCCTGCCCGGGGGCTCCGACTCCGCATGGAGCAGCTGAAACCGCTGGTGATGGAGCTCAGGTCAGACCGCAAAGTGCAAGCTTTGTCGTGCGTCAGCAGACGCCAGAGGCATGTGCCGAAACGTGGCTCCTCGGAAGAAACGCGAGACAAAGCCGCTGCTATCACTGTTTAGCCATTCAGCATGCCTGACAGAAGCACGAAATCTGCTTGTATGATGAATAGTGTATGTAGTTGCAGCGGCATGAATGTGCATGAGCATGGCCTGCACGAATGTGCAAGAGTATAAATGTTTGCGCATGAAAGTGCATGGTGCAGGACAATGCATGAGTATACATTGCATGTTACGATTTCTCTTTTTCTTGTGCAATTAGTATTATTACTGCTTGCAAGGCAGTGCTGTTGTTGTCTTCCGTGTGTATTCTGCAATATGGGTGACTTGTATTCCGTGTTATCGCAATTTGCAAAACTGATGTTTTTCTTAATACATTTCTTTCTCTCTCACTATGCCATTGTGTGTCATTAGTACTATGTTTTCCTATCCTATCCTATCCTGTCCCATAACCCGAAGGTCGTAGGGGCACCACAGATGATCGCTTAACCAGCATACTCCATCTTTCTCTGTCCTCAGCAGCCCTCATGGCTTCGCTCAGTGTCAAACCAGTCCATTCTCGAATGTTGTCCTCCCACCTCTTTTTCGGTCTCCCCCTTCTTCTACCTCCTTGCACTGTGCCTTGCAGAATGGTCTTTGCAAGGCCTGATGATCTGGTGACGTGGCCATACCATCGGAGTTTCCGTTTCTTCACCACTGTGAGCAGGTCATCGTGTTGTCCAATGGCTTGTGTGATGGTCTGTCGGACTTCAACGTTGGTGATGTGTTGGGTATAGGAAATGCACAGAAGTCTTCTGTAGCACCTCATCTCCATGCTTTGTATTCTTCGTTGGAGATCTGCTGTGAGGGTCCAGGCTTCGCAAGCATATAGGAAGATGGAGATGACCAGAGATCGCAGCAGTCTTACTTTGGAATGTAGACTGATGGTTCTGTCTTTCCAAATGGGCTTCAACCTTGTCAGGGCAGCAGTTGTTTGTGCGATCCTGGAGAGGACTTCCTGTCGAGACCCATTGTCTGACACAATGGCTCCTAAATATTTGAAGCTGTGCACTGTGTTGAGGGATTGGCCTTGTACTTTGATGTCCGTGTTGATGCCATTGGTGTTGTTGGTCATCAATTTGGTCTTCTCTGCACTTATTTCCATTCCATAAGCTCTGGAGGTGGTGTCAAGCCTCTGTACAAGCTGTTCAAGTTCTTGTTCCTCTCCAGCCAATCCATCAATATCATCCGCAAAACGAAGATTGGAGATTGCTCTGCCCCCTATGCTGACTGTGCCTTCGTGATCTGCAAGAGCATCTGACATGATGCGCTCTAGGAAGATGTTGAAGAGTGTTGGAGAGAGTAGGCATCCTTGACGCACACCGATTGTTGTTCTGAACCAGTTCCCGATGACGCTGTTATGGAGGACTGCACTGGTAGCCTTGTCATACACTATGTTTTAGCTAGTGTAATATTTGTATACACATAGGATGTTAGTTTCTGTTTCTACAAGACTTCGTTACTTTCTACTTCTAGTAAGACCACACTTGGATTTCAGTAAATGTTTTAGTTGGCGTTGCACTGCAAAAAGACTGATAAATGAGTACGGTCTGCTATTAGTGTTTTTAGTATTTTAATAAGATCGTGGCAGTTTTAATAGATGTTTTATCAGTTGGACGACGATGCACAGTCATTTATTTTGACAGCACATGCAATAGTGCAGAGGACAGGGTGTGGGGAGAGGGGGGTGGGGGGAGGAACTGCCCATGCTGTGCACAACTGCAATAGTGGGGAGGGGGAGCAGTTTTATGAACGGGTATAAAGAACGAATAGAAAATTTACACCCCTAAGTTTATATAAAGTTGAGGTGTGAGTCTACGTATTTGTGTCTGTCAAGTGTATGCCGTGATGAATTGAATGCAATAAGGCTCGGCCACTGAGGATGTATTTAATTTATTGTTGCCATGCCACATCCAAAATCCTTGTAACGATTTACTTGGTAAAATAAGTAGTCTTTGGTCTTATCAATATGTCCGTTCATAAAACTGCCTCCTTGGGTGTGAGTTAGTCAGATAACTGGTTGTAATTTAGTATCTTGAGTAGGTTAGTTTTGACTGTTGCACATGTTATTAGACGTTTTAGCTTAAAAAGGTGATGGTGCGTGCATTAAGTTTACTATCCTGCTATATGAAGAGGTAGTCTAGTATTTAAAAAAATCAGTTAAAGTTATATACACTATTGTAGGCAGTAAAAGCTTTTAGAATGCACATAAAACATTAAAAGGACAAAATCATTTAATACAAGTGCAAGAAAATGTACTGCATAAGTATATATGTAAACGAAAGTGTCAAAAGAGAACAACTGAGATATTCCAAGCTTTAGATGTATAAGTATATATGCTCTGATAAAACAGTATTCAAATAAGGCAAAACAAGCATTGAATATGATAGGATTGTTTGTTTTTGTGTTTTTTGGGAAGTGGGGAGAGGAGGCGAGAGGGGGGGGGAGGGGGAATTTTCAAACTATGTTTCTAATATAGTCGTACGTTAAACGCTAGCAAGCGTTTGCAGTACATGTTGTAGGTTACGGAATCTGCGTTATCTGACAGAGAACTTGACAATTAAAAGTTCTCGCTAGGTTCTGGTTGATTTTTCTTATTCCAATTGATAGTTTATAATATGTGTCGACTTGTAATGAAATCACTGAATTTGTTTAGTTTTTTCAAATAAAAAGGTCACGAGGTGTACACTTATGGCAGAAGTTTATGTGTTTGTTTTTTCAAAGGTAATTATATAGCAATAAATATTACCCGGTTCTTTTTACAGAAATCGACTAAAATATGTGTAGTGGATCGGTATGGACAATCGTCTCCCTGCTCCACTATATATGTATAGGTCTTTTGGTCTTTTTGTTTCCAATTCCAATTCTGTTGTTTTTTTTTTTGCAAAATCGTGTTCGATGTTGGTTTGTGCTAGTCCCTGTTTTCTGTCTGTATTGTATTCTTAGGGAACTGTGTGCATAAATATTTTGAAAGGTTTGAGGTCTGTATTACGGTATCCAGCGCCTTGAGGAACTCATTGAACTTTTTGAAAAAATAGTATACGGAACCGGAAACAAGTCGTTGTGTGTATTGGTGTTTAAAACAAACAGTGTGTGTGTGTGTGCGTGTGTGTGCGTGTGTGTGTGTGTGTCTGTGGCATTTGGGAATTCTAATGACTTCCTCGACAGTCATTAAATTAAAATTATGGAGACCGGTGTATAGTGTTGTAGTTGTTGCAGTTGTTGTTGTTGTCGATTTTGCTAAACACGTCCTATTCGTTCGTGTAATATACGATCACAGTAGTATACTATAATCACAGGCAAACGATTAAAAATCCTTTGCACTATTATATTAGTTTTGTACTGTACACTTGTATAACTGGCATCTACCAAAGTCAATGAATGCTACCATTAATAATTTGGCCGCTGATCATTCTCGTGTCTTGAAGAAGACAGAGAGTACAATTTTGTAAAATAAATGGTTAATTCCTCTTTAATCCTGAAGATGAGGTTTTAGACCTATAATGACACTGAGTTTTACCAGTGCCTTGAGCACCTCTTTGAGCTGTGGCAGACTGGCGCTGCATTTTGTAAAGAACAATTTCACTACTTTTAAGCTGTGCGTGTTTGGCTTTTCTCTTTTGATCTGTTTTTGGTGGATATTGTCCAAGAGCTGAGAGATCACGAAAGTCTATAAAAACGTTAAGAATACGAGAACAACACACGCGTATTGCTTTTCACTGTCATTGCTGCAAGCTTGTTTGAATTTGGAACGTTTCGTTGTGGTTTTTTTCTTGCCATTTTGTCCGAAGAGATTTTAAATGAGCTAAGTTGACGTTGTATTATAATATTTGTAAGGTTATTTATGCAGTTCCGAGCGGTTTTACTGTTTGTGTTTACTGTTGCATTATATTATTTTACGTGATTATTATGAAGCCGTGCGTGACTACTACTGAGAAAATGGTCCGATATTTACCACGTCGTGTCTTAGGACGTAAAGCACGATTTTACTACTAGGCCTACTACTAAGCTTAATTATCTGTAAAATGTGTATGTAAGCTTACGATACTGTACAGTAGGGCCTACTTCGATCTTAGAGAACATCTGTAAACTGCGTTTTTTGCAGTTTTCCGGGTGATCCCGTTAGGACTAAAAGGAAATTGTTTGTATACAATTATCTAAAAACTGCTTTATGTTCAATACTTTTTATGACTATCTGTAAACTGTGTTTTTTGCAGTTTTTGCAATGATTTCTTTAAGACTAAAGAGATTTTTTGTATATAATTATCTGAAAACTGCTTTATTGTAATCCTCGCGTGCTTTTTTCCATCGTGAATGAGCAATTCCACGTCAGTACTGTTGGATTGAATGAACCACCTTAACGTTCCCTAGTTCTCTTCCTTAACGTTCTAGAATGTTGGCATAATATGCACATTATTTTGTGTGGAACTTTCCATAATGTTAACATAATGTGCACATTATTTTGTGTGGAACGTTCCATAATGTTGACATAATGTGCACATTATTTTGTTTGGAACGTTCCATAATGTTGACATAATATTAGCATTATTTTGTTTGGAACTTTCCATAATACTGACACAATATACACATTATTTTGTGTTGAACCTTCATTTTTGTAAATACACGTTTTTTTTTGTTTTTGTTGTTTTGTTGTTTCTATTGTTTTTGTGTGTAGTTTTTACCCCAAAATGAATTCACCTGATGACCTTAATTTATTGGACTAATGCGTTTTTAATTGAGATTTTTCCGCTTGGTTTTTAACTGGTCTGGTCTGATTTGATTTCGTTCGGTGTCTGCTAATTTTAAAACAAAATCTTTCTTTCATTGTTCTGGGATTTCTACTATGACCAGTACCTTTACAAACACGTGTAAATGTGTGTATGTTTATGTGTGAATGAATATGCTTTTTGTTTTATTGGTGTGTACGTTTATGAGTGTGAGTATGGATGTGTGTGTTTTTGTATATTCGTGTGTGTGTATGTGTGAGTGTGTGTGCGTGTTGGTGTGTGTGTGTGTTTGTGTGTGTGTAGAAAATAAAACCTCAAAACCCTGCTAACGTGAACTAAAGTACAGGCTAACTATTTTAAACCATAATATAAACAGTTCATCAAAGTCGCTTTCGATAACATAACCTAATTTAAATTTAAAACATATTACGTTAGATATGGAGAGAACATCACAATTGAACCACTTTGCATTAAGACTAATTTATTAAATGTAAAAAGATTGTAATATTTGTAAACAATGCAATTTTTTTTATATAAGGCAAACTTTGCATAGCAAAATGTGCTATGATCTCAATGTTTTAACGTTCCATTCAGTGTTTTATATGTTGGAAGTAGTTGGGATGTTTTTAGTGAGTAATATTATGATGCTGATTTCGTTGGAGTTCGTTTTGTTTTAATATTACTACTACTGTAGTTCTTGTTCCTTTTTTTCGTTTAGTTTTTGTTTCTCGTATACACAATTATCCATACACATCATCACCACGGTTTACAGATATATTTAAAAAGAATGGTACATTTTTCCACATGTTAATCTGTATTAATTAGAACCGGTAAATTGTCATAATTACATAAACTATTACACGAAACAATTCGTAAAGAATGGTGCAGTTGGATCGTGTACAGAGCTTATAATATGTAGACCTATCCTATATATGTATGTTGTTTGTTGTGTTTTCAACCAAAAATTAAGAATCCAAATAATATAATAATAATTAATTACATAAATCAGTAAGTTAACCTGAGTCACCATTTACATTTATTATTTATATGTTCTTCTTAAGTGTGACTTCTTTGTTTGCTCAAAGCTTATGGGTGTATCTTACTGACTTCGTGAATTTAGCATATAATATGTTTACATTCATTTGTTTTACGATATGCAGATAAGCCTAGTTTCTTCGTACCAATGGGCTGCGTTCAATTTGCTCAAGTTAAACATGTGTATAATTGAATTGATAAATTGTTTGAAAATATATATTTTATTTTACAATTTTATTTTAGAATAATTCGCTAAAGTTGGTTGTTGTTTTTTGTTGATTTTAAAATAATTTAATTCAACAAGTTTACAGAATTAGTAATAAAGTGTGTACAAGTTTGTACGTAAATAAAAAATGAATTCTTTACAAGTATTAATGTTTATTTTAATGTATATTGACCAAGTCTTTAATCCAAAGTGGGCACGGAATAAGCATTGAACTGTTTAAAAAGTGTGTACCTAATTAGAAATGAATTCTCCTAAAAATATGTATGTTAATGTTTAATTTAATGTGCATGTACACATTGATCAAGTTTATATGTTATGATTTCTTAATTGTGAAAGTCATATTACCGTTTTGGTCGAGAAGAAGAGGAAAAAAAAAGAAAACTATAAAAAGAATCTGGAAATAAAAATAAAGAAATCAAAACACAATATAAGAGTGTTATTTATCTTCATGGACATTTTAATTATTCTGATCATAGTTGGCCTTATTAAATTTTAGACTGCTTTTTAGTCTGTCTTTGCTCTGTATTTCTTGCGCTTTTTCTTTGGCTTGGTATTTTATTTTATGAAGAAAAGACAGAGGAGGAAGAAGAAGGAGGAGGAGGTCGAGGAGGAGAAGGAGGAGGAGGAGGAGAAGAAGAAGAAAAAGAAGAAGAAGAAGAAGAAGAAGAAGAAGAAGAAGAAGAAGAAGAAGAAAAAGAAGAAGAAGAAGAAGAACAACAACAACAACAACAACAACAACAACAACAACAACAACAACAACAATACAAATATGAAAACGAAGAGGATGATGATAACGCACACACATACACAATCACACAACCGCACACAATTACACACACAATCACTCAGACGCACTTCTACACACATAAGCATAATTATAATCACGCACAACTCTGAACACACGTGTAAAGGCATCCCTTCCTCTACCTCCCTTCCATACACACACACACGCACACACAACAACAACAACAACAACCCCGCTTCACCTTACATAGGTTACAGTCAGACATAGAAACCAGGCATTTTCGGAAATGACTAAAACGTGTAAGCATTTCTAATCATCCCTGGTTTGATCATCAGTCATTTACAGAAATGCCTAAAAAAAATTCAGGCATTTCCGAGAAATGACTGAAATTCCTTTGTAGTTATTTCCCAATCTGCCTGACTCGTCAGTAGAAATGGAGTATGAGTAGAAGTGCATGGTGGCAGTTTTCAGAGTTCCTGAGCAGACAAGTCAGACATAAAAAGATTACAACAAATAACATTTTGATTTTACACGCAGCACTTGTCTGAAGTTCATTTTGCTAAGTGTTTTGAAAGAGAGAGGAAGAGAGAGAGAAGACGAAGAAACGGAAGATAAGCCAAAAAAAGAAGAAGAAGATTGGAAAAAAACACCTGCATTGCATAATATATTTCAAGAAGAAGAAACTATATTGCTCATTTGAATTCTTTAATAACAAAATAATGACTTCATCACATATCCACACATACAATTTAAAAAAAAGAGTAAAAATGTGCTTTTAGTCAACTTTAATAGGAATGAATTTAAAATCAGATAACGCTGGAGAGAGAGAGAGAGAGAGAGAGAGAGAGAGAGAGAGAGAGAGAGAGAGAGAGAGAGAGAGAGAGGTTCTTTACTATTGACTACATTGTGCACTTTTCCTATCTTTAAGAAAAAGACAAGAATGACTATAAAATCGTAATGGTGCTAGAGAGAGAGAGAGAGAGAGAGAGAGAGAGAGAGAGAGAGAGAGAGAGAGAGAGAGAGAGAGAGAGAGAGTGGGAGAGAGAGAGAGAGAGAGAGAGAGAGAGAGAGAGAATGGGAGAGTGGTTCTTTACTAGAAATCATCGCTTATGATTATTGTATCAGACAGAGAGAAAAAGAGAGAGAGGCAGACAGAGAGAGAGAGAGACAGAGACAGAGACAGAGTGACAGAAACAGAGAGGGAGTTCAAATAATATGACGACTTAAGATCGTTGATCATCTGAAAGTATTTCTCTTTAAGAATTACAAACTTCTGTCTACGTATGTTCGAAATAACTCTTTTTGCAGCCCTGAAAATGAAAAAAGGTCCCACTAGCCTTTGGCTAGTTAGTAACTTCAAAATTTTACTATCCAAACTAAAAATTTTACTAGCCAAACTAAAAAAAAGTTCATTTTAGCGCAATCGCATTTGGCGACTAAAGTTTTTTTTTTTTTAGTTGCCAATTGTTTTTTTCACTAGCCATGGCGACTAAATTAGTCGCCATTTTCAGGCCTGTTTTGGCATTTGAATTCCATGTTAACAAGTACAATTCTTGCTGGTCCACTCTTATTTGACTAAAACACCTCTGACTGGGTTCACAACGTAGCTGTAAACGGTATTTGTAGCATTGTACACATTGCAATGTTTTGAACAGGTGACTAGGTGAACAGTTGCATTATTTTGTATGAATTGTAATTATTTGCTGTAATCTTTTCCTGTCTGACTTGACTGCTCACAAGCTGTGAGAACTGCAACCATGCACTTCTACTCATTCACCACTTTTACTGACGAGTCAGGCAGATTGGAAAATAACTAGAGGGGAATTTCAGTAATTTTCCGAAAATGCCTGAATGTTTCAGGCATTTCTGTAGACTGATCAAACCAGGGATTATCAGAAATGCCTACAAGTTTTATTCATTTCCGGAAATGCCTAGTTTCTAACTTTGTAGCATAAACACATACACATAAACACCCACACATAAACATACACATTAAAAAACAACTTATTCACAGTCAGTTTTATTTAACTTCCATTTCAGGAACAATCCATATTGTTTATTTTATTTTATTTAATTCAGCTTAATTTGATTTAAATTAATTTGATTTCATTTTATTTTGTTTTCTTTTTTTATATTTTATAGACGTTCGTATATAATTATGAAATTTCCTTCATTATTTTCTGTTCCTTAATTTGTGTTTTTATTTATTTCTTCTCAGGGGTAGGCTGATGTATTCCAAGGAAGAGATGATGGCTATGATCAGCAAAGATGACAACTGATGATGTTGAGGACTACAGCAATGACTACTTGACCTACACGACGACCACGATAATAATGCATTATGAATACAGCTGTCGGCGAAGGATTCACACTGACTTTCAAAATGATTCCATGATAAACATATGATCACACTGACTGTCAAAATGATTCCATGATAAACATATTATCACACTGACTTTCAAAATGATTCCATGATAAACATACTATCACACTGACTTTCAAAATGATTCCATGATAAACATATTACCACAATGACTTTCAAAATGATTCCATGATAACATACCACAATGAATTTGACTTTCAAAATGATTCATAACATTTACTTGTACATGATGAAGCTGTCACACAACCCTGAGGACAATGGTGATGCTGTAAGACGTACTATCATATTGTAATGTTTTGCTTTTCTTTTCTTTTCTTTTCTTCCGTAACTCTTTTTAAAGGGTCCCAATTCCAAGACTGTTTATTTTAGGCGAAAACGGGTTTACCATAAAATTGGCATTGTTATTATACTAGCCTTCATCGGGCTAGCCTTTGGACTACACGCACACGCCGATGTGGGTCGTTTAGGATCCATACTTTTCACGGAAGGATTTTGGTGATTATTCCTACTTCCGACTTTGTGGGTCGTTTAGGACCCACGCTTATGTGTAACACAGTTTGACACATCCCCATTGCCTGATCACCAAAAGCTAATGGACATCATCAACGACTATGGTTTCGAGCGCGAGCAGATGGTGATGTGTTCTACAAGGCTCGACTTGTTAACAAACGCCCCAGAACTTATCCAACGTATCGAACCATGTACCTTGACTCTCAGACCACACATCGTGTACGCGGAGTTCAACATCCATGTGCAAAAGGAAAAGCCAGTGTTCAGGTCAGTTCCTCTAAACAACAGAGCCGATTGGGAAGGTCTCAGAGTAGACGTCAGCAGCATCCCCTCTTAAATTGGCGACCTTAGGCTAGTGCCCAGGGTGGGTCCTTGGTTAGGTGCTCATGGAAGTAGTCCCAGACCAAGCTTCTTGAAGCCCTCCAGGCCTGTATCTCGCACAAGCAGACTTAACTTCTATCAGCAAAAGTCATCAGCCTTAGATAACATCTACTACCCACCGACTCATTAACAGGCGTGAGAGGGCGTACAGGCAACGGAGGAAGACTGGCTCCCCTGAAACCCTATGATGAAACGATCGAAGAAGCGCAGTAGAGAAACCCAGCGCCACATCCGCCGAACCTACTGGAATTACGTGAACAGCACTTTTTATTTATTTATTTGCCCTTTTAAATGTGCTGGTACATGGTGCAGCGATTTGTAGGGCTGGTAGTCTACAGCATTAGGTCCAGCAGCTCCACACATTGTTGCGCCTATAGCAATTAGGCGTAGATTATTCTGTACACAATATACTTTTTTTAACGCCAACATGGACAACACGTAATCCCTTAGTAACAACCAATAGCAGCAACTGAATGAAAGTACTGGCTGCTCAACCCAAGACGAAGAAGAACAGTCAACAAAGTACCCGGAATGTAGTACTTGCTCATGTTGGAGTTGAATTCCTCCAATGTTTCCTTGTTGCCATCAAAACTCAGGCATGCCAGAAGAATCTCTTTTTAAAATGTATGGGTTCTAAATTACCCACATCGTCCTGCCAGGACAGAAATATTGGCTTTTCTTTCTCTGTAAAATGTATGAGTCCTAAACGACCAACACAGCCGTTTGTGTGTATTTGAACATCAGACATTGTTTATTTGTTTATTTTCTCACCAATCAGTATTAGAATGTGAGGAAATGTGCTGTTTTTAGGAGTTTGATGAATATTTAAAGTTTGACTGAAAAATTCCCAAATAGTTCAGGAGATATTTACAGTTAAACAGCCTTCTGGGTCCTGAAGGACCCACATAGCCCATTGAAGGTTAAACAAATGATACAGCGGGCTTACGTTGCTCAAACTAAACGCTGACGTTTGATTTTTTTTGGGGGTGGGGGTCCGTTTTTGTTATGATAGGGAGTGATTTCCCTTGTTTTACGGTTGCACCAATACCACAGCCCTGTGACCTTTGACCCTATTTGTGAATGAACCACGGGGCGTCAAGAGTCGTCTTTGATGCTTGGAGTAGGGTAGGGTCTATTGAAGCCACCTAAAACGGAAAAGCTTACCAACAATCTTCTTGTTTTAATGGTTTCTGTCTCTTACCGGTTTAAGCCACCTAAAACGGAAAAGCTTACCAACAATCTTCTTGTTTTAATGGTTTCTGTCTCTTACCGGTTTTGGTGGTTTTAACCTTTGGAGAGAAGGGCCATAAAGGATCCACCTATATCAGCCCTGACGAGACTCCATGAACTGGGTTTTTCTTGGAATACCTTCTCCCTCAACGGTCTCAACTTTGCACGGATGTGTGGTGTGGCCATGGGCACAAAAATGGGGGTCCTAGCTATGCATGTTTGTTCATGGGTTACCTGGAGCACCAGATCTATCAGCAGTAAACCAAACCTATTCCTAAGATCTACAAGCGGTTTATAGATGATGGCCTCGGAACAACCTCGAGAACTACTGATGAACTCATGGAGTTCATCAGCTTCACACAGAGTTTCTCCCGACCATTAAATCCACATATGAAATCTCTGGTGAATCTGTGACTTTCATTGACATAAAACTGTCCTTGAAATTTTGCTACATCTCCACATCAGTTCACTATAAACCAATTGACTCGCACTCGTACCTGTATTACCGCTTATCCCATAACTCGTCAAACAAGACCAGCATTCCATATTCTGTTTGTTTTTGTGTATTATGATTAACACGCCTCTGCACTGACAGTGGTGAATTTGACACCAAGTCTTCTGAAATTTCCAACTTTTTCCCGGCAAAGTACTACCCGACATAGGTAATCGCTGAGGCTATTGACAAGGTGAGGGGCATTTCACGCAAACAGATCTTGCGTGGGTCACAAATCAGGCTGTCCAAACAGAAAGCACGGTGCGGCAGATCGTCCGATTGTCAGTTTCCTATACCACCCTGGTATTCACAGGTTGCGTCAAATTCTGTGACCTAATTGGTCCATCTTACGGGACCGCCCACAGACTGCTCAGATCTTCACAACCCCACCTCTCCTAGCCAACAAGAGTGACACAAACCAGGAGCAACCAAACCCAAATTGCTGGCTCTTACCCCTGTGGCAGGAAGAAGTAGTCAACTTGTTCATTTATCTGCAATCATACAGATATATGTGGCCCCAAATCAAACTTCACAATAGGAAGTACATTCACATGCCAGACAGTGAATGTCATCTACATCCTTCACTACACTTTGTAGACTTCAGTGTTGTTTTTGGACAAAGGAGAAACAGGCCGTTATTATCGGAGCGATTTGACGAACATTTGTCAGACATTAGACACAACAGAGAAGGCGTTAGCACGTTACTTCAACCAACCCTGCCACGGTGTCCAGCATCTACATGT
>CM072514.1:34291266-34316266 GCA_036898135.1 Oncomelania hupensis
AGAGAGAGTTCAGACTATTTCTATTTCATTAAATACAAATTTTGCTCGTATGAAAGGGATGGGGGATACAATGGGAGTTAATATACAGAGCAATAAATCCTAAAACCAAATATAGAAGAAAGCATGCTTATAATAATTTCTTTGCATGCAGGCTGAAAATGTAGTAACAAGAGCTGGACCCTAACGGGTGCAGAGTTCCTCCGCGTGCTGTCACACACACACACACATCTCCCCCATCCCCAACACACTGTATTTTAATCAATAAAGAAGAAAGACAAAAATGGAACAGAAGTTGGTAGGGTTCACAATTTTGATTACCAACTTTCAAAGAAATCCGTCCGTCAGAGAAAAGTGTGCAAAATAAATGACTAAATGAAAATAAAGCTATTGTGTCATCAGGCTGACGTCACAAGTTTACATAAGTTTTGACTAAGGCTCAACGCACCTGTACACTCTCATTAGCTACAAAGTTTAAAGTAAATGTTGAAAAAAAAAATTAGGGTGACGTTGTCTAGGTTACTTCACTCGATTTACATAAGTTTGGTTTTTCGTTGGCGGCATATGTATATATCAAATTTGAACCAAATCCCCCCAGTAATTTTGGAGATAATAGGATTAGCAAAAACCAACAAACTGATGACGTCACACGACGACCTCACTCCAAATACCATAGTCTAGTTTAAGGTTCAAGGCATCTGTACACTATAATTACATAGGAAGTCAAAAAAAAATTATGTTAAAAATGTCATCACGATGATTACTTCACTCGATTTCCATAAGTTTGTTTTATATTGGAGGCACAAGTAAAGTTTAAATACATACCACACTGGAACCAAATCCCTCCAATAGTTTGGGAGAAAATAGGATAAGAAAAAAATTTTGACGTCACCATGATAAGCATATATTTTGTTCATCTGGTAGGGATCACTATTTCCTAACTAAATACAAAGTTTCCAAGAAATTCGTCCATTAGTTTTATAGAAAAGTGCGCAAACATTACCTCCGGAGGCAGACCGCCGGTCGGAAGGACATAGTCAAAAGCAATAGTTCCCAAAGCTTTACAGCTCGGGAACTAATAAAACAATAAACGGTTAAAACAAATGGCAATATAAAAGTTCTAGATTGTTCAGTTCGTTTCCCATTCCAGTTTACGCATACCTACTCATACATACGTGACTTCAAACCAACAATGAGAGAGAGAGAGAGAGAGAGAGAGAGAGAGAGAGAGAGAGAGAGAGAGGGAAAGAGAAAGGGAGAGAGAGAGAGAGAGAGAGAGAGAGAGAGAGAGAGAGGTGCATGTGCCATGAGCGTTGCGCTGATGCTTGCAGAATTTGTATGATACGCTTGCTTCAATCATCATCATCATCATCATCATCATCATCATCATCCATCATCATCAGCAGCAGCAGCAGCAGCAGCAGCAGCAGCAGCAGTAGCAGCAGCAGCATCACCATCATCATAGTCATCATTCATTGGTATTACCTTCATTGTTATTATTTGTGTTTTGCATGGTCGGAGGTAACTTTTCCAAAGTATTCCTTTTGATGAGGGGGGGGGGGGGAGAAGGGAGAGAGGCGTAGAGGGAGGGAGGTGGAGGAATAAAATTTATTATATCTTATGTCTAATGTCTTCTGTCAATGTCGTTTACATAATTATATAATGAATCTAAATAGTATCTAAATTTCACAGCATATCAAACAGCCCACGCGGGAGTAGCGTTGCTCTTCCTGCAGCCTGTGGCGCGTCCAAACCCAACCTACCTAATAATAGTTGTGGTTTTGAAATTTTGCTGTGGGAGCAAACCGGAGCACCCGGAGAAAACCCCCGAGACGTTGCCGAGTCGAAAGTAAATAATATTCGGAGAAACATAACGCCCAGATGCTGGATCGATCCCACCACACCTGTCAGGCACCATTGGTTTCTGGCCTGTGGGCAAGGCCAGTTAGTCCCGCCTTAGACCACTCAGCCACAACGCTCGCTCATAGATGTTTAAGTCCCTAAAACGCTTCGACAGGAGTTACAACTACAAGTCAATTTGTCCGCTGAAGGAGAATTAGAACAAGAAAGAGAAGAGCAGACCAAAAAGTACATAGTCTATGTAAGCCAGAGACTAGATTAGCCAAAGTAATCCTTAGGGTGGATTAAAATAGCTTCCATTTTGTCCAACATTCCAAGGTGTATATTGTATTCTTACTGATGACGTACCAAGTTTTAATTACCATCGCGTGCGCACTCAGATCATAAAAAAAAAGTTTAATACAAAAAGACAAGGGAACTTCAGTTTCATCCGTAAATAGATGTTGTTGGTCATTTAATATTTTCCTTTTGTGCAAGAGAAACTTCGTCAGTTTGGTACAAACTAGTACAAAGTATATTGATTGCATGCAGGAGGTTTAAAGGGATTAATATTCACACATTCTAGCGTTGCATTTTTTTTTCTTCTCAAATTTACAGTAAGGTGACGTTAAGGCCCCTGCCACTTGGATAAGAAATAAGATAAACCCAAAATCTTACGCCAGAGTCTCGGTTTCGAACCCCGCTATAGACGGACTTACGTGACTTAGGTACGAGACCTTTCAGGACACCGAGGGCTTTCTCCGGGTACTCCGGTTCCCTCCCTCCCTTCAATAATGATATTGGATGCTTTTAATCTAAATAAATAAATAAATAAAATACAAGTTGCTTTATATTCCGACTTCTGTAATAGAGATCTCTTCAGATCGCCTCGTTTTGAGTTCGATTTGAGAAAAGGCGCTTGATAGCTTCGTGCATTATTATTATTATTATTATTATTATTATTATTATTATTATTATTATTATTATTATTATTATTATTATTATTATTAAAATATAACCCCTTTCAAAAGTGCGGGTTTGATACTACAAATCGATCAATTCGTTTAGTGTTTGTATTTATTTATATCATCAATTCAGGGGTGATTAAAAATAATAATAATAATAAAAAGCACCACAGTAAAATGTACAGTTAGCACGGCACTATATAGCTATTCGTTTAAATACCAAAGAAAGAGAAGTGCTCCAGGACAATTCAAAGCTTAGCAGTCGGTTTTGAGCAGCGAGTGCCCATTATATCATCCGTGAATGTGACGAACTACGAAGCACATTCTCAGTTAAATTCATTGTCACATAAAAAATTCTCCCTTCCCCCAACACAAACACACACACACACACACACACACACACACACACACACACACACGCACACAATCCTTTAAAAAAAATCTCCCAAATAAAATAACATAAAAATCCTTTTTAAAAAAATCATTGGGACCCATGCTCTTTAATATGCAGACATCGTATGCTTTTGTGCAAGATACGGGGGATCCGTTTCAGCAATCGTATATGACGCGTGGGTTCAAAGGTGCAGGCTTACTTTTGATGTCATACAGTAAAGGGACTAATACACGGCTCTAGGATATCAACGGGCCATTAACCCATCGGCAGAGCACAGGTTAAAGTGTGTTTGAAGTCAAGATAAAAATAACGAAAAGAGTGAAACTGAGCAGATAAGCGTCTTTTTGGAAACTGAATAGATTAGTTCCTCACTATTTTATTATAATGTTCACGAGCAAACGCGCAGTCTCGAACTATTTCTAATTGTGTGTGTGTGTGTGTGTGGGTGTGTGTGGGTGTGCGTGTGTGTGTGTGAGGGTGTGTGTGTTGTATTTATTTTAATTTAGTTTTTTTTACTTGCATGTAACTAATTCCTCCCTCCTCCAAATTGATTTTTTTTTCATTGTTTTAGATTGCTTCAGGCTTACCTTTATAATCGACAGCTACTATATTGCTTAAAGTTTACTCCTGGATGCAAACATCTGTTTCTCGTTAGTTAGTTCATTCATTTATTTCCATATTACTTTTTTTTCTCCCCGTTTCTTGTATTTCTTGCCTGTTATACAACAGTTTTATGTTTTTCTTTTTTAGTGTTGAGATGATTAAGTACTATACGTCTGTTTTTCTTACTTTGTACTGGTTCCTGTTCGCCAGATACGTTTCATTGTTGTCATTTCTCAGAGGGTAGCACTTATTTAAGCTTTGCTTTTGTGTGGCCTTTATGCTCTCCATGCTTTGTTTGTTTGTCCCGTCAATAATAAAATTCTATTGAAACCAAGATAAAAATGGCGCAAGAAAAACAACAAAAATTTAAACAATTGTAAATTCCCACTATGAGGTTACTATTTGTTTATAATTATATCCACACCTTGTGTGTGTGTGTGTGTGTGTGGGTGGGTGGGTGGGTGGGTGTGCGTGTGTATGTGTGTATGTGTGTGTGTCTAAAATTTGCTAACATTGCATGTTAACTTCGTGCTCGACCAGTCAACAAAAGGCTGCCTGATAAACAGCCACCGGGTTATCGATTGTTGTTGTTTGTAGATTATAGTCACACGACACTTTCGCATATAGGTGACTACTGGACCGATTTATACTGACACCAGCGGGCCAGTTGTTGGTAAAGGGGAAAATAATATGATCACACGTTGACCAATGCGGGATTCGAACCAGCGACCTTTCGGTTACTAGCAAGACGCTCTTACCAACTGAGCTACCCGGCCTAATAGAGGGGGGGTTATCGACTTACCGCCTTTAGAATTTATACTGTATAACGTATACAGGCTGGGAAAACCGGTAGTTATAATAATTATGTGTGTGGCGCAAAGCAATTACAGTATTAGTGGCTTTTCTGTGGCTGTTTCTATGCGACTACGATCTTTTGGTCTGTATAAATATCGTTTGACGCGTACTGACTTAATTTTTAGGAAAATCGTGAGGTGGCGCTTTAAAGAGGACGGACTGTCTTTTATAAGCTGCGTACACACTTATTGGAGAACTTTCACCTCAATAGCGCGGTTGTATAAACCCGTAATATGATCATGCGATCTAGTGTAAAGTAACATTTGACCTTAAATATCACTTTCGATTACGCTATACAATGTTTATTTTTTTTAGGGGGGGGGAGGGGGGGAAGGGGAGTGGTGAGGGGAGGTTGGTGGATAGATGGGTGGGTGGGTTGAGGGTGGGCACAATAAAGAAAAAAAGATCTCCGACTCACTGTAAGCAAACTGAAGGATTTATAATGCCATATGACAAGAGCGGTTAGGCTTACATAAAAGACATGGGTATAATTATAATAGTCTGTATTCATTCTCCAATTTCTATTCCTTTTCCAAATATTAGTAGGCTTAGGCTTACACTTTTTAAAATACATATTGTACGATTTTATATTTTTTAAACTGGAGAAGAAAGTGGAGTTGGGGTTTTAAAAAAGTAACTCTTGTAATAGTACTAATGCTGTTAAATGAAATGTAATTCAAGCTGACTTGATTGTGTAAGTTATCGTCTCTTCTCTGTAGGCTATTGGCCAAAGGAAATTAATGCATTGAATATTTGAACTTTGATTTACGACAATAATATATAAAAAAAATAAATGAACTGGCTGTATTTAAAGATACATTTTCTATGTTGTTGGTTTCCCTCCCCCCTCCCCCCCCCTCTCTCTCTCTCTCTACCTCTCTCTCTCTCTCTCTTTCTCTCTGACAGACGAAAATGTGAATATATGAGTTGAATGTAAAATATTATTTAGTTTACAATTATGAAGCTGTTTATCTTGTAATTTTTCTTTCTTTTCTTGTGTTGTCAAAGCATTTTTGATCAAGAACCATACTCCAAATTTCGGTCAATCAATCAATCACTTTATTCCCCAACTTTTCTGTTCCTGTCATATACAATTTACATGGTGATAAGTTAGTGGCCTTATGGTTCATTCACTGGAGTACCCCAGTTGGGATGCCGGGGTTTTCTTTGTAAATAGTATCACCACCTTGTGGAAATTTAGTGCTGTAAATTAGTCTACTACTTTTTTTGGTCATTCTCATTTGTTCTTTCTCGTTCCTAATCTGTTCTATCAATCTACTATCTTCTTTGCTGGACCAGTTACCTACCTTTTTTCTTGAAAACTCTCCCAAATCTCTTTATTTGGGTATGGTGTATGTTTGGTCAGCTTGGGGATATTGGACACTTTCTGCCAAAGGGTCTTTAGGGCTTTCTCTGGTATTATTATTTAACACTTTCTATGGTATTATTATTCCTAGATCGCATCATGTCAGATGCCCTTGCAGATCACGACGGCACAGTCAGCACAGGGGATAGAGCAATCTCCAACCTTCGTTTTGCGGATGACATTGATGGATTGGCTGGAGAGGAACAAGAACTTGAATAGCTGGTACAGAGGCTTGACACCACCTTCAGAGCCTATGGAATGGAAATAAGTGCAGAGAAGACCAACATGATGACCAACAACCCCAATGGCATCAACACGGACATCAAAGTCTAAGGCCAATCCCTCAACACAGTGCATAGCTTCAAATCTTTAGGAGCCATTGTATCAGACAATGGGTCCCGACAGGAAATGCTCTCCAGGATCACACAAACAACTGCTGCCCTGGCAAGGTTAAAGCCAATTTGGAAAGACAGGACCTTCAGTCTACATTCCAAAGTAAGATTGCTGCGCTCCCTTGTCATCTCCATCTTCCTAAATGCTTGCGAAACATGGACCCTTACAGCAGATCTACATCGAAGAATACAAAGCACGAAGATGAGGTGCTACAAAAGACTTCTGGGTATTTCCTATACCCAGCACATCACCAACGACCAGCTATTGGACAACACGATGACCTGCTCACTGTGGTGAAGAAACGGAAACTCCGATGGTATGGCCACGTCACCAGATTATCGGGCCTTGCAAAGACCATCTTGCAAAACACAGTGCAAGGAGGTAGAAGAAAAAGGAGACCAAAAAAGAGGTGGGAGGACAATATTCGAGAATGGACGGGTTTGACACTGAGCGAAGCCATGAGGATTGCTGAGGGCATAGAAAGATGGAGTACGCTTGTTAAACGATCATCTGTGGTGCCCGTACGACCTCCGAGTTACGGAATAGGATAGGGTAGGATAGGACGGTAATATTATTTAGCAATGTAGGCATTTTCTAGGTATATGTTTGGTTAATATTGTATAATGATGTTTATATTCTATCTTGTTTTTTTTTTGTAAAGGAGGTTCTATGAATTATAGTACAATTTCAGCGTCCTCTACATGGGATGCCTATATTGTAAAGTGACCGGCTGGTGGAATGTCTTCAGTGTTTACCATTAGGGTTTTTTAACAGATCTTTTCTATGGATCAGGGGTGAGCCCTCCTTCAACCAAGCGGTGGTCCTGATTCGGCTATTTGCAGTCAGCTGGATCCTATAAACAATGACTAACTAAATTTGCCATAGCTTGCCGAATTCAGAACGTATTTATTTCTTAAATTCATGGTAAACTTCTTTGCATAATGGCCTTTGTTCATTTTGTCAATAAGGTTTAGGAACATAGGTTCGAGATCTAAGAACCTCGAAAACCATGGTTCTTGAAACTCCACGAACCTTCCTGAGAGAGAGCGAGAGAGCGAGAGAGAGCGAGAGAGAGAGAGAGAGAGAGAGAGAGAGAAATTTGAAATTTGACATTTGAAATTTATTTATTT
Source organism: Oncomelania hupensis (assembly GCA_036898135.1). Lineage (NCBI taxonomy): Eukaryota > Metazoa > Mollusca > Gastropoda > Littorinimorpha > Pomatiopsidae > Oncomelania > Oncomelania hupensis. The sequence goes on from CM072514.1 coordinate 34,298,809, forward strand.
CGATAAGGCCAAAGCCCCATTAGAAAGGGAATAATTTACCATAACAACATTTTACAAAGCGCATAGTAACATAATTATAAATATATAAACAATCAATACATTAGCAGAAACATATAAATAAATATATATAACAATCAGGGTAACGCAATTTCCCGAATTTTAAAAGCATGATACAAGTAAACACATACATTTTTAACAATATGAGGTTGTTTTGATGACATTAGCAACTGAAAACGGAATAAACTTGGATTTCTATGGAATTTTATAGGTATTAGCTTCTTTCTGAAATTTATTAGAAAAGGACAAAAAAGTAAGAAATGAATTTCATTCTCCACACCGTTTTTACATAGCTGACAAATTAGATCATCTGGCTTACATTGCCGATATCGATAAAACTGGACCAACAAATCTGAAACACCAAATCGGAATTTTGTCATAATGAATTTCAGATGACTGTCAAGAGGCATACTCAAATATTGAGGAACAACATGAGAGAGAGAGAGAGAGAGAGAGAGAGAGAGAGAGAGAGAGAGAGAGAGAGAGAGAGAGAGAGAGAGAGAGAGAGAGAGAGGACATTCAATTTGGAATCGAGAGAACCCGAGATGGAGAGAAACAGAGCTAAAGACACAGGAAAAATAATATTCCTCAGTCACTTCAAATGATGTTCTCCTCCCAACATTAAATAATCCCAAAATAATATTTAATGGATTTTCACTTTGAACATTTGTATAGCGCGTTTTCCACGCGCTTTGGTAGAAAATGAGCGTAAGATATTTTAAACTTTATATGTACACAAAGCGCTTGGACTCATGGATTACAAACTACGTAAAAGGTATTCATTGTATACGTAAGCAAGCAATTGTAATAAATCTTTCATTATTTGAGAGTAGGCTTTATATTGTTGTTGCCGTTATCAACAGCAAAGGATGTATTGGCAATTGTTTTACAAACACTGATGATATTAACAATTATATGTTATACTGTAAAATAAGGTAGTAATAGAAAATTCCCTGCATTACCTGACTAAAAGAACACTTTGATTAATGTATTGAGTTTTGTGTATGTGCGTGTGTGGGTGTGTTTGTGTGTGTGTGTGTGTGCGTGAGGAAGGGATGAGGGTGTGTTTGATTGTTTGTTTGTTGGTGTGTGTGTGTGTGTGTATGTGTGTGTGTGTGTGTGATAGCGTGCGCGTATGCTTCACATTGAGTAGCAGAGACTGGCCGGATTTACGTCGCTTCTTCGTCACTTCCTCTGCTGATTACAAACAGACTGTATACACCGTCCCGAACTGAAAAATAAGGGGAGATTAGACTGTGCAACTACACCCGGCGTAATATACTACTCAAAATAATTGAAGGGACACTCTCATATTTCATTTGGTTTAATTATTTTTTGCTGCTATCAATAATATCGCTTATATTGCTTATTTCAAAACTTATCATGTACAGTAACATTCAAGACAATCTTATTCTGACAAGTAATCACATGTGTGAGTTTTGAACTTTCTGCACTGAGTTGAAAAACAAACCCAATTTTTACCCCAAAAATGACCCTAATTTACTGTTGTCTTGCTAATAAAGCAAAATTTTGAACATTAAAAAGTGATTTGCACGCGAAAGGCTTGCATTTTGTGAGTTCAGTTCAACAATCGGCGCTTTTTTCTGGGTATAAATGGCAGCGCTTTTGCTGCTTTTTTAACCATGCCCCCAAGGCGACGATTGACTGATGCGGATGGAGGCAGAGCTATTGCATGGCTTCAGGAAGGGTTGGGGGTGAGAGAAGTTAACAGGCGGCTGGGAGTGTCCAACTCCGTTGTCCAAAGGCTGCGGGAGCGCTTTAACAACACTGGAAGCGTCCAAGAACCAAGAAGGTCCGGACGCCCCCGCGTTACCACTGCAAGACAAGACCATTTCATCACTCTGTCAGCTCTGAGGATGAGGTCCGCTACAGCAAACACCATCAGAAGACAGCTTCATGCAGCCAGCAATGTTAACGTCAGCGACCAGACAATTCGCAACCGTCTACACGAGGCAAACCTGCGATCAAGACGACCAGCAGTACGGCCTTTGCTCACCCCAGCTCACCGTGCAGCGCGTTTGGCCTGGGCTCGGCGTCATTTGGTGTGGACTGGGCAACATTGGTCAAGGGTGCTCTTTACAGACGAGTCTTGGTTTTCCTTGTCTTTCAACGACCGTCGAGTGAATGTTTGGAGGCGTCCACGGGAGCGTTTTGCTGATGCGACGGTGCGCGAGCATGGCCGCTTTGGTGGTGGATCTGTCATGATGTGGGGTGGCTTCGCATTAAACTTCAGAACACCCCTGCTCCAAATTCATGGCAACTTAAACGGTATTGGCTACAGGGATGACGTCCTACAACCTAGGGTTCTCCCAGCTCTACGGGCCATTGGGGAAGGTGCCATACTACAGGACGATAATGCCAGACCCCACCGAGCGCGTATCGTCAATGACTTCCTGCAGCAACAGCACGTCATAAGGATGGATTGGCCGGCTCTATCACCCGATTTGAACCCCATATAACATCTGTGGGATGTCTTGGGTCGACAGACACGGGCAAACCTCCCTTCAGGAGCTAACCTTGAAGTTCTGGCCCAAGTTCTCCAGCAAGAGTGGTTGGCCATCCCAGGAAACATCCTCCATAACCTGATACGGTCCATGAGACAACGATGCCAAGACTGCATTGATGCAAACGGTGGCCACACCCGATACTGACTCTATAGATTTTTGGTTTCTAAAGTTTTGATTTTGTAAATGAGGGGTATGTCCAGTTAAACTGAATTTACTCGAATTTTAAGCGACTGATGTCTCAAATCTTTTTTGTTGTTGATGCAGAAATGATTGCAATAAAATATGATGAACTAATAGATTGAATTCGTGTTTCTGATTTAAAGAGAGACCCATATGTCCAAGTGGCCCTTGTATTATTTTGATTAGCATAGGTAGGCTCTGCGACAAGCAGCGGAGATTGGAGAGAGGCGAACGTAAGCCTTGACCAATCTCATCTACGCAGCGTGAGCCGAGTCAGTGAATGTGTACAATCATTAATGGACAATGGATGGGCTTTTAGTGTCCACAAATCTATAAGCGTAAGCTTATATATGGCGAATGGCTGATTTTTATATATTAAAAAGATACATTCATGAATTAATCAATGGGCTCCTGTGTAACGATAGAATGAGAGAGAGAGAGAGAGAGAGAGAGAGAGAGAGAGAGAGAGAGAGAGAGAGAGAGAGAGAGAGAGAGAGCACAAAAAACGATAGTATGAGAGATGAGAGAGAGATGAGAGAGACAGACAGACATACAGAAAGACAGACAAACAGAGCTCTTTGAAAACGGAATTATAAAGATAACATTCTTTTAAAAAAACCGGGGGCGTACAAAATTGTATCCTGTCACAATTTACGGATAAAATTTCAGGTCTTTTTATACACGACATAAACAGGTATTGAGGTGGGGTAGATTTCATTTGAACTATGCCGGTGTGACATCCTCACAGTTCCTAGTATCTTAGCTGGGCTGGGAGCGAATGGGAGCATTCTGATTGGTCGACGCGTTACAAAATTCGACGCATGCGCACAGTGCTATCATAGTCTTCGTAAGGTTTAGGGTTAAAGTTTGGGTTAGAGTTAAGAGTTTAGGGTTAGGGTTAGGGTTTGGGTTAGGGTTAGGGTTATGACGCCTAAGAACTTCGTGAAAAAGCCGTCCCGACATGACCTGGCGCATGCGCAAATGCGCTCGGATAAACTAGGAGACCCGGAACTTGAAGGATGTGACATATTTTCAATCTACATAATGAGCACATTTTCATGGACCGAAAAAAAAAGAAGAAAAAAAATAATAAGAAAAAAAGAAAAAAGCCTACAGGACGATTATTTTGTGACACCACCCACGCAAGCCACTCGCTGCCACGCACCTTCCCCCCCCCCTCCCCGTCACTCCTATCCAACCCCTCATAAACCCTATCTTCCCATCCACCCCTCTCCCCCTCTTCCTCCCCTCTTCACCGCCCCCTCCCATCCCAAAAAAAAAAAGAAATCAACAAACTTTGTAAAAAAAAAAAATTAAGAACTTTTACCGAATGATAAAACGAGAAAATGAATGATGGCATTTATTCCACAATCGCGAGAGCAGATGAGTAATACTTGTAAACCTCCCAGATGTTCCGCGTACTAAATGGTTAACTTTAGATAAATAGATACTTTAGATACTTTTAAATGATCAATGTATGGATTCCTTCATTTCTGCTTAGTCTTTTGCATTAGTCCTAAATCGGTTTTACAATGTTTGCAGTAAGCCTCAAGCTTATACACAATCAATGCTTAGCTAGTAGCACAATTCATAGGGCGCTGGTTGAATAGGCCAAAGATTGCGGGCTCGAACCTTGCTGGGGACAGACTTACGTTACTTAGGTTAGAAGATTGTTCAGGTCACCGAGGGTACTCCGGGTTCCTCCCTTACCTTAAATAATGATATTAGATGCAGTCAATATAACTTTCACAAATGAAAATTGACTTCTCTTCCGCCTTCACGTAATTTCGATCTATTGAGATCGCCGAGTTTTGAGCTCGATTGAAATAAAAGCGCGTTATAGGATTCTGAATACAGAAGTTATCTTAGCCCCAGTAGTTTACCCAGCTGTGAAGGGGTACTGGGATGTGTTTAGAACCTGGAAAGGTACAGCAGAGTGGGAGAGGGGATAGACACCGCTCTCATTAAACTGGACTAGAGAAAAGGGATGTCCCAAAAGCTTCCCTCCCCAACGACTGAAAGGTTACATGGACACCTTTAACCTTAGCCCAGGTACAGACTCCCAACGTCTGCCAGCATAGTTAGCTTCCTGGACAGCTTCGCCCTCTAGGTCCGGTAGGCACTGGTCTTCAGCAAGGAAGGTCATAGCCGGATGCAGTCCTATTCGACTTTGTAGAAGCCGTCGTCATTGAGAGACAAGAGAGAAAAAAAAAAAAAAAGAGAGAGAGAGAGAGAGAGAGAGAGAGAGAGAGAGAGAGAGAGAGAGAGAGAGAGAGAGAGCAAAGAGCGTATGATAGAAAGAGGGGGAACTTGGTCCAGAACCGCGAGACGGAAGATACGAGTTACGCTCCCTTGTCGACATGCTAAAAATGGCTCGTGGCAGAAAGACAAAATGCGACCGAGTAAAACAGGGCGGTGACTTTTGCACAGCCATCAATTGCCGTAATGCCAGATACAAGAAAAGTTGTGATGGGAAGTCCTTTTTCAAATTTCCAAGAGACAAAGAAAGGTAAATTGCAATCGAAAAACTTCTTTTTTGTGTGTTTACATAGGCCTAAACCAAGACTGCTGCAGTGTTGTTAAAACAATCGGGGAGAGGCTTGAATGATTCATGTTATATCTATTCTATGTGCTAAAACAAAAACTGTTTGCTTGCTGACAGTTTACGTTCAAAAGGTCGCTCACTGTTTACGTTGTTTCTAGGTTGTTTGACTATTATATTTGTACTTACATTTCAAAAGTATATGTTGTCAGATTGGCAGTTTGACTTCGTCAAACTGCTTATGTTAACAAGTTAAATTGGACTAAGTCTGTTTTCTCCTCGTGATCAAATACTGTGCAAGATAACCCCTTACCTAGGCACAAAAATGGTCCTTGATCTGTTGTAATCCCTTTTCGTTTGAGTGTAAACGGGAAAAAATGTAATGTAGAAACTCAGTCCTTGTTCTGATCTGTGAATTTCTGCGCATTAGATCTATATTGCGTGGAATGTTGTAGTCTAGGTTCTGATTGTTCTGTCTGATTAATTAATTATTTTCCATGAAGTGACTGATGTTATTAAGCCAGTGATGTGGGAGGTGAGAGGGTTGGGGGTTAGGGGGACACCTGATATAAATTAAATTCACAATATTAGTGAAACATTTTGTTATTATGCTTTATTGTGATTAATTGATTAAATGACAGAGCTCTCTCTTCCCCCAACCCCCCCTCTCTCTCTCTCTCTCTCTCTCTCTCTCTCTCACGATTACGGATTTACACAGTTTCGGATAAATGAAATAGTCTGTCATGCATATTTTAATTTTAAAACATCTGTCGTTGATTAAAAAATAATAAATTCCAGGGCAGAAAACGAACCTATGACATACACACATAAGCAGCATAAAAGCACATAATAAATGTCAATAAGTAAACATAAACACACAAAAAAACAAAACAAAAAAGACAGCAGTAGCGGAATGTTAATAATAATGATGGTTAAAAGTTTGGTTTTTGCAAACGTTGCCATAAAAATGTTCTTTTGCAATGGCATAGGCTCAATAAGTTACCACGCACAGGAGATTCTGGAGAGAATTTCCTGTCGGGGACCCATTGCCTGATACAATGTCTCCTTTCCTTTGGAGTTTGCTCTACACTCTATGCTGACTGTGCCTTCGTGATCTGCAAGGGCATCTGCCATGATGTGTTCTATGGAGATGTTGAAGAGTGTTGGAGAGAGTAGGCGTCCTTGTCGCAGGCCCATTGTTGTTCTGAACCAGTTTCCGATGGCGCTGTTGTGGAGGATTGCACTGGTAGCCTTGTCATACAGGCTTTTGATGACTTCAGTAATGTTAGGGCTGATGTTGTACAGTACACTCTCATAGTTGCCCGCAGAGTTGCATGCCAGACTCGGTCAAACGCTTTCTTGAAGTCTACAAATACATGATATAGATTTTGTTGGTGCTATAGGTATTTCTCGCAGATCGTTGAAAATCTGTTCAGTGGTACTTCGCTCTGCCCTGAATCCTACTTGCTCTTCAGCTAAGATTTGTTCAGCTTGGGATTTCAACCTGTTGAGTATTATTTTCAGGAGGATCTTGCTGGGATGGCTGATGAGGATGATGGAGCGGTAATTTTCATACTTCTGAAGGTTACCCTTTTTGGGAAGAGTGATGACAAGCGACTGGGTCCATGGTGTAGGCCACTCCCCACTGTGCCAGATCTTTTAACAGATAATGAGGAAGCAATTCTGCTGGTATGCCGTCCACTCCCGTATGGTGAGATAACCCAATGTTGTTACATACTATGGGTTAAATAAACAGCCATATGACTGTGTGATGACCTATTTTTAAAATGTTTTAGCTAGGCATAAAATGACTGTCATGAACTGGCTAGTTTTAACTCTGCCTATCACTATTTAGCCTTGTGTAGTCATTGTAACATTAGAGAGTTAGTATAGTACACAGCAGCAATTAAAGTACACACTGCGAGCCAGACCCTCACAGCCCAGTGACTCAGCACTTGAGCTTTGAATCGGACCGTTTTAACCAATGACCAGCAGGCTAAGCGGGTAGAGCAGGTTCTGATGGGTCAAAACCTACACACAGTTTTGGTCAGTCGTGTGTGAGACGAGGAAGAGTCAACATCTCCATAGCTAGAGAAGTATCTTCACTCATAGACCAGGAAGCAGGACTTTAGAATCTTAGAATTCTCTCAAGTCATCACGGGCCTGAACTTGTCAAACAGGTAAATGAACACACTTCTGTTTCATCGTGATATATTTATATTATTGTTGAAATTATGTTTGTGGAATTTGCTATGCATAAATGTGAATTGTTAATCCGAATTTGCGTGACCATGTGTGTCACGAACTGGCTAGCTTTAACTCTGCACATTTACTATTTAGCCTTGTGTAGTTTTTGTAATAGTAGAGAGTCAGTATATAACACAGCAGACCACACACAGCGAGCGAGCCACCCACATCGCAGTGAGTCAGCACTTGAGCTTTGAATCGGACCGTTTTAACCAATCAGAGCAGGCTCAGTGGGTAGAGCAGTTTGACTGTGTCAGATCTTAGCACAGTTTGAATCAGTCGTGTGTGAAGACGAGGTAGAGTCAACATCTCCACAGCTAGAGAAATCTCTACACTCATAGACCAGGAAGCAGGACTTAGAAATCTTAGAATTCTCTCAAGTCATCACGGGCCTGAACTTGTCAAACAGGTAAATGAACACCCTTCTGTTTCATCGTGATATATTTATATTATTGTTGAAATTATGTTTGTGGAATTTGCTATGCATAAATGTGAATTGTTAATCCGAATTTGCGGGACCACGTGGAAGAGCCTACCACGAGGTGAAACACGACCGGTTGCGCCGCCATGTTGTATCCCGTACGGAACCACTGTTGTTTAACTTATATGTATGTTTGCAGACCAGTGGCTGTACCACTGAATGTTTATATTATTATTAATTCTGTATGTGTATAGTTAGACACGATTGATATTTATGTATGTATAGGAATTTAGAGTTGAGATTCCAGTGGAACCCGGAAGTAGCAGAATGTTCGTCGCTTATGTATAGAGATGTGGAGCTATCACTGAGGGCTACTTTGGCTTTCAGTGAGACGCTCTGCACAAACCGATTATTCAGGGTTGTGCAGAATTTCGTCTCTTATATTACAGACGAGCAGGCGAGCTATCCCGAGCTATCCCCACTCCACAGAAACGACTAGTTGGTTGAGGATCCTCTACCGCACAAGACGGAAAGAGCTGCCTTGAAAGACACCCTGTCAGACCCCACAGCGTGGCAAGGGAACCCAACTACACAACTACAAAGGTGTACCAGAAGCTACCTCACAGAAGGACTTCGACCGCACCATCAGAAAGTTAAGTGTAATCTCCGAAAGTGCACTTAAACTGATCATAACAGGACCACAGTAGTCCAACTCTTCAGAAACTGGAAAACGGACCACAGTAGTCCAAATCTACATGAAATATTATAGCAAGTGCCCGAGGAAGATATAACAGCTGCCTAGACTATCAGCGATCGAACTATTAGCAGTGACTGAGACATTTTAAGTTAGATTAGTACTTAGAGAATCTTGTATAGAGTAGAAGAAATAAATGTGTGATTTTAACTGTTATCAAGTGGCTGGACTACATATGATTCATAGCCGTGTGAAAGCTAGTGTGACAGTAATCTTTTACCATTTTTCTATCTATCTCTGTACCCCAACCTTAACACAGAACGAGCTAAACAAATAAATTTATTAAAGTAATTCATAGGGTGACTTACTAGCCGTTCCCACCGAATAAACGTGAGGGTCCATAATTCCATTGTGCAGAGCCCATAAACCCCACGTGACAATGTGGAACCGCCGAACACGTGGCGAAACACGACCGGTTGCGCCGCCATGTTGTATCCCGTACGGAACCACGGTTGTTTAACTTATATGTATGTTTGCAGACCAGTGGCTGTACCCGTGAATGTTTATATTATTATTAATTCTGTATGTGTATAGTTAGACACGATTGATATTTATGTATGTATAGGAATTTAGAGTTGAGATTCCAGTGGACCCCGGAAGTAGCAGAATGTTCGTCGCTTATGTATAGAGATGTGGAGCTATCACTGAGGGCTACTTTGGCTTTCAGTGAGACGCTCTGCACAAACCGATTATTCAGGGTTGTGCAGAATTTCGTCTCTTATATTACAGACGAGCAGGCGAGCTATCCTGTGCGCCCCACTCCACAGAAACGACGAGTTGGTTGAGGAGCCTCTACCGCACAAGTCGGAAATAGCTACCCGGAAAAACACCCTGTCAGACCCCACAGCGTGGCAAGGGAACCCAACTACACAACTACACAGGTGGACCAGAAGCTACCTCACAGAAGGACTTCACACTCACCATCTAGCAGTTAAGTGCAAAAACAAAGGTGCACTTAAACTGATCAGAACAGGACCACAGTAGTCCAACTCTTCAGAAACTGTAAAACGGACCACAGTAGTCCAAATCTACATGAGATATAATAGCAAGTGCCCGAGGAAGATATAACAGCTGCCTAGACTATCAGCGATCGAACTATTAGCAGTAACTGAGACTTTATAAGTTAGATTAGTACTTAGAGAATCTTGTATAGAGTAGAAGAAATAAATGTGTGATTTTAACTGTTATCAAGTGGCTGGACTACATATGATTCATAGCCGTGTGAAAGCTAGTGTGACAGTAATCTTTTACCATTTTTCTATCTATTTCTGTACCCCAACCTTAACACAGAACGAGCTAAACAAATAAATTTATTAAAGTAATTCATAGGGTGACTTACTAGCAGTTCCCACCGAATAAACGTGAGGGTCCATAATTCCATTGTGCAGAGCCCATAAACCCCACGTGACACTTTAATTGGCGAGCCTAGCTAGGATCTGTGTATAATAGGAATTGGGTAAAACCGGACCTAAGTACAATAAAATTAGATAACAGTAGGAGTAGTAGAATAACTTAGAATAGTGTAAGGGTATAACACTGATCAGTTGGGTGCACTATTCTTTAGTTAAAAACTTTGTTGCTTCAAATATTTTTGTGCCTGTATGTTGCATTGTTCTTTTGCAGGTTTTGCTTAAATAACTGTTGTATGCCATTTGACTCTTGTTTTATTCTATTATTGATTACGAATTTTATGGTCTTTGCATTGTTGTTATTGACTTGCAATATTGCTAGTGTTTTGGTATTCCACGTGATTCAGAGGTTGTTCATAGACACGTTTGGCAATGTCGGACCCAGTGGCCTTGAGATTGCGCTTCAAGGAACTAGGAGAAGCTTTACACTTAGCAGGGGCAGACCTAATTGCGTATATCAATGCAGAGGTAGAGAAACAGGAAGCTAAGGCAGAGAGAGCAGCAGAGAGAGAGGCGAAGAAACTCGAAGCAGAACAGAGAAAAGCAGAACTAGAAGCAGAGCAGAAGAAATTAGAAGCAGAGCAGAAGAAATTAGAATTAGAAGGAGAACAGAAGAAGGCAGCATTAGCAGCAGAGAGAGAAGCAGAAGTTAGGAGATGGGAGTATGAGCGGGCAGAAAAAGAAAAAGAGAGGGAAGAAAAGGAAAAAGAAAGACAGCATGAGTTAGAGCTAAGAAGATTGGGATCAGGAGCTTCAAGTTCTTCCTCAACCCCTCCCCACTCAGATCAGCTAGAGGTAGCATCCAACCCTGTACAAGGAATGTCATTTCCACTGGGAACATTCAATGAGAGAGAAGAAGGTCTAGATCTCTATCTGACTAGGTTTGAGCGTCTAGCAACAGAGTATAAACTAGATCCCACTCATTGGTCTTTTAAGCTTAGTCAAGGGCTTAGAGGAAAGGCTTATGACATCTACAGTAAGCTACCGACTGACAGAGTGACTGACTATCACAAAGTAAAAGAGGCACTCCTAACGGGATTCGAACTGACAGGAGAATGCTACCGGCAAAAGTTCCGCACCAATCGGAGAGTGAAAGGAGAGAGCTATGCGCAGTTCGCGGATCGGTTGTCCACAATGCTGGATAAGTGGATTAGCCAGTCAGCCACGGCTAAGACGTATGATGGACTGACAGAACTGTTAGTATGGGAACAGCTACGGGAAACCATGACCCCCGAGCTGAGAACATTCTCAGTAGAGCAGGGAGCGGAAAGACTGGAAGATCTGGTCAAGGTCGCAGATAGGTACGTGGCCGCACACGGAGAAGCCAAGAGCTTCCGGCGAGACCTAAAGCCTAACGGGAAAGAGGCACAGAAACGAAGCCCTACCCGGGAAGAGCGCACCGCGAATAAGCCGAATAACCCCAGACCTGGGCAAAATAAAGGACCCAACACGGAATTCGGGAAAAGAGGTCCTGCAGAACAGAGACGGTATTGTTCGTTCTGCAACAGAAACAATCACTCCACCGCAGAATGTTTCAAGTTGGCCGCACAACGTAGGGAAGAGCGCGAAAGCCGGCCAGCGCACAGAGTTCTAACTCAAAGTAGCGGTAACAAGCCACACACAATCGGAGATCACCCCCCGGTGACAGACACGGTCAAGGTCAACGGAAAAGAAGCGAACTGTCTGTATGACACAGGTCTATCATACGACGCGATAGTTAGCGAATCTCTTGTATCGCGCGCGGACTTGACAGACAAGACAGTCGAACTACAAGGAGCAGACTTGACGAAACCGACGACTACTTGCCCAATAGCATGGATCGAAGTAGAGAGTAGGTACGTCACAGGACGAATCCAAGCAGCTGTTTTACAGAAACCCCTGTATGATCTAGTGCTAGGTTGTAGGTATGTGTTCTTAGGCACGCCCCCTAAAACTGTAGAGATAGCTGCAGTGCAAACCAGGGCCCAAGCTAAAACCCAACCACCCCAGCCCGAGTTCGCTCCGAATCCAGGACTCGAAGAGATCAAAACAGCACAGAAAGAAGACACCTCGATAGCGAAGTGCTTCCAGAAGCTACCCAAGGCGCACACACCCCCGCACAAGGGAGACTTCTACATGGAAGAGGGAGTTCTACATCGACAAGGAGATGGAGATCACACCCAACTAGTACTACCAGCCACCCTTCGAGCCCAAGTACTAGAATTAGGCCACAGCATGCCACTCAGCGGACACATGGGAATTGGAGCCACAGTGCAGAGAATCAGCGCACACTACTATTGGCCAGGAATCACGGAGGATGTCAAGCGCTACGTGAAATCTTGCCACCAATGTCAACGATATTCCCCGCGACATCACACCGTACCGGTTACCTTAGGACCATCGGTAGTAGTCGGCGTGCCATTCCAGCAAGTCTCAGTAGACATAGTAGGACCACTGCCCATGACCAAGAAGCGGAACAGATTTCTACTCACACTCGTCGACGCATGTACGATGTGGTGCGAAGCAGTCCCGTTGCCAGCGATCGACACCAAGAAGATTGCAGATGCACTCATCGCCATCTTTACCAGAGTCGGATTCCCGGACAGCATTAGAACGGACAACGGATCTCAGTTCACCGGCCGCCTGATGCAAGACGTGTTCGAGTTGATACAAGTTCATCACATTCGCACACCACCATACCACCCAGCCAGCAACGGACAAGTAGAAAGACTGAATGGAACCCTTCTCACCATACTCAGGAAAGTCGCAGACGACAATCCAGAAGCGTGGGACACCTACGTGAATGCGGCACTGTTCGCATACCGAGAAACGCCCCATGCAGCCACAGGCTACACCCCGTCAACCTTGCTATTCGGCAGACCTCTAGCAGGACCGCTAGAAGCCCTACGCAGAAGTTGGACGGAAGCCAAGATAGACGACACACCAAGAGGTGCCACCAAGTACGTCGCAGACCTGCAGGAAACCCTCAAAGCAACGTGGAAGAAAGCTGGTGAAGCACTGAAGAAGGCAAGAGCCCGTCAGGCGAAGTACTACAACCGCCGCGCGAAGGACAGAGAACTGCAAGTCGGCGATCAAGTGCTACTCTTACTTCCAAGTGGAACCAACAAGCTGGACATCGCTTGGAGAGGACCGTACCGGGTGACTGCCAAGAAATCCAAGACAGTCTACCAAGTAGAGGTGAACGGGAGAGCCCGATACCACCACATCAATCTCCTCAAGAAGTATACGGACCGACCAGCGACCCCCAGCACTCACAACTTGCTAGCCATCGCCATCGCGGAAGAAGGAGAAAGCATGGAGACCAATGCAGTAGAGTATCCCCTGCACTCCAAAGAAACCTACAAAGACGTGATACTCAACGGAGACCTAGCCGCTAACCAGCGACAGCAAGTACTACAGGTCATTCGACAACATCAGACTGTGCTAACAGACCGACCAGGGAGGACAGACCTCGTCGAAGTAACCTTAACGGTGACCGACCCAACACCCGTCCGCCAGAAGCTCTACCCGATGCCACTGTCGCAACAGCGAGCCATAAAGGAAGAGATAGACACCTTACTGGCAGCCGGAATCATCTCAGAGTCTACTTCACCCTACAGCGCAGGCACGGTATTGTTGCGAAAACCCAACGGAGAGCATCGACTGTGCATCGACTTCAGACTCCTGAATGCGGTAACGCAGTTCCAGCCAGAGCCACTCCCGGACCAGACAGACCTATTTGCCAAGCTACAGCGAGCAAAGTGCTTCTCACGCATCGACCTCAGCAAAGGATACTACCAGATACCAGTGCAACCGCAAGTCCGGAAGTACCTAGCGTTTAGCACTATGGAAGGACACTTCGAGTTCAATGTACTTCCATTCGGACTCCACAACGCACCCAGCATCTTCAGCGCCATGATGCGAAAACTCCTGGCACCCCTGAGCAGCGAGCACCTACACTCGTTTATGGACGACATCCTCATCGCTACGCCTACGTGGGAGGAACATGTCACGCTCCTACAACAACTACTCGCCCGCCTCAGAGACACGGGATTGACGGCAAGACCCACCAAATGTCAGATTGGATTCACAGAACTAGAATTTCTGGGACACACCATAAGTCAAGGAAGCCTGCGACCGGTAGAGAAGACAGTGAAACGCCTACTCGACGCTCCTAGGCCCAAGACCAAAAAGGAAGTACAGTCGTTTCTAGGACTCTGCGGCTTCTACCAGAAGTTCATCCCCAACTACAACAGCATCGCCGTACCCCTGACAAATGGAACCCGGAAAATCGCCCCGGACAAAGTAGTTTGGACAGCCGAATGCGAGACAGCATTCCAAACACTCAAGGACAGAATGACATCGGCGCCAGTACTCCACCTACCCGATTTGACTCAGCCATTCGTTCTTCGCACCGACGCAAGCGACTTAGGCCTCGGAGCAGTACTGCTACAGCGCGACCCCAAGAATGCAGAGACGCTATTCCCTGTCGCCTACGCCAGCAGAAAATTGAGACCCGCCGAGACCCACTACGCCACGTCGGAGAAGGAATGCCTTGGACTAGTCTGGGCCATACAGAAATTTCAACTCTACCTGTATGGGACCCACTTCACAGTTCAGGTGGACCACCAACCACTATTTTAAATTATTTTATTACATGTGTTGTTGTTGCTATTATTATAGTAGTAAGTGTTGTTGTCGTCATTGTTGTTGTTGTCGTTGTTGTTGTCGTCGTCGTTGTTGTTCTTCTTCTACTTCTCCCCCACCCTCTGCCCCCATTCTTCTTTTTTTTCTTTTTTCTTCTTACGTCACCTCGCATTTCTTTTCGAGATTTTGAACTCTGGTCCAAGACCTTGTGTCATTAACGAGGTCGTACTCACAACAAGGGGTTGATGTTCTCCGCAAGGTCATAACCAGTGCAAAGATGCCTCATTTCTGCAGCCACAAAACACCCAAGACTACGTCATTCACAAGGTCGTAACCAGGGCAAAAGTTTTCCAAAAATTAATTCAGCGACGATTTATTTTTAATTTTGTAAAAAATCGTTCTTATATCGCGCTTTTTTTGTAAGCTCTAGAGCTGCTCAAGGCGCGCGCTGATACAGGAAATTATTCAAGCCGCCCGGGGCGCTTTTGCTGCGGAGCTATCATTACAATCAACATTGTTGCTATAAATAGGTGCATAAGCAAACGAGTGGATCGATTTATTAAAGAGGGTTGTTTTTGTAATATAGCGTTTTATCCTTGTACAACAACTGTGATTGTTAATTTTAAAAGGACCTGTTACGCTGGGCTGTGTGTCCTTGGGACACTACATTTTACAGTTGGACTTGACTTTTTGATCTGTTAAACTTCGGAACGACATTGATGCCACTAGGTCTTTGCCCGGCAACAGGTTATTGTATCCATCGGTGGTCCTGATTCGGCACTTGGCAGTCATTACATTTTACAGTTGGATTTGACTTTGTGATCTGTTAAACTTCGGAACGACCTTGGTCTTTGCCCGGCAACAGGTTATTGTGTCCATCAGTGGTCCTGATCCGGCTCTTGGCAGTCCGCTGGACCCTATAAACACTGAATATCTATCTATCTATCTATCTATCTATCTATCTATCTATCTATCTATCTATCTATCTATCTATCTATCTATCTATCTATCTATCTATCTATCTATCTATCTATCTATCTATCTATCTATCTATCTATCTATCTATCTATCTATCTATCTATCTATCTATCTATCTATCTATCTATCTATCTATCTATCTATCTATCTATCTATCTATCTATCATTTGGAAAGACAGAACCATCAGTCTACATTCCAAAGTAAGACTGCTGCGCTCTCTGGTCATCTCCATCTTCCTATATGCTTGCGAAGCATGGACCCTCACAGCAGATCTCCAACGAAGAATACAAAGCATGGAGATGAGGTGCTACAGAAGACTTCTGTGCATTTCCTATACCCAACACATCACCAACGTTGAAGTCCGACAGACCATCACACAAGCCATTGGACAACACGATGACCTGCTCACAGTGGTGAAGAAACGGAAACTCCGATGGTATGGCCACGTCACCAGATCATCAGGCCTTGCAAAGACCATTCTGCAAGGCACAGTGCAAGGAGGTAGAAGAAGGGGGAGACCGAAAAAGAGGTGGGAGGACAACATTCGAGAATGGACTGGTTTGACACTGAGCGAAGCCATGAGGGCTGCTGAGGACAGAGAAAGATGGAGTATGCTGGTTAAGCGATCATCTGTGGTGCCCCTACGACCTTCGGGTTATGGGACAGGATAGGATAGGATAGGATCTATCTATCTATCTATCTATCGATCGATCGATCGATCGATCGATCGATCGATCGATCTATCTATCTATCTATCTATCTATCTATCTATCTATCTATCTATCTATCTATCTATCTATCTATCTATCTATCTATCTATCTATCTATCTATCTATCTATCTATCTATCTATCTATCTATCTGTCCGTCGACCTTCAGAACTATGAAATATGCTTACTGATTGTCATTCACTTGTGTGTACGTGTTTGTCATCTCTCTGTTATGGTTTCCTAAGCCGATGGACGACTAACCTGGAATGAATTTATATTACTCACGTGCCTATGGGAGACCGGATAAGTTGAGTTGGACCACAGGATTTCAAGGCCGTGATGGAATACTGTAGTGGGCCCCAGAACGAGTTGTATTAATGATAATTGTTAATGCATGATGATGAAAGTACAACCATTGTAGAAAAGTCAGAATGTTTTAAAAATAAATTTTAATGTTAGGCGAGTTTACTGACTGGGCAAAAACGTCATTAAAGAATTACAGAAAGAGAGAGAGAGTGACAGAGAGAGAGAGAGAGAGAGAGAGAGAGAGAGAGAGTGAGAGAAAGATAGACAGAGGCAAAGACAGAGACAGAGAGAGACAGAGAAAGAGAGACATGAAGACAAAGAAATAAAGACAGAGAAAGAGACAGAAAGACAGAGAAAGAGAGAGGCAGAGAGACAGAGAAAGAGAGACAGAAAGACAGGAAAGAGAGAGACAGAAATTCGAAAGACAGAGAAAGAGACAGAAAGACAGAGAAAGAGAGGCAGAGAGACAGAGAAAGAGAGAAAGACAGAGAAAGAGAGGCAAAGAGACAGAGAGCGAGAGAGAGAGAGAGAGAGACAAAAACACAGAAAGAGAGAGACAGAAAGACAGAGAAAGAGAGAGAAATAGACAGAAAGACAGAGAAAGAGAGACAGAAAGACAGAGAAAGAGATATACAGAAAGATAGAGAAAGAGATAGACAGAACGATAGAGAAAGAGAGGCAGAGAGACAGACAAAAAGAG
>CM072514.1:34321266-34391266 GCA_036898135.1 Oncomelania hupensis
TCAGACTGTTTTTTTTTTTTTAATGTGTTTGCATCAGGGATTCACCTAAGTATGTTCACAGTTCAGTTGAAGAGTTTATTAGTCATCCATTCTAGTAATTTCATCAAGTTTAATTTTGTTTTGTTGTTAATAAATGTAAGTGAAACTTTTTTCGTCAGTGTTCTGTGTGTGGTATTAGTTGCAACATTTTTGTAAGTCAAAATGATAACCGAAAGATTTTCAAAATGTCCTAAAGGTTTGTGACTGAATCGGCCAAATGGCCTATGCTGAAAATTTCTAGCAACATCACTGGTAAGTGATACTCACCCCCTCCACCTCCACCCTTTCCTTCAAACAAAATAACTGAAACCCAAAATAACTTCTTTCAAAGGTACTGCTTTATTTTTTTTCAATTTTCGGTCCAATAAAATGTTAAAGATTTTTTGCATGTAATTTCACATATGTAATAATAATAATAATAATAATAATAATAATAATAATAATAATAATAAGTAGTAGTAGTAGTAGTAGTAGTAGTAGTAGTAGTAGTAGTAGTAGTAGTAGTAGTAGTAGTAGTAGTAGTAGTAGTAGTAGTAAATTTATTTATTTATTTTTAAGTTATTAATTTTTGTTCTTCCTATTTATTTATTTATTTATTTATTTATAAATTACTTTAAAGTATACAATCGGCAACTATGGGAGATCGATCTCGATAACCGCTGACCAGAATGCAAAGAATTTTTTTTTAATCGTACCTGTGACATGAAGTGACGTTTCAAACTCAAGTTAAATAAAAACACAAACAAACAAAAAACACAAATAATGGCAAACATTTAAGCGTGTTCCAGTTTTTACAGAACTCGTTTTTAAAATTAAAAAGAAAAACTCCAAATATTACAACCCAAAAATAAAATAATAAATGTTTCGAAGTTATTTTATAGTAGGGAAGTTCTGCCATTTTCAAATATATGAGAGACAACCTCGCAATCCAGCGATAATATTTTTACCATTTTACCTGACAATAGTTACTTCCCTTTGACAGAAAACCTTTTGTAACAGACTGCAATCTCAGCTTCATGTTCAATTAGTTGTTTGATGTATGTGTAAATAATAAAAGGACTTAGTTCCAACATTACATTACATGGTTATTGCTTTAGGTCCAGCGGACTCTTCCGAGCCAAATCAGGACCAAAGTTCCAACATAAGCCTACTGAATTATGACGGAGACACAAAAGAGGAGAGACAGACTGTCAGGCAGACAGACAGACACACGAACGTGTTTTCTTTTTCTTCTTCTTCTTTTTCTTCTTCTTCTTCTTCTTCTTCTTCTTCTTCTTCTTCTTCTTCTTCTTCTTCTTCTTCTTCTTCTTCTTCTTCTTCTTCTTCTTCTTTTTTGTTTACTTCTTCTTCAGGATACTAATGTGGAGAAATATGAAATGCACAATAACATTTGAGAAGAAAAAAAAACAACAACGTGTTTTCTTTTTCTTCTTCTTCTTCTTCTTCTTCTTCTTCTTCTTCTTCTTCTTCTTCTTCTTCTTCTTCTTCTTCTTCTTCTTCTTCTTCTTTTTTTTTGTTTACTTCTTCTTCAGGATACTAATGTGGAAAAATATGAAATGCACAACAAAATTTGAGAAGAAAAAAATGACAATAATGATGTAAAGAAGAAGAAGAAGAAGAAGAAGAAGACCGCCTGAGGGCGCGCCTGTGTGTGTGTGCGTGTGCGTGTGGGTGTGGGTGTGTGTGTGTGCGTTTTAGTTTACACAATATTATCTGGACAAAACAGTGAACATCTACATAACTTGTATTGACATGCCTACTTGTTTTGACGTCAGAACAATGATCCTGGGTGTGTGTGTGTGTCGGTGCATGTTCGCGTTTATATCACTTTTTAACAAACACGTGTTTCTCGCTGCAGTACAGCGCAAAATAGCACCAACCAACGCTGAATTGTTAGCGCTGAATAAAAAACATGTAAACAAGATGGCAAGCCATTCAAATGTATTTCCAAACGCTCGCACACATAGCCGACAAATAAACATGTTTAAAAGTGTTGATTTTCTTGGCGCTGTTTTGACGTCGGCTTTATCCTAAAGAAGCCAAGGGAAAACACTCTCTGAACTATGTGTAAGCGAAACATTTTCAGCATCGGCTCATCCAATTTTTGAGATTCATAACAAAACGTGGTTAGAAAATGTTGAAGCACAATGACCTTGTCCTTTACATTACATGACATGGTTATTGCTTTAGGTCCAGCGGACTCTTCCGAGCCAAATCAGGACCAGAGAAGTGAAAGAGGACTCACCCCTGATCCGCATAAAAAGATCTGCCGAAACAACCCTAGTGGTAACACTGAAGGCAATCTACCAGCCGGTCACATTACAATAAAGACATCCCATGCAGGGGACGCTGAGGCTATACTCTAATTTATCGAACCCCCGTTTACAAAAACAAAATAGAATAGAAACATCATTATACAATATCAACAAAACACATACATATAAAATGCCTGCATTGCTAAATAATAACATCATAGGAAGCCCTAGTGACCACCTTGCAGAAAGCGTCCAATATTGCCAAGCTGATCCAACAGACCTCACACACAAATAAGGAGTCTTGTCTCGGAAGAGTTTTCAAGAGAAAAGGTAGGTGACTGGTCTAGCGAAGAAGAAGATAGTATAGTAGATTGATAGAACAGATGCAGGAATGAGAAAGAGCAAATGAGAAAGACAGTGAAAATGTGAATTTAAAGCACTAAATTTCTAGAAAGTGGGGATACTGTTTATACTGAAACCACCGGCACCCCAACGGGGGTGAGAATATGTACAAATAAGAATGATCCAACAAAGCAGTAGTTAAATTATCACAAAGTAAAAATGAAACATTTCGGTTCGGCAATGAGATAAGGCAAAATCTGTGTTTTGAACACACACAAAATAGTGGTCTTTGGTCTAAAATCACTATGTGCACAGACCTTAAATTAAAAAAAAAAAAAAATAGTGACATTCGAGGCGATGGAACGACCGACTGGCGGGGTGACCGACGACCTTGACTGCTAATATAGGACGACCCATTGTTTGAGATATTGAGCAAACTGTTAGCCTCTAGTGACCTTGACTTTTGCGGTACAGCAAATATGACCGACAAACCCATAGACAGACCGACATTTGGTTCGTTCTCATTCTCCCCGACTATTTTAAAGTATTTACAATAAGTCAGGAAATGGACTAATACAACTAACATAAATATGTGATCACTGTTCACTTGTAGATTTCTTAATTTTATTCTCCTCATTCGACGTTTCCATTTTAATTTTAAGACATTGCAGACAAATTTGTATTTTATCTTGTTTAGGCAAATTGCAGCAAGGTTTTATTGGAAACGGCAGCAGTTTTTAATTCATACAAGACATTTTTACGGGTAAAAATTTTCTGCTTTTTGGACGATTGCTATTCATGTATAAAATAAAAAGTTATTTTTGTTGTTATTAAGGTAAGTTTTCGAATGGTGTGCCGGCGTGGAGGTTTTCTTCTTCTTCTTCTTCTTCTTCTTCTTCTTCTTCTTCTTCTTCTTCTTCTTCTTCTTCTCATCCTTCTTCTTCCCCAGCTCCGCCTCCGCCTCCTCCTCCTCCTCCTCCTCCTTCCATTTTTCCTCCTCCTTCTTCATGCCATTCGGGTGTGGTGGTTGTGGTAACTTTAACCGATATTGAACGATACAGGCAACGATTTATTGTTGTCGGTCTTTATGTTGTGGTTGTGCTGCCGCTTCTGATGATGATGACGACGACGATAATGATGATGATTAATGATGATGATTGATGAGGATGATGGATGAGGGTGATGACGATGATGATGATCTAAATTTGAGGAATTTTAAGAAGCGTCGAACACCCTTGCGCGAATATTCGAGCACATATAGTGCTTACATGCTGCGGCTGCTGCTGCTTCTGATGATGATAATGTTGATGATGAGGTTGATGATGATGATGATCGCGGCGAAGACGGCGTTGGTTGTGATGATGATGATGATTATGATGATTGATGATTGATGATGATAATGATGATGATGATGATACAGACTGTAAATCGCTAAATGCATTCAAAAATAATATAAATAATATCTTATCTAATAATGTGCAGCTATATCTTTCACAATGGTGGTGGCGGAGAGTGTGGAGATGGTAACGGGGGCAGTTGTCGGCACAGCGCTTGCTTTCATTTCAATCTTCCTTCTAGTTCTTGTTGGTGTAAAGGATTTTGCTGGTGAGTGCTATTTATTTTTTTTTTAAATTCATTTATTTTATTTCATTGTATTTAAGAGTGTGTAGCTAAGTATGCATGCTTATTATGTATGTTAAATATATAGTTTATTTAATTAAGGTGGCAGGGATAGCTCAGTCGTCAGAGCGCACGACTTGTGTACGTGCGTCTCGGGCGACATGGGTTCGAATCCTGACGTCAGCAAACTATTTTGTGATTGCTGGATAGTAGTGGCCAGCGCTTTGAGAAGCTCTCTGAGCTTGTAAGTGCGCTAAATAAGAGTAATCTCTTTTAAGGTGGAGGTGAGAGTAAAACCAAAGGATGACGAGGCGACGAAGACGAGGATACGCAAAATAATAATAATAATAATAATAATAATAATAATAATAATAATAATAATAATAATAATAATAATAATATATTCCCAACGTCCTAGCTCAAATGGTAGAGCGTTCGCCTGGCACACCGATGACCAGGTTCGAATCCCGTGGTGGGCTAAATAAAATGTGGACATTTTCACTGTCCACTTGAGCAGTATGATTGCTCTGGTGGTTCAGTATTGATTCAGGTCCCTACCCCTCTTTCCCTGGAATGGTTATCCCCGTCTGCCATATCGCCAATGGTGGGTGTAGACGTTAAACCTCAATGTTCATTCATTCATAATATAATAATCATCATAAAGAGATTTATAAAGCGCATATATCGCACGATATATAGCGACTCGTGGCGCTTTTCAGACACAACACACACAGCACAACCAAAAAGACAATATATACGTAATACATAGAATGAAGAAGAGGCAGAAGAACAAAGATGAGGATTAGGAAGAGGATGATGAGGATTAGGATGATGAGGATGAAAAAAACACAGTAGGCAATGGGCTCTTTCATGGGCTCTATGCACAAAGGTCACGTGCTGCGGGAATAACACAGCGTGCTCGAGTTTGAAAATGGTGAAGTACTGTGCTGCGTTTGGATGTTCTAACTCCGACGTAAAACCTTTATGCAAAGAAAAAAACATTTCCTTTCATCGATTTCCACTGAAAGATGAAATATTGATGAACTCTAAACTGAATGTCAGTGACAAATCGCTCTTAAAAAAAACCTGTCCTCTGATAATAATTTGTAATCATTATTGCACAAATGTGCTATGTTCAAAACATTACAATATCCCAAAATGTCGGTAAAGTTAAAATTTTTATGCAGAACCATGGAGTACACGCGAGCGAGCTAAAAGAAGCCATGACCGCTTTGTTATTCCCGCGCCACATGACCATGCCGCTTTCGCGCACCGTCTTGTCCATAGAGCCCATTGGAACCACTCCCACCGTCCACCCAAAACCCCATGTATACTTTACAACAAATTGAACAATAATTATGTACGGCGAACAGCAATGAAATCGTAAACTGGTAAATCACTCATAATAGGAGCGGAAGACTTTCTTTTCTTTTCTTTTATAAATTAACGTCCCCGGACACAGTGCGTATAGGGGACAATGATTATGTAATTTACGTGAAAGAGGGGATGGATATAGTGTGGGGAGAAAAAATGACGGAGGGCGCCACCGAGGCGGAAGAAAAGGAGTTCATGCATTAGCAAGTGGTTAGGGTCTTGCCAGCTAGCGCATGGAACTTTTCGGAAGGTTCGTTACTAAGGAGATAGGAAGGTTTTCAGGGCGGACATGAAAGAAGACAAAAGACGGGTTTTCACGGAAAGAGACAAGAGGCAGCGAGTTCCAGTTGGTAAATGTTGCCGATGAAAGAAAAGACAAGACTTGCGGCAGAAATGATGGCAGTATTATCGCTGCTGAAACTGTTGATAACGATGATGATGGCGCAAGGAAGGCAATGATGATGTTGATGGTGAGGCAGCTGTTGATGATGCAGCTGTTGCTGCTGCTGATGATGATGATAATGACGATGATGATGATAATGACGATGATGATGATAAAGACGATAATGAAGACAATGATGACGATGAATAAAAATGTTTACAAACTTAACTGTTTGTGCGAATGTGTGTGCTTGCAGAAAACCAGCCTGGAGCGTCTGGGACCCAGGAACAAAATGTGGAAACATATGGTCTACAAAAAGTGGAAACAACTGGTGCGATTACTATGGAAACTGGTGCGACAACTGCAACTAATGGTGCCAACACTGCATCTAATGGTGCGACAACTGCAACTAATGGTGCGACAAATGTGGGGATTGCTTATGCGCCCAACGCTGAAACGGCTGGGGCGTCAACAACTGGTATTATGACCGAGGCGGAAACAACTGATACTACAAATATGGAAACAGTTGGTGCGACCAGTACTGGTGTGACCGATGTGGAAACTACTAGTCCTATGAGTGTGGAAACAACGGGTGCGGTTAATGTGGAAACAGCTGGTACGACAAGTACCCTGCAGAAGGGTGTGGCCACAGGACAGGCGTCCGATACGACAGTTCCTTCGGGACAGAATTCAGAGACTTCGGGAGGTAAAAGTCAGAGTGCAGAGTTCAAGCAAGGAGGGCCAACAAGTCAAGGCCAGAGCGTGGTAGAAGTCGAGCAAGAAATATCACAAGGGCAAGGTCTGGAGTCGGCAGGCGCCTTGGAAGCGTCGAACGTATCCGTGACTTACCCCAGCTCTTCCAGGTACTCCATCGGCGCCAGTTACAAAGACGACCGTCAGAAGCAGGGGCAGGGCAGGGAGGCCAAGGAAACGCACAAGCAATGCACCACCATCTATCAGGACACTCTCTACCCTCGTCCTGTTGGGGCGCGTCACAGCCACGGAAGCAGCACCAGCAAGCACAGCAGCAGTGCTCCCTCAAGCTACCTCAGCGACAGCGGCAGCAGACACGTTGACAGGCCAATGCCTGGGCAAAAGGAGACCCGCTTAGGTCAGCCAGCAGCAGGAGTCGGGTCCTCGCCAAACTCGATTTCACGCACTGGTGGAGCAGGACCGATGGCAGAGAGCCCCGGAACCTCTCAAGTCGGGGTTCGTGGACAAGCGGCAGGGGTAAGGCAAAGGACTGGAGACCCCAACCAGGATGGGCACGTGACCTTTAACACCGGCGGCGAAGGGGGTACTCGGAAGGTAGCAGCAACCGAACGCGGGACCTCAGGTGCGCTGGAAAAAGCTGGCGAGAGCATTGGCAGAGCTGTCGCTGGAGCTAGCTTAAGAGCAGAAACCGGAACGTCAATGTCCTGTTCCCCATCTTCCTCTTACAGTTGGCAGCCCACTGGGGCTAGACGCGATCCCGAGGGTGGAAGGACGTGCTGCTTCTTCTGCAACCTTCTTTGCGCATGTCTCAGGCCACGCGATATGTCAGATGAACAGCGACAAAGGAGGAGAGGCCAATGCATAGAACGGGAACAACAGAAACTATTCACGAAGTCTGACGCCAGATCCTCAGAATCGATACAAAAAATCGGAGAATGGGATCGCAGAAATTCGGAAGACACGGGAACGGATAATAGCGTGGACGATGTGTTTGATGGTGGTGTGGAGAGGGAATGGCCCAGCGGTGGAGCCATAGCCCTGCACCCTGAAGACGAAACTCCTGAAATGAAAGAGAAACTACGTGAGAAGCAGAAGCAGATCGAAGAGAAGCAAATAGAAGAGAAGCAAATGGGCAACCGCAACCTGTCCGTATCGGAACAAGTGGATGAAATGCGGCAGAAGGAGGAGGAAGAGAAACAGAAATTGAAGGAATATATTGACCAAATTCTGGACAAGCGCGATGAACTGGTTGAGGAAGAAAGAGAAAAACAGCGGCTACAAGAGCTGAGGGCAGCGAGGAAGGCCGAGAACGACGCCAGGCTCCGCAAAATGCAGATAGAGAACGAAATGCTGCAAGCTACTATGCCCAAATTTCGAGAGCTGAGAGAACGGCAAACAAGAGAACGCGAGGAGGCAGAACGAGCTAGAACAGAGAGAGAAGTGGACTCACTTCAATGTCTACTAAGAGAGGGGGAAGAAGCGGAGCGGCAGCGAAGAGAGGCACAAAGGGGCGTGATGCATCACCTGCTGCAGAGGATCTGTCCCCAGGAGCGCAGAAATTCTTGGCGCCGCCGGATCCGGAGTGTGTACATTTGCCCCGAAGCTGATCAGTTCTCTTCAGAAGTCGTCGCCGCCCCATCAGCACAACAGGCAGCCGCCAACCCCAACCCCGGCCAAGATAAATGCAGTGGAGGCCGTCCCCGACCACCTTTACCCTCAAATTTGCCAGCCCCCGCTCGTGGCCCTGCCCATAGCGGCGCAGCTGTCCTTTCATCTCCCGCCTCCCGTGAAGTGGCGAGCGACAGCAGCAGCAGCAGCAGTCAAGGTATCATCATCAACGTCAAGTCGCGCGACAGTGCCGACGGCGAGAAAGATTCAAACTTTGCCACGGACCCTGCACCTGGTCCGGCCTCTGTCCAGGTCACGGGAGACGCGACGGACAGCTGCAATAACAGCAGCAAGTATGGTATCATCATTGACGTCAAGACACAGGACGACCCCGACGACCTGAATAATCGAAAGTCAGAGCAGGAGCAGGATACCACGCTGCAGGAGCTGCACGACACCACCGTCATTCCTGTGGACGTCACTTTCATTGACGACGGCAATCATAAGCAGGACGCGTCCGCTACCGAGACATCGGATGACGGTAGAGAGTCAAAGGGCAGTGCCATCAGAGAAACAACAGACGATAGTGAAACTAAAATCACTGACCCAATGGAAGGCCGTGGAAAAAGGACGGAAAATGATGGTGCAGGAGTGGAATCTAGAGATGACGTTTCAAGTAGAAGAGCAGAAAGTGCAGCGAGAGGAGGCGCACATCTCACAAAAGTCTATACAGCTGTGAAACAATCTGGCAAGAATCCACCGTCCGAAACGACAGCAGGTGGTTGGACCAGAGATCTGATGGAATCGGCTTCCGTGACAGAAACGGACGTCTCTAGGTCGTCTTCCAGCACCCCGGGGTTAGGCAGCAGCGGTGAAGGCAGATTCACAGAATGGCGCGGAATAGCACTTGCAACAGGCGGTGACGAAATCGAAGTGTTGGACAGTGAGGGGTACGAGGCCAAAGGCGCTAAGCCCAAAACCATCCTCAGCAAACTGTCAGGGGGAAAGTCTCGGAGCAAAGACAAAAGCCAGAAAGCGAGCAAGGATTGGACGAAGCAGCAAATGACCAAGTCGGACAAAGACAGTTCCGACGGTAGCAGGAAAGGTGTGACCTTCGTCTACAACGACTACAGGTCGCAGAAGGTGACCGTCAACGAGTTCTTGAAAGCCGGCCCGCGACGGAAGAAGAAGGTCAAGACTTGGGATGGAGACAAGCGACCGTACTCAGACGAGGACCAGGCATCGCCACTTGAAGACGCCGAGCTCGCTAACGAACTACAGAAGGAAGAGATGCACGAGCAGGTCCCATTGCTCGGTCATGGAGTTGTGCACGCACAAACACAAGCGTTCGGCGTCATAGTTTCAAACTTGGCCGCGGGCATAGACCAGCAGGAGAAAGATAAGGCTGTGGCAGAGTCACGTAAAGCGCACCCTGACGACTCTTCACGCAGCAGCCACGGGAGACGCCGCCGGCGCAGTAGCAGCAGCAGCAGCAGCAGCTCAGAATCCAAGAAATGTCCAACGGAAGTCTTACAGAAATTGCTATCCGGCTCCAAGGGTAGAGAAAAGAAACCAGCAGGCCGCACGATTGAAGATTTAGATGCTGATAAGAAAGAAAAATAACCGCCCTTGTAAACTATAGCAGCTGTAGATATCTGTTCGTCGTAATGTTGTATTAGTCATTACAATCTTCGTCACTTACCTGCTGTGGTGTTGTTATTTTAAGGCAAGAGCCTCGCAGTCATCATAAAGTTGGCCCTGTGAAAAGAGAAATTCTCCAACGAATGGAGAAATACAAGCTTGTATTTTTTTTCTTACTAGGTTTTGTTTATTTGTTGTTATTCACGTTCCATTTGCTAGTGGTAAATTAAGGTATCATAAGCATGATGATGAACAAGTATTCAAATAAGAAAAGAACACAACACTTAATAATTTACAGGATGTTGATTTTCCAGGGACATTTAGTTTCTTCGACGTCCTGGTGAAATTAATTTATAAGCATAATGATCAGTCATTGACATCCGAAAAGAACCCACGACTTTACAAGGGGTTGATTTTTTTTAAGACATCTAGATTTTTCGACGTCCTGATGCAGTTTATACCCCCGTTGGGGTGCCGGGGGTTTCAGTATAAATAGTATCCCCACTTTCTGGAAATTTAGTGCTTTAAATTCCCACTGTCGCTGTATTTCTCATTTGCTCGTTCTCATTCCTGCTCTGTTCTATCAATCTGCTATACTATCTTCTTCTTCGCTAGACCAGTCACCTAATTTCTTGAAAACTCTTCCGGGACAAGACTCCTTATTTGTGTATGAGGTCTGTTGGATCAGCTTGGGAATATTGCACGCTTTCTGCCAGGTGGTCACTAGGGCTTCCTATGTTATTATTTAGCAATGTAGGCATTTTATATGCATGTGTTTTGTTGATAATTTATAATGTTGTTTGTATTCCATTTTGTTTTTGTAAACGGGGTTTGATAAATTAGAGTACAGCCTCAGCTTCTACTGCGTGGGATGTCTTTATTGCAAAGGGACTGGCTAATGGAGAGTATTCAGTTTTACCACTAGGGTTGTTTCAGTAGATCTTTTATGCGGATCAGGGGTTGTCCGGTCCTGATTTGGGTTGGAAGAGTCCTCTGGACCTAAAGCAATAATCATGTAATGTAATGTAATGTAATGTAATGTAATGTAATGCAATTTATAACCCCCCGTGAGGGTGCCGGGGGTTTCAGTATAAATAGTATCCCCACTTTCTGGAAATGTAGTGCTTTAAATCCTCACTGTCGCTGTCTGTCTCCTTTGTTCTTTCTCATTCCTACTCTGTTCTATCAATCTACTATACTATCTTCTTCTTCGCTAGACCAGTCACCTACTTTTTTTTTCTTGAAAACTCTTCCGGGACAAAACTCCTGATTTATGTGTCAGGTCTGTTGGATCAGCTTGGGAATATTGGACGCTTTCTGCCAAATGGTCACTGGGGTTTCCTATGATGTTATTATTTGACAATGTAGGCATTTTATTTGTATGCGTTTTGTTGATATTTCATGATGATGTTTGTATTCTATTTTGTTTTTGTAAACGGGGGTTCGATAATTTAGAGTATAGCCTCAGCGTCCCCTGCATGGGATGTCTTTATTGTAAAGTGACGGCTGGTGGAGTGCCGTAAGTGTTACCACTAGGGTTGTTTCGGCAGATATTTCATGCCGATCATGGGCGAGTCCTCTGTCAGCGAAGTTGTGGTCTTGATTGTGTGGTCCTGATTCGGCTCTTTGAAGTCCGCTGGACCTGTAATCTTTAACTAACGGATGCCATTTATAAGCATAATGAACAATCATTGACCTAAGAAGAGTCCACAACTTTACAAGTGGTTGATTTTCATTAGACCTTTACATTTCTTCGACGTCCTGGTAAAACTAATTTTATTCTAAATTAAGCTTTTAAAACGTATATGTGCGATCTTTCAATTAAACCCCAGTAACGACGAATCTTAAAACGTTAAGTAAACACAACTGCCACAAATGTTCAAAATGGGACCAACGTTTCACTTTTAAAACCCTGAACTAGACGGACACCCTTTTTAAGGCAGCGATTTTAAATAATTACTATGGGTAGAGGCTACTTCTGACTTAATATGTGAGTAGCCTCTTTGTTTCCACTACGGCCAAAAAAACTACTCTTGCATTGAGAAAATGGTCTTAGAATATTATTTGTTGGTTTTACAGCTGTACAGATCAACGTTGTACACAACCCCAGGTAACATCGTCGCTAAACGATAATTTGCAAAATAACGACAACTGGCAGAAAGCATTGTTCCCCATCATTATCATCGGTCACGCAGCCAATCAGGCCGTTAAGGGTCGAGACATGATAGTTTTTTTGCAACTTCTGTCAGCCTGCAGCTGTTGTCCAGAAGCGCGGCATGTTTGAAGAATGAGCGAATTCCGCTCACTCACTTACTCTGGGTAAGATCAGATAAACCATGCCACCGAGATCCTCATTGCCTAAAGAAACGATATCGTAACTAGGATTTGGTTTTATTTTTGGTTTCTTTTTATGTTTATCTGTTGGAGAGAGTAGGCATCCTTGACACACACCGATTGTTCTGAACCAATTCCCGATGGCGCTGTTGTGGAGGACTGCACTGGTAGCCTTCAGCATTTTCCTAGAGCGCATCATGTTGGATAACCATGCAGATCACAGGCGGGTGGGGGAGGGGGGATGGGGAGGGAGGCGGTCGGCGTGAGGGGTAGAGCGGTCTCCGTTTTGCGAATGGCGTTGCTGGATTGGCTTGAGGGGAGCAGGGGCTTGGGCAGCATATTCTGCATATTCTTTTCCTTTTTCTTTTAGAATTTGGTCTCTATCGCGAACATGTTCTTCAACTTCGGACTTTGATGATCTGTCAAGTTCGGGCAATTTCGTGCGGATTTTGCGTTTGAACATGAGTTCGGCAGGTGTGACACCGGTTGTTTGGTGTGGTGTGCTGCGATAAGCCATCAGAAACTTGTTCAGCTCGCGTTTCAGATTCTTTTTTCCAGCGTGTGCGATTTTCAGTACTTTCAGCAAAGTTCGGTTTTGCCTTTCGACCTCTCCGTTGGCTTGTGGCCACAAGGGTGTTGTCAGTCTGTGTTCTATCCCGTTCAGTTCCAGAAACGCTTCAAATTCCGCGGCAATGAATTGCGGCCCGTTGTCTGACCTGATTGATCGCGGCAAACCGTGTGTGGTGAATATATCATCCAAAGCTTCAATGACTTTAGCTGCGGTAGTAGATCGAAGTATTGCTGTCTCAAAGTAGCGGCTGAAATAATCGACAACGACGAGAATGGTTTCACCACTTGGCAACGGACCCAACAGATCTATCGCAAGATCTTCCTAAGGCGCCTCAGGAAATTTCGTACGGACCATTGGTTCAGGTGCCGCGGGTCGGCTTACAATCTGACACTGTGGGCATGATCGGACGCGGTGCTCCACATCCCTATCCATGTTTGGCCACCAGACCTTAGTGCGCAATCTTTGCTTTGTTTTGACAACTCCTTGGTGGCCTTCGTGTGCAATGTCTATTGTCTGCTCTTTCAGACTTTTGGGCATGACTATTCTGGTTCCACGAAGAACAAGCTTTCCGAAAACAGTAAGCTCATTTTGTAGTGCTTTGTATGTTACGGGGCAGTGTTGTAGGCTTCCTTTCTTTAAGCCTTCTCTTACCGTTGCTAACTCTTCATCAGTGTCCGATTCTCTCGCTATTTCTTGTACTGTCATTGTTTTAGGGACGGACTCTTCTGCAGCGAAACAAACGTATTCCTCTGCACCATCTCTTGTCTGCGTGTTTGTTTCTGTGTTCTTTTTCACAAGACGAGACAATGAGTCAGCGATATTTTGACTGCCTGGCTTGTACTCAAAACGGAAATTGTAACTTTGGAGCCGTAGCACCCATCTTTCTATTCTAGCTTAGGGTTTTGATTTCTTTCCGTAGATAAACTGCAATGGTTTATGGTCAGTTTCTAGAACAAAATCAATGCCAAACACGTATTGATGAAAACGTTCAAACGCCCAGACCAGAGCCAGGGCTTCTTTTTGCGTTTGTGAATACCGACGTTCGACATCAGACAGAGTTCTGCTTGCATAGTACAAAACTCTTCTTTCGCCATTTTGCGTTTGAGTTAGAACGGCGGCCAGACCGACTGGACTTGCATCGGCAATGATTCTGGTTTCACTTGCTTTAGCATCGAAATAAGCCAGAGTCTTTGCATTTGCCAAATCTTGTTTGAGTGTATTGAATGCTTGTTCTTGTTCTTCGGTCCATCGGAATGGCTCATTTTGTCTCGTGAGTTTTCTGAGTGGTTCAGATTTTGTTGCCAAGTCACTGATGAATCTGGCACTGAAATTCAACAGACCGAGAAAACTCCTGACTTCCGACGCACATGTCGGTCGTTGTGCATTTTTCACGGCTTCAACTTTTGCTTCCGTTGGACCGATGCCTTTCTCAGACAGAAGGAACCCCATGAATTCTAACTCATTCATGCGGTACACGCATTTTTCAGGATTCAATGTGAGACCGTTTTCAAGCAAAGTACGGAGAACTTTGTCTAGCCGACGATCATGCTCTTCGACCGAATTTGCGTACACAATGATGTCGTCAGACAAATTTCTTTGACCCTCGCAATCTTTCAGAACCTGTTGAATTGTGTACTGGTAGATTTTAGGTGCTGATGTAACGCCAAACATCAGCCTTTTGTACCTGAACAAGCCCATGTGTGTTGCAAATGTTGTGATTGGTCGCGACTCTTCTGAGAGCTCAAGTTGATGAAACCCCCATTTTAGATCTAGCTTGGAAAAGACCTTACTGCCGTTCATCTCGATCAGAGTTTCCTCTACAGTAGGAATTGGAAACCTCTCTCTTTCAATGGCGTCGTTTGCTTGGCGCATGTCAACACAAAGCCTAATATCCCCTTTTTGTTTGGGCACAACAACGATGGGGCTAACAAAAAAATGTAGGTCCTTCTGCGCGTTCAATGATGTCAAGACTTTCAAGTTCCTCGATTTTCTTCTCAACTTTTTCGCGAAGACTGAACGGAATTCGGCGCGCCGCCTGTACAACGGGTTTCGCTTCATGATTGACGTGCAACGTGATTTTTGTTTCTTTGAGTTTTCCGAGCCCAGTGTACAACGCGGGATATTGATTTTCCGTTTTTTCATCTGCATTGTGTGGCCCAAATTGTTCCTCACTCTTTGTGTTTGCAATTTCATGTACAGCCCCAGTGACACTTACGGGAGGACCAATTCTGAGAATATGCAATTTCTCTGCTGTTTCCCCACTCAGCAGAGGAACAGCACCTTTCTCTTCAATGACAACGAATTCTGTCATGTGTTTCTCAGAATTGTCTGAAAGAGCAATTTCTGCCTGAAAGGTTCCCGCAATCGTTAGCGCATTTGCTTGCGCATACGCATACAACTGCCTCTGACTACCTGCTTTTCTATCAGTGCATGCGATGTTTTGTTTCTTCAGTTCATCCCATGTTTTCCTGTCTATAATGTTACAGCATGCTCCCGAATCAATCAACATTTTCATTGGTACATTTCCAACAACAACATCAACCATGTACTTTTTTTTTCTTTTCTGCAACAATACAAAAGAAATCAACATGCTCATTCTGGCTAGTATTTTCTTCATTGACAACATGTAAGCCAGATCTCTGCTTGCTCTTACACACGCTTGCAAAATGGTTCATTTTATGACAGTGTGAGCATTGTTTACCTTTAGCTGGGCACGCAGCATCTTTGGCAAAATGTCCCTGTTTGCCACAGCAATAGCATGTCACTGTCTTACCTCCGTGTCCCACTGGACTTCGTTTGAGTCTGTCATTGTCACGGTTCGTTCTGGATCCAACAGCACTGACACTGTTCTTGCTGTCTTCTTGTTCGCGCGTGTCCATCTGCAGTATCTGGGCAGCCGCCGTCTCGTATGCTCGGGCAATGTCTATCAGCTGTGGAAGTGTCAAATCACCCTTCTGCAAGAGCTTGGCCTTCAGATGACGGTCCGTCAGCTTGTCAATGATCTGGTCCCTGATGTTAGCGTCGACTGCGTCGCCGAAATTGCAGTGCGCGGCTTGTTGGCGTAGACGTGTGACGAACTGCAGCGTGGTTTCGCCGTCTTTCTGGCACATCTGGCGAAACTGGTGTCGCTCGAACGTTTCGTTCTTTCTGGGCATGAAGTATCCGTCAAGGCACGTCATCGCCGCGTCGTAGGTTGTGCCACGAGCATCCCCCATGGTGTCAAAAATGTCTTGTACCTCGGGTCCAGCACAATGAAGTAGCAGTGGTCGTTTCTGGGCATTCTCAACTTCGCCACGAGCAGCAATGTAAAGCTCGAAGCTTTTTTTCCACCTTGCCCACGCAGTAGCAACAGCAGAAGGATCACCATGCGGATCAAATGGCCCCACACAAGGAATAGAAGCGGCCATCTTGCGTAGATCTAACGGTCACACGGAAACAAATTGTCGAAAATATCGCAAATTTGGAAGCAATGCACCTGACTCGTAGTCAAAACCTGTATCCTCGTCGCCAGTTTTTGTAGTGTCTGTAGGTGTGGGTAAATGCACATCACTCAAACCCTTGCACGCAAAGTAAAAGCACACAGTGTGATTCGTTCTTCATGGTGTCCTATTCCGCCATACTCTTCCAACACGTCATAAAATGATGACGTCATTACATGTCAAAACATTACGAAAACTAGTGGAGCATATATTGAGATGGGCTACCACAGCGGGTGCGTAGGCTTGGCGCCGGCTCCGGAGCCTATGGAATTGAGGTGGGTGCAGAAAGGACCAAGGTGATGACCGGCGGCGCCGATGGCATCGACATGGACATCAGTGTCCGGGGCCAGTCCCTCAGGACAGTGCATAGTTTCAAATATTTAGGAGCCATTGTATCAGA
Organism: Oncomelania hupensis; assembly: GCA_036898135.1. Classification (NCBI taxonomy): domain Eukaryota; kingdom Metazoa; phylum Mollusca; class Gastropoda; order Littorinimorpha; family Pomatiopsidae; genus Oncomelania; species Oncomelania hupensis. Next base: position 34,338,026 of record CM072514.1, read on the forward strand.
CAATAGTGAGTGTCAGCAAAGGCCGAAAAGACACTTTCGGTGGGGATTCCCTCGGTTTGTTGACGCCTGTGTACTTCCGCCAAGTAGTTCCTGTGGGCGAAAGCAGCCATTTTCGTGGGACTTTTGCAGGTTTCCACGAAAAGCTTCTCGACGGTTTTCGGTGAGTGTTTTGACACATTTATAGTATCAATACATGATTACAAATACACTTGGTACTTGCATTAGCCAACCTTGTTTTACCAGCAAGTTTTCTGTGGTGTAAAATGCCGAGAAACATGGTTGAAACGGTCTGCTTCAAATGCAATGCAGCGGCTCTGTTTTGAAGCAGTCAGCGACATGATCATAAAGATCGCAGTGTTTACTAGTCCTTGGAGCTTTGTTTTTATGCACACTGCAGTAGATTTTAATTTAATGAGGTAATCTGTGTGAGATAAATCTGCCTGACGAAAATAGTCAACGAAAACACGAGTGCTGACCCCAAAACTCGTGTGACGGTGGTGAGACAACTGTGACGTTGTGTAACCTGGAAAACACCGGTAATTCCCAGTGACGTAGCAGCCACGAAAACCTGATTTTCGGTCATTGCTGACACTCCCTAATGGGTCCCGACGGGAAGTCCCCTCCAGGATCGCTCAGGCAGCTGCTGCACTGGCAAGGCTGAAGACCATTTAGAAACACAGGACCATCAGTCTACATTTCAAGGTGCGGTTGCTGCGCTCCCTCATCTCCATCTTCCTATACGCTTGCGAAACATGGACCCTCACGGCGGATCTGCAGCGGGGAATGCAAAGCATGGAGAAGGGGTTCTACAGAAGACTTCTGGCCATTTCCTTTACCCAGTACATCGCCAGCGACGGGGTTCGACAGACCATCGCACAGGCCTCTTTGAACAACACTGTGACATGCTCACAGTCGTGTTGAAACGGAGATTCCGATGGTGTGCCCTCCCCTCCCCTTCATCCTCCGTTGTGGTGCCGGGGGTTTCAGTATAAATAGTATCCCCACTTTCTGGAAATTTAGTGCTTTAAATTCCCACTGTCGCTGTCTTTCTCATTTGTTCTTTCTCATTCCTGCTCTGTTCTATCAATCTGCTATATTATCTTATTCTTCGCTAGACCAGTCACCTACCTTTTTTCTTGAAAACTCTGCCGAGACAAGACTCATTCGTGTGTGAGGTCTGTTGGATCAGCTTGGGAATATTGGACGCTTTCTGCCAGGTGGTCACCAGGGCTTCCTATGATGTTATTATTTAGCAAAGTAGGCAATTTTTATGTATGTGTTTTGTTGATAATTTATCACGTTGTTTGTATTCTATTTTGTTTTTGTAAACGGGGGTTCTATAAATTGGAGTATAGCCTCAGTGTCCCCTGTGTGGGATGTCTTTATTGCAAAGTGACTGGCTGGTGGAGAGCTTTCAATTTTACCACTAGGGTTGTTTTAGCAGATCTTTTATGCGGATAAGGGGTTGTCCGGTCCTGAATTGGCTCCGAAGAGTCCGCTGGACCTAAAGCAATAATCATGTAATGTAATGTAATGTAATGTAAAGACCATCCTGCAAGGCATGGTGCAAGGAGGCAGAAGAAGAGGGAGACAGAAAAAGAGGTGGGAGGACAACAATCGAGAAATTGTGCATTCTTAAGTACTATGTCTATACTTTTAGTGTATTATTTTTTTTATATCTTACCTAATGGTTTATCGACGTGAAATTTTAAATTAAACACCTGATCTGTACTTCTTATCGTTTTAATTTATTTTGACAATGAAAGGTAACATTTATTAGTGACGCATAGTGTCTTCTCTGTATACTTTATTTGTATTCTAAATTTTTAAGACAGTTTTAATTTATTTGCATTCTTATATGTATAGCTTGTAATTGTGGTTTGATTTATTTGACAATCATATTTGAAATTCTTGATGGCCATAGTGCTGATTTTTTAAATCCTCAAATGCTTTTAGTAACATAAATGTTGATTTATCTGTCACTAATATTTTAATTATTGAGCTCCCTCTCTAAGTACTGACTTCCTTTCTCCTTGAAATTGTGCACGGGATACATTGTAACCAGAATGAAAGTAATAATAATAATACTAATAATAATAATAATAATAATAATAATAATAATAATAATAATAATAATAATAATAATAATAATAATAATAATTGTATTAAAATTGGAGTGACATGAAAGTAAAATGTATTTTTGAAGAAGTATGCCCTTTCCTGAAACCGTTCATTTGCTCTCTCCCTTCCTCTCTCTCTCACACTCTCTTTTACTCTCGCACACCTCTTTCTCTCACTCACCCTCTCGCTCACTCGCACATACACACACACGCCCACACCCCTCTGTATTTTTCAGTGTAAATGAATAATGGAGTGCCGAATTAACAATATTTTAATAATGAATGTATGAACATCGCATTACGTTCACCGTCCGCACCCGGTACGAACGTAATGCCACTAAAGCCCCGGTCACAGTGCACTTGCGGATGCAGAGAGGATGTAAAACGTAGAAATAATCTTTCCATCCGTTGGAAACCGCTACGCATCCGTTGTGTACTCATTGCATTCATGTTTCATACGCTCTATCCATTGAGCATCCGTCCACTGTGATTTCATCCGCGCAAAATGTTTTGAACTGCACAAAACTTTTAGAACGGATGAACGTACAATGTAAATCCGCGACACATACGAGCAGCAAACGTACTATGTTCGTAAACATCCGTTAAACGTCCGCTGTATCCTCTCTGCATCCTCTGGGGATCCTCGCGACTCGCATCCGCTGCAGGTGAAAACGGAAAGGGAAAGGAAAGATAAGGTACATGGAACGTCTATACATTGTTAGTAGCACGGAAATAGAAAGGATGTAAGCGTATGCATCTCGTATATAAAGTATTCTAAACAGACACAACGTTTATATCTGGGAATGGGATGTATCTCGTATATTTAGGATGTCCAGAGTATGTAGAAGGACAATTTGCGGACTCCCGATATTTTGTATAAAATGGAGGAGAAAATCATCTGGATCTCAGTATGGGTCGAGCAGCTGTGGTGTACAGACCTCATCACCCTCGGTCTTGGTCTTCAGCATCATCAATTGTTCTCCACCATGGATGATCAAAGAGTCCATCTGATAGCTGCGCTCATTCAACAGCAGAACCACAACCTGTTCAGACTGTCTCAAGTTTTAGACAGAAGGAGAAGGAGAAGAAGAAGACGTCAAAAAGCTGTGTGGGTCCGAGGATGGATCAAGAGAAGAATAGAGTTTGGACTGTATTACCAGTTGATGGTGGAGTTGAGGAATGAAGACCCTCGTGCATTCCATCACTTCATGAGGATGCCACCAGCCATGTTTGACGAACTTGTAGAGCGTCTGAGACCCAGGTTGACCAAGCCAAGCATCAACTTCCGTCCCAACCTGGACCCTGGACTGAAGGTGGCACTGACTCTGCGGCACCTAGCCTCTGGAACCACATACAGAAACATGCAGTATGCATGGAGGGTGCCACACAACAGCATCAGCAATGTCGTGAGAGAAGTTGTACAGGCCATCATTGAAGAATACGCGGACGAGCTCCTCGGGTGCCCCACCAATGAACAAGGCTGGAGACAACTTGCAGAAGATTGGTATCTGAGGTGGAATTTTCCCCACACCGTTGGAGCCATAGATGGGAAGCACGTGGCCTGCAAAGCACCAGCCAACTCTGGGTCCACCTATTACAACTACAAGGGCTTCTTTAGCATCATCCTCTTTGCCATGGTTGATGCTGACTACAAGTTCATCTACATCGATGCTTCAGGCAACGGGTCAGCTTCAGGTGCCCAGATATACAACGCAAGTGACCTCAAGCATGGGCTGGAACGCAACCTCATCATGGGGTTTCCAGGCCCAGACCCCCTTCCCAATGACAAACAAGATGTGCCCTACTTCATAGTTGGTGATGACACGTTCGCCCTCAGGACCTACCTCATGAAGCCGTACAGTTCAAGACACCTCACCCGTGAAGAGAGGATCTTCAACTACAGGCTGTCCAGGGCAAGACGGGTGGTGGAGAACGCCTTCGGCATCCTGGCCAACAAGTTCCAGATACTTCTCACCACTATGCAGCATGACCCAGAGACTGTGAGGAGAATCGTGGAAGCTTGCTGCATCCTGCACAATCTCATGCGCACCCGATACCCAGTGTTGCAGAACAGACTTGTCGACCGTCAACAAGGGAACGGGGACATGGAGCCTGGTGAATGGAGGCAAGGACGTAACCTGGACACTGTGGCCCCAACAGAGGCCCCAACAGAGCTTCACGTGAAGGGAAGAAGCAGCGCAACCTCCTGAGGCACTGGTGCAGGGGGTGGGGTTCTGGTTCTGGCCCTTTCCACCTTGCCAGGGCTTGAACGAGTAGGCAGGGACTTCTGTTTCTTGCCTGACTGACGCAAAATGGTTTTGATAAAATATATCGATGTAGCCGCCAGCACGTCTTTCCGCTGTATGCTGACTGCTGTTGTTGTTTTGTAGATTATAGTCACACGACACTTTCGCATATAGGTGACTACTGGACCGATTTATACTGACACCAGCGGGCCAGTGTTGGTAAAGGGGAAAATAATATGATCACACGTTGACCAATCCGGGATTCGAACCAGCGACCTTTCGGTTACTAGCAAGACGCTCTTACCAACTGCCGGCCCCTTGTGCTGACTGTTTGTTTGTTTGTATGTAGATTATATTTATAGTCACACGACACTTTCGCATATAGGTGACTACTGGACCGATGTATACTGACACCAGCGGGCCAGTTGTTGGTAAAGGGGAAAATAATATGATCACACGTTGACCAATCCGGGATTCGAACCAGCGACCTTTCGGTTACTAGCAAGACGCTCTTACCAACTGAGCTACCCGGCCCCACTTTGCTGACTGTTGTTGTTTGTAGATTATAGTCACACGACACTTTCGCATATAGGTGACTACTGGACCGATTTATACCGACACCAGGGGGCCAGTTGTTGGTAAAGGGGAAAATAATATGATCACACGTTGACCAATCCGGGATTCGAACCAGCGACCTTTCGGTTACTAGCAAGACGCTCTTACCAACTGAGCTACCCGGCCCCTACTACGCGTGCGTGTTGCATTCTTTTATAACCACGGAGCTGACGCAGTTCATACCCCCCGCATGCGCAGTGAACGGTTTGTATCTGATATTCATCCGCGCGGCATCCCCTTTGTTTCCGTGATGCATCCGCTTCATCCGCTATGCATCTGCGCTTTCCGCTATGCGTCTGCTTCGCCATTATCCCCGGTTACCCCTTCGGAGCTGACATCCACTTTCATCCTCTAGGCATCCTATGAACATCCGTTTAGCATCCCCGCCACATACTACCCACTTCCGTTATTTTCCGTTCTGTTTTCGCAAATGTTCGCCAATTTTTGTCCATTTTTGGAGCGGATGAAACCGGATGGAGCTACCCCCGAAATTTTGCTCGTCCGCTTTGTCCTCTTTGCATACGTTTTGTGTCCATCGGCCACTGAGACCGGGCCTTAACAAACCAGTAGACTTCGTACAATTTTTATTATTGTCCGCAAAAGGGAAGTTGCATTCACGTATGCCTACATCCATCAAAGTGGACCCCTCTGGGAGAGGCTTGAGTTAGATACTGTATCAGTCACCGTCTTGAACTGCCCTTGAGCTGAAAAAGTGCTATATAAGAATGTTTAATTAATTAATTGGTTCATTTCATTAATTTCGTTTACGTTATGCCATGGTCACACAGCACTCCACGTCTTAATCACGCACAAAAAGTTCGGAAAATCTGGTGGACGTGGTCGTACGTGGTAATTTTTGGTCAATTTTGGTTTGGCCGTGCTTTGGACGGGGTATGGCCGTCGGCGGCTGTTCCACTGCCGAAGCACTGCCTAAGCACGGCTAACCACGTCCAGCCACGTGTAAGCCTAAAAAAATTTGCACATGTTATAAAACGAGGGGGAAAAAGGCGGTAAGTTATACCGATCCAGATCTTGTACAAAACACCTCCAGTCATTTGCAGTTTGCCTGGAAAGAAGGGTTCCTCTGCCAAGAAGAGGTCGACGAAGGCTCCCCAAGACTCCCAGGCCCAAGTCACAGTCCAGGTCCATGCTCTCCTGCTGGTGCTGCCGGTCCAGACCCTGACCCTCATGCCGAGGTCTCAGAAAATTACGGTATTTATATGCCGCAAATCAGAAGTGATACAGAAGTGATTAGGCAGTGATCGGGACGTATTTCGAACTTGTTCGAGACGTCGTTAGGTAGTGCTATGTACGTGGAAAACTCCATTTGTCAGTGATAAGCCGCTAAACACACGCTATTTCCCGTGATTCCAACGCGGTACATGCGTCCAATGACCGTGCTCTGGCCGTGATTGAACGCTAAACTTTCGCGTCTTACCGCGTCTCCCCAAGTTTTAATCACTGCCGGAACACGGATTACCACGCGTGTTTCACGTGTGTTGCACGTCTTTACTGCGTGTTTTACTGGTGGTTGTGCGCGGGCTAAAATTTTGAGCAGTTCAAAACTTTTTGCCGCGTCCGATGCCGTTCAGATTTCTCCCCGCGTCCTGCCACGTCTATACCTCGACCGTAGCTCGTCTTAACCTCGACATCAACGCGAACAACAACGTCCACTCCACGGGTAACAAATTTTGGACGCGCTTTGGCCGTGATTCAGCCGTAAAGGGCTGTGTGACCGGGGCTTTACATTTGGGTTGATACGGACAATAACACTTATCCCAGACATGCCTCAATATTCAACCAGCAATTTGAATTCAACATACTTGTATTGATCTTGTCTAGAAGAAAAATAAAAAAAAATAAAAGTTTGGGCGAATAATTAACAGAAAAAAGAGGAGGATGAAAAAAGAACCCACCACCAGTAGAATTGACGAAATAATGATGAATAAACATTCAGATGGATCAGAGTGATGATGATGATGATGATGATGATGATGATGATGATTGATGATGATGATGAGGATGAAGAAGAATGATCTCAAAATCCAGCACTTTGCACATAAAGCTGTGTGCATCGAACTGAAGATAGCATTTTGCTTCGTTAAGCATGACGTGTATAGTGACACGGAATGTTATAATTATTGCCTTAGATTTTTGTGTTGATGGTGCTTTTGTGTGTCTACTGTTTTGTTGTGATGAAAATATACTTGTATGTTGTGAATGAGTGTGTTTGTGTGTACGGCAGGGATGTCGTTTGGGTCGGATCTTCGGCTTTTATCCGAAATTTTTATAAAAAAGCCGATAAACTGTCCGTCATGTCGGCTCGCCGAGCCGAAGTTTTCACGAGTGAATCGGTTCGGTTTTGTCCATTTTTGCGATATTCCGGTGCTGTACGCTTGCAGTTTAGGTGAGGATTCGATAATTACTAAATTCTGTTTTCCTGAAAAGGTTGCACTAAGCGAACAGACCCGTATTGGTCATAGCCCGATGTCGTCCTTGATAAAATCGACGTCAATAAAGCCAGTAACGTACGAAATAAAACGTCACTTTCTCATACAGGCTTTAGGCAGTGCTTGATAATCATTTTCAAAATGCCTCCGAAAAAGAAATCGAAATTGTTGGCCGGACAAAGTATACTGTCGTTTGGCAAAAAAGAAGTACAGCCTGACAAATCTACTGGCACCACTGACAGTGACGGGCCTTCCACTTCGGCAAATGCGCAGAGTGGTGAATCTATCGCTGTTGTTTCCTCCACCACTGGCACTGAAGTGAAAGAGTCTACCAGTACCAAACAAGGCAAGTCGTTATTAAAGTTCCAGGAAAAATGGAAGCTGTCCCACCCCTGGGTCATTTACAAGGATGGAGCTATGTTCTGCCAGATATGTATATCGGGAGGGTGCCGGAATGCATTTACACAAGGCAGCACAAATTTCAAAGCTTCTGCCTTGAATGAACACGTATCTGGGATAACATGCTTGAGCTCTGGCACCTAAGTTCAATTTAGAAGACTTTCCGAACATGCTGAAGCTTGGGCATCTTGCACTGACCAGTCCTGTCCACACTGCTGGATGCGAACGAGGGTCTTCAGCACAGAACCTGGTACTGACAGCCCTCAGGAACAGACTCACTGCTGAAAATCAGGACATGATGATGAGGGTGAAACTGCACGGGCGCAACATTGACCTGAATAGAGCTTTGGCTGCCTGGCGTCAGGCTAAACCCAGAAAGCTGTAGGCCAAACAGAACCTCTGACAGTATTGTGGTCTGTCAAGGGACAGTCTAAACTTTTTATTGTTTTTGTGTGTCTAAAAATTTCAGAAAATAAAATTTCTTTTCAATGTTCTTATTCTACTGAAAATCATGTTTTATTACAAAGAAATGCATCCACAGAACACCTTTAATATATGGAGGTGGAGGGTGCACGTTAACGTAGTGAATCTAGTTTTTTAAAAAAACTTGTGAGACTGCTTTGGAAGAGAGAGCCGAAACTTTCTGTAAAAAGCCGAAAGTTTCACGGCTGTTTCGGCCAAATCGCCGAAGAAAACATTTCCTAGCAACATCCCTGGTACGTGTGTTTGTGTGTGTACGTGTGTTTGTATCTGTACGTGTGTTTGTGTGTGTATGTGTGTTTGTGTGTGTGTGCGCGCGCGCGTTCCTGAGCGTATAGTGATGGGTTTGTGTATGCAGGTGACTGTGAATTCGTATAGCTGCATGTTTTTCTTTCATTTGGGTCCTTGATGAGTTTATCGGAATTAGTTTCCAAGAGTGCACCTATAGGTATTCAAGGTGTTATGAAATGCTTGTTACATTTGTTTGTTAGGTTGTTATGCTCTGTGGGTTCGGGCAAATAGAATAGACCCAACGTTTCCCGGCGTGTCGTAAGAGGCGACTAACAGGGGTGATGTTAGCACGGCATCACTGGGCGAAAGTCTTCTACACAGAAGTCACCGGCCAGGGCGGAGGAACCTCACGTTACTACAGGTTCAACGACCACGTGCTCATGGCCAAGGCGAGCCACACTGTATTCGTGGATTTCGGCTGTGGCCAACAGCCTGGAGAGGATTGGGCCCTGCCAGGTCTTTTTTGCCCAAGACACAACACATGAGGAGGCTATCCACTAATTCCATGCCGGATCGGTCGTCGCCCGGAACAAGGACCGCGCCTTCCGTTGGCCACCAGGACGGAGGTGAAAAGTATGCTACTGATGGACAAATTAGCAAGATCCGCACGAGAAACAACATCGTCATAGGAACCTGGAATGTCAGGACCCTAACTGCGGAAGGAAAATTAGAAGAACTGGCCCACGAGCTGGACCACTATCGATGGAACGTTCTAGGTATCAGCGAACTGCGCTGGAAAGGCCTAGGTGAAACAACGACTGACAAAGGCCACAAGCTCTATTTCAGCGGTAGAGATGACAGGCACGAACACGGCGTTGGATTCTTGGTCCACAAGAACATTCTAGCCACTGTCATGGGTTGCCGCCCAGTCTCCAGTAGACTCATTACCATCCGTCTGAGAGCAACCCCTTTCAACATTACCATCATCCAGGCCTATGCCCCAACATCAGACTATGAAGACAGCGAAGTGGAGGATTTTTATGAAAATATACAGGCGGTCCTTGACCAAGTGCCGAAGAAGGACATAGTCATAGTGCAAGGCGACTGGAATGCCAAGGTTGGCCAAGATGCGCACCACAACTGGGGAGACACATGCGGACCCCACTGCAACAACGAGACAAATGACAGGGGTCTGAGGCTATTGGAGTTTGCCAGATACAACAATCTGGTACTGGCAAACACGCTTGGTCTCCACAAAAAATCCAGACGATGGACATGGCACAGTCCCGGCGGGGAACATCACAACCAGATCGACTACATCATGGTCAAGAAACGCTTCAGATCAAGCATCAACATTGGCAGGACACGCACTTTTCCAGGAGCAGACATTGGAAGTGACCACGATCTCGTGATGATGTCTTTCCGGCTCCATTTGAAGAGAGTAAATACAGCAAAGTGCACTAGGCTGAAGTTCGACCTGGACAAACTGCAAGACCCGGAGGTGGCAAAAATATTTCAGGCCACAATTGGAGGGAAATTTGCACCACTGCTTATTTTGGGGGCAGGCGAAGTAGATGTCAACACCATGACCAATACCTTCAACTCAGCTGTAACAGATGCCGCCACTGAGATCCTTGGCAAGCACCGACCAAAGAAGAAGCCGTGGATCACACCTGAACTTTTGGATCTGTGTGATAAACGAAGAGAGTTAAAAAAGAAAAAGAACACCTCACAGGGAGCTGATGTCTACCGAAAAATCAACAATGACATCCGAAAAGGCATGCGCACAGCAAAGGAGAACTGGATAGAAGATCAATGCCAGGAAATAGAGAACAATCTGAACAAGAACAACAGCAAGAAGGCCTACCAGACTGTGAAGCGGCTGACAAGTGTTAAACAGCCCAAAGTCTCCACTATCCAAAGCAAGTCTGGCATTTGCCTTACAGAAGAACAAGAAGTCTTGGACAGATGGACAGAGTACTGCTCTGACCTTTACAACCATACACCAAATGGAGACCCATCAGTTCTAGCATGTCCCGAGAGCAGAGAAGAAGAAGAAATCCTCCCAATTCTCCGGGAAGAAGTTGAGGCAGCAGTGCAATCGCTGAAGAAAGGGAAGTCAGCGGGAGTGGACAACATACCAGCGGAACTGCTACAAGCAGGAGGAGAAGCGATGACTGATGCTCTCACCATTATCTGTAACAAGATCTGGCAGAGTGGGGAATGGCCTACACCATGGACCCAGTCGCTTGTCATCACTCTTCCCAAAAAAGGTAACCTTCAGGAGTGTGAAAATTACCGCACCATCAGCCTCATCAGCCATCCCAGCAAGGTCCTCCTGAAAATAATACTCAACAGGTTGAAACCACAAGCTGAACAAATCATAGCTGAAGAACAAGCAGGATTCATGGCAGGGCGAAGTACCACTGAACAGATTTTCAACCTCAGAATAATCTGTGAGAAATACCTACAGCACCAACAACATCTATATCATGTGTTCATAGACTTCAAGAAGGCATTTGACCGAGTCTGGCATGCAGCTCTATGGGCAACCATGAAAGTGTACAACATCAGCCCTAAAATTATAGAAGTCATCAAAAGCCTGTATGACAAGGCTACCAGTGCAGTCCTCCATAACAGCGTCATCGGGAACTGGTTCAGAACAACAATCGGTGTGCGTCAAGGATGCCTACTCTCTCCAACACTCTTCAACATCTTCCTAGAGCGCATCATGTCAGATGCTCTTGCAGATCACGAAGGCACAGTCAGCATAGGGGGCAGAGCAATCTCCAATCTTCGTTTTGCGGATGATATTGATGGATTGGCTGGAGAGGAACAAGAACTTGAACAGCTTGTACAGAGGCTTGACACCACCTCCAGAGCTTATGGAATGGAAATAAGTGCAGAGAAGACCAAAATGATGACCAACAACACCAATGGCATCAACACGGACATCAAAGTACAAGGCCAATCCCTCAACACAGTGCACAGCTTCAAATATTTAGGAGCCATTGTGTCAGACAATGGGTCTCGACAGGAAGTCCTCTCCAGGATCGCACAAACAACTGCTGCCCTGACAAGGTTGAAGCCCATTTGGAAAGACAGAACCATCAGTCTACATTCCAAAGTAAGACTGCTGCGCTCTCTGGTCATCTCCATCTTCCTATATGCTTGCGAAGCATGGACCCTCACAGCAGATCTCCAACGAAGAATACAAAGCATGGAGATGAGGTGCTACAGAAGACTTCTGTGCATTTCCTATACCCAACACATCACCAACGACGAAGTCCGACAGACCATCACACAAGCCATTGGACAACACGATGACCTGCTCACAGTGGTGAAGAAACGGAAACTCCGATGGTATGGCCACGTCACCAGATCATCAGGCCTTGCAAAGACCATTCTGCAAGGCACAGTGCAAGGAGGTAGAAGAAGGGGGAGACCGAAAAAGAGGTGGGAGGACAACATTCGAGAATGGACTGGTTTGACACTGAGCGAAGCCATGAGGGCTGCTGAGGACAGAGAAAGATGGAGTATGCTGGTTAAACGATCATCTGTGGTGCCCCTACGACCTTCGGGTTATGGGACAGGATAGGATAGGATAGGATAGGATAGGATAGGTTGTTAAAAACTCTGCGCGTTGGGGCAAATCTCATTGTTCATGACCTCCACATCGCTGACGACCTTAACGTCGATGAATGACCACGGCAGGGCTAAGTTTTTAGCAGGGATGTCGTCCACTCGCATGCTTGCCTCGGTAGAAATGAGCAGGATTTTGTACCACAGTGTTGGGCCGTTCCTAGGTAGTTGGATTCATACCTAAGCATTCGCGGAACGAGTGAGTGAATGGACGAGAGAGAGAGAGAGAGAGAGAGAGAAAAGAGAGAGAGAGAATGCTAAGGAATTAATGAAACCATAATAGACCTTACTACAAAACTAATAAAGAAAGCGAATGATAAGAAATAAATAAAACAAATGCTTGCCTCCCTTAAAGGTCAACATCATTGAAACATAAAACTGAGCACAAAATATCTACATAATAAAAGAAGTCACATGCCAAACAACTTTTTTCCGAAAAATACTGCTTTTTTAAAATATTTAATAAAATCTAATTCGAATAAACTTTTGCACCTTCGAAAAGCCCGCTCACGTGACCACATGGATCGTAACGTCAACTGCTGTAGACAATATGGAGTCCGATAGTGCCCCTTCTCTACCAAAACGCAGGAAAACGAAGAGCAGTGGCCTATAATGTGCCTTTGGAGGTTGTACAAACAAACAAGCGGATGGGTTAACATTGCATAGGTTTCCAAAAAACGAAGAAGTGCGAAATAAGTGGGTGAGATTCGTGCAGGAAAAGCGTGTAAACTTCGGTCCGAAGTACGGGACACCAACTGCGTCGTCAGCAATTTGCGCAAAACACTTCGCTGAAGACTGCTACCCCACAAGTGCCACTTTAATGCGGAGCTTTGGGATGAAAACAATACAGACATTAAAGCCTGGCTCTGTTCCAACGATCCAAAGTCCGTGTGCCATTGCAACAAGCGCCTCAACAACAGCAACAGTGATTCAAGTTACTAGTAGTAGGCCTACTAGTACTACTAGTACCACTAGTACTGCTTCAACTTCAACTACAGTCACAGTGGCTACTACACATCCATCGTCTGCTATCAGTTTGCCGGGTGTCAGGAAAGTCAGAGGAGCTTTTCAGAAAGGGGAACGCAAGAGGGTATGTATTCACTGGTCTAGCTCGTATAATTATTTGTTTATTATTCCAATTAGTACTCAGGGGTCAAATTCGTTTCTAACAGAAGAGAGCACCTCGGGCCCCATGGTATAAAAAATAAAGGGGCAAAAGATAAGTCATCATAACAATAAGCATATCATTATAAAGCTGCATGCAAAATAAGAAGTGGGCAAGTAAGGCACGCTGGTCGAAAAAAAAACAGGCCTGAACCGAGGTAGCAGCTTTTTGCCCGCTGAATTCGAAGCCTACCACTAGTACCAGTAGGCCTACTGCTGATTAGAGGTGCAGAGGCAACTTGTATTTAGTTTATGCAAATCGCTATGCTTTTGCAAATTTATTATAAACAATTTGTAGGTTGTCATTCAGTAATTTACTGCTAACTATAGTATGCTTTTACAGCATACAAAATAAAATGCTGCAAGGATTGAGGAACAACTGACAGTGAACAACAGTTGTCAGACAGAGCTCAAGCAAAAACGGTAAAAGCTGGAAAATCATTCAAAACGGTACAATGAGTCTAGTTTAAAATATTTAAATTTAAAAACATTATTATATTATATTATAATTTAAACACTAGTTGTTCTCCTTTCACGCCTTATTCAGAACAAGAAGAAGAATGAGGGCCCCGCTTTTTGGGCAGCAATATAAATTGCCACTCTATAAATAGGCAAAAACAAAACACCCCCACCAATATATATTGGTGGGGAGTGGCAAGTTATATTGCCGCCCAAAAAGCGGGGCCCTCATTCTTCTTCTTGTTCTGAATAAAGCGTGAAAGGAGAACAACTAGTGTTTAAATGTAACCCGATAGACGCCAATCTTTACCAAGGTTTAGGACACAGCAACTGTGTAGTGTGAAGATGAAGATTTTCTGCTGAAGCACACCAGCATTCAACAACCGTAACTATCACACAGTGCCACTCACTCTGCGACGAGGGGTTTATTGTTGCTGGGCTCTGCACAAGGGAATGCTATTACCCACTCGTCTTTAGTCTATGGAGATCGCTAGTAATCGCCCTGTGACTTAACTTAATACATTTATTTCTTTAGCTCGGTCTGTGTTTAGGCTGGGGTACAGAGATAGATAGAAAAATGGTAAAAGATCACTGTCACACTAGCTTTCACACGGCTATGAAACATATGTAGTCCAGCCACTTAATAACAGTAAAATAATATCACACATTTATTTCCTCTACTCTATACACGATCTTCGATGTACGAAACTAACTTAAAAGTTCAAATGTCAATGCGAATGGTTCGCTCTTGATAGTTCTAGGCAGCTACTTTATCATCATAGGTCACTGGATACTTTCTGCCCTAATGGTCAGAGTTCTTGAAGAGTGGACTACTGTGGTCCGTTTATACAGATTTGGTGCACGGTGTAGATCTGCACTTATCTGTTTTTTCGACGAACTGTGTCGTGGGTGCTTCCTTGATAAACTGTGTTGGGGTGGATTCTGCTCCTTGTGGCTAGACTGGTGGGCTCTCGAGGCTCAGTGCTGTAGAGGCCTCTGCAGACCAACGTCCAGCGATGACTTGTTCTTGTCTTTCGCCTTGTTGGGCTCACGATACAATGCCTGCTCGTCTGTAACATATGAGACGAAATTCTGCACAACCCTGTATAATAGGTGTGTGCAGAGCGTCTCACTGAAGGCCAAAGTAGCCCTCAGTGATTAGCTCCACATCTCTATATATAAGCGACGAACATTCTGCTAAGTCCGTGGTCCACTGGAATCTCCACTCTAATTTCCTATACATATATAAATATAAATCATGGCTAACTATACACATAGAGAAAGAATTAATATTATACGCATTCTCTGGTACAGCCACTGGTCTGCAAGCATACATATAGGTTAATTAACAGTGGGTCCATACGGATTTCAACATGGCGTCAAACCCGGTCGTGTTCGACACGTGGTCACGCAACGTTGGACTAACAATTCAATTCTGAGCATAGCAAATTTCACACACATAATTCAACAATAATATAAATACATCACGATTAAACAAAAGTATGTTCACTTACCTTTTTGACAATGTCAGGCCGTGTCTAACTTGATTGAATTCGATTTTCAACAAGCCCTGCTTCCTAAGTCTGCTCAGTGGAGAGATTTCTGTCAGAGCGTAACTGTGTACTTCTCGGCGTTTGAACGTAGACTCAATCTTCTACCTCTCTGTTTGAATCAGCCAGAACTGGTTCTACCTAAGCTAGCTGTGTTCTCATTGGGTGTAAAATCTGATTGGCCGTAAAATCGAAGCGCTATCCTTAAGCTGGATGTCACGTCACCCGAGCGGGTTCCGCGACGTCAGCTCAAGCAACGAGTGGGGAGATAGAAACTCAAACAAAAATAAACTAACACAAAAAAATGCCAGAATAACAAACACACTCTTTTATTCAACAATCAAACACACATACAGGACAATGGGGTACTAAACCACCCTCCACCCCTAGCAAGACCCCCACCCCAGTATTAACTAACAATTACCTCCCTTGTTCAACCCTGAACAGAGCTAAACATCAACAGATTTTCCCACAACAATGTACAGCACAATATCAATAAACAATCAATTCGAAATACTATAAATTTCAACTGAAGAAATGGAGCTGCAAATCTTATTATATTCGAACTATTATTCAAGCTAGCTTGCAGGTCAGAAGCACTGTTCAGAATTGTCAGATAGTCAGAGCTCAGTAGGAGCTAAAGCAGTTATTCACTCAGTATGATGGATGATTTACATTAGCTAAATGAAGTATGTTTTTATGTGTGTGTCGTGCAAATCTGTGTGTGCGTGGGTGTGGTGCGTGAAGTTCCTGTAGTAAATGGCGACGCCCACAATCCCGAAGCAAGACGAGGCGGTGGTGGCGAAGTCAACGTCCACACTTCTCAGCTGTAGAGGCAGAGGTTACAGCGCAGATGCACAACCGGCACAACGGTAACGGTGTAGTGGAGAAACAACTACATCAGCAAAGTATCAAAACAGCATAATACAGCCCAAACCTGTAAACAAATATATAGTCTTAACAGTCTGCCTACAAAACTCAAATACTACATTCATATAATACGCCTTCCGCCATCCGCCATCTTGACCTGGTTATACATAATAAGAATAATAATAATACATGATGCTATACATACATTTCAATAATCTAATGCAACTCTTAATACCAATAATCAATCTCTTCCATTGTCATGGCTAAACTGTGGGAGAGGCGGAAGGGGTACCATTTCTTACAGTCGGACAGTGCAATGGTCAAGAGCCAAGCTGCGAAGTACAGAAAGGGCAGCGTTGTTTTGAACTAAACGGTACAATAACAAGATATTATTGTAGAGTCTAGGTCAAAGAATTGGCTAATAGATTATACAACTTAGCACGTGCTGAGGCCAAGGGCATGTTTGTGCCGAGTCTACCAACCAATCATTGGGCTCAAATTGGTTGCACAAATGCAGTACAGTGCTAGAACTAGGCATTCGTTGTTGAACTTGGGCGGCAAGCGGATCGTTGGAGGAGAGCAAGGAACAGAAGCCAAGAGGAGACATTAGAACTGGTAACCGGATTGTGGTCAAAGTGAAGACACCCGGGAGGTTAATGAGTTATCGATAGCTAGGTAGCTGTCACTCATTTATGGAGCGTCATCGGGCGTGATCCATGTGATGTCGTCAAGAGAAAACTCTTATCATAAGTCGGTAAGTGAGATTCGACCTCTGGAACCTTGTCTCTAGCGATCGTCAAAGAGAGAAAGGGGGGAAGAAATTATTTAGGGAGGGCTAGTAGCAAAAATGTGTGAATGAGAATGTATAACGTGAAATTGTATGTCTTTAAACGTTTATAAAAATATGTCAATTGTTATGATGTTGTATTTAGAAATGTTTTCATGCTAAAACGTATTTGTTGTTGTAAATAATAAAATGATGAACGGAGGCAGTCAGCCAGAGTCAACAGAGAGAGGTGAAGAGAAAATTGTATATACCTGATAAAAACGGAACGAATGTATGTTGAATATGTGAAATTTTTATAATGGTTGTATGCTGTATAAATCGTATGAATATAACGGAATGGAAAATAGATTTGTGAATATATGTATTAGAGAAGTTATGACCACGAAATTCTTCTTCAGGAGGCGAGGCGAGCAGACCAGGGTAAATTAGAGAAATAAATAGAGAAGTAAAATTATGCCAAAATAGTAGCCTGTACCTTTATTGATTTCAGGTTGGACTTATTCTTCTTATTGTTATTATTATCATCATTGTTGGACGCGTCGTCAACGAGGCGTGTTGGTGATACCCGACTAGTAGTAGTCGTCTCTACGGGGTTTGGCTGTAGTGGTCATTCCTCGGGTCATCCGTGGAAGTGGGGGTTACGAGGTGAGGGTGCAGTGCCTGCCAGAGAAGTCATCTGGGGTCGGCGGAGAGAAGCAGAGAAGGAAGAGAGGGGAGAAATCAACGGAATTGAGGGGCCGTCTGGAAAGTGGATCATCAGTATTAGAAAGAGCAGAGACGTTCATCGGTAGTTATAGAAAGAAAGAATGGCACCACATTAGTTTTAGAAAGAAATTCGCAGTTTTGGACACAGGGACAAATAAAGACTTATCATCCAGTGACTTTAGTTAAGATTGTGCGAAAATTCTACAGGGACAACGCCTACATCCATATTGGATTGTTGAACTGTGTGTGTGTGAACTTTAATTAGGGAAACAAAAGAGAAGTGCACAGCTGGACCTTATCATCAACGGCCGTGCACCTAGTGTGAATACGTATATATGTAACTGAACTGGGGCATCAGGGGGGATTTTGTATTGTTATTTAATTATCATTTGTGTATAAAATATTTTGTGTGTGTGTGTGTGTTTAAATTAGAAACGACCAGGTGAGAGAGTGATTTTATTTTGATTCATGATTATATAAATGCTGTGATTGTGTATGGTTTTGAACTATTTTATGCTTTAATTTTGTTTTTCCTTTTTTCTTTGGTTTCATTCTTTTGTTTCTTAATTGGGTTTTAATTACATGTATTGTTAAATAAATGTTATATTGTATTTTTACAACTTATTTCACTAGTTGTGTTCTTAGTTTAGTTTAGTGGGAGAAAGGACGCTCGCACACGCATCACCCACCCCTATCTACCCTATCACTCCTTGCATGAAGGACTAGTCACCTACTTAAAACACCAAAGGGAGGAAGTAGGCCTGACATCCATAAACACAGTCGTTTATACAAATTTACATAATTATTACGACTACACTTCAGCCATACATTCCCAATTCATTCCATCCTCATCTCCATCCTCATCCTCCCTCTCAACTGTTATAACGCATCATGGTTATCTCCCTTCATCCATATTATCTTATCGTACTATAATATAAACATGCTCCCCTCATATCCATCACTTTCTTCATCTCCTCTCCAGCATAGTACAACTATCTCTCTCCCTTCACATACATCCCCCTCTCTCTCTCTCTCTCTAACATGCATTCTTCATCGTCACCTTTGACCCATTTTAGCAACAACAGCAACGACATTTCCCGTTCATGTATATAATAAGAAAATGATAGGAAAATCATACGAAATCAATACAGTATTATTCATCAAAATACATCCCTTTCCCCCTCATTCATCATCATTCATTCGCGTACGCAGTCTCGAAGCGCTCGCCACTGAGGAAATGAATTACAGGGTTTTACTCACCGTTTAGGTCTCGGCCTGTGACACACCTCCCCCAACACAGTACACCACAACACAGTACAACACACTGGTTAGTCTGAGAGTTAATTCGTTTCTGGCTATTTGCTAGTTATTCACACAAGGACATCTCAATTCTTTAAAAGACCTTGAGCCTTGGCAGGTGCCCAATCAAGGACTACACAACCTTAGGAAAGAATCCTACATTTATCTCCAATAAATGGCGATTACATCCCTCCTTCTACAGTCTTTAGACATTCTTACCCCGACAAGGGCGTAAGACCTTGGGTGGTTCGAAACACACGATTACAACACCCTTTCAAGCAAGAAAACCTAATTCTAGTCTGACACACAGTCACAAGGTTACTTCTTGACTAAAGCTGACTTCTCGCAAAAGCGCCACATCGACCCTGCCTTACCAAACGCAACCCAGGCCACAGGTAAACGGTCGAGTTCTCGTTCAGTACCCCTCTTCTAATTCTACATACCCCTATTTCGTGCGTTAAGCACGTGGACTTAGAGCTACTACATCTTCCGTACGCAATAAAGAAAACGGACAAGCTATCTATGTACACTACACAGTAGAGAAGTGCAACTTCGCACAAAATATAGCTCTCTCTGTTCTGTGCTGAAACCCGTGTCGTCACACTGGATGATGTCACTACACGGCGCGGGCGTCAAGCTACAACTGTGTTACACTGACTAAACAAGGCAAAAGCTTAGGGCTGTGTTTAAATCTATGCTCTTGTTACACTCTCTTACTAGTGTGCACTACGGTCTAAAAAAACATGTCTCAGTTGTACTAGTAAGCCATCCTGACTAGACAGTTTGTTCTCAATATATGAAGAAAAAAAAAATAGAGATATTTTCCTATAAACGGATTTTAAACCGTCCGATTTCATGCTAGCTGAGATGGTGGGGAATCGAACCTGGGTCATCGTTGTGTCAGGCGAACGCTGTACCACCGACCTGCGTTGGTGGGGCGAGAAGAAAAAGAATGGAATATGGGATTTTTAGGCAGGGGTATAATAGGCCGCGTCAGTGTCCAGCACTTGCTTAAACCCATGATGTCGCACATATAAATGGAACACAATAAGCACAACTACGGAATTTAAACAACAACCAAAAACACAACATTTTTTCGAAAAGAAGTAGTTGTTGCAAACTATTTTGTTTTCTTTCAGTGAAGCCAAATGTATTATGAATGATAAACGGGTCTGTCGAGAGACGGTGGTCAAAATGGATGACAAGCCTGACATTCGTTTCACCTACCTTTGTGTCTTTCGCCAGATTACTCTGTAATCCTCCCGCTGTAAACACGAAACGCCTAGAGGGTAATAAAAACAGGCCTACTACTATAAAACAAACAGTTACGGTCAAGACGACATCATAGGGGGGGGGGGGGGGAGGTCAATATATCCTAAATAGTTGTGGCCAAGGCTATATAGGTCACAGGGCGGTCAGAGACGAGACCCACCGTCGTAATTCAGTGGTAGAGTGTTCTCCTAAGCAAACCGACGGCTCAGGTTCTAATCCCGTGGTGGGGGAAAGACGAAAGTGGCCATTTTCCTTGTCCATCTTGGCAATAGGATTGCTCTGGTGGTTCAGTGTTGATTAAAGTCCATGCTCCTATCTTTCCTGGGATGGTTGTGCCCCCATCTACCCTGTCGCCAACGAAGGGGGTAGACGCGGAACTTCAATGGGCTCTATGCACAAAGTCGTGGCGGTCACATGCTGCGAGATTAACACAGCGTGCTCGAGTTTGAAAATGGTGAAGTACTGTGCTGCGTTTGGATGCTCTAACTCCGACGTAAAACCTTGATGCAAAGAAAAGAACATTTCCTTTCATCGATTTCCACTGAAAGATGAAATATTGATGAACTCGAAACTGAATGTCAGTGACAAATCGCTCTTTAAAAAAAAAAGCCTGTCCCTTCATAATAATTTGTCTGTAATCATTATTGCACGAATGTACTATGTTAAAAAAATCATCCCAAAATGTCGGTAAATTTAAATTTTTTAAGCAGCATTGGAGTACACGCGAGCGAGCTAATAGAAGCCATGACCGCTTTGTTATCCCCGCGCCACGTGACCATGCCGCCGAATTGTGCATAGAGCCCATTAGGCTACGTTCATGCTAAGCCCGGCAAGTTGCCGTCAGCCAGTTGCCGTCTGCAAATTTCCGTCACCAGTGTTCACGGTAGAGCCCGAAGTTGCTGTCCGGCTAATTGCTGCCACCCTACTTTGTATACAAAGATCGCGCTTTCCAGGCGGAAGAGGCGCATACTCCTGTGATGTATCGATTATTAAAACGGAATTCTCGCAAATATAATGTGCACCCAATTCACCGCAATCGTAGAGTGCATGGAGAATATCGTCATTTGATTCCGCAAGTGATGAACGATACCCAGAAATGTGTAAAATGCATAAGGATACCCAGAAATGTGTAAAATGCATAAGGATGCGAACAGAGACTTTTTAAGATCTGCTTAGCCAATGCCGTGAAGATTTGACAAAACAGTCTACAATTTTTCAAATGCCTATTTCGCCAGCGGAGCGCTTGATTGTAACACTGAGGTAAAGTATTTAGCTGTATATAACAGTTACATGAATGCGAGAAAGACATAATCATCTAAAACTGTTTAGACTGACTAGATCTAAAACTGTTTAGACTCAGACAAGATCTAAAACTGGTTAGATCTAGGAACATTGCAACGAGAGAGAGAGAAAGAAAGAGAGAGAGAGAGAGAGAGAGAGAGAGAGAGAGAGAGAGGGAGGGAGGGAGGGGTGTGAAAGAAAGAGAGAGAGAGAAGGGTTATATGTCAATCCATCACATGCATGAACATACACACACACACACACGCACACATTTTGCCGCGAATCAAGTGCATTCACTCTGTCGGTATGGTGAACAATTCTTTCCCTTCGACCAGCCAGCCGTTTTTTTTGTGACAAACGACAAGGCATTTTGCTGGCTGACGGCAGCCGACGGCAACTGGCTGGCAGCGTCAACGTGCATCGCCGGCTTTCATGGTGGGAAAGAAGAAAAGGGCATTACCACAGATTCCAACCAGTTGCCGGCGGCAGACGACGTCAAATTGCCGGGTTAGCATGAACGTACCCTTAGGACATGAAGCCGTGACGGAGCAATGAAAATTATGACAAACACAACTTCC
Source organism: Oncomelania hupensis (assembly GCA_036898135.1). Taxonomy (NCBI): domain Eukaryota; kingdom Metazoa; phylum Mollusca; class Gastropoda; order Littorinimorpha; family Pomatiopsidae; genus Oncomelania; species Oncomelania hupensis. The sequence goes on from CM072514.1 coordinate 34,360,174, forward strand.
AATAGCGTTAGAACACTTATTCGGAAATAAGAAGTCACTGAAACCTCTGTGTTTCAAATAAGCATTTTTTCCGCCCATCAACATTGAGGATATTGTAATTGCTTTATAGATCTGTTCCAAAGAGCATGGGAGATTTTTCTCCGTACAATTGTTTTTTTTTTTTTGTTTTTTTTATTGGTAGCTCGTTTTATGATGTTGTGATTTATCTCGGTAAACCATCTGTTTCTATTAGTCTAGGTGTCGGTGGCGACAATGGTTTAAAATTGCAATAGCGCCATGGGATTTTGATATAAGCTGGTAGCAAACTTGTGTTCTGTTAGTGTGGTATGTTCTACATGTTAATCATAACCTTAACAGAAAAATACAACCCACAGGCAATAGCTAGGCCTATGTTACAGACAGCTTAGGTTGGTAGCACAGGTGCTTGTATCTGGACCCGCAAACGCCTATGCCTATGACGCGAATCCCTTCTCTGGGTGGCATATAGTTTTTATTATTGCATATAGGCGCTCGCGTGTTCCTTCTCTGCGTAGTATTATAAAGATACAAGCGCCTATGACGAGCGAGCGCCTATGCCTATGACGCGCCCTCCATTCTATGCCTATGCCTAAGACTAGGATACGTTAAGAAGAGATACGCGTCATAGGCAGAGGCGCTCGCGTGTCCAGATACAAGCGCCTGTGGCTGATAGATATAAACAGCTCATTAGAATTCCTGACTCAGTTTACGGCCCAGGTAAAATTGGGGTCATCCAGGTGTTCTTCGAGGTAATTTCCCCCAGATATATATATATCCCAGATGTATGTGTTCTCCCAGATACATATTCCTTCAAGGTCTATATTCCCCGAGGTTTCTGTTACCCCTCCCCCCTCCCCCCACGCCCCCTCAAGGTCTTTTACTGGACTTGTGTTTATTTTGTATGAGGTTGCGTGCGTGTGTGTTTAAGACATGGGGGAACGTACTTGGAAGAACACCGGGTTGACTACAGTTGTTTTTGTTTTCCCAATGAACTTCTTCAGTCCACTTCCCATGTCAAACCCTCTCCATAAACAGGCGTACACGAAGAGCCAAGTCTATATCTTTTGAATACTGTAGACAACGCCGATGCTAAGGTATGTATATTCTTTCTTCCTTCTTTCTTTCTTCTTCTTCTTCTTCTTCTTCTTCTTCTTCTTCTTCTTCTTCTTCTTCTTCTTCTTCTTCTTCTTCTTCTTCTTCTTCTTCTTCTTCTTCTTCTTCTTCTACTTCCTATTCTTCTTCTTTTTTTCTTCTTCTTCTTCTCCTCTTGTTTGAACCTTAACATTATTTTGTTTTAATGTTACTACTATTGTAGGACTGTGTAATTTTCTTTACTTGTCTAGTGAATACACTCTAGCAAAGGCATTCAAGTTTCATTTCTATTGCAATTTGTTTTGCGTGAGAAAAATCATATTTACTCGGCAATAAGGGTATCCTATTCTATCCTATCCTATTCTATCCTATCCCGTGACTCGGAGGTCGTAGGGGCACCACAGATAATCGTTTAACCAGCGTACTCCATCTTTATTATTACAATAATAAAGTAATAATAATAATGTGCAGTAAAGTAATGTAATAACAAATAGGCAGTCATGCAAACATAATTGTGTATTGCGTCTTGTGTCAATCAAAATGTGACCGCCCGTAGTCCCTGCATGTCACTGCTAGCGTAGTCAAGCCCTTTTTACACACATTATTCGTGTATCTAATGCTGTTTTCGGTTCAGTGTTTAGTCCCCTCCCCAGCCACCGAAGATCACAATAATACATGTATTGCCTCATAATTAATTATCTAGACGATGTTTTGTCCGTGTCGTTTAATTAATTCTGGCTTTTTCTGTCAATTTCATTGTTGGGAAATTTCGATAGCAGCGATAAGCCTCTTGTGTTGAAAGCAGAAGAAGAAGAAGAAGAAGAAGAAGAAGAAGATGGCGGCGGCGACCTTTCTCCTTTTGACGCTTCTCACGTTGACGTCATATATGATTTCATCGACTGCGGGATTGACGGTGGTGGACATGACGTTTGTCTTGGATGACAACACTCTTTACTGGCCCGGAAACCCGCCGTTCAACTTTACAATCCTCTTCAGAGGGCAGTCAGGAAGTCATTGGTCAGTGTTACTGCTGGGATAAAACAGGGAGCTACTAACATTACTACTAGAATATCTTGCCTGTATGTTTGTGTGTGTGTGTGTGCGTGTGTGTGTGTGTGTGTGTGAGTGCTCACAGTATTTATGATCCATTGTAGGTTATCATTATAGTATTATTATTATGATACAGTAGGGTTTACATAGAACAACATGCCTGGTTTCTTAACAAAGGTTAGTCGGGTAGGGTATTGCTTTGGTTTATGACGCTGCTATGTTGACTTCCGATGAAATGGATACCAATACTTTGCTCAACCGTCTTTATTTTGGTTTTCAACCTAAAAACTCTTTATATCCGTGAGTGTGACCTTTGGTCTACTTTTTAAGGATTTTCCAGCTTTTACATTATTAAGTTCAAGGGAGGCAAAACTGTTCGATTCATTTCTTATCCTTCGTTTTCTTCATTAGTTCTTTGGTGAGTTTAATGTTGACTTAATTCCATACCCTCGCCCCCTCCCTCCTCTCTCTCTCTCTCTCTATCTCTCTCTCGCTCTCTCTCTCTCTCTCTCTCTTTCTCTCTCTCTCTCTCGTCCAATCACTCAATCGTTCTGTGATTGCTTAGGTATGAATCCAACTACCTCGGAACGGCCGAGCACGGTGGTACCCACGTGGACGCTCCTGCTCATTTTTACTCAGGGGGCATGCGAGTGGACGACATCCCTGCCGCGAACTTAGTTAGCCCAGCCATGGTCATCGACGTGAAGGTCCAGGCCGCCGCTGACCCCGACTACCGAATGACCGTCAAGGATGTGGAGGTCATGAGTAATTTGTTTATAACTTCCCACCCCTACCTCTCCCTCACACGTTCCCCCCAAACCCAAAATCCCCACCTTCAATTCCCATGGCAAACACTGAAAGAAATAAACAAGTAAAGATAGAAACAAGTCCAGATAGAAAAAGTCAAAAATCAAGTAAAGATAGAAACAGGTAAAGAATCAAACAACTATAGACACGGGCAAGAATCAAGTACAGATAGAAACAAGTAAAGACACAGAAACAAACAAAGTAAGAAAGCAGTAAAGAATGTAACAGACAGACACACAGACACAAACAATTAAACAAATAAATAAGCAAAGATACAATCAATCAATCAATCTTTAATTTAATGTCTGTTCACACATTTAGGTGATATTAGACATTGAAAATGTAACTTTTAAAACAATTTAACTATTTAAAAACATAATTTCAAAACGATCTATAAAAGTCTACCAACAGGAGATTTAGCAATAACTTTCACAATGTAACATTTGGATGATATAGAACCATGTCTACAGAATGTCCATATTCAGTTATGCTATGTCCATTTACTTTAAAGATATCTCTTAAAACTGAGCATTCAAAGAGAAGGTGATGTACTGAAAGACTTGTATTACGTATACATTTAACATCTACTGAGTATTTAGTGCTCCATGCATTCATTCTTAATTTATATATTAATTTAGAAAGTGGTCTTGAACAATTCAGTATAGATATATTTTTAATATTATTTTCATGATACACTGCCTTTTCTAATAAAGAAAATATTTCATGATTACACATATTCAAATTTGTTATAGTTATAGAATCTGATGACCTTTGTGCTCCCCCCTTAGCTAATCTGTCACAAACCTCATTCCAATGAATTCCGCAATGTGATGGAACCCAACAGAAATCAATATTTATTCCTCTAGAAATCACACAGTGTATCATATGTTTAATTTCATAGATAAGCTCCCGTTTATCTTTACAGTTCCACTGTTTTAATGCATGCAGAACCGCTTTTGAATCAACGCAAACTAATATACCAAATAATTCTAAAGCAAAGATAAAAACTAATAAAGGAAAACAGGGACTAATTAGCCTACGCAAACCATCTTAATGCTTACTGAAATTATTTAATTGTATCTCTTGTCCCTCCTATCCTCCCCAAACTCTGCCACATACTAGATAAGATCAAGACATGTTCCAACTTTGAATTGTTCACAAATAATAATTATGTGATGTGTTTGATTTATCTGTATTGTTTTGTCCTGCAGTGTCCTCATTAACATCATGTTTGTTTGGCAGAACGTTTGTGCAAAACACCCTATGGTATAAATTAGTCTTGCCAAAGGCGATAATATTGGAGTTCATGCAGGCATCTTTTAGTTTCTTTATCCATTTGGTTGTTGTTGTTGTTGATGTTGTTGTTGTTGTTATTGTAAGTCTTTTTTATGTGCAGGACTGGGAGTTTGCAAACGGGAGGATCCCTGCCGGTGCTGTGGTACTGATGAACAGCGGCTGGGCCAGTCGCTACCCCAACGCTTCAAGGGTGTTCAACAGCCCCACCCCTACCAACGCCTCCACCTTCCACTTCCCGGGTATCCACCCCGAAGCCGCTAAACTACTGGCAACCCAGGTAGGTGATTGACGAGGACGACTAGGACGACGACGACGACGACGACGACGATGATGATGATGATGATGATGGTGATGGTGATGGTGATGGTGATGATGGTGATGATGGTGATGATGATGAGTATAAAGAAAACATCCCGATGCCGCCGTGCTCAAGCATTCCTAATCCACTTTGTATCGTACAAATGGAACATTGGTGTTTTATTTTCTCGCGTTGGCGAGTTCAAAGTACTGCGCAGCTGATGTGACTGTCACTCAGGGCCAAGTCTAGATTTCTTTTATACTCTCATCCCAATAGAGTAGGGGCACCTTGCTGACTGAGCCCCAGGGTCGAGTTTTTGGGTACAAAAGCAACTTAAAAGGACACGGCGGCCATCCAGCTGCTTAACATCGGTCATGTTAGCATTAAAGAAGAAGAAGAAGAAGAAGAAGAAGAAGAAGGGAGGACGAGGAGGAGGAGAAGGGTGCTGAGTAGAACTGAACATTTGACATTGTGATTTGTGATGGATAAGAAGAAGGCGGATCTAGGAGCAGGATACAGGTGTTGAGTAGAGAGTAACATGTCACACGGTATGTTTTGATGACCTCTTTGATTTCAACAGACCCAATACTACTTGTTCATCTATATATATAAATTGCTTAGCCGGAAGTCCTTCTTCGCCACTACTATAAAGTTTGTCCGGTATGGACGCTGATCTGGGCAGGTGCTGGCCGCTGGGAATCGGCCTGTTGTGTGCTCAAAACCAGCGAAAGCGTTATAGCCGACATTTCCTTACCGAACGTTTAACCGTTTCTGAGATAAATAAATAAACAAAATGTCCACAAACTGCAATAGCCTCATTCCGCGCGCTTCCATTAAAAATCAAATTGAGGTTTCAGCATGTTTTCCCATATAGACCAAAAAATTTATTATTTTTGTACGAAGCATTGATAGCTCAGTTGGTATCACCTTCGCCTAACGTTTAGGGTGACCCAAGTTTGAATCCGTCGCGGTCCATATTTTTTTTAATGTTTTTTTTTCCCACTACAATATGGATATTTTTCTTTTTAATTTAGGCATTTTACCTTTATTATTATTATTATTATTATTATTATTATTATTATTATTATTATTATTATTATTATTATTATTATTATTATTATTATTATTTATAATATTATATCTTATATCAAATTTTCTTTTAAAACCTTGGTGTTTATGATTTCTATTTGTATTATTCTATATTCAATATTATTATTATTATTATTATTATTATTATTATTATTATTATTATTATTATTATTATTATTATTATTATTATTATTATTATTACCAAGGATCGGGATGGGGTGGTACGTTATTATTATTATTATTATTATTATTATTATTATTATTATTATTATTATTATTATTATTTATAAACTAATAATAATAATTATTATAATTATAATTATAATATCTTATATCAAATTTTATTTTAAAACCTTGGCGTTTTTTATGATTTCTATTTGTATTATTCAATATTATTATTATTATTATTATTATTATTATTATTATTATTATTATTATTATTATTATTATTATTATTATTATTATTATTATTATTATTATTGTTATTATTATTATTATTATTATTATTATCAAGGATCGGGATGAGGTGGTACGTGTAGGTAAAAGGGGGCTACGGGTAGGTTTAAAGGGGCATGGGTAGGCATAACGGGGATACGGGTATATATAAGGGGGTATGGTGATGGTCGATTCCTTTCATCCATACCTGCGAAACGATCAACGGGGAAGTATCAAGGAGGGTACAGGTAGGTTACAAGGGGGGTACGAAAGGTATCAAGGGGTTATGGGGAGGTATCAAGTGGGTTCGGGGAGGTATCAAGGGGGTATGATGAGGCATCATGGGGGGGGGGACGGGGAGATATCAGAGGGGGGGGGGGTATGGTGAGGTATCAAGGGGGATATGGGGAGGTATCATCGTCCAAATGAAACTCGCAGACAACAGTTGTCTCTCTGTCTACATTTTAAACAGCAACCTGTGTACCCTGGCTTGCCAGGGTACAAAAACCACTAGTAATAAATAACTCTTAGGGCATCATTTTAAAACTTCATTTATTTGCGCACAGCGAGGCGTGACCGCAGTAGGAGTGGACACGCCGTCTACGGACTACGGCCAAAGCACGACCTTCGATACTCATGTCGTCCTTGGCCAATACAACGTCATGGGGCTGGAGAACGTCGCCAACATGAATTCCCTCCCTTCCCGAGGAGCCGTGGTGGTTATCGGCCTTGTCAAGCTGGGCGACGGAAGTGGAGGCCCCGCGAGAATTCTGGGGCTCCTGGGAAATTTCACAGACCTCATGAGCGGAACCGGAACCGGAAGCGCCTCATGGTCACGTGGAAGCGTCGCGTGGGTTCTTGGGATAGCCGTAATGTTTGCATGCTCAAGATACACTCTTACGTTATTATTTTAAATATTGTAATTTCATAATTCTTGGATAGCGCTTTGTCCAGCTCAAGGCGTTGGTCGATACAGAATCTCTCTCACTCAACCCGCCCTAGGCGCCCGCTTGCAGCCTTTGGGCGCTATGGTCTTGACTCGCAGACATCTGAGCACAATCCTCGGCGAATACATTACATTACATAATTGTTGCTTTAGGTCCAGCGGACTCTTCCGAACCAAATCAGGACCGGACAACCCCCAATCCGCATAAAAGATCTGTTTAAAAAACAATCCTAGTGGGAAAACTGACTGCCCTCCACCAGCCAGTCACTTTACAATAAAGACATCCCACGCAGGGGACGGCTGAGGCTTCACCCCAACTTATCGAACCCCCTTTTACAAAAACAAAATAGAATACAAACATCATTATAAATTATCAACAAAACACATACATATAAAATGCCTACGTTGCTAAATAATACCATCATAGGAAGCCCTAGTGACCACCTGGCAGAAAGCGTCCAATATTCCCAAGCTGATCCAACAGACCTCACACACAAATAAGGAGTCTTGTCCCGGAAGAGTTTTCAAGAAAAAAGGTAGGAGACTGGTCTAGCGAAGAAGACGATAGTATAGCAGATTGATAGAACAGAGCAGAAATGAGAAAGAGCAAATGAGAAAGACAGCGACAGTGGGAATTTAAAGCACTAAATTTCCAGAAAGTGGGGACTGGGTACAAGGGAGAAGTTAGAGGGACCTATTAGCGCTTGCTGGGTGTTTGTGTGTTGTAGTTATAATACGATAACGGAACTTCAATTATTGTGTTTAATAAATATCACCCTAGATCAGTGGTGGAGCGTTCGCCTGGCACACTGAAGACCCAGGTTGGAATCCCTGGTGCCAGGGCAAGATAAAATGTTTCACTGTACATCTTAGCAGTATGATTGCCGTGGTGGTTCAGTATTGATTTAGGTCCCTAGCCTTTCTTCGCTGGGATGGTTATCCCTAGGACCTGTCTGCCATATCGCCAATGAACTTCAAATGTTCGTTCAAATACCATATTACTTTACTGCTGTTCCAATTTAGTAAATAGTCACTGTTGGACCGCGCGGTGGATTTTCTGTCAAGAAGCTACACTTTCATTGTTTCTTCTTTGATGATATTGGATAATAGCTCCTAATGTCAGAGAAAGGTGACAGTACCTATTCAGCTGAAAGATTTTGTCTGTGTATGAAAATAGTTGGTTACGCGCGTACCATTGCTGCAATAATGTTTAGGCATATCATGTTGGAATGTGTATACGTATGGTTGCCTGCCAGATGATGTACCAGCGTGAAAGAAAATACTCAACATGGAAAGAGAGAGAGAGAGAGAGAGAGAGAGAGAGAGAGAGAGAGAGAGAGCGAGGAAGAGAGAGAGAGAGAGATGAAGAGAGAGGGAAGGAAAGGTAGGAAAGGAAAAGAAAGAATTCTTCAATAAACGGGTATCTGTACGAAATATAATATAGGCCTTTTTGTTTGTTTGTTGTTGTTGCTTGATTTCCTTTTTGAAAAAATAAATTATAAAAGCACAATAACGTATGAGACTTGTGGGATCAATGGAGGATGAGTTTGGTACTTGGGCCAATTATCTAATGGTTGGTTGGTTGACTGGTTTGTTGAGACAGTATATATGTGATTGGGTGTTTGAGAGAGAGAGCAAGAGTTAGAAAGAGGAAGAGAAAGAGAGAGAGGGTGGGGAAGAAGGGTGTGAAAAATGAGAAGAGGGGAAGAAAGAACGAAAGAGAGAGAGAGACAGAGACAGAGAGACAGACAGACAGAGAGACAGACAGAGAGACACAGAGAGAGAGAGACAGAGAGAGAGGGACAGAGAGAGAGAGAGAAAGAGAGAGAGAATCGACGAAGGTTCAGAAAGAACGAGAGAAAGGGCGTTGGGGTTCAGCAGACAGACAGATTAATTAATGCCAATACAAAAAAATGTTTAAATGTAGAACAAAGATAGGTACACGGAGAAACATGCCAACAAATTCACAAATATCTATACAAAGACTTTAGATGACAATTTCGCATATAGCTTTTATTATACAAGCCCAGAAATACTGCCGGCAAGATAAGACACATGTTAAGGCACCTTGTATTAGGTTTTAACATTAATTTTGAGGTCGGATAATATAGTACAACATAGAATAGAATATCAGCACTATGTACATGTACAATTCATTACACATACAACAATGCAACATAGAATGTACAGCAAAGAAAACACCTTATTCAATGTTTGTTTGTTCATTTCATTTAACGTCTATTCACCGAAGTGATTGTAGACTACAAACCTCATTCCATCCATTCGCTTTATCATAGCATCACTCAAGTTCAGTTTCATGTACAATATACAATTAAAATGCATACATCGTTATTGTGGAATGGTTAGCCCTAGCTTAACTGGGCGAGACAAACCGAACCTTGTCTCGGCGAACCAAAGGTCAAAATTGCGGTTTTATTCTTAATTGGGTCTTCCCGAGACCAGCCGAGACAGACAGGAGATCGGGCGTCACGGCGAGCTCTTTCGTTTCTGAACTGGGTCGATTTTTAGCTGCGTCCAAACTGACATACCGTGACAAAGTTACGTTAGCAACAATGGCGGCCTTCGATCGTGAATTGAAAACTGCAGAAGATTTTGGCGTTGTTCTAGCGCTGTATGTCATAAGCGAGAACGAAGGGGCAGCAGAAAGAGAAAGAAAGCAAAAGGCAACAATGCCCTATGTGTTGCAAAGGCACCAGCAAGGTGCATTTCATGCACTGGTGCAAGAGTTGGCTGAACAGGTCAATGGCTATTCAATGATTTATAATTTTTACTGATTCAGTATTTTCACTGTTCTCTAGTCTAAATTAAGTTTGGATTTGGTGCACCTATTTCTTTTAAGTGTTGTAGTATTTCTTTAGATCAGTTGTCATTGACATTGATAGATTTTTCAGCAAATCAAAATAGTGTCTCGGGCAGGTTTGCTGCGCACGAACGGCAAGACGAAAGGCAGGCCCGCGACACGGCGAGACACGTCTCGATGTTCTCGCCGATCCCGTCTCGGATTGCTCGCCGAGCCTAGTTAAGGGCAAGGATGGTTCGGGTGTCTCGCCGAGACTGTCTCGGGTGTCTCGCCGAGACAAGGTTCGGGTTTGTCTCGGCCAGTTAAGCTAGGGCTTTACAGTTACACTTGTGAATTTGCACGCCTATTCGGTCGCTTTACCACTGGCTTTTAAACCCGCGAAAGTAGGCCTACGTACAGGCCCAAGATGATAAGGTTTATGAATTGTAATTTCTTTATAGCGCGCCGTGTTTTGTATGTTGGACAACTTGTTTAATTACATTTTGCTTTGTGAATTATCCGTAGCAATCATTCACTATAATAATCTAACAGTTTCACGGGCATTCATAAAAAATTAAAATATAATAACATCAACATAATATAGATTTCTTAAAGTGTTTCTGTTGAACATTAAAACATTTATTAGAGAACTATGACAACTGTAATCATGCGTGCACTTGCATAAAACCTTGCAGTTCTAATCTATATGAACATACATGTGCACACCCTTTTTAAAAACAACAACAATCTAACACAAAATATTTAACATGCGGTTCAGAAGACCTTGAATACTCGCGTGGACGTACTTGAAAACGAATTCGGATAAACACACCAAGCGCACTTATGAAAGAAACATGCAGCCACGCATACGAACATAAGTCATCTGCATACACCGGTACACCACTATACGCTCAAGAACTCCCAAATGGGCGCGCGCACACACACGCGCACACAAGCACATACACATAAACACTTTTACACATGCACATACACATTCATAATTATATTCATTCACAACCTGTATGAATATCACAACAAAAACAGTCGACACACAAAAGCACCATCAACAAAAAAAATCAAATGCAGTAATCATGATAGCGGCATACATTTCGTATCACTACACTGAAGTCATGCTCAACACGACAAATGGCTTGTCTCCAGTTCTATGCACAGTGCTTTATGTACAAAGTGCAGGCTTTTCGGATTCGTCCTCGCCGTCATCATCATCGTCATCATCATCATCATCATCATCATCATCATCATCATCATCATCATCATCATCATCATCATTATTATTATTATCATCATCGTCATTGTCGTCGTCATCATCGTCGTAGTCATCGTCATCATCATTCTTATCCATCAGACGTTTGTTCATAGTTATTTTGTCCATTCTTCTGTGTATGTGTTTTCTTTTTTTCATCCTCCTCTTCTTTTTCTGCTCATTTTCGTCTAACCTCTCCCTTCTTCTTTTTGTCCTAGACGAAATCAGTACAACTATTTTGAATTCGCATTGCCGGTTGAACATTAAGGCATATTTCAACAATGTTATTGATATTGAATCGATCAAAGTGTAACCTAAACCTAATATTGTGAATGTAAATGCAACTTCACTTTCGCACACAGTCATAAAAATATTACAAAGTCTGCGGACTGGGCCAACTTTAAATTTAAAAGAAAAACAGTTTTGTTGTTCTTTAAATTGTATCTTGATCTTTGTCATTTACCTTTCGTTGGAAATGAGCTTTTAAAAAAAGAAGATTTCCAAAATATAAATCAGCGTGGAACAGTAAAAGGTCACAGATCATCTCCGTTTTCAAGTGTTGCCGCCGCAAACCTAACAGTTATGCAGTAACAAGCAATAAATGCATGAGAGCAAAATGATGTTCTCAGAAACAGCAGTTCAATACTCAAGTCGACTTAAAATACCTCTAAGTTTATTCATCGGTCTATCCATCTACCTACGTCGGCGCCAATCACCCATCGCTTTATCTACTGAACCTTCGCAGCTCCAAGGTTGAAAGTTCTTAACGTTGTCCAAAGAGGTAGGATTCTTCAGCCATTCCACGACTTGGATGGGGGTGACGATGTACACGTCCTCTAAGCTCATCAACTCGTCGATGAAACGATCCAATGCTTCAAGGTGATGCTCTGTGTGGAACCAGCGCGCGTGCACGAAGATTCCGAACGGCGCGCGGTTGGATTCGTAGTAACGTCTGAAGTTCGACCTGTCAATATGAGTAAACAGAGTCAGAATTACACTGTCGAACTGCGATTATTGTTAGTGATGGTGTTTAATTAATGGTTTTAAAAAAAGGAGCAGGAAAACAAGATGGAGATACATTATAAGAAGATGATTATTGTGGACGGTCAAGAAAAAGAGGAAGAGGAAGAAGAAGGAAGTGGTTGTAATGATGATGACGATGTTGATGATGATGATGATGATGATGATGGTTATGATGATGTGAGGATGATGGTGGTAAAGGCGGGTGACGGTTAAAATAAAAGAAGACAAAAGTGCTGCTGCTGCTGAATATGATAATGATGTGCACAATTCCAGGATGGCAGCACTCTCAGAGAGTAAGCTTTTAAAAAAAAGCCAGCATTCACTCACTCACTCACTCACTTCAAACAATCAATCCAACATCACGTACCTGAAGAATTCCAGATCTTCCTCGGCATCGGCAGAAGCTGTGCAGCCGTCGGGCATAGCGCAAGAGTGTCCGTCAAGGCCGTACCAGCGCTGCACGGGGATCTCCCACAGACCAGGGTACTGCTTCTTAGGGCAAGGATCGTGCTGGCAGAACGACTGTAAAAATAACCCCCCAAAAATTCATTTAAAAAAACTATTCAGTGTTAGAACTGCCAATGGCAACACCACCACAACAACAAAACAACAACAACAACAAAAACGCAAATAGGTCTCCTTCATTCGTGTTGCATGTTGTAACAACGTCAGTTCAGTCTTGAAGATCCAATATTGTCTGCTTCATTTTATAGTCCGCCGGAGACATTTCAACAGTTGAATTTACTTTAAAGGGTAGCACTTACTCAACTTTTGCTTTTGTGTGTTTTTATGTGTTTCATATATAATCGTTTGTTTGCCTTCTGAATAAAGTTATGTTTAAACCTAGCGATGGTGAAGTCGAGAAAAAAAAAAGAAAAAACCAGTCGGGGATCCTTCTCTAATAATATGAGGTGTTTTATGCATTTATTACCTCCCCTCCTCTTCTCTCCTCCCCAAAATATAATATGGTGCCGCCAGAAGGTTATGTTATCGTTTGATTGGTTGATTGGTTTTTTTTTTGGCTGAGTGTCTGACTGACTGCTCGTACCTGAGGGATGGTGTAGTCCAAGGTGAAAGGCCAGACGGGGTCGCTGCCCTCCCAAACGTCACCAGTGAACATGGAGGTGTCGTAGACAAACTTCTGGTCATACAAAGCCTTGTACATATTGTCGCCACCCAGCTGCAGAAAGGGCACTCGGAATCCTGAAAATCAATCAATAAATAAATGTACGCTGAACACTGCAAGTTGTATACTTTAAAAAATAAATAAAAGTAGGGCTGCAGATTTCGATGCAGCACATGAATTAGGAAATCTCTTTTCAATTATGCATTGTCTTTTCTGTTTTAAGTACTGTTTTTTGGGTAGCCAGCTAACTCGGTAGATCAAGGGGAAAAACTTTACATGTTCTAATGGCAGCCATTTTTATTAGTCTTTTCATAACGCTTCTGTTTCCTTCTTTGTGAAACAAAACAATTTATCGCTGTTTATCTAATAATAATGTTAAAAATATATAGGTTTGCATACAAAATATAATCCAGCATAACTAGAATTTGTCTATTTCTTCAACAAAAAATACGTATCTACATACAAAGTTAACCCAGGCTTTGATGGTTTTGTAAAGATACGTCTGCTTTAGAAGACAATTTAAATCCATCGCATACCTTTAGGCTTACTTTAAGTTCTTCCAGTAACGTAACTTTTCCTTTCCGTTTAACTAACAATAGAATCCCCAACATAATATTGTCTTTCGGGATTGCTAGAACTATTTCTTTAACCAAAACTATCACATTTCTCTAACAACATAAAACCCCATGTCGCTTTCAGGGAGGACTAGAACTTTCTGTTAACCCCAAACTATTCTTTCTAACAACAAAATCCTCCGAACCTTTGATGGTTTCATAAGGAATGCCAGCCTCAGAGGTCAACGTTTTCCTCATGCCTTCAATCTCGTCCACGAACTCTTGGTAAGAAGCGGTGGCCCACCAGGTATGGGGGAACTTGTGGGACAGGGTGTGGCTGGCGACCTCCACTCCCATGGCATACAGCGGGTACACCAGGTCGTAGTCCGTTCCAGAGCCTGACACGTAGAGGCAGCCCCTCACTGGACACCCGTTAGGGTTGTACCTGTTTGGTGTGGAAAAAAAAATAATTATGAAAGAATAAATGAAAGAATGAATTAATTAATTAATTTACGGATAAATGGAGTCTTGCATGTCATAGACGGATGAGAGCCAGAAACAACAATTTGCTTAGCCGATCAGAAGGCCCGAGAAAATTGGAATTGGCCAGTTTCCGCTATAGTCGATCTTCGTCCCCTTGATTCCGCTCAAACTGAGTGTCACGAGATCCTTTAAGCATGGGCTGTGTGTGTAAGTATATATGCGTGTATGAGTGTTATTTGTAAATTAAATTGATTAGGTAAAAAGGTAAAGGTTAAGGTAGTCCCATAGCCTTGCGGCCGTAGGGGAGCGTGATTTTGGAGATCACACTTATCTTGGGCCAGCGTAATGAGGGTGATGCCCATCTCTCTCCCTCGCTGCTTTACCTGGCCTTCCCCACCCTTAAGAGAGTAGGTACTCAATCACAGTTGAGTCAACTGGGGGCGTTGTTATTTGTCGCTTCACGTTTTGCGGTCACCCATCCAAGTGCTAACCGCACTGTACGGTGCTTAACTTGCGACACAGTAGCGAGTGCTCCAACGACTTCGCTATCCGACACCCCTGATTATTTACATTATATCTATAGGACATGTTTTTGATTAAAATTCCACTTTGGTAAAATAGATTCTACACATACATATAAGCATAAACAGTCTCCAGCACTCAGATTGGGAGGGAGTATGAGCGTCGATTCTCGGGCTGCCTGTATCATACGCTAGTGGCATTCCGTCTATGCCCGAACTTGCGGTGAACGGTCTGTTATGTGATACATCTGCGCTGGAAAAGGTACATACGCTTTCAAATGGCTTTTCATAGTTTGTTTGTTTGTTTGTTTGTTTGTTTACCTGCCAGGGCGGAAGAGTCGTTGAAAGTAGCCATAGTAAGCGGCAGAGACTTCGTCATCGAAGGTGAGCATGACCATTTGTGGGGTCTTTTTCGGAGACAAACCGCCCGGGATGTCAGTTCCGGGGCAACGGCAATGTGGCAGCTTGCAGGCAGATCGATCACAAGCTAGGAAAGTAAAAGAGGGAACAATACATTTATAATTAATTAACAAGTTGCAGTCTGTAAAATAAAGGTTAAAAAAAACTTGTTATTGAATATGGTATGTTGTGTTCTATCTTGTGGGTGCTATTTTCTTTCTGACCTGATGATGATGATGATGATGATGATGATGATGATGATGATGATGATGATGATGATGGTGATGATGATGATGACGATGATGATGAAATGCTTGCAACTTTCGGCTCCTCTAGGTGACGAATTAGGTTAAACGTGCTGCTGTCTAGGTCAGCTGTGTTTGTCGGACCGTTTGCCAATATTTTCGAACCGTTTGTTGACACCGGCTGGCGTCCTCACTTGGTTTCATACAATTTGAGGATCCAAGAAGTCAAATTGGGTTTTGGGACGGAAGGAGCGCAATCGTGTAGAGAAACATTCTGTAGTACATTTGACTGATTTGGGGGTCTTTCCATCACCCATCACATTCCTCTTCATCGCATAGCCTTCGGTGCTTTATCCTTAATTTCCTTCTAACCTCTCCCGGACCACTGTCAGAAGTGTCTCCCAGCATATCCCAGTTCCAGTCAGCCGACAGGACTGCCCAGAAGATATCTTCCAATAGCCGTTGCTGCTTCAGAAAACTTCTACAACAGGTTGATGATAATGCTGAGGACGACATTGGTGGCAATGGTGGTGGTGGTGATGATGATGATGATGATGATGATGATGATGATAATGATGATGATGATGATGATGATGATGATGATGATGAATGCCCGACTGGATGAATGAATGGCTCAATCAATCAATTAAACAACTCACGTCCTTCGTGCCATTCCACGTTGGCCAGATCTGGGCGTTTCTCTTCTGTGTGACTGTTAGCTGGTCTCTTAAAAAACCCGCCCTTCCCTTTGCCTCCCTCTGCTGCTGCTGCAACGCTTTTCTTTTCACCTCCCGCTTCTTTCTTCGGTTCGGATATTGCCTCTTTCTTTTGTTCGGATACCGCCTCTTTCTTTTGTTCGCCTGGTCCCGACTCTTTCACACTGCTTCCAGAGCCTTTCTTGCCTGTCAAGCTGGCGCTGACACTGACTGAGCCGTCAAATGGCACCTGGTGACACAAATAAATTCATAGCAGGGTATGTGAGGAGCGGCGAAGAGGAAGTAAGCAAGTACATGAATGTAAGAGTAAGAGAATAAGGAAGTATACAACCTTAAAATAAAAAATAAATAAAGTTTAGCATTTGGTATTAAAACGATAGAACGCATTTGTTTTCCTTATTTATTTATTTCTTTCTTTATTTATTTATTATTATTTTTATTATTTTTTTTAATTATTATTATTATATTTCTTTTCTTTTAAAGCACCATTACCATATTTCCCGGATGTGAAGTTGGTCGAGAGTAGACTAAGCCATAGTTTTCAATGCAAGGGAAACAACCACTGTTTAGATATTTGCAGGAAGTACGCAGTTAAAAGCCCTTAAATGTCATCCTCAATGTCACTTCTTCTTGTATAAAACTAGTTGCTTAGGGATGGAGTAGTGTAATGCGTCTGTGGAAATAAAAATTGGCATAAAGTTGCTGTTCAGTGTGTCCAGTTATAATGTGATATATGTAGAATGTTATGTTATATTTAGTATTGAACTCCTTTCGTAAAATATATATATTTGTGATTTGTTTTTCGTTTATTTTTCTTAACCATTTTCAGCTAAATAATCTAGAAGCATCTTTTCAAAATTATAATTTGTTTACAAACAATGTCAGATTTCTCTAAATAATATATTTTCTCCGTAAATAACTTATTATTTCCTTAAACAATACATTATTTCAGTAAATAAATCATGATATATGTGTAAATAAGGCATTGTTGCTAAATAATAAATTGTTAACCTAAATAATGCATTATTTAGCAGATTGTGTTAAATAAGTATTATTTAGATTTAGAAATGCTTCTTAAAATGATTTGTTTATCCATATAATATAGTATTTAAAAGAATTTACTAAATAATGTATTATTTAGAAGATGTTGCTAAACAAGGCATTATTAATGTAAACAATTCATTGTTGATGGATTTATATTTTTCTTATTTAGGTGATTCGAGGATTCGCTTAAACACTAGTTTTTAATAATTTCACTTCTTTCTACAATTAAATGTATGGTCTTTCCGAATATTGTGTTCATTATTTATTTTTGAACATAAAATATTCCACAAATTCGAAGAGAAAACGTCTGTAACGTTCCGATCACAAACGAAAGGTCAAGGTCAGTTTTGTACGGGAGTGTTTAATGCTTTGAGTATGCTTTATATTTGTATTTATTTACCCCAGAACTGTGTTGAGACAGTGTTTCCGTTTGTATTAATTTCAAACGGAATGTCTCAGCTTATTCAAAACTACCAAGGATTTGCAGGTCGGACTGACAAGCTTCTCTGAAGACAATCCCACCAATGCAGAAATAATTATGGATCCCTTCTTTCTGGAGCTGCTACCGTTGAAGTTTCGTATATGAATACTGTTGCGAACAGATTAAAAATAGAATGAAATAAAGCAGTTTCCTCATTTTAAATTGCAAACAAGCGTAAAATCACGATTTTGCCATTTTCTTTATCACTGCCATAGAACCTCACAGTCATAAGACATGCACCTGCTAATCCCCTAAATAATATAAGTTGCAGTCCATAAACAATGAATTGTTTACGTAAATACTGTAATGCATTATATAGTAACATCTCATAAATAAAACATTAATTAGCAAATTCTGCTAAATACTGGATTATATAAAGTAATCATTATTTAGAAACATTTCTTTAAAATACATTATTAAACACAATCTGCTAAATAATGCATTAACAGGTAAATAATTCAGCAGCAATTCAGCAACAATGCCTTATTTATCTATATCATGATTTATTTACATAGTATATTGTTTATGAAAATAATAAGTAATTTACATAGAAAATGTATTATTTAGCAAAATCCTAAATTGTTTGTAAACAAATGATTATTTAGAAAATATGCTTCTAAACTAAAGACTATTTATCTGAAAGTGGTGAAAAAAATTTTTTTTACAAAGGGCTCTCCATATGATAGTTTTGTCTGTATTTATTGTCTTTGTATATGGAATCGTCAATAAATTTATCTTGAATCTTGAATTTTTACAATACAACAGACAAACAACAAGAAAAGAAAACAAAACAAAAAACGGTTACGTGTAATTATAAGTTTTACTTAAATACATTTTAAGTTAAAAATGCAAATTTCTCTGATTTATCTTAAAATATTGTTGTATTGTATTGCATATTGTATTGTTTTGTATTATATTGTACTGTATTATATTGTATTATATTGTATTGTATTATATTGTATTGTGTTGTATTATATTATACTGTATTGTTTTGTTTTGCGTTTCGTTGCATTGAAATTTCTGAGTTTTAGAGGACAATAAAATGGTATTGCATTGTAAGGTATAGCATGGTATCGTGTCATATCTTATCGTATCATGTGGTACGATATGGCCAAAGCAGTATGTGGACTGCAAATTCACGTGTTGCTAACAGACTCATACAATGCAAAACATCCCCGTTCTCATTTAATACAATGCAAATCAATTCATAAATTGTCGTACCTCAACGAGATTGTCGACATCTTCCCACGACTTAGGATCCACGTTTTCGGGTCTCCACCAGGGTCGACCAGATCCTGACATAGTGATACTTCCGCTGGCGCTGGCAACATCGTTGTGGCTGTTGCTGCTGCCTGAAATGACAATATGCAAGAAAAAAATATTACGAGAATAAATCCAAAAAGAAAACAATCTCGTAATTTTATTTTATTTTTATTTTTTTTACAATTTATTGTTGTTTATTTTAATCTACGGGATTTGAATTCGACTCAGGTTCGACAAATCCTGTAATGGATGGTAAAATTAAAAGTATTCTTTTTTTTCCGTTCACTGTCCGTTTAAGCAGTATTATTGCTCCAGTGGTTCAGTGTTTATCTATCCCCTCATCTGTCGCATCGCCAATGGTCATCTGTCGCATCGCCAATGGTAGGTTTCAGACGTGAAAATGTTCTTCTGTTTACATTGAGTTTGAAATTACAATGAATCTGAGACTAACGTATTAATTAGGCACTGGAGCAGAGCATCGTACATTGATTTTATCGTTTCTATAGATTATAGCCTAAGCGCGTTTAATTAGCTGGAGAACTGCTAAAGGTGCTGACCAATGCTGAAGCCGCCCCTTACAGCAAAGCAGCATACCATAAATAAAATCATAACTATGATGCATCTATATTATATATGATATATATTACCACGCAGCATTACTATTTTAAAAAAAAGAAGAAGGAAGACTATTCCCTACCATGTCCATCGTTCCATGCCTCCTCCCGTTTAGTATCATGACCGTCAGCCACGACGAGGTTTTGTTCCACATTGGGTTTGCGGTCCCCTCCACAGTTTGCGTTGGCCGGCCAGTCACACGTCTGAACAGGGATTAAGAATAGACATTACATAATGAATCCATTGATGGATACTACTACTACTACTACTACTACTACTACTACTACTACTACTACTACTACTACTACTACTACTACCGTTAGTACTACGAATAATAATAATTCGTTTTGTCCGTTTGTTTTATTACATTTTAGCGTAGGAAGCTTTCGCCTATTAACACTGGACATTGACAAAATAACATGACACCAACATGGTTATTTTCCAGCTTTAACATTCACAGTGAAACACCTTCATATGCACACCTAAAAACTACTGTCCTCTCACTCAGCGTACACATTTTCTGCTTTATATATACATTATTATGAGTTTAGAAAGAGTAGATTAATAATAATAATAATAATAATAATAATAATAATAATAATAATAATAATAATAATAATAATAATGATAATAATAATAAAGGAATTTATATAACGCTTTTTTCCCCAATAGCAGATCAGTTCAAAGCGCAAAAAGCGACTATTAATAATTCAGTCACGGTGTGTGTCTAAAGGGAGACGACTTGTCCCCCGTGTTGTAGTAACCCTCGATAACCTGAATCTAAAAATATTTGCATAGAAACATTTTTTTTCCTACTATAGCATTTTCTGCTTTTGGAAAGACAGGACCATAAGTCTACATTCCAAAGTAAGACTGCTGCGCTCCCTTGTCATCTCCATCTTCCTATATGCTTGCGAAGCATGGACCCTCACAGCACATCTACAACGAAGAATACAAAGCATGGAGATGAGGTGCTACAGAAGACTTCTGGGCATTTCCTATACCCAACACATCACCAACGACGAAGTCCGACAGACCATCACACAAGCCATTGGACAACACGATGACCTGCTCACAGTGGTGAAGAAACGGAAACTCCGATGGTATGGCCACGTCACCAGATCATCAGGCCTTGCAAAGACCATTCTGCAAGGCACAGTGCAAGGAGGTAGAAGAAGAGGGAGACCGAAAAAGAGGTGGGAGGACAACATTCGAGAATGGACTGGTTTGACACTGAGCGAAGCCATCAGGGCTGCTGAGGACAGAGAAAGATGCAGTATGCTGGTTAAACGATTATCTGTGATGCCCCTACGACCTCCGGGTTACGGGACAGGATAGGATAGGATAGGATAGCATAGGAACAAATTCATTTTATTTTAACAAAATCCATTCAACTGTGCAAGTTTGGAACTATATTATAGCATATAGGTTTGTTATATTTAGGACACAGAATCCCTGGATATCATAATTCTTTAATACAATACTAGCTTTTGTAATTTGATGAATACACCACCGCGACCTATTGACAGCGCCTAAATGTTCTTTTCCTTCCTCACAATTCATGTTCTTAGTTCCATTTTTCAAATGCTGTCGGAATTGGATTTGGAATTTTTGAAATTTTAAAAAAGATCTTCTCGACTATATCCCGTTTTTAATGGTTGTGTGATTCTCCCTATCTTATTCCTTTATTTCTTCAGTGATAAGGTTCCTCACATTGTCAACAGTAATGTACAAGCTCGGATTTAGACTATTGCAATGACTTTGAACCTACGAAAATGGTCAAAATCACAATAGGAAATTAAAGGAAACAGAATCTCCGAAAATATTCTTAATCGAGTCCTATGTGGACTATTCTAAATATCTCGCGAGATAGACTCAAGTCTTTGCAATCAAGACAACAGACATTAGAATTACCGACTATTGAATGTCCACAAATAGGCCTATTTTGATCCTTGTAAACAACCGAGTTTTCTTCCTTTGGCGTCTCTCAAAGCCGATTGCGAATATTGTGAGTTAAAATAAAATAGTTAATAAGGTTGTTCTCCATGCTATTACAGGATTTTAAAAAATCAAAGGAATTGATAGCTGTGTGACACAGTGACACTTTGTCATAGAAATAAAGTACCAGGCATAAAGATAATATTTTTCGCACCGTCGGCTTGAGATAGACCTTGTATCAGTCAGCGCCTTGAACAGCTCTTGATCCGGAGAAGCGCTTTATAAGAACGAAATAATTTTTTTTAAAGAACGAATAATCAGAAACCACGTCCGCTGGACCTAAAACAACAATCATAAAATGAAATGAAATATGAAACAGAAACGAACTATTGTATGGGATTTCGCTATCATTGGGGTACGCAGAAAACTTCACAGTTTTCGCAGCAGGGTTTGACAATTCAGTTCGATTTTAACCTCATGAAATAGGGGGCGCTAACCTTGTTCTTCGATTTTATATTATCCTCAAGGGACTGGAAATTTTTTATTCAAATAAATTGTTAGTTTTTTTTTTCAGTAAAGAGCGCAGATTTGGGTAAAATGGCAAAGCTTTATCTCAGATAAGACATAAGCTTCCTCCCGACCCCTCTCCCATTTAGGACTGCTAAATATTTAGCGAATTGAAGATTACAATACAATACAATACAATACAATACAATATAACTTTATTGTCTGATGTTCATCACATACAGAAATTTGTCTTTGGATTTGGATTTTATTTGGTACGTTGTGCATTTATGTTATAAGTTTGACCTTTTTACGGTCATTAGTTTCTTATTCTTTGACATTTAAGTTTTATTTTACACGTATTTGTTTATGAATGATTTTTCCCTTTATTTTCAGTTTTAAAGTGCAATTGCGTTTTCAGTTTTAAAGTTATAACTAAATTGTTATTTTTGTTGCTACCATTATTATTATTATTGGTGTTATTGTAGTGGATATTATTATTATTATTATTATTATTATTATTATTATTATTATTATTATTATTATTATTATTACTAGTAGTAGTAGTAGTAGTAGTAGTAGTAGTAGTAGTAGTAGTAGTAGTAGTAGTAGTAGTAGTAGTAGTAGTAATAATACAGGATGCAATGTACGCGCCTTTCCCCAAATCAATCAGGCTCAAAACGCGGCGATCTGTACCAACATACACGCTCACCTGTCTCATCCACCCTCACACACACACACAACAAATACACATCCATCACTCAAACAGGTGGTGTAAAGGCATGGAGATCGCTATTGGAAGACGGAAAGAAAATCGAATTTTTATTTTTGAAAATTGTGTATTGACTGCAACCAGTACCATTATTGAACAAACAAGAACACGAAGAACAAGGAGAAACACAAGAACATGAAGAAAAACAAGAAGCAACCCTCCCAACCCCCCAACCCTCAACCCTCTTCCCAAAAAAACAAAGACGACTACCAGAAACAAAACACTACAAGGAGGCAATAGCGAAAAAGAATGCATGATTGCACTCATGCTGAAAAGGACTAGGGGAAAGTTACTCACCTGACTGAGGCTGCTGAAATGCAGACCATCTGGACATCTGAAAAGGAACAGCTCGCTATCAATGCATCTGGTGAAAGACGAAGGATCAAAGTCGTGACAGTAAAATGCCCCGTTGTCGGAGCACTTGATTCCAAGACGATCTCCAAGACTGGTGTGTGGCACAGTGATAAGCACCGCAGCGAACAGCATCACGGCGATGTGGTAGGAGTTCACAAAAACAGTGGATCTACCGTTGCGCCTGTCGTCATGGTAACCACGCATCTTGCGCTGGCATTGGTTGGGGCGGTGTGTGGTAGTTAAAAGCGACATGGTTTTGTATGTAGTGATAAAAAAACAGTTTTAATTCAAGATTTGGTATTACGATTGTACCGTTATACTGAAGAAACGTAAACTGGCGCGCGACAAACTATAGTTAAGGCTGAGCAGAACTCTCACTACTATCCAGGCCGAATTCAAAAGCTGAGTCTTTTAAACTTGAGCTCTAGTCGTAATGGCGAACTGCTGCAGTTTTACAAAGACACCCAACAACAGTTTCCCTTTGCGTTTGTTCTGCGAATAGAAAACAAAATGACGAAGAATGATGAACAAGGCGAAGATTGAAAAGTCCTTTCAAGAGAAACGGGATCGAACTCACAATATGAAGAATGGAAAGTCCTTCAGCGGAGAAAAAAAAAGACACTAGTTAGCAACCTTAATAGCCACAATGCATGACTCGCGGAGAACTGATACCTGGTCACTGCAGGTCCAGGCCTTTAAATAGGGAACGTTATTGCACTTGCCACATACAAAGGGGGAGGGGCTTAAACTATGGCTAAAAAACAAAACTGACAGGTGGACAGGTGTTTGCACGCATGTTTGTTCGAGCTTTTGTTTCGTTGTTGCTCCTTCCGATGTGTGCGTCAGGGGGCAAAGCTCTGGGCTGGCAGGTAAGACGATCACGTGGTACGAAGAACGGGTCAGGCTTCAGAGAAAGTAATAGAACGGTGAACAGGGAAGGTGCAGGGGAGGGAACTTGTTTTACAGGAGCAAAGTCAAGAGTGAGTGGGAAAGCAGGGGACGGGGGCAGTACTTTTAGTAGAGAAAGATGAGAGAGAGAGAGAGAGAGAGAGAGAGAGAGAGAGAGAGAGAGAGAGAGAGAGAGAGAGAGAGAAACTTTGAAACTTTTTGAAACTTCTTTTTTATTAGGGATAAAGATTTTAGACTAATGAACCACAATCTATTCTTCCAATCTATCCCTTAACAAATTAACACAGTAAAGAATCTTTAAATTTAACTTGGAAAGCATATTACTCACACACACACGCAGGCACACACAATCACACCAACATCTTGATCATTATCTTTAAACAATTTTAGGCAACCACCCCTCCTTTCCATATTTTTCACTTTTATAATAATAATAATAATAATAATAATAATAATAATAATAATAATAATAATAGGCTTAATAATAAAATGAATAAATAAATACATAAGTTAATAATTACATGAATTACTGTGTTCTCATATATGTTATTATACATCACTTTTATAGTTAATTTAGCAGATGCTTACATATTTTACATTTGGAGAGAGAGAGAGAGAGAGAGAGAGAGAGAGAGAGAGAGAGACGTGGAAACGTGTTTTATTCCTTTAGGGCACATCCCATCAGAAAGGGATGTGTGAAACAAGCAAAATATACATCACAATTTATAACAATTTTTTAAAAGAAATAAAAGGTCACAATATATTAAAATAATCAAGAAAGCGCTATTTCCTTTGCCTTGAAAGCTTTATACAAATAAACACAGACATTCTTAATGATACTCATGTTTGTTGAAAACAAAAGTAGATGCATATGAAATGCACTAGGCAGGGGCGTCGCACACGGGGGGGCAGGGGGGGCACCTGCCCCCCCAATAATTTGGCAAAAAAAAAAAACAAAGAGAGAGAGAGAGAAAGAAGAGAAGAAGAAGAAGAAGAAGATTTCAAACGATAGAGGAAGGCAGGAAGAATCAATAATTTAAAAAATCACCATATTTTTAAACCGTAGTGTAAAGAGCTAACGTACGAAATAATATTACAATAATCTATTAGCATGTGCCTGTGTTTCACAACAAAATATTTCGTGGCGCTAACGCAATCACCGGGCAGCAGAGCTGGCTTTTGCTGTTTGAAAGAAGTGTCATTTCATCACGCAAAGAGCAAAATTAACAAAACAATGGAATCGTCTGTTTTCCAGGTTTGTTGATATCAATTATTATTTAGTCTGTAAAATGAGTAAGGCAAGGGTGAATGTGCAAGTGTCAATAAATAGTTGAGGTGCACGATATTTTTAAATTTAGATTTAGTTTGTTGATAGGCCTACACGTGCACGTGCTTTGATCGCAAAAGGGGAAAAAACAGGACCCGTTCGCTTTTCTGGGGACAGATAACGTGGGCTTGACTGCTTTGATTATTACACCACCACCCCCACCCCCCATTATAGGTTTCACTTGGTTTGTTTTGTTTGTTCATGTGTCCGCGAATAGATCTCCGATGTTTGTGGACTGAACTAGCTGAGATTTTGTTCATGGACTACTAGTAAGATCATCTCGATCCTTCCCAAAATCCAAGGTCACAGCTAGGTCAAAAAGGTCAAAACCTGATTTTTGGCTCCTTTTTTGGTCTGTAAAAAGATCTCTGGTGTTTGTAGACCGAATGACGTGAGGTTTTTGTGTAAGGGTTACTAGAACTCGTGGCACCATCCTCACAATAGTTCAAGTTTACAGCTAGGTCCTAAAGGTCAAAACTTGACCTTGGACCTTTTCTCGGAAATTGATGCTCTGGTGTTTGTTGATCGACTAAGCTGAGATTTTGTTTATGAGTTATTAGTGGCTATTAAACTGTCACGTCCCAACTGCCTCAACAGTGGTTCGACATGTGTGCTCTTTCACACGAGAAAAAAACCCAACACCTAAATAAACTCTAAAAGACAAAACCAGAAGTAACAAGACAATTTCTTTATTTCACACTCATTCGCACTAAAAATTAACTCCCTTTATCCCACTTCCCAACCAACCAACCCTCAATCCCACTAATAAAACCCCAAACTAATACATAAACAACTCGCTCAAAATAATAATGATAATTAAATCGAAATGGAAAATGACTAACTACAAAATGTACAAGAGATTTATAATAATTATGGCTGAAACAGCTTACTGACAACGAAATAAATACACAGTAAGCAACTGCTTTAAATCTTTAAAAATGTTCAAACTTTGTTCCACTTAAACTTCAGATAGATACAACAAGTCTTTTATATTATATAAAATGAATAAGAAAATTTATCTTTTAAGCAAAATAGAATTTATAAGAAATTAATCTAAATTACTAATTAACTAATATCTGGCGAAATAATTCCCCCAGACAAAACTATACAATCACAGGGTTACTTAATCTAGCAGGTAATATTACTCAACAACGTTTATCAATCAATTCGGATTAAATATATCTCAATGTGCTGTAATTTATAATTTATCACATGTAAAACAATTATCGTTCCTCACAACAGATTATCATTGGTTATAGTTATTTGTTGTGTGTGGTGGAGTGTGTGTGCGTGTGCTTTATAAACGAATAAAGTTCCCTGGGTGAATACCACAACCTTCGCACCCGAGGTTGACACACGGAAAACACGGCGTAATAGGCCGAGGCACACAAGCTTCACACCAGCAAGGTTTCAGCACACCATCAAAGATCTGCTCTAGGGTTTCGGTTTTTGAACTTGTTGGTACATCTACAACAATACATACACAAATACGCAACCATTAATAATTATATTACAATATACTGCACAAGCATCCCGCTATCGGAATGGTTGTCTCCCTTTCAACATCCTTACTCATCCTCCCTGTCATTACTTCTGTCATCACGTATATACATTCACAATCACCTCCTTTCTGTCATCTCTTCGCTACATGACAGCGAATTCTTTTATATCAATTTATAATTATTTAATTTATGATACATTTTGGAAAATTCTCTCTCTCACTATTGCTAGGTATTTATGCAGCAACCAATATGAAACCAAAAAAATAGAATTAAGAAAACATAATTAACTATTCATTCACACTGCATGCATAACCCAAACCCCCGAACGCTATGGCCAACTGAGAAATTGAGGTAAATAACTTACGGCTACCAGTGGATCCTCCGGCCTGTAGACAAAGACACACAAACGACGGGACAAACACACAGGCACAGAATGGTTAGGCAAGGTGATAATACAGGCAGAAGAGGTCCTAGACGGAGTCACAGGTCACCCGACGTTATACGTAGATAACTCAGATTTCACCGAGAATACACAGTAGGTATTCTAAACAGCTTAGAAAAGTTCCAGTTAAACAAACACTTCCAAAGTGTTCCCAAAACAGTCCTCCTCTTCCGACAATAGGCTCTTTTTCGTTGACGGTCTGATCTGTATGACCCACAGACAAAGTCACTAACTGGCACCTTGACCCAACTTGGATCTGTTGATTCTGGCTACAAAAGCGATATGCAACTGTTACTGCTCCTCTCAAAATATACAGTGCAAGGGGTTTTATACGATTAGCTAAGAAACTTCTAGAATTCACTCGTTTTAATCACAATTCATTCCCTGCACCGTTCGCGATTAGAGCACGCACTTCACACATAGAATATCGCATGGCAGCAATTAATCTTCTCAATAACAAAATAGCCAACTATGCTGTTTTTCTAACATAGTGCGTTCCGCACGGACTGCAAATCATTCGCTACTTTTATTAATTATAAACCTAATTAATTTATTCTGATTCTCTCCCCTTGACTACCGTAACTTTTAACCTCTATGTACAGGCTGATGATTAAACTATATACATAGGCGCGCGACTGCAAACTGCGTAGCGTGACACAAACAATCTTCCCAAAAATTTCTCAAGTCGAAGGGTTAAAATATAAACCGCACTTTTTCTTCATGTAAAGCCGGCTCTTCGAACGTTTGTGGACCGACTCAAGAGGTATAATGTAGGGTTTTTTTTCCACCTAAGCGCAAAAATCTGTACAGTGGTCGATCTGGCAGGGCGTCGGACTCATGATCCAAACTTACTCCAAATGTGAACAGCTCCTTTTGAATGCAGTGAACGGCCAGGACTATGACAAGCAGCTACAAGATGTCTGCGACTTCTATGGGCAAGACCTTGACCAGTCAAGGCTCTCAGTTCAGCTTCAGATTCTTGCACAAGAAATGTCTGGTGGAAACAAGAAATTGTCAGCCGTTGTTCAGCATTTCAAGTCACTGTCTGTCTCAAAGCTAGCTCTCATGTTTGAGGTTGGGCTTTTACTGAAGCTCATTTTGGTCATGCCTGCCACCAATGCCGTGAGCGAAAGAACTTTCAGTGCCATGAGGAAAGTCAAGAACTACCTCAGGTCAAGCTCAACAGAAGAGCGTCTGAACCACTTGATGCTGCTCCACGTCCACAAACAAAGGACGGATTCCTTGTATTTGGTTAAGCTTGCCAATACTTTTGCATCTTCTCAGCACCGCAGAGAAGTGTTTGGAACTTTCAGCGTCCTGGACAACTGCAAGCTGGGTGTGATCACCAAGACAAAAGGCACTCAGACAGACAGTATTTTGCTTTAGAGAAACTGCGAGTAATATACGCCCTAGTAAAACAAATTGATCAATTGACTGATTTTCTGAAACTGGTAGTGGAAGTGTTTGGTCATTATATGTATGCAATATGCAAAACGAGTTGTGATTTATAGAGAAGACACAATTTCAACCTAGATGATCTTGCGGCAGGTAATTAATGTTCGTGTTTCCTGGTTTTAATAATTATCACATATCGCTAATCATGTATTTGTAATTTCTGGAAATGAATCTTGTATTTTAAGTCAAGAAGAACATAAATAATTAAATGTTTTTACTCTCAGTCTTTCAGTTGGATGAAGGTACGAGGATATATTACAGGGTGCGTCCCGCTTGTCAGACCCCCCCCCCACCTCCCCGTCGACAGGGTTGCCCCCCCAATATTTTGGACCGTGCGACGCCCCTGCTAGGCCTTCTATAATAATACTTTCTATAAATCAATTCCCCCCTTAAACATTCAAGAGAGGACAACAAAAAAGAATATGTATTTCGTCTTCAGTTCCAACATTACATAATGGACAAATCAAATCCTGCAGGCGATAATATCTAGGCTATATAAATAATAATGGACTCTAAGATCAGAAACGCCAAAGCGAGAGAGAGAGAGAGAGAGAGAGAGAGAGAGAAGAGAGAGAGAGGGGATGAGAGAAGAGAGAGAGAAAGAGGGTGAAGAGGAGTAGAGAGGAGGAAGGCAACGTGTGGGAGAGGAGTGGTAGGAGTGGGACAAGTGTGTGGTTGGATGGGGAGTGTGGGTGGGTTTTTGTAATACATTTTGAATGGTTTGCCGTCTTCTTTATACTTAGATGTGATGTTTGGTAATATTTCTTACGATGTTCAAAGCGTTTTATCTCAAAATGTTGTATTATATTGCTTACAGATTTAATCCTTGCCAGTGTATTGTAGGAATAAAATATGTATAGCATCCACGATTATTATTATTATTATTATTATTATTATTATTATTATTATTATTATTATTATTATTATTATTATTATTATTATTATTATTATTATTATTATTATTATTATTATTATGGGTTAATGGGTTGATTGTTACCCCCTTTGGGGTGCCGGGGGTTTCAGTATAAATAGTATCCCCACTTTCTGGAAATTTAGTGCTTTAAATTCCCACTGTCGCTGTCTTTCTCATTTGCTCTTTCTCATTCCTGCTTTGTTCTATCAATCTGCTATACTATCGTCTTCTTCGCTGGACCAGTCTCCTACCTTTTTTCTTGAAAACTCTTCCGGGACAAGACTCCTTGTTTGTGTATGAGGTCTGTTGGATCAGCTTGGGAATATTGGACGCTTTCTGCCAGATGGTCACTAGGGCTTCCTATGATGTTATTATTTAGCAATGTAGGCATTTTATATGTATGTGTTTTGTTGATAATTTATAATGATGTTTGTATTCTATTTTGTTTTTGTAAACGGGGGTTCGATAAGTTGGGGTGAAGCCTCAGCCGTCCCCTGCATGGGATGTCTTTATTGTAAAGTGACTGGCCGGTGGAGGGCGTTCAGTTTTCCCACTAGGGTTGTTTCAGCAGATCTTTTATGCGGATTGGGGGTTGTCCGGTCCTGATTTGGCTCGGAAGAGTCCGCTGGACCTAAAGCAACAATTATGTAATGTAATGTAATGTAATGTAATGTAATGTAATGTAATGTAATGTAATGTAATGTAAGGTTGATTGTTTTATTACTCAAAATAATAAGACGCACACACGCACGCACTCGCGCGGACGTACACTCTCAAACGCCACATTGAATGTAGTAGTAGTAGTAGTAGTAGTAGTAGTAGTAGTAGTAGTAGTAGCAGTAGTACTAGTAGTAGTATTAGTAATAGTAATAGTAGTAGTAGTAGTAAGTTAGTAGTAGTAGTAGTAATAGCAGTAGTAGTAGTAGTAAGTTAGTAGTAGTAGTTGTAGCAGTAAGGTAGTAGTAGTAGTAGTAGTAGTAGTAAGTTAGTAGCAGTAGTAGTAGTAGTAGTAGTAAGCTTAGTAGTAGTATTTTTATAACCATCGGCATTCCTTGACCCTTACTCTGCTTCCTAATACAGAACCACTACACACACATACACTTTCTTTATCTTCAACTATCTCATCCCTCCTAAAGCTGCCCTTCACCTTCCTACTTCTCCTCATCCAGCGACTTTAACTCTCTCTCTCTCTCTCTCTCTCTCTCTCTCTCTCTCTCTCTCTCTCTCTCTCTCTCTCTTTCTCTCTCTCTCTCTCTCTCTCTTGCTCTCTCTCTCTCTGTCGTTAAGAATATTAATTTCTTCTTTTTTATTTTACAGCTTTAAAACACACTATTAATGAGAAATAAATGTGAACATAAGACCTGTGGTCTTATGTACACATTTGTTTCTAATTATAAGTGAACATAAGACCT
>CM072514.1:34396266-34413766 GCA_036898135.1 Oncomelania hupensis
ACACGCACGCAAATGATAGGCTATTTGGTTTGCTGCATGCGCAGGTGTAAACCCACAAACATGCGCGCACACTCATTCGCACACGTAAACGCACGCAAATCCACACAAATACACAAACACATCACACACGTGCTTTTGTTTGTGCTTGTGTTGTTGTTGTTGTTCCTAGTATAAATAGGAGCAAGCCTCCTGCACTTTAAATGGAATAAAACAAACAACGTTGTTGTTGTTGTTGTTGTTGTTGTTGTTGTTGTTGTTGTTTTCACAAAACAACTATACCCGCAGCGACATTTATGCACGTGTTATCTTACAAAGACGGAAAGATCGATAACATTAATGGAGAAATAGCTTTACGAGAAAAAGAAAGAAAGACGGAAACAAACTAACAAACAAAACAAAACAAATAATGAACTAATGAAATAAAAGAAAGAAACAAAGAAAGAAAAAAACCACGGAAGTAAGAAAGAATGAAAAAAAGAAAGAAAATAAGAATGTAAGAATGTGAGCAAGCAAGCAAACAAGAAAGAAAGAACGAAAGAAAGAAAGAATGTAAGGAATGTAAGAAAGAAAGAAAAAAAGTTAAAAAGAAAGTAAGTAAGAAATAAAGAATTTAAGAAAGAAAGAAAGAATGTAAGAAATAAAGAAAGATTGTAAGAAAGAAAGAATGTAATAAAGTAACAAAGACAGACAAAAAATAAAAATGTAAGAAAGTTTTTTTTTAAAAGTAAGTGAAGAAAGAAAGAAAGAAAGTACAAAAGTCAGAATGTAAGCAAGAAAAAACGAACAAAAGAAAGTAAGAAAGTATGACTGGTAGAAAGAAAGAAAAAAAGTAAAATAGTAAAAGAAAATGAAAGTAAGAAAGATTGAAAGTATGAATCTAAGTAAGAAAGAAAGATAATAAGAAAG
Organism: Oncomelania hupensis; assembly: GCA_036898135.1. Lineage (NCBI taxonomy): Eukaryota > Metazoa > Mollusca > Gastropoda > Littorinimorpha > Pomatiopsidae > Oncomelania > Oncomelania hupensis. The sequence goes on from CM072514.1 coordinate 34,397,173, forward strand.
TTAGAAAGAAAGTATGACAGAAAGAAAGGCACTAAGAAAGAAAGAAAGACAGTAAAAAAGAAGATTAGTAAGAAAGTAAAAAAAAAGAAAAAAAAGTAAGAAAAAAAAGGAAGAAAGTATGAAAGAAAGAAAGAAAGTAAGAAAGAAAGGAAGAAAGAAAGAAACAAGTTAGAAATAAATTTTGAAAGAAAGGGAGTAATACACAGAGAAAGTAAAAAAGTAAGTAAGAAAGAAAATATGACAGAATCAAAGTAAGAAAGAAATAAAAAAAGAAAGTAAGAAAGAAAGAAAGAAAAAAGTAAAAAAGAAAAGAAAGAGAGTATGAAAGAAAGAAAGTAAGAAAAGAAAGAAAGAAAGAAAGGTTAACAAATTTAAGAAAAAAAGGATAAGAAAAAAAGGAAGAAAAATAAAGTAACAAAGAAAGTACGAAAGAAAGAAGGAAAGAAAGAAAGTAAAAAAGAAAGAAAGAATGAAGAAAAGGGAAGAAATGAAAAAGAAAGAAAGTAAGAAAGAAAGAAAGAAAGTAAGTAAGAAAGAAATTAGGATAGAAAGAAAGAAGAAAAAGAAAGTAAGGAAAAAGTAAGAAAGAAGAAAAAGTATTTTAAAAAAAAGAAAGAAAGAAAGAAAGAAAGTAAGTAAGTAAGAAAAAATAAAGAAAGAAAGAAAGAAAGTGAGAAAGAAAGTAAGAAAGAAAGTAAGAAAAAAAGAAAGTAAGGAAGACAAAAGTAAGAAAAAAAGTAAGAAAGAAAGAAAGAAAGAAAGAAAGAAAGAAAAAAAGAAAGAAAGAAAGAAAGATAGATAGAAAGAAAAAAGTAGGAAAAGAAAAAAAGAAACAAAAAATGAAATTAGAAAGTAAAAAAGATAGAAAGAAACAAAGAAAGTACGTAAGGGAGAAAGAAAGTATGAAAGTAAGAAAGATAGAAAAAAAAGCAAATAGATAAAAATAAAAGGAAAAACGGAAAAGCAGTACATGAAAACAAGGGAAGAAAGAAGAGGACAAAAATAAATAAGGAAGACAGGCGAGATAGAAGCATAAACTAAAGAGAGAGAGAGAGAGAGAGAGAGAGAGAGAGAGAGAGAGAGAGAGAGAGAGAGAGAGAGAGAGAGAGAGAGAGAGAGAGAAAGAAAAGAGAGAAAGGAAGAGAGAAAGAGAAATGGGGAGAGAAATAGAGAGTTAATGTCGTTGTGAAATCCAAATGTGTAGTGATAATAAGCATAGGGGGTGTGGTAGGCGGAGGCGGTGTAGCACGAATTGATAATAATAAAAAATCTTTGTAGGATCTCCAACATTTGATATCCTAATATACACACACACACACAAAGACAGAAAGAAAGCAGACAGATAAAGAAAAAGAGACACACAGACAGACAGACACAAAGAGGGAGGGAAAGAGACAACAGATAGAGAAAAAGACGGGCTGAGACAAAAACAGATACAGAGAGACAGGGACAGAAAGATAGACAGAGAAACAGACAGATACAGAGAGGCAGGGACAGAAATGTAGACAGAGAAACAGACAGATACCGAGAGGCAGGGACAGACATATAGACAGAGAAACAGACAGATACAGAGAGGCAGGGACAGAAATATAGACAGAGAAACAGACAGATACAGAGAGGCAGGGACAGAAATATAGACAGAGAAACAGACAGATACCGAGAGGCAGGGACAAAAATATAGACAGAGAAACAGACAAGTACAGAGAGGCAGGGACAGAAATATAGACAGAGAAACAGACAGATACAGAGAGGCAGGGACAGAAATATAGACAGAGAAACAGACAGATACCGAGAGGCAGGGACAGAAATATAGACAGAGAAACAGACAGATACCGAGAGGCAGGGACAGAAATATAGACAGAGAAACAGACAGATACAGAGAGGCAGGGACAGAAATATAGACAGAGAAACAGACAGATACAGAGAGGCAGGGACAAAAAGATAGACAGAGAAACAGACAGATACAGAGGACAGAGACATACACTTAGAAGTCGAAAGAAGAAAGTGGCAGAAGACGTACACATTGGGTGGATCAGCCGGATTGAATGAGGTGATTGAAGGGGTGAAGATGAGGGTGGAGGTTTGTAGGATCGTAGGGTTGACTTATATGTTGTTGTTACTTTAAATTATCCAGATAGCCTACGTCAAGTTAAGTTCTCGGGTGCGCTTGAGACGGCTTCTATATTTCCATTTCCTTGAGAAACTTGTTTTACTTGCGTTTGGAAAAGGCAACAGCAGAAAATCACCCGAGAAGATTAGATATAGTTTGTTTTCACTCTGCACACTCCCTTTCCCCACCCTACCCCTTAGCCCCCCTCCTCTCCTCCTCCTAAACCCTCTCCCTCCCCCCCCCCCCCCCCCCCCGTTAATTTTGCTCGTCCCGTGTGCACGCGTTTTCTCTACATTAATTCCTACTAGTCCAGTCCCATTAAAATATCAAATCTTAAAGGGTTCGCATATCGAAGAAGATGTAGGCCTACATTTGTGGCAAAAATGGGTGTACCCTAAAATTCTATTTCTTGTTGTTACATGACAAAGTAGAATTTCGTTGCTTAACCAAAAGCCAAAGTTTCGATTTGTTTGGTTGTTTGTTTGTTTGTTTGGTTGTTGTTGCTGTTGTTGTTGTTGTTGTTTTTGTTTCGTTATTGCATTTATGTTCTGACAGGGAGTTATTTCCCTTGTATAACCTGTACATCCATATCAACTGCCGTGTGACCTTTGACCCTTTTTCTGAAGGAATCACGCGGCTTCAAGAGTGCCTCCTTGGTGTTTGGAGTAGGGTAGTGTAGGGTCTGTTGCATCAACCTAAAAAAGGAAAAACCTTACCGAGCACCTTTGTTATGGGTTTTCCTTTTTTTTCCCTTCTATTTTTTGGTGCTAGAGCTGTCACAGCGACTCAACCAAAGCTTTTTAAATTTTGAGGTTAGGTCAGCCAGGCTAGCTATAAATAGCTTCGCCGATGCTTCGTTTCCTTTCCTTTCACTGGAAAGGAGGGTGCAGGCCAGCTATAAATAGCCCGCTGCAAGCAAAATGTGGAGGCACTAAACAGTGCTGCTCACATAGGAATTGAGCTGGTTTGTGTGCGGTGGCTAATAATTATGAACACACAAACACTGCAGAATTCCTTGATTTAAATACATAACTATACTTCCTAAAGAGTGTTACGTTGAGACGCGCATGGTGGTGCCTGTGGGACGCGCACGATAGATCTGATCGTTTTATTTTGCAAAGCATGCAATAATAGAGTGTATTATTTTACCTTTGATTTGATTTTGCATTGTTGTTAGAAGAAGCTTTGTATAATGTCGATAATTTTAGTTGATCGATATTATTTGAGAATTTTCTAGAGTTGGTTGTTTACCATCGATCGAAGGATCTAGATAGATCCAATAGAAGCTGAGAGGTTCCTTTATGATGAAGAAAATTGTATGACGTAAGACAGTGATGACGAACTTTGTTTTGATTGGTTGTGGTGCGTCACGCTGGAGTGTTCTAAATTTTTCTGGAGTATAGAGAGACTATATTAGTGTCGCACTGTTTCAAAAGAAAGTTGAAAGTTGAAAGTTGTTGAGAAAGTGAAAAGCGATTGAGCGATTGTATGCAGTTGTTGATTGTACGCTGAATAAAGTTGGAAAACTTCATACGACGACTTCTGCCTTGTTACTGAGTGAACGGGTTGCGTGGATAAACGAATCTGAGTTACACTTATCAGGATAACAACGAGTGTAACAAAGAGGTTTGCTTTGGTTGTAAGCTTAGTTTTTCAATGGGGCAACACTCATTGCGAATGATAAAAGGGTCTGTCGCGAGAGAAAGAAAGAGAGGGAGTGTTGTTGTTGTTTTTTTTTTTTTTTTGGGGGGGGGGATAAGAGAGCGTGGTGAGGGGCGTGTGCGTGGACAAAGAGGGTCCCTTTAACCTAAAAACGAAATTTACAACAACAACCAAAAAAAAAAAGGGGGGTGGGGTGGGGGGTGAAGGGTAATACAAAATCAACTCAAACTGTTCACACGACCTTTAATCGCTTACAAGACGCGGGATCAATGAAAACGAGGTTGACCGAAAGTAATGCAACGTTCTCAGCACGGTTTGCAAACATTGTGATAGCTGTCCAGACCCTCTTTGAAACTACCATGTCGGAAAGTGAACAAACACAGTGGTTGGTTGCGTTGTCGATCTCGCTTCCAGTGACATCCGAAGGTCCTTCCAAGAAGTAACATCCAGTCAGATCCCGCCCCCCCCCCACCCCTTCCTCCACGCCCAAATCCAATCCAACCCCATTCCCACCCCCACCCCCCAAAGTAAATTGGAACGACCTTCAAATTAAAAGATAAAATCGATTACGACATAGACAGAAGAAGACCACCCTTCCCCCTCCCCCTCCCTACCCCCAAAGATCCCAGGTAAACTAGGATAACCTTCGAATGAAGAGATGGTGAGGGAGGAGGAGGAGGAGGAGGAGGAGGGAAAGGAAAGGAGGACAAGGCAAGGGGAAGGAGGGATAGATATGAGGGAGGGAGGGGAGGGGGGGGGGGCTTGTGAAAACAAAAAAACAACGAACTAAGGTTTATCCATACAATGAAACAAGATGCCTAGTCAGTTCTCAGCAAATTGGATTAGCATTCAAAGTAAGAATGTTTTTAAATTGCTTTTTAAAGCTAACTGAAATAAATATACAGAAAAGTGAGAAATTCAATTCAATGCATTGGGTTAATGTGTATACGTCTTTTCCCAAGAAGGTGATATTAGGCAATAAATAACAACCAATCTTAAAAATAAAACATAATTATTTATTTGTTCCGCATGGTACTTACCATCCCACGTCCGCAGCTTTTTGTATATTGCATGTTTATAGTTCGGTTTTCAGGATGTTTCTCTTTCAATTATCGTTTTTACTTCATTTTAACATTGTTTTTTTTAATGATTTTTTGTTGGTTGGTGCTTGCGTCAGAATTGCGAGTTTTTCTAAGAAAAGAAATCGCTATATAAATTTCATTCTTCTTCTTCTTCTTCTTCTTCTTCTTCTTCTTCTTCTTCTTCTTCTTCTTCTTCTTCTTCTTCTTCTTATTATTATTATTATTATTATTATTATTATTATTATTATTATTATTATTATTATTATTATTATTTATTCATTTATTTTTTTTAAATTCTTCTTCTTCTTCTTCTTCTTCTTCTTCTTCTTCTTCTTCTTCTTCTTCTTCTTCTTAGTAGTAGTAGTAGTAGTAGTTGTTGTTGTTTTAGTAGTAGTAGTAGTTGTTGTTTTAGTAGTAGTAGTAATAGTAGAAGAAGAAGTAGCAGCAGCAGTAGTGGTAATAGTAGTAGTAGTAGTAGTAGTAGTAGTAGTAGTAGTAGTAGTAGTAGTAGTAGTGTAGTAGTGTTAAATATTAAAAAAAACAACAATCTGTACACTTTACTTTCTATGATGACAGACACAAATTAATAAATTATGAGGCTGTGTAAGTTTTTATTTTCTGTTAGTTCGCTAGGTCAAATCTCATCAAATGATGTTGCAGTCGATAATTATACACGTAGTACTACCAAAAAGATACATCAGTCAAACATAAAGAAAATAGAGATCCCTTGGAGAAACTGAAACACCTTTCCAGTTGAAACAAGTGAAAATCAAATGTAGATATACAGCTATTAAAATACAGATTAAGACAAGAAGATCCTTCTGCTGAATACTGACATCCTTAGTATTGTTGTTGCTGTTGTCTTTTCATCAAAACGATTCTTGTAAAACAAGGTCAAATACTAGAAATTTTGAATAACTTCCGAGTTAAGGGTGCCATTTTGGAAATCGACAGAGATATTATTTGTAAAGGAATGCAAGAGGCCCTACTTAACAAGGCCCTACGAACAAGAGGCCCTACTTAACAAGGTCATACGAACAAAAAGCCCTACTTAACAAGGCCCTACGAACAAGAGGCCATACTTGTCAGATCGCAGGAAATACAACTTAAAAAAACAAAACCTTTTCATTTAAGAAAAACAATGTCTTGAGAATAGTCAGATGCCAGCAAACTGAAATAGTTTTCAAACTGAGGAAGAAAATATATATGAAAATCATACTTAGATACAGTGGCAGGAGTCCAGGTCCTTCTGATTCAATTCAGTTCCGTTCAATTCAGTTCATTTTAATTTTTTTGTATAACGATGTTTTTTTTTTTACAACAATGTACTTTTAGACCTGCAAAAACTACAAATCGGTTCTCTCTCTCTCTCTCTCTCTCTCTCTCTCTCTCTCTCTCTCTCTCTCTCTCATCTCTCTCTCTCTCTTTCTCTCTCTCTCTCTTGATTACAGACAAAAGCTACAGAAAAGCTCAGACGATTACGAGATCAAACTGTAAACTGAAATTGCCTTCATATTCAACACACACACACACACACACACACACACACACACACACACACACACACACACACACACACATACATATATATATATATATATATATATATATATATATATATATATATATATATATATATATATATATATATATATAATATACACTGTACCCACAAACACATACACAAAAGACCCCAAAAAAAGAGAAAGCGAGTAAGAAGAGAAAGAGAGAGAGAGAGCGAGAGAGAGAGAGAGAGAGAGAGAGAGAGAGAGAGAGAGAGAGAGAGAGAGAGGAACATTTTTTTTTTAAAGTTCCAATCGATACTACAGATAAACAAAAAAGCATCTTCTTACTTCCCCTTACATACACACAACACACCCATCTGTAAAACAACTCTTCGTTGTCTTTTTCCCGAATAGTCTTTGCTTTCCAGGTGTGTGTGTGTGTGTGTGTGTGTGTGTGTGTGTGTGTTTTTTGTCAATCTACATATGCACCTTTCATCGATCCATAATACTGCCCTCATTCCTACTTGATATTTTCAATGCAATTAATTAAATGAACATGTTTTTACATTAATCTTGAAGCGATAGCTCCGAGAAAGTTGACTGTTATTGGCTAAAGTTCACTTTTCAAATTAAAAAGAAAGCATTAAGACCACTTTCAGCCGATATGAAAATGGAATGATGGGAATCCTTTCACATAGACCGGAAGTTGTGCGCTTCCCCGGCGTCTGTTTTAGGAATGACCCGGTAGATAAGATGATAGTAAGCTGGTTTACTATCCCGACGGTCGCAGGTTCAAACCCCAGCGTGGGACGAACTTACCAGTCTTAGGTGTAATACTTTTTTCATGATATCGAGGATTTTCTCCGGGTACTCCGGTTTCCTCTCTCCCTTCAGTAATGATACTGGATGCAGTCGTTCTAAAGTTTTTAAAAAATAAAAATCGATGTCTCTTCCGCCTTCTGTAATAGCGATCTCCTCAGATCTCCGCGCTTTGAGTTCAAGTGAAAAAGTGCACGTGGTAGCATCGTGCATAATAATAATAATAATAATAATAATAATAATAATAATAATAATAATAAATGATAATAATAATAATAATAATAATAATAATAATAATAATAATAATAATAATAATAATAATAATAATAGTAATAATAATAATAATAATAATAATAATAATTATTATTATTATTATTATTATTATTATTATTATTATTATTATTATTATTATTATTATATTTTTTAATGTATTAATTTTGTTCTTCCTCTGATGAAGTGGATGTTGATGGCGGGGGATTTAAAGAAGGATGAGGCAGAGGAAGCAAAAAGGTGATGTATAGGATATCAGTTAGGATGCAAACAGAATTTTGTATCTCGTGGTTCTTTCTGCACACATTGTATTCGGTCCCAGTCTATCTATCTATCGAATACATAATTATACGTATACATCAAGGTCTAGTAGTCTCTGCACGCATGTTTTCCATCGTACCGTCGAACTTTCAATTGAAGGCCATTGCAGTTGCTGCGCGTGAACTAATACAATCGTATTGTATTATATTGTATTGTATTTGAATTGTGCTGCGTTGCGTTGCGTTGCTTTGCATTGCGTTGCATTGTGTTTTGTTGTATTGTGTTGTATTGTATTGTATTATGTTGTATTGTATTATATTGTATTGTATTGTGTTGTATTGTATTAAAAGATCTTGGCGTTATATCATATGTATGTCTCAGTCGGGGGTGGGGAGGGGAGTGGGGAGTGGGTGTGAGAGCTTCAGACACAACATCACATCTTGCAAGCACTAGGTTCTCACCCTCTCCTCCCCACTACCACTATCCTACCCCCCCCCCGCCCTCTCCCCTCTCTTCCCCTCCCCACCCTCTCCCCGATTTTTCGTTGTGGGTATATTCAAACAACTTTCTATTTAAAACAAAATTTTGTAAAAATGTCATCTTGACATTTTCTCCTTGCGCAACGAATATGTCTTAAGCGAAATGGAGTTAAGCTGCATATTCGCTATACAAGTTAATGGACATTGAATTGGATAGGGTGACGCACGCTTCTCGTGGTTGCAGTGCTTTCGCGGAATGATGACAGCGTGAATTTTCTCACCCAGCATGGGCGACAAAAACCAAACAAAAACAAACAAAAACTACCTAAAATCCCAAAAGCCAAATTCACATTAATATCACCACACTGTACTATAACCTTGATTCCAAGTCTGCTTGTTGGTATTAGTGCAATATTAAAACTACGCACATTCTTGTCGTCCTTGAAAAATGCTATTGACAACTGCACTATTGAATCAGGCAATGGGTTTGGAATAGCTATTTGGTGATAAAATATGAAACCGAGATTCAAGGTGAAGGGCGCGACGCGGCGACAGCGTAGCTTTCAACAAATATTCCATTGAAGATCAAAGTAGGTTTAGCCGATGAGACCTGAGTGGATTTGCTTTTTGTTTTTAATTAACAGAGAAAAATAAATCTCTGAATGTATACAATTAAGGACGATTGAAAGAAAGTAAGAGAGAGAGAATGAATGAATGAATTAATGAATGTTTGAATGCATACATGAATAAATAAATAACTAAATACATGGTTGGATGGATGAATGAAGAGAGCAGCAACAAAAAAGGTTAAAGGTTAAGGTCAATATTAATTTATTTGTGTCTCGGAACGTCTCGAGTTTGGAGAAGATAAGGGGTCCGAACGTCTCTCTTTCAAACTTAGGTGAACGACGTCTGTGCCTATCTCTGAAGAGAATCAAAAATTAAAATGTAAAGAAAGAAAGAACGAACGAACGATAGAAAGAAAGAAAGAAAGAAAGAAAGATGGCTGGATATGAACTGATGATGATGATAACGATGATGATGATGATGACGATGATGATGATGATGATGATGATGATGATGATGATGATGATGATGATGATGATGATGATGATGATGATGATGATGATGATGATGATGACGATGATGATGATGATGATGATGATGATGATGATGATGATGATGATGATGATGGTTATGATGATGGTCATGATCATTGTTGGTAGTGGAAGTGGTATTAGTAATAAATAAATTAATGTTGCTTGTTAATGGTGTTAATCATTATTAACATAATGTCAATTGTTAATGGTGTTAGTAATTAATTAAATTATTGTTTCTTGTTTACTGATGTTAGTAATAACTAAATTAATGTTGCTTATTAATGGTGTTAGCCATAACGACATAAATTACTGCGTATTGCATAAACCTGTCTGTGTCATTTATTATTATTATTATTATTATTATTATTATTATTATTATTATTATTATTATTATTATTATTATTATTATTATTATTATTATTATTATTATTAATAATTAGTAAGGAAAGAAAACGCCGTTTTCGTTGCGGCATTTACGTAGTGTGCTAAAATCCGGCATGTACTGATTCGTTACAGGTGTAAGGTTTGTTTTAATTGCGACAACATGTCTCCATTTCAACCGTCACGTACTGGTCAACACTGCGTCATCGTCACTGGACACAGCTGGACACCTTATGCACCCCACGCACTCCCAACACCCACCGCTATTCTTTTTTTTTCCCCAAAAAACTAACAAATTCGCTCTCCTCGCGCCTTCGTCGAACACACATTTCATTTCGTTGAAGAAGACGCTAATACAACAAACATCGGACACACACGGACATGTTAGTATATATAATTATTGGCAGACAGGCACACACATGGGCAGTAACACAAACACACACACACAGGCACACACCCACACACACACACACACACACACACACACACACTCTTAGACACACACAGACTGAGACACACACATACACACACAAACACACACACACGCGCGCTCACACATACAGAGCCGGAAACACACACATGTGGACACACACAGGCGGACACGCACACATACACACACACAACATGTGGAGAGAGAGGGAGAGACAGACTATACATTGTCAGTGACAGAGAGGCTAATTCTTACCTTGGCATAATATCTCTGCGTGAAACGCTGTGAGATGCAGTGAATTTCCTGCTACAAAAGGATCAGATCAAAGTTGTTTCCTTGTATGCAATTTAAGGTTAATTCTAATTCATCAAAGTGCTATGTGCAACACGTTTAGGCTGTGAGTTTACGTAGGGTCCTGTAGAGTAATGCAGGGGTGGAGTAAAATAACTTTTGATCTTGGGTCAGATGGTTCAACTCCGCCTTCTCCTCCTCCTCCTCCTCCTCCTCCTCCTCCTCATCATCATCATCATCATCATCATCATCATCATCATCATCATCATCATCATCATCATCATCATCATCATCATCGTCATCATCATCACCATCATAGTCGTCATCATCATCATCAGCAGCACTGTCATCCTCATCAGCAGCAGCAACAGTAGCAGCAGCATAATCATCACCATCAACAACAGTAGCAATAACATTTGAACACACTTGGAGACTGTGTGATGCAGCATCCGCGCGGAAATTCGGGCGTTTCTGTAAAATTCTTCGAACTTCGACCATGGTTTGCGAAAAACGATTAAACGTAAATTAAGTGTAAATTCAAGTTTATGCGTCCGCAAATTGTAAAACAACATCATCGTCAACAACAACAACACCAACAACAAAGAAGCAAGTCTAAAAAGTCAAGCATGCGTGAGTGGTCTTTAAAGCACATCCGTGGGAGTCAATATGTTCGTACTTCAGTTTAAAAAAAAATAAATCTGAGTTGAAATGAGTAAAATCAGCCTTTGTGTATGTTTGCATAAAATCGTGTATCTATAAGTAGGTATGTGAGTTCAGTAAATGTAAAAAATGCTTGCGTACTTCTATACGTGAGAGCCCATGTGTTTATACTTCAAGTCTGTGTTTGAAATTGAGTAAATTCAGATTGTGTATGTATGCGTGCACGCATTCCTAAGTAATATTGTTATTTGATGAGTAGACTCGTCGGTCTTTTGTGTATGTTCGCGTGGTCGCGCGCAAGCACGCGAGCGCGATGGGCTCGTGCACAGCAAGTATGTTTTAAGATGAACGACGTCTTGCATTCTTCAAAATCGACACTGCCCAGCGAAAGACGTTGGAGAGCTGATCGTGTTGCCTGCCTACATCTAAAACAAAAGTGGGAGATAGCCAGCAGGTCTGCTTGCATGTAACACGCGTCATACAGGGCTTTATTCAGCACGTGAACATTGTCAAACGCTTGCCAGAAGCCACAGCTAAAGCTGACACCCTTTACAGCATCTCAACTGTCCTTGTTATTCGAAGAACTTTTCGTTCTTCAACCATCTTTCACCATCTTTCCGCTACTTTATTTTTTTTATCTGTTCGCTCAGAAATCTCTATGTCACACGCTGGGTAGTCGGAGGGATAAACAAATGCCAATATTACGTTATTACTCGTCTAGAACATAAGAGTCAGGATCTGTAAAAAGTCCGCGAATTGCGCTGACTAAACCTCAGTTTTATACTGCAGCATTTTTACCAGTATCCAGTATTCCGTGACTGTGTAATACTTAATTGAAGCATCATTTCTAATAGCAAACCTGTGGTTTGGCATTTGAGTATTAAAATGTTTATTTATTTGTTTATTTTATTTATTTCTATTTTATTTTTTCCTTCTTAAAATTATTATTTTAAATAATAATTTTAAATAGGTATTACAATAATCAGTGCAATGTATGTTTATCACTTGTGTGTGTGTGTGTGTGTGTGTGTGTGTGTGTGTGTGTTTATGATGTTGAAGTGTAATGAGGGTGATTTTTAGTTTCCAAATATTGTGGAATAATTATTATGCATGTAAGGATACAGTGTGTCTGACATGTTCATGTACATATGTACATTCGTGTGAGTCAGTGCATCATATACTTTTAATTTTTTTTAAAAATATCATTGTTTAATTGCTTTTAACTGACAGCAATTTGATGTTAGAATTTCTCTTGTGAGATAATAAAGTTTTCTGAATCTGAATCTGAATACCCTAGTCCGAATGAGTATAATATCGGCACGCCATGCCATTTTTTGACTGGTTCGAACCACAGCTGTCGGCAAGCTTAGCCGACGTCCTATCTCTCTCCCTCTCCCCCCTCCCCTCTCTCTCTCTCTCTCTCTCTCTCTCTCTCTCTCTCTCTCTCTCTCTCTCTCTCTCATGTTTTGTCTGTTTTGGATACAAGAAATTATTACCTCGCTGCATGTCACCGTTCACATTAGCAGATACTAGATAGATAATACTATCAATCAAACTTGACTGGTTCGTTATTCTCTTTTGATGTTTTGAATAAAGGGCTTATCTGTTTCAGATAAAATAAAGGGCCAAAATTCTTGCTGGGCTATAGGCTCTAGATTTTGTGAAGAGAAAACAATAATTAATGCGAGCATCTCGTTTATCAATCAAACGTGAAATTGGATCTTAAGGCATTGGAAATAAGAGTATTGTTGGTATTCACAATTTCTAGAGCCTGCACAAGCTATTTATTTGATTTTTTGTGTGGGTTGTTTGTCTCCATAGATTCGTTAATTTGTGTGTTTTACTTCTTTTGTTTGATTGCTTTCGTTCTGTCGATCTGTCTCTCTTTATTTCTTTAATTCGTTCGTTGTTTTTTTTACTAGTTTCTTTCTTTTCTTTTCTTTTGTTTTCTTTCTTTCTTTCTTTATTTCTTTGTCACCTCTTCTCTTTTTTTTGGCGTTAATAATTTTTTTTTAAACCAACCACGCTGGATACTAATAATATTCTTTTCCATTTTATCTCACTCAAAGCGCGGCAACGTGTAATCAACAAACACGCTCACATGTTAAAGATTGAAGTTGCTCAATGGTGTACGCAGTGTACTGGAATGTCAGATGATAACATTGCAGCCTGTACAGAGAGTGGTACAAAGCACGCTGACGGCCCGGAATATAAAAAAAACCAACATAAAATTACTCTGAGAAACTGAGCCCCCTACTCCTAGACAGGAGAGTAGCCGGCTACACAAATACACCCAGCACGCACTAGGTCCCTTCTCCCCATCCCCGCCCGCCCAGGATTGTGCTCAGTCGTCTGAGCGTGAGACTATGCGCCCAAAGGTTGCAAGTGGGTGCCTGGGGCGTCTTGAGTTAGATCCTGTGTCGGCCAGCACCTTGAGCAGCTCTTGAGCTGGAAAGGCGCTATATAAGGACGATTACATAAATAAATAAATAAATAAATAAATAAACGTACTCTTACATGCATCAAATATGTATTCATTACTCAAGCACGTGCTGGAAAGGCAGAAAGATAGTTCTCACTCTTTCTTTCTTTCTTTCTTTCTTTCTTCCTTCCTTTCTTTCTTTATATATTTTCGAAACTAAATGCACCCGACAACATTACACGTTTTTATCACCCTGACAGCTGATAAAATAAAAATTGAATGAAAACGTCACTAACAGAAACAGAATGATGCAGCTGCTGACATCAACCTGACAGCTAGCCGTTTTCTATGGAACACTTGCTCAACTGCCACGTGTTTTTTTTTACTATAATGTTTCTCAGAAATATAAGTTTTCCAGTTTATTTAAAATTAGTTCCATGTTAGTACATGGTATAAAGAAGAAAATATTCCAAAATAAAATATTCCACTACTAGTTACACAATAATGCTAGTGTTCCAACTGGTCTGATCTGCTTTGGTCTTGTGGAATGTTCTTCCAGAGGGCCTAATGAGAGCAGATTCGGTATACGCATTTCGCAGAAAACTGAAAACACATTTTTTTTCTTGCTCAGCAATATGTTTCACTTTCTGGTCTCTCATTTTATTTGCCGAAGTCACTGAATGAAAGGCTTGCATATATGTTATTTAGTCTGGTCTGCTTGTTAGCATGCGTTGAGCGGTAGTGAAGAAGTACTAAAAGTTAGGTGCTAGGCCCCTACCCCGCCACTGTGTGTGTGCGTATGTACGTGGGTGTATATTTCTGTATATGTGTACGTGTGCTTAGGTGTAAGTGAGTGTGTGCGTGTTTGCGTGTGTGGGTGTGTATGCGTGTGTGTGTGTGTGAATGTGTGTGTGTTACACTGTTCTTGTTTTTATCAATTGTTGATTCAGCCCGATGCTTGAATCTTGATAAGTGTAACTCAGATTTGCTTATCCACGCAGCCTGTTCACTCAGCAACAAGGCAGGACTCGTATAAAATTTTCCAACTGTATTCAGCATACATCAACAGCTGCATATAAGATAGCTCAATCACTTTTTTTCACTCTCCACTCTCACTTTTTTTAAAAACTCTCTGCGCAAACACAGTGCATCACCTATATAGTCCCTCTATAATTGAGAGTATGTTCGAACATGCCAGCGTGACGCAATATCAGCCAATCACAATAAAATTCGTCACCAGAACTATGCACTGTTTTACGTCATATAACTTTATATAGGTTAGAAGAATCTCTTAGCTACCACTAGATTTATCTACATGCTTCGATCGATAGTAAACAAGAAATTCTAGAAAATTCTCCAATAATATCGACAAACGAAAATAATCAACATTATACTAAGCTTCTTCTAACAACAAGGCAAAATCAAATCAAAGGTAAATAAGCCTACACTCTGTTATTGCATGCTTTGCAAAACATGCGCCTCTCAAACGTAACAGTGTGGGTGTGTGAATCTTCGTAGAAGAGTTGTATCTGGACTGAAAAATGATAGGCGTGATACAGCACACAGCGAAAAAGCTAGCCAAGTATCTTAATGTCGTATTTTCTATGTAATTTGTACTGAATGATTCATGTATGTTCTGCGGTCTTCATTGCATTGTTAAACTAGGAAGAATTGTGTATGATTAATTCGGTATTAATTGACTTGTTGGCTACTTAGCATACTTTTAATATTTTAAAAAAAAATGTCTTCCAAAGGCGATTGTGTGTGGTTGTGTGTGTATGTGTGTTCCAGATAAAGGAGGGTGCGAACAATGGTAGGTAAATAAAATGAAATAATATTCTTTATTTGTATTTATATGTTCTTATCATACTTGTTTCTACACATTTGTCCGGTTGGTTAATGCACGACATGTTTATATAATACAGTAAAACCTCCGTTTTACGACCTTTAAATTGCCATTAAAACGAGGTCTTAAATTGGAGGGGTCTTAAAAAGGAGGTAGGACATTTTCGAAAAAGACATTTAGAAAATTAATTAAGTAAAATAAATACATGTACAAAAAGTACACATACCATTAAGTACAGGGAACATCATTCTACCATCTTTCAGAAATATAGATTAAACTTTGTCTCACAACCAATACAGTCAATATCTTTCTATTCCTCATCATTTACAAAATAAAAAATATCGTTAGTATGATAGTTGTTTAAAACTGTATGTAAGTGCTGAGTGCATGTTCGGAGTTAAAACTATCTATAAGATAACCTTAATAATATTGTTGTATTTATTTTTATTCAATCATTGAATAGTTTATATTTTTTGTAAGAAAGCGGTTATTTCTGTTTGTTTGCATGATCCCCCACACCCGTGCATTGTTCTCTTAGTATGTCACTTTGAACACCAGACATGGTGTCGGCAAGATCTGACAGGCCCCTGCTCAGGGCAAATCTGGTCAGCTCCTTAGAGTATTTCAAGCTGTTTTAATGCATCGTCTACTGTTAAAAGTTGTAAACGAAACTGTTTTCTTCAAGCGCACAAATATAGTATTGCTTAGGAATTTGAAATTTTCAGATGCTAGGTCGTAAAATTTACTTATTTGAAGGTCCCAAGTCGCGTTTTAGAGGTAGTCGTTTAAGAGAGGTCGTTTATATAGTATAAACCATCAGTGAATTTTTTTTCCGGTCGTATGTTGGAGGAAGTCGTTTAAGAGAGGGTCTTAAAATGGAGGTTTTACTGTATTGTGTTTATGCGGAGTGGGAACTGTAACGGAGTGAGGAACTGTTGCTTGTATGAAATGATTACCGTTTAGAATAATTACGTTCGCCTGGCACACCGATGATCCAGGTTCGAATCCCGTGGTGGGCGATATAAAATGTGGCCATTTTCACTGTCCATTTTAGCAGTGTGATTGCTTTGGTGGTTCAGTGTTGATTCAGGTCCCTACCCTTCTTTCCCTGGGATGGCTATCCCCGTCTGCCATATCGCCAATGGTGGGTGTAGACGTTAAACCTCAATGTTCATTCAATAATTACTTCCCGTGTTCGAGCAGAATGCCTTGATTCAGTTTTTTTTTTTTCTAAATTGGGTAATGTTTCATTGTATTGATAATGTTCACCAGAGAA
>CM072514.1:34421266-34546266 GCA_036898135.1 Oncomelania hupensis
CCCCATCAACAATGTAGCGAGAGAATGGAAAAGAGAAAGGCGAGTTTTGAGGGCGATTAAATAATACGACCACAGGGAAATGCGCATCATTTCAGTTGCCGCTTCTAGTCTCTTTCATGAATGATTGTACCACTACAGTCCTCTCATTTTCAGATTATTTGTCACTGTGGTTGTTGGAAGGCGGAGATGAGCGAGCTCTGTGTGTGTGTGTGTTTGTGTGTGTGTGTTTGTGTGTGTGTGCGTGCGTGCGTGGCTTCGAGGCGCAGTGGATAAGTCGCCGGTTTCCTATGCCGAAGGTCGCGGGTTCGATTCCCGCAAGGGGCGAACGTATGTGATTTAGGTATGAGACTATTGAGGTCACCGAGGGTTTTCTCCGGGCACTCTGGTTTCCTCCCTCCCTTCAATAATGGTACAGGACGCAGTCAATATAAAAATTTCAAAAATAAAAATTCGATTTTCTTTCCGTCTTCTAATAGCGATTTCCCTGCCTTTACACCACCTGTTTGAGTGAGTGATGGTTGTGTGTTTGGTGTGTGTGAGACAGGTGAGCGTATGTTGGTATAGATCGCCGCGCTTTGAGCCTGAATGATTTGGAGAAAGGCGCGTATAGCATCCTGTATTATTATTATTATTATTATTATTATTATTATTATTATTATTATTATTATTATTATTATTATTATTATTATTATTATATTATTATTATTAAGGGGCGAAATAATTAACTTTGTGCATACATGTATGAATCTTATCAGGTCAGCTACTCCTTGGGATGAGAGGACAAACCCTGATCTAGACTGTGTGCGCATGCATGGACATTAAAGAGCCTGACGCTCATGTCATAGACGGGTGAGGGCCAGATGCATCAAGACACCCCGCACAGGTCCTATCTCCCCTGTCTTGGGTGGCGACGCTCCTGCGGTTGCCGCGCTTTCACTCAGAAGATGTCAGCGCTTGGATGAGAAATATTATATGTTTAAATGGCCAAAAACGTTCAATAAAAACACAACTATCCAGAAGGTTCAATAAAATCTGCCTTTTAATTTTACGTTCCCCCCCCCCCCCCCACCTCCCCCTCTCCTCACGTCCCACTCCTGAGCTCTCCCAACTCCTCAAACGCAGATAGATAGATAGATAGATAGATAGATAGATAGATAGATAGATAGATAGATAGATAGATAGATAGATAGATAGATAGATAGATAGATAGATAGATAGATAGATAGATAGATAGATAGATAGATAGATAGATAGATAGATAGATAGATAGTGTTACACTCCGTTTGATGATGGAGTTTTCTATCAGTATCTGATTCAGCCCCGATGCTTGAATTCCTGATAGTTGTGTAACTCAGATTCGTTTATTCACGCAGCCCGCTCAATCAGCATACAAGTCACAAAGTCGACGTATGAAGTTTTCCACTTTTATTCAGCACACATCAACAACTGCATACAATCGCTCAATCGCCTTTCCAATCTCAAATTTACTTTCCAACTTCACTATCAACAATAACAACAACTATCTTATTTTTGAAACAGCGCGGCATTTAAATAGTCTCTTGATACTCCCGAATAACCTGGATCCATCTCGTTTGACGCAATTTAACCAATCGCTTCTAACTTCGTCATTACTGTCTTACGTCATACATATTTTCTTCTCCTTCCGGAACGTCTTCTTGCTTCGACATGTATCGGGAAGTTTCTATCGAGAGTAAACACGCAGATCCAGAAAATTCTACAACAGTATCGACCAACGAAAATCACCAACGTTATACAAAGCCTCTCCTAACAACAATGCAAACTCAAATCAAAGGTAAATAAACTCCATTATTGAATACTTTGCAAAACGAAACGATTAGATCTATCGTGCGCGCTTCCGACGTACTACCATTCGCGTTTCAACGTAACAGATAGATAGATAGATAGATAGATAGATGTAGCGGAAAAGGAGACGACTGGTTGAGTCTTGGGGGAGAAATTGTCTACCTTGAATTTCTTGGTTAGACTAGCCTTGGGTGGCTCTTGCTTTGCACAATCCTTTGGGGATGCCATTGGGTTATGTAGGACAAGGCGACACGACATTTGTGCTCCCCGGCTGACCATTCGCCTTCTGCTTTTGGCGCAAAGTTTGTAAAAACGTTTGCTTCTTCTGTATGTCTCTTACTCAGATATATTGGCACAACCTATCTTTTCTACTGTTCTTGGTACTGGCACAGTGAAATCTTCATTCCTAATCCTAAATATATTTCTAAATGTCTCTCGGCGCAAACTATAAAACTGTATCTTGGCCTACACATTTAAGACAAATGTGGCCTACCTTTACTTGGTTGTCTGTTGTGCCAGTCATGCCGAACGCAGAAGATCAATCGTTGGAGTTCTTGCTGGGGCGGCCATCTGCGTTGGGGGTGCCTGCACCAAAGGCGCTGGCTCCCATGCAGAGGCTGGCCCGTTGTGGTTAATGGTGACCATGGTAGGAGGGAGAGAGCCAGGAAAACTCCCCATCCAGGTCTCAGGCTCTCCTTCGTCGCTCTCGCTTGAAGGCATGGTCTCGAGTGGGTCCGGAGGTTGAAGGAGCAGATCGAAGTGCTGACCCACGGGTTGGAGGTCTCTTCTGTTCACCACCCGCTCTGGCCCACCTGCTACTGGCTGGATGGTGTAGACGTGCAGGCGGGGATCCAGGCAAGCGGTGACGCGATGCAGCTCAGGTCGCCAGAAGTTCTGGATCTTGTTCCGACCCATCACTCGGTTCCTGGTGTAGATGTAGTCTCCGATGGCCAAGGAATGGTCAGCCGTGGAGAACAAATGTCGTGTCGCCTTGTCCTGCATAACCCATTGGCATCCCCAAAAGATTCTGCAAAGCAGGAGCCACCCAATGCTAGTCTAACCAAAAAATTCAAGGTAGACAATTTCTCTCCCAAGCCTCAACCAGTCGCCTCCCTTTCCGCTAAATATATAGCCTGCAAAATATATAGAAGATGCAATGTTTCAGTAATCCTATCCTATCCCGTAACTCGAAGGTCGCAGGGGCACCACAGATGATCGTTTAACAAGCATACTCCACCTTTCTCTGTTCTCACCGACCCTCATGGCTCCGTTCAGTGTCAAGCCAGTCCATTTTCGACTGTTGTCTTCCCACCTCTTTTTCGGGCTCCCTCTTCTTCTGCCTCCTTGCACCATGCCTTGCAGGATGGTTTTTGCAAGGCCTAATGCTCTGGTGACGAGGCCATACCATCGGAGTTTTCGTTTCTTCACCACTGTGAGCATGTCATCATGTTGTCCAATGGCTTGTGTGATGGTCTTTCGGACTTCGTTGTTGGTGATGTGCTGGGTATAGCAAATGCTCAGAAGTCTTCTGTAGCACCTCATCTCCATGCTTTATATTCCCCGTTGTAGATCTGTTTTGAGGGTCCATGTTTCTCAAGCGTATAGGAAGATGGAGATGGCAAGGGAGCGCAGAAGCCTTACCTTGGAATGCAGACTGATGGTCCTGTCTTTCCAGGCACGTGCGGTATAGCTTGTGTATCCTTGTGTGTGTGTGTGTGCGTAAGTGTGTGCGTGTGTATGTTTGTGTGTGTGTTTAGTGATACATAATTGTTTCAAGCGAAACAAATAATTGAAAGTCATATGTTATCTTATTTTATTATGATTGCAATCCAATGTTATCAGTAGGTTTGTTGTATTATGTTTACAACAACATCAAACATGTTTTTATCGTCATCATTACCTTGTCGTTTGTATTAAATACACGACGAAAGCGAAAACTACGTAAATTGTAAAACAAAAACAACAGCGATCGACAGGTAACACGTTTCCTATGCTAATATAGTTAGTCATTGCCTATTAAATTATAAACGGTCGTTGCTACGAGGTTCTTATTGTCCTTCTTATCTTGTCAGCGTCCATTGCACTCCAACATCACACATCCGAATAGACTTGATATTTAAAAAAAAGAAATCGTATATAAACAAAGGGTAAAGCTACAGCCAATGATCAACCTTGAAGTCAGGTCCTGTGACTCATGTTGTCTGACATGCAGGCGGTCTGCCCCTCGGTGCCGGTTAGCTTGTACGTGCACCAACAAAAAGACGCCGTTCTGGGCAGTGCGAGTCAGCAGTGTTCTTTTTTTTAGTATTGTCCTGTGGGCACCACGTTTCTGGAGCAACCGACATTCCCTGTGGAATGGATTCATTGTCAGTTTCCATTTCCTAGCTTTCAAAACTCAAAACACGCGCAACTGACCCGCTGACAATGTGTCTTCTTTCTTGTGAAGTCAGTTGTACATTGTACACATTTGCATGACCTCTACCAAGCTTCGAAATATGAGGGGAAACAACTTTTGGCCGGTTTGCCTGTATGTTGCGCCCAGAGTTATCCTACGTTGGGCGGACATTCTTTGCAAACAAACAGTTTTTTGCCAACAAATTCTCTTCTGTCCTCCACCAAATTACGAATCAACGGAAAAGTTGATTTCAGTTGCAATCTTGGCTTGCTCCGCTAGTTTGGCCTTACACTGCCCTGCAGCCACCAAGCAACCAGTAACCACCTTTCCCGAACAAAAGCTTGCAGTTCGGGGTAGCTTCCATAGAGTTCCGAGAGTTCCGAGACGACATGCTCTGATGATATCCACCCGGATAACTCTGTAGGTAACTAAAAACAAAACAAAAACATAAGTTACCTCCCATTTTTGAATAAGGCCAATTCCTACTCAGAGCTAAGGAAAATTGCCAGCTTTGATTTAGTGTTCATGTTAGCAGGCATGTAGAGAGAGAAGAGGGGAGTGGACTATATTTTCTATTTTCAGACATCTAAAGACATTACTAACAAAATGACTGTGTATTTCTGTACCAGACTGTATCAGTCCATGTGATATCCAACGCCACCTCCCAGGACGATTAATTCGACCTTCACCTTGCCAGTCTTCTGGAAGGAAGGACTTACACCTGTCGCGTTTCCCAACAACAGTACGCGGTTCCGCGTGTCTTCGCGGTGGCAGCCACATCGCCGACGTTGGGAAGGCCAGTGTGGTGGTGGACCCGATGGACGCCAAAGTGACGCTGATGGAGGCGGAAGTGAATGCACTGCGACACGACAAGCAGCAGCTGCAGCAGCGAATAACGGACATGAACCCCAGCATGACCCAGCACGCTGTCTTGGGGTCATGGAGGGAATCTGCCACTGTAGATTGTTCTAACCAATCCACCAGGAAAAGTTGCTTTCCCCAGTTGAAAACCATGTCTTAACCTTTATAGGCAAAAAATGACCGATTCAAACTTGCGTTA
Organism: Oncomelania hupensis; assembly: GCA_036898135.1. Classification (NCBI taxonomy): domain Eukaryota; kingdom Metazoa; phylum Mollusca; class Gastropoda; order Littorinimorpha; family Pomatiopsidae; genus Oncomelania; species Oncomelania hupensis. Next base: position 34,426,546 of record CM072514.1, read on the forward strand.
TACAGTACCCCTCCGACTTCGCGCACCGCTGCCTCGGGGGTTTCCAGTCTTAAATAGGCAATCCCCACTTAAATTTAGTGCTTTAAATTCTCCACTCGTAAACAGTTTTGCACAACTGTAAATATCGAGAAATACATTGCTCTTCCCAAACTGCGTCTACCCTATCACTCTTCTAGTACTATCTTCTTCTTCGCTACCAAATTATACCTAAACCTTTTATTCTAGGAAAACTCTCTTCGCTGGACCAATAAATCCTTGTTTGTGTATGGGGATCTGAGTATCAGCTTGGGAGTATTCATAAATCAACTAATCAGCGGTGGTCAAATAACATCCTTATGATTTTATATATCAACTGAGAATATAAGACCATCCCCCATATGTACCCTGTTTTGTTGATAACAGTCCATAATGATGTTTGTATTCTATTTGTTGTTTTGTGTGTAACCGGGGGTTAGATATAGTTGGGGTTTTATAATCCAGCCTCAGCCAGTCCCCCGCGCGTGGGATGTCTTAATTGTAAAGTGACTGGTACCGGTGGATGGGGCATTCAGTTGTTTCCCACTGGGGTTGTTTCAGCAGATCTTTTATGCGGAACGGGGGTTGTCCGAGTCCTGATTTGCTCGGAAGAGCAGTCCGTAGGACCAAAAGCACAAATCTATCAATCAATCAAGCATGACCGCAGCAGACGGCTGTCTTTGACCACAGGACGGAGGCAAGGGCTGAGCGTGCTGGAGGCCACACATAAAAAAACCCCCAGGGACCAAACATTGCTCTTAAGCGAATAACCATGGCGAGAGATTTAAACAAAAAAAAAAAGACAAACAAACAAACTTGTATAACAGCTCTACCTACAGGCACTTCCGCGCACCGCTGCCTCCGAAACGGTTACTTCATCTCGTCCAAAAGGCAATGCAATTTTAAAAAACATACAACAACAACTTACCAATCAGACGAAAACAGTTTAGCACAACGGGGTAGGTAAAGGCATATCGAGAAAGTGCCTCGACGATTAGGGTCCCAAATCGTCGAAAAATGGGGTCAGGGCTAGTTGCAGCCGCTGTGTAACATTATGCACACCTGTGCCGTAGTACGCTGCGCTACGAATAAATTCAAGTATAAAGGACAGCTTACCCATCATCTTGTGTACCTCATAAAAATCAAAATTGCTAAAATACCCATTTGATTTGTAAATAATCACTGAGAAGTACGTCAAAGGAACCCCATTTTGACATGGAATAACAAGCCCCCCCCCCCCCCCCCCCCCCCCCCCCCGATCGTTTTGTGTGTGTATGTGTGTCCGTGCTTGTGTATTCTAAGTTGTCTTATCAGTTATCATTTATCAGTTACCTGTTCATGACTCTCTCTCTCTCTCTCTCTCTCTCGCTCTCTCTGCCTCTCTCTTTCGCTTTCCTCCCCCCCACCTCTCTCCTCTCTCTCTCTCTCTCGCTCTCTCTCTTCTGCGTGTCTATGAGAATTTTCGTTTATTAAGGTATATATTTTAAAGTCTACTATATTTCATGGTTGACGAAACTACTTCTGTGAGTTAAATGTGTGTGTTTGTGAGTAGTAGTAGTAGTAGTAGTAGTAGTAGTAGTAGTAGTAGTAGTAGTAGTAGTAGTAGTAGTAGTAGTAGCAGCAGTAGTAGTAGTAGTAGTAGTAGTAGTAGTAGCAGTAGCAGTAGTAGTAGTAATAGTAGTATTAGTGTGATCTTCAAAACTATCATAAACATAGGCTGATAACCATCACCATTATCACCACCATCACCATCACTGTCGCGCTCATCGTTATCATCAAAATCATAAACAAATTCTATGAGGCCAGTGGCGTCTGTAGCTCGTAGAATTAACATTCCCACTGGAGTACACGCAATGAGTACACGGATCCCGCCTATACACTGTCCCTCTGAACCAGACTATTGAAGTGTTTGATACACAAACAATAGTAACCTTGACTGTCTCAGGTACCGTGTCAGCATGTCATCACAGTCTCTTCAAAGCAAAGTAACATCGAAACGCGTTGAAGGTCATTACCAAGATGTTTTTAAATTTTTTTTTATGCTATCCATTCCTACAGTGTTACAATGTACACACAGCAAACATTGTGCCTTTACAGAGATATTTGCCAAAAAGAAAAAGAGGCAGAAACAAAGTTAGAGAACTTCTCGCCAAAACGATTCATAAATCTTTTACTGACGCAGTACTAAGTAATATCGGCGTTCACCAAAAGATACCTCTTTTTGCTTTTGCGTTTTTAACAAATTATGGAGTAATTGAGAGTATAGAGGATTTTTTTGCTGAAACTTTCTTGTGGTTTGTGTCCCAAATGGCTCATAACACCAACTTGTCCATGTTGTTGGGAGCAATCAGCTTTCGTCGGGAGATACCCCCTTTTGGAAGTTTTCAAATTAAAATTGGTGGCGAGTCTGTAAGAGAATTTGTGTGCCAAAAAGTTGTATCCTTGTCATTTGGTTTTAGCCATAACGGCTTAATGCGATAACATTCCCATAGGTTTGGTTAGTTAAGAAAAGTAAGCATATTGAAGATTTTAATGTTGCTGTGTATTGAATATTAAAACAACAACAACAAAAACAACAACAACAACAACAACAATACACAATTAAATTTCTTGTAATTCTGCAAAAGAAATAACGTCTTCTTTCTACCTTCTGGGTTTCAGCCAGGTGGGTTCATAACGCTGACATTGCTTTACGATGTGGAACAATAATCGTCTCTTATCTGGAGATACGCCCGTTTGGTTGGTGCAAAAAGCAGTCTGTGTTTGCTAGCTGCTTCGGCAATGTTGTGGCTCAACATATTTTACCTTTTAACGGATTCCATTGTGCTGAGGAGCCCACTGCAACTCTGTTGAATGTTTTGTGATACAATAACAAATATTGAAAAATGCTTGCAAGCACTATAGGACCAATGTTTTGGGGTTTGTTTTAGAGGCCAACGGTTGAAGAAGATTGGTGAATTCTTTGCCTCATCTGAATACGAAGGGGATGGTTTTAAAAATGAGAATGTGTGTTAAATAACAATACCATCGGCGTCTGTATTGTTTCTAAGACTATACTAACTACGACATGGCTTCCCCCCCCCCCTCGCTCCTACTCCGTCATTTAAACACCTATTTCGCCCACCGGCCACCTCGACATAACGAACAGACCCAGCCGGGAAACACAGCCCACGTTCCTGCCGTTCACGCCTTCACAACCCAAATGCGGGAGTCCGGCCCAGCCCTGTCCACTCGTAAGTCCATCTCTAGAAATTTACTAAACATATTATTCTGTGTGTCCAATTATTTAAATAGAACCTGGAGAACCTCAGGTGAGTTCTAGTCATTCTCGTGATTTTAGTAAGATGTACCGACGCTGGACCTAAAGCAATACACGTGTAATGTAATGTAATTACAAACTTTGCTTTAAAAAAAAAAAAAAAAAAAAAAAAACAAGGCTTAAGCCAATGGACCGAAATACCAGGCTACCATATTTCACCGTGTGCGTTTTGCCGACGTAAGATTATCGCCCTGGTGTGCGTTTCCGCTGACGTCACGACCAAGGAACTACCTTGGCCAAAACTGACACGAAGTATCAACACTGTCAACGTCATATTTGCCCAGCTTTTGACGTCATTGCTACCCACATTTGTTCACGAATTTTCCCACCTCGTAAAAAAAATCAATAAATAATTCTAAAAAAATAAAATTAAATAAATAAAAGAATAAATAAATAAATAAATAAATAAATAAATAAATAATAATAATAATAATAATAATAATAATAATAATAATAATAATAATAATAATAATAATAATAATATTATTATTATTATTATTATTATTATTATTATTATTATTATTATTATTATTATTATTATGTGTGTGTGTGTGTGTGTGTGTGCATGTTTATGTGTGTATATACACACAAATATATATCTTTGAGGACAAGTATTATACGAGTAGGTGTGATTTTTGTAACTTTAGTAATATTATTATGATTTAAATTTTTTTTTACAATCATTAATTTTTATTTTTCTAATTTAAAGACAACAATGGTTGTGCAATGTTGCAACATGTACAATAATACATGTTGATTGTTTCAAAGATCGTCCTAATAGTAAATGTTACCATTTAAGTTTGTTAAAAGAAACGAAAAGATGAATAGCTGCCCTGTTTGTATGTTGTTATTGTTTTCCAATTCGGAAATAGTATAGTGGGGAATGAATTGTATGGTCATTCTGTGGTTCGAGTGATTTTTGTTTATTTGCTTGTTTGAACCACTGATTGAGTGATTGATTGATTGTGTTTTAGGGGGCAGAGGTTGGAGGCTGTAAGGGGTATAGTGGATGGGGTGGTGTGGGAGTAAGATTTGGGAGGGGAGGAAGAGGGTGGGAGGCATGAAATTGTTCCCGATCCCGCAATGACATTGCGATCATTTTCATCATCATCATCATCATCATCATCATCATCATCATCATCATCATCATCATCATCATCATCATCATCATCATGCATGTGTGCGTGTGTGTGCGTGCGTGCGTGTTGCGAAAGTGTTAGTAAACGCATAGAGGAGACTATTTTTGTCTAAATTTGACGGGATACAACTGGTCGTATTATAAATTTTTATCATCATCGATCATGATCATCATCATCATAATCATCATCATGATCATCTTACACATTGCTGCGTTCGGTACAAAGTATCGCCAAAACTCCCGCTAGCAGCAGGTGAAAGTATTCCCTCCATCCCTTCAAAGTATACTTTGGGCTCGCTGCTAGCCGCGGATGCGAAGCGCACTACTGTTTAAAAGTGACGGAAAGAGCGGAATATTGCTACAAGGGTTCGGGTAAGGGTTAGTTGTAGATAGATCCCTAGCCCTTGCCCTAACCCTTTTCTCTACAAAAATGCTTTTACCGTCCCAAAAACCCATGTGCCTTCTTGGATTCTTAAATTGTATGAAACCAAGTGAGGAAACTATCCGGCGTCAATAAACGGTTCGAAAAAATTCTCAGACGGTTCGTAAAACACAGTTGACCTAGAAACAAATACAGCGTGACCTGTGACCTAATTCGTCGCCTAGAGGAGACGAAACTTACTTTTCCGTTCGTAGTCTTTCACAGACACTGTAACTGAGCAGGCTGCTAACCTCGCTTACCTCCCTTCACGGGACAAGGGACATACTTTGACCTGCTGCGCAGCGTATGCCTGGAGTATACTTTCTTTCGATCGCAGCTATATGCAATGGGTGGATCATCATCATCATCATCATCATCATCATCATCATCATCATCATCATCATCATCATCATCATCATCATTATCATATGGTCACGATAAAGAACCATCTTAAGTTTAAATCGCTTCGAATATTTTCCTTCAATCAAAGTCGCATCTTCCCCCGTGTGTCTGTGTTTATTTTTTTTTTTTTTACCCTTTCTAAAAGATTCCAATCCCTCCTTATATTTGCATAGCAATTCAAAGTTGATGTCTTCGGCAGCTAGGTGAAACTGAATATTTGGACTGCCAACACCTGTGTAATCTTCAGCTTGGCCTGTGACAATGGGAGAGAAATCGAAGTTGAAGTCGAAACCTTTAATAGGACAATAGCATTAAGTCATATGGACCTGTTGTACAGCTAGTCCTTAATAAACAATTAAGAACAAAAGAAGTAACATAAAATTAGAGAGAGAGAGAGAGAGAGAGAGAGAGGGAGGGAGGGAGGGAGAGAGTTGATTTTGTTGGTTCTAGATATTTTTGTGTCTTTGGAAACACGGCCGGGAATTCCTTACCATTTTCTCTCCGCAGCATACCGAATATCAACACCTTCAAAGCAAACCTCAAAGTTCAGCTCTTGTCTAAAGTCTTCTCCTGACCTGTTCTGTCTTCAAACTCTTTCTTCCATATTGCATCATCCTTGTCGTGCACGCGTGCGCGTAAGCGCGCACGTGTGTGTGTGTGTGTGTATGTGTTTGTGCATGTTTGTGTGTGCATGTGTGGGGAATCACTTTGTTTATTATTGCCTCTTTTCCAGTCAGCTTTGATTTTGCCTGCTCCATGCCATGTAACTATGTATATGTATTGTACTAATGTTTAATTAGTGTGTGAATGCATAAGGGTGAGCTTTGAACTGTTCCTTACTAATATCCTTATTTTTATTATGATTATTATGAATATGATGAATATGATGATGATGATGATGATGATGATGATGATGATAATTATTATTATTATTATTATTATTATTATTATTATTATTATTATTATTATTATTATTATTATTATTACTATTATTATCATCATTATCATCATCATCACTAATTATTAGTAGTAGTATTTTTAGTATTAGTATTAGAGCCCACCGTGGGTGCCGGGGGTTTCAGTATATATAGTATCCCCACTTTCTGGAAATTTAGTGCTTTAAATTCCCACTGTCGCTATCTTTCTCATTGGTTCTTTCTCATTCCTACTATATTCTATCAATCTACTATACTATCTTCTTCTTCGCTAGACCAATCACCTACATTTTACTTTAAAATTCTTCCGTGACAAAACTCATCATTTGTGTGTGAGGTCTCTTTGGTTCATCTTGGGAATATTGGACGCTTTCTGCCAAATGGTCACTAGGGCTTCCTATGATGTTATTAATTGGCAATGTAGGCATTTTATATGTACGTGTTTTGTTGATATTTTATAATGATGTTTGTCTTCTAGTTTGTTTTTGTAAACGGGGGTTCGATAAAATAGAGTATAGTATAGTCCCCTGCGTGGGATGTCTTTATTGTAAAGTGACCGGCTGGTGGATTGCCTTCCGTGTTACCCACTAGGGCTGTTTCGGCAGATCTTTTATGCGGATTAGGGGTGAGTCCTCTTTCAGCGAAGTTGTGGTCTTGATTTTGTGGTCCTGATTCGGCTCTTTGCAGTCCGCTGGACCCTGTAAGCAATTAATAACTAACTAACTAATTATTATTAGAGAGAGGGGGAGGGAGGGAGAGAGAAGAAGAAGAAGAAGAAGAAGAAGAAGAAGAAGAAGAAGAAGAAGAAGAAGAAGAACAACAACAACAACAACAACAACAACAACAAAGACAACAACAAAGACACCAACGATAACAACAACAATAACTACAATAATAACAATAACAACTACAATAAAAGAAAGAAAAAAAAACAAGAAGGCAAGCCATCCAGACACTCGCACACATGGCTGACAATCGGCAATTTTGAAAGCGTTAATTTTGTTGTGAAGACGTAAGATGTCAAGGCAGGTAATGGCTGCAAAATACCCTATATATTACATACGAGAAGATGGTCGCCAGTAAGGTTGGTTCCCCATTAAAATAGTGGCAGAGCGTCTTGGGGCCATTTTAGGGTTCTGGAGCAGCACACAGTCAGGAAATGGTACTAGACTCAGTAACCTAGTACCTTCTTAGTAGGCGTTTATACAGACGGGATTTAGAGCAGCAAGGGTCTTAGCAAATAATAATAATAATAATAATAATAATAATAATAATAATAATAATAATAATAATAATAATAATAATAATAATAATGATAATAAACCAATTAATAATAATAATAATAATAATAATAATAATAATAATGATGATGATGATGATGATGATGATGATGATGATGATGATGATGATGATGATGATGATAATAATGGTAATAATAATAATAATAATAATAATAATAATAATAATAATAATAATAATAATAATAATAATGGATGCTATACGCGGCTTATTTCTAAATCAGACTCAAATTGCGGCGAGCTGTAACCAACCTACGCGCTTACATGTTAGAAACACTCCTACGTCCACAGCAAACACACATTCTTCACTCAAACGTGTGCTGTAATGGCAAGTCGTTGTTAGTAAAAGAAAAGGAAATTGAAGTTTTGTTGTTGCTGCTGTTAAAAGTTTAGATTGACTGCATCCAATACCATTATTGAAGGGAGGAAGAAAACCGGAGTACCCGGAGAAAACCCTCGATGTCCTGAAAAATCTGGTACCGAAGTCACATAAGTTCGCTCCCTTCTTGTCATAAATTAAAAAGAGATAATAGGGTCACCTTCGAACATCTCAACCATTGCTTAAAATTCTACACAGCTTTCAGCTTTTTCTGAAATGTAATTTCCTATCCTATCCTATCCTATCCCATAACTCGGAGGTCGTAGGGGCACCACAGATGATCGTTTAACCAGCGTACTCCATCTTTCCCTGTCCTCAGCAACCCTGATTGTTTCGCTCAGTGTCAAACCAGTCCATTCTCGAATGTTGTCCTCCCACCTCTTTTTCGGTCTCCCTCTTCTTCTACCTCCTTGCACTGTGCCTTGCAGGATGGTCTGTGCAAGACCTGATGATTTGGTGACGTGGCCATACCATCGGAGTTTCCGTTTGTTCACCACTGTGAGCAGGTCATCGTGTTGTCCAATGGCTTGTGTGATGGTCTGTCGGACTTCGTCGTTGGTGATGTGCTGGCTATAGGAAATGCCCAGAAGTCTTCTGTAGCACCTCATCTCCATGCTTTGTATTCTTCGTTGGAGATCTGCTGTGAGGGTCCATGTAATTTCAAATCATTTTTTTAAAAGGATGAAAAGAGAACAACTGGCGTTTAAATGTAACCCGAGAGATCCCAACCATTAATAAGGTTTAGGACAGAGCAACTGTAGTTTAAAGTTGAAGATTGTCTGCAGCCGCCCACTAGCATTCAAAACCCATAACTCTCACAGTGCTACTCTCAAGCTACAATTTTGTTTTACGTAGAATAATACAAATAGGACTTTCAAACAAGGCGCAGTGACGAGTTCGACTGGCTTGGAGTATGTATTGTAGATAAAACTTTGGCCTTTCTTCTATCGGCCAAGATGTTGACAGAAAAAAAAGATTTAGCAAGGGAACCATACAAGGGATTTATAGATTGACCTAAATCCTGTATGTCCTGTAGTATGAGCAGACGGGTAAGATTTGAATTTCTTGACCGTGATCTAGATATGTCATAAATTACAAGTTTGGGAGTCCAGTACCGAAGTTGCGAAGGTGAAATGTGTTGGAAATGCATGCGAGAGGCACTAAAATTGAAAGTATTGGCAGGATGCTGTCATGGCCTTGATGTAATGCATATAACTGAAATAATCAAGAAAAATAGTCCGCTATCTTTCTCTCTGAGTGCGCGTGTGTGTATGTGTGTGGGTGTGAGTGTGTATTCGTGAGCGTGTGAAGGTATATATATGTGTCTATATGCATGTGTGTGTGGGAGGGGAAGAGGGGGATGGTGTATGTGTATAATTATGAGTATATATGTATGTAGGTGTATGCGTGTGAATGCGTGCGCGCTCGCGCCTGTTTGTGTGTGTATGTGTGCGCGTGTGCCTGCTTGATGTGTGTGTGTGTGTGTGTGTGTGTGTGTGTGTGTGTGTGTGTGTAATGCTAAGAATGGTTTGAAGAGCATTTAACAGTTTAAAAAATAATATTCACACAGAAAGGCCTTGGGCACATTCACCAAAGCCACTTCACTTTGTGCCGTTGTGAACCGAAAGTGCATATATATGCACTTGCCTGTGTGGGGGTTTGTGTATGTTTCTTATCTCTCAATGGCAAAGCATATTCATATTCCTTGGGATTACAACTTGGCAATAAAACTATTTGTCTTGAAACCTAATATGTTTTGCGTCCTTGGCTATCGATCCTATCAAACACACATGCATATTCACGAGCAGAATACCTAAGCCTACAGTTTCACTCAAATGACAGGTTGACCTGGTGACGTGAAACCGCCATTTTGCTGACGTAATGTACGGAAGATATTGACGCAATGCGCAACAGATATTGACGTAGTGCGCAATAGACCCACACTTAGAGGGAGACCATTCAAGGCACTGGACGCACGCAAGGTACATAACTCTATTTGTTGCCTCGCAGCTGCTGATTGCAAAGGGAGTTTGCGATGTTGCATTTGGTCTAGCCGTTGATGGTGAATGTTGAAAAATCACTTAGATAGCGCTGACAACCAATATTGGATCTGTTCAAAGCTTTAAATGTTGTCCTAAAACAAGATTTCAGCAAGCAACAGGTGAAGAAACAGAAGCGCTGTAATTAAGCATATCATTCTGGTGTGAAAGGTTTTATTTTCTCTGTTTCTCTGTTTGATTTCTAAATATTAGAGGAATCGAATAAAATGTTTGTTGCATTGCTTGATACAAAAAATAAAAGCAAGAAAGAAAGCATCGTTATAAACATGACAAATAATTATTGTAGACAATGACACACTGCTAAAACAACAACATTAACAACAACATTAACAACAACACTAACATTAACAACAACACTAACAACAAAATTAGCAACAAAAACAACAACAAAAACAACAACAAAAACTACAGCTACAACAACAACAACAACACAAAACATGTCAAATGAAAATACAGACGGGACGCCACAGCTTGTTTCCTATTTATTATCCTATCCTATCCCGTAACTCGGAGGTCGTAGGGGCACCACAAATGATCGTTTAACCAGCGTACTCCATCTTTCCCTGTCCTCAGCAACCCTGATTGTTTCGCTCAGTGTCTATTTATTAGAGGGTTTTAAATAATACATTGGCTTCATTCCCCGCTAGTTCAACATATAAAAGCAAGGGCAAAAAAAATCGTTACAGACATGACGATTATTTATTGTGGACTAGACACACACTGCGAAAAAAAAAAACCAAACAAACGTGTCAAATAAAAATAAAGGCGGGGGGGGGGGGGGGGAATACTGTTTGTTTCCTATATAAATATTAAAGGATTTTCAATAAGTCATTATAGATAATAGCCTAACAGACCTTGTCTCTTCTGTTTATTTGTCATGTGTTTGAGTATAGAATTCCATTTGTTATAACCACTTTCAGCTAAATAATCTTTATTTAGAAGCATATTTTCTAAATAATCATTTGTTTACAAACAATGTAATATTTGTCTAAATAATATATTTTGTCGGTAAATAACTTATTTTTTTAACCTAAACAATACATTGTTTAGGTAAATAAATCATAATATAAGTAAATATAAGGCATTGGTGCTAAATGAGGAATTGTATTAACCTATATAATGCATTATTTAGCACAATATGTAAAATAATGTATTATTTAGAAATATTTCTAAATAATGATTTGTTAACCTATATAATGCATTATTTAGCAGATTAAATAATTTAATTATTTAAAAGATGTTGCTAACTAATGCATTATTTACATAAACAATTCGTTGTTTATTTCATTCTACTGTTTATATGTTCGCAACAATATTACTATACGAAACTGCAAAGGTAACGACACCGGAAAGAGGGATCCGTCACTATTCGTGCATTGGGGGTATTGGCTTTAGAGTAAATAAACATGGAGAACTCGTAAGTTAACGGCGATCTTAACGGTTAAAAAAAAAAAAGCAGACGTGTTGATTCCAGTTATACAACAATTCAACACTCCTGCTACTGCCACTTCTTCTACACATATCTCTGCGTTTTGGGGTAAATAAATACAAAAAGAAAGCATAAAGGGGTTTTTTCTTCTGACGGAGATACTGAAAACACTGAAAAACTCCCGCACAAAACTGATCTTGACCTTTCGTTTGTGCTTGGGACGTTACAGACGTTTAATCTTTGAATTTGTCGCGGGATTTGTGTTGAAAAATAAATAATTAACACTAACTTTGGATACACAAATCTTTGGAAAGACCTTGCATTTAATTATAGAAAGCAGTCAAATTATTTTTTTTTTTTTAGTTTTGAAGCAAATCCTGGAAATCCCTACGTAATGAAAATTGCAGTCCCTAAACGATGAACTGCTAATGTAAATAATGCATTGTTTAGCAACATCTTCTAAATAATAGGCCTACAGTATTGAGCAAATTCTGCTAAATGATGCAACAATATTAATTTATGTAAACAATGTATTGTTTAGGTAAATAACAAGTTATTTACCGAGAAAAAATATTTTTTTAGAGAAATCTTGCATTGTTTGTAAACAATTGATTTATTTTTAGAAAGTATGCTTCTATATAAATATTATTTAGCTGAAAGTGGTAAACAAAACATTGAAAAAATCGCAAATAAATATTAAAATTTTATAAATGGAATTCCATAGCGTGTGTATGTGTGTGTTGGTATGTGTGTGTGAGTGTGTGTGTGTGTGTGTGTGTGAGAGAGAGAGAGAGAGAGAGAGAGAGAGAGAGAGAGAAAGAGATTTGTAAAAATGCTTCTGTTTTGTGATTTTTACTTCACTTAAGTGTTCTACATTTTTTCCTTTATGTTTCCTTTATTTTATTTTTGTTACAAAAGCGCATTAAGTTGATTTTTGGACATGATTTTTAAAAAAATAAATCAGTTTTGTAGATATGACGAATATTTATTTTAGACGGTGCTAAACACCCAGCTAGCTGATTGATTCCTTTCTGCATGCATCAGGATGATATCCAACGTTTGCCTCTGTCCTACATAGGGGACACTACAGCTGCTGGTGCAGAGCAGCTGGCTTGAACTGACACGGTGCAGACATTGTGCACTTGCACCCATTAACCCGCGCATAACATTGGCGCTACAACACGTGATGTAGGTAAGTCTCAAACATAACTGGTATTGCTGACGTTCTTTGGTGTAGTCGCACTTCCAGAAAAGGGGACAGTTCCCAAGCTGACACTTTTTAAGCTTAAATCCTACAAGCTTGTTTTTTTTTTTTTTAAACAACTTTTGTTCTTAAACCCGTACTAGTTTAATATGTATTTTGTTCTCATGGCGCTGGCTGATGCAGGATCCCTAATTCAAACCGCCCTAGGCGTCCACATGCAGACGCAAGGATTTACGAGCGAGCACAAACCCGGGCAACATGGCGTAGGGAGGGAGAAGAAATCTAGTTCTTGTTGGGTGTAGTTTGTGTAGGTAAAGGAGTAGGGGTGATGGTTAAGAGAATGTTTTAATTAAAGAAAATCCCCCTTTTTATAGTCCAGTATAAAGTTTTCCAACTTTATTCAGCAGACATCAACAACTGCATACACGATCGCTTTCCGAAAATCCCTTCAAAGATCATCATCAAAACTCATCATCAATCACTCCACAAGCAGTGGATACTTATATATCCCTTCTGCAATCGAGAAAATGTTCGAACATTCCAGCATGACGCAATAACACCCAATCAAAATAAAACTCGTCACCGGAACTATGCACTGTCTTACGTCATTAGGTTAGGAGAATCGCTTAGCTATTACCACATCTATCTCGAAGCTTCGGTCGATAATAAACAAGGAATTCCAGAAAATGCTGAACAATATCGACCGACGAAAATTATCAACAAAGCTTCTTCTAGCAACAACGCAAAATCAAATCACAGGTAAATATACTCTGTTACTGCATGCTTTGCAAAACAAAATGATCGGATTTGCGTGCGTCTCAATCGTAACAAAACGCAAATCCCCTTTGTACCTTGCAATACATTAAACGTTGGTGAGTTAACACTGGATTTGATCCTATAAAGCCGATTTTAAATTAAAAACCGTGGACAAATGCACTAGACCCATGTGGGGCTCTGCACACAAAGTTAATAGTACTATAAACCGTGAGAAGACCACGTTTTCCATTGAAGAAGGTCTCACATTCTTGGGCCAACACCTATTGCTTTTGCTTTTCTTAAACTAAGGAGACAAAAGAAAGTTTATTTGAACACGAGTGCTAAAGGTTGTCTCGCCTAAAGCCATAGGGCTGGAGTTTATTGATAGCATCTTCTATAATTATAATCCTTACTGGATGCTGTCCTCCTGGGAATGAGGGAATGGTAGGAAAGATTTATCTCCCATTCTCTTCTGCTGATGGTTCGTACTTGTGGATTTGTACCATAGATACCGATGGTCATTTGGCTGTGTTTTCAGCTCGTCAGTGTATAGGCTTGGACTTGGTGAAAATCAAGGGACTGGTTTTTCCCAACCTGAAAAAATCAACAACCTCGTGCGAAAAAAAGCATCCACAATTTGGCTATTTGGCAACGGAATTGGGAAGGAATCTAACTTTTGGAAAGAGAATTCATTGCCAAAAAATAGTTATCAAAATCTAAGGTTACAGCCTTGCAGGTTGTGTTGGTTCAACTCGCCAGCAGTCACGTTCTAAACACAACATTTTCTGAAACTAGTTCTTACAAGCACTAGATATGTGTAAACATCTTTAAAATACATAATTATTTTTGAGAAGAGCGTTCTTTCGACGTCTTTCTATGCATTCAGCGAGTTTAAACTAACATTTCGGCTTGATCCTGTGATCTTTTCTTAAACTATAAGTGTTACAGGCAGTATATTTGTGTAAAACATCTAGAAATCAATAATTATCTTGGACTGAAATAGAGAGAGTGGGAGAGAGAGGGGGGGGGGGGAGGGGGAGAGAGTGAAAGAATCTCCGTAAGTTCGACGTCTTTCTGTGCATCCAGGTTTAAACTAACACTTATGCTTAATCCTATAAGCTTTTCTTAAACGTGAGTTAAGTGCGTTTGACACACTGGAGTGTTGAAGTAAATACCAGTAAGCTAGCTGAATTGCAGAGAGAGAGAGAGAGAGAGAGAGAGAGAGAGAGAGAGAGAGAGAGAGAGAGAGAGAGAGAGAGAGAGAGAGAGAGTGAGAGGGAGTGTCATTTTTTCCACTAAAGACGGTTTGCGTTAGGTCGTCGTCATTCTGTTGCATCCAGCGGGTTTAAACTAACACTAATAGTCTTGATCTCACAAGCTGTCCTTGAACTGTGTGTGTTGGTACATGCACAATGTGGAGTCTAGATTTAAGTCTTGTTGAACTCAGGTGATTGGGTCTCTTTCACACAAAAGAATATCTCCGCATTCTGTCTGTCTTTTCACTGCATTGAGCGGGCTTTTAACTTAATACTCACCCTTGATCATGTTAGCTTTCCCTTAATACCCTTGGTCTTTTAAAAGCTTTCTTAGCACTTTCTAAAATCTATAGTAAATAAGTTGATCTGAGGAGAGAGAATCAAGTACAGAATAGTATCTCCGTACACTAGTTATCCTCCTCAGTCTTCAGCAAGTTTGAACTGAACACTTCAGGGTTGATGCTGTAAGTGTTGTCTTTTAGCATTTAACCACTGTTTAAAACAAACAACATCCTACAAGAACCGATTAAAGCAGTTAGTCTAATGTCCCTTGGGTTCTGAGAAGTCGAGGGTGGGCGTTTGACTTTGACTGGGCCTCTTGCCCGACCCTACCCTATATAGTTTAGAATTGCTTAGAGGAAATCATTCGTCCAGTGGGTTTGAATAACACTTATATCCTATATCTTGTCATCTGTTAAGGTGACCGTGAAGTTTCTATCTATCTATCTATCTATCTATCTATCTATCTATCTATCTATCTATCTATTTATTTATCTATCTATCTATCTATCTATCTATCTATCTATCTATCTATCTGTCTGTCTATCTATCTATCTATCTATCTATCTATCTATCTATCTATCTATCTATCTATCTATCTATCTATCTATCTATCTATCTATCTATCTATCTATCTATCTATCTATCTATCTATCTATCTATCTATCTATCTATCTATCTATCTATCTATCTATCTATCTATCTATCTATCTATCTATCTATCTATCTATCTATCTATCTATCTATCTATCTATCTATCTATCTATCTATCTATCTATCTATCTATCTATCTATCTATCTATCTATCTATCTATCTATCTATCTATCTATCTATCTATCTATCTATCTATCTATCTATCTATCTATCTATCTATCTATCTATCTATCTATCTATCTATCTATCTATCTATCTATCTATCTATCTATCTATCTATCTATCTATCTATCTATCTATCTATCTATCTATCTATCTATCTATCTATCTATCTGTCTGTCTGTCTGTCTGTCTGTCTGCTTGTCTTGTCTTGTCTTGTCTTGTCTTGTCTTATCTTATCTTATCTTATCTTATCTTATCTATCTGTCTGTCGGGATGCTGTCACGGAGAGTTTTATCGCCACTTTGGGCTGTTTGTTGCTGAAGTTTAGAAGTAAATTATGCTGAACTAGCAGAAAGATAATCCTCTCACGGAAAATCATCTCTGTCCTTTCCTCACCTTTCTGTTCATCCAGGCTTATACTAATAGCACCTTTGCTTCATACTACCAAGCTGTTCCTCAACTGATGTCAAATGCGCTTGCACAGGATGGAGTATAGGAGTAAATAATATTGAAATGTAAGAAGAGAATGATGTTATCCTGCGTCAGACGATGATAACAATGGCTGCATGTGGGTGCCTGTGGCGGCTTGAGTTAGATCTTACATCGGCCAAGCGCCTTGGGTATCTATTTAGCTGGAAAAGCGCTACATAGGAACAACTAAAACTAAAATAATATAATATAATTAATTCATACATTTTACAAAAGGCTTCCTTTCCTTTGCTTTTTATTATTTTATTTTGGGGGGTGCAGTGTGGGGGGAAATAAATATAACATTGCTTAGTCTAGTACGATCTAAGAGCGGAATACCGGACTATATCTTTTCAAGATCAGCAGCGCTGTAACAGCATCTCTCTCATCTCAGTCAATGAAAAAAAGAGAGCAAAATATCCACGGCCACGCGCTTCTGCTCGCGTCGACATTTCGGTCAAGTATTTTCTCAAGTCCACGCAATAATGTAAATGATAGAAATGCACGAACTATCGGGCATCCTTCAGAATGCTGAGATTGTCCCCCTCTCCTCCCCCCCTCCCCTTTCATTCTCTATTTCGCTCGTAGTCGTAGATGCAGTTTGTATAGGAAACGCACTTAAGACCCTCGCAGCTTCATAAACAACATCGTGGTAAACGTTCCTCAACTCTACCGGATACATCAAGTTGTTGCTTGACAATCAGAGTTGTTGTTCCTGGCTCGCCGTTCTTTCCCTTTCGGCTTAGAGGCCAGTCACGTGCTGGCCAATAATCTCCCTTCTGCAAATAAAATGGTTTCTGGGGTGATTTTTAATCCCTCCTTCGAAGAAAAAAGAGGGAAATTTTTGTTTTAATGAAGCGTTTTCTTTTTTTTTTCTCTTTTTTTTTTAAATCTTTGCTGAGACTAAGGGTCATGTTTGTGATTTAGGCTATCAGAAATGTTCGCCTTCTCATGCCCTTTTTGCAATAGTGGCGCTACCTTTGGCTTCTTCGTGCAGAACCGACATAGAGCATAACTGTCATATAAAATTCATACAAAAAAGAGGAGTAGGAGGGGAGTAAGAGGGGGGGGGGACAACATGTCCTCACGTGTCCTGAATGTTTGATTGACGCACACATAATCTTCGTAGATATCCTACACTAAGGTTTATCCTTAATCGAAAAAATTTCATTGTGTGGAACAAAATAGGCTATCACTGTCACAATAAAATTCATCAAGGGGAGGGAAAGGAGGGGGCAGCATGTCCTCACGTGTCTTGAGGGATATGCACAAATAATCCCTCGCAGATATTCTAAAACTAAGATTTGTCCCAATACACACAATTTCGTTTCTCACATTGTTTAGAAAAAATAGTGTGTTTTTGTTTTGTTTTCTTGTGTGTGGGGTTTTTTTGGGGGTGGGGGTGGGGGTGGGAGAGGGCTGGAGGAGGAAAATACGTGTTTGTATGCGAAATGTGAATAAAAAATATGCAGAATATAGAATAAAAAATCCTTTGTTGTTCTCATAAATATTCACAAGGCGAATTGTGTCAACTATGTAGAAATATGACCTAGTTAGGTTGGTTGTTTTTTTTAAACACATCTGCGTACAAATATTGGAATCACCCGGTTGTGTGATGAACTGGTCCAAATTAATAAAGCTACACGACGCTCATTTCTAATTGCATTTAATGCAAAATATATATTTTTAAAAAATGTTTTATATGCTTCCGAGAAATCGCAAGAATAATCGTGGTTTGTCCAAATCAATATTCTAAATGAAAATCTGATTCCCATGTGTGCGATGCATACATTAATATTGTAATTAATTATATTACGTGTTTCCCAGAAAAGCACGTTCTTCTTTCCTCTTCTTTCTTGTTTCTGCTTCTTCATTTTTGTTGGGTTTTTTGTTATCCTTGATACTCGGGTTACGTGAGTAGTGCGTAAACCCAAGACTAGTTGGATCGAATTCTTTGTACCTTTCCTTCTTGAATAATGTTGCTGATATAATAAGCTTCGAGGTGCTTATCCGCCATCTTACACCCGACATTTAAACGTGGCTCATATTATTAGGGCGCTTACTATAGAAGACAAAGAAATGTAAACATTCTCCCCAAAACTGACAGTGCTCTGACCGGTTGTTACATTAAAAAGTTTTATTTATTTATTTGATTTGTGTTGTTTTATTTTATTGCATTGAATTTGATTTTCTTGTCTAAATTTGTTATTTCTTTGGTAGTTCCCAAAGTTCAATGGTGATGGATGAATCCACCACAACAACTGGTTTGCTAATATGGCTTAATACTTACTTTACTAACACACACTCTCGCAGCGCTAGCGGTGCCTTTTTTAAAAATCAACCTTGAGGTTGTTAATAGCCTAATCACATGAATGAAAGTATACAGCGATTTGAAAAAAAAAATTACAACCGTACTGTTGACTTAAAATAATTAATATTTTGATTAATTTACTCGTTAAAAGGGCCCCAATTCGAAGTTGTTTTTTTTTTAAAATACTTTCGGCAAAATCGGGTTTACCCTAAAATTCGTATTGTTACTACATCGATAAAACGGGCTTTGGTCGCTCAAACCTACCTCTAAAGTTTGAATTTTCCATGTCGGTTCTAACAAAGAGTGATCTCCCCTGTTTTAATAGTACTTCGATACCATAGCCGTGTGACCTGTGTCCCTATTTGTGAGCGAACCATGCGGCTTGAAGAGTGCGTCCTTGGTGTCTGGGGTAGGGTCTATTTTATCAACCTCAAACTAACAACCTAGGGAGCAATATTCTCTACGGGTTCTGTCTCTTGCCCACTTTGGTAGCTGCTATTTTTAGCTCCAGAATTTGGGCTGGTTAGATAACGGCTGTTGCTATTAATAGGCACAAAACCTATGGAATTTATTCAGGTTAAAAAAACATGCTTTCGAAAGAGTTACTATTGTTTTTTTTTTTTTTTTTTTTTTTTACTATTGTTTGTTGTAAGCATTTTTTTTTTGCAGTGGGGCCACACTCAATTCAATTCAATTCAATTCAACACATCTTTATTACCACATGAATGGAAATATTGTACAAGTCTCATCACATTATGTTATATAATGGCTCCACACATCAATGTTAATGTTAAAAGGATGGATCAGTGGAGGATGTGTGTCCACAGTGGAATACTGTAAGAACGACTGATGATTCCACGCTTGTAGCAATGCCAAGAAATCAAGAAGTCGTAGAAGAAGAGACTGTTATTGTGGATCGTGGTGAAATGACGCCAAAAAACACAAAAGGGAGAGAAGTGCAACCTGCTCCTTTTCAAATGGTGAGTTTCCAAAGTCTCTGTATTTGGTGTTTGAATGCGGCTTACCGAAAAAAAAGGCTGCAGGTATTACTCTTGTTAGTTTACAGGGATTTAGCTGAATGGCCAACTTTTTGAGAGGCTACGCGTCCTCTTTTTTCCATTCCATACTCTCCCACAGAGTTGAAAAAGCCAGTCATCGTTGATCAACCCCATTTCATATCCAATGGCATTGAAAGGCATTCAGTTGCGGGTTTGGCTGATAACGAGAATCAGCGTCCAATTTTCCCTTATTTATTTATTTATATATTTATTTATTAGTAGGTCTTTTCTCTCTCTCTTACCTGGTCGGCCAGACGATGCGCCCAAATGCTGTAAGAGTTAGATCCTGTATTGGGCAGCGCCTTGAGCAGCTGTTGAGCTGGAAAAGCGCTTAATAAGAACTACTACTACTACTACTACTACTACTACTACTACTACTACTACTACTACTACTATAATTACTACGACTACTACTGCTACTACTAAAATGATTTATTTATTTATTTGTAAAATTTAACCGTTATAATATAGCGCTTTAACAGCTCACTCACCCAGGCTCAAGGCACCGATTACCCCCGTTTGGGGCGCCGGGGGGTTTCAGTATAAATAGTATCCCCACTTTCTGGAGATTTAGTGCTTTAAATTCCCACTGTACCTGTCTTTCTCATTTGCTCTTTCTCATTCCTGCTCTGTTCTATCAATCTGCTATACTATCTTCTCCTTCGCTAGACCAGTCACCTATCGTTTTTCTTGAAAACTCTCCCGGGACAAGACTCCTTATTTGTGTATGAGGTCTGTTGGATCAGCTTGGGAATATTGGACGCTTTCTGCCAGGTGGTCACTAGGGCTTCCTATGATGTTATTATTTAGCAATGTAGGAATGTTATATGTATGTGTTTTGTTGATATTTTATAATGATGTTTGTATTCTATTTTGTTTTTGTAAACGGGGGTTCGATAAATTAGAGTACAGCCTCAGCGTCCCCTGCGTGGGATGTCTTTATTGTAAAGTGACTGGCTGGAGGAGAGCTTTCAGTTTTACCACTAGGGTTGTTTCAGCAGATCTTTTATGCGGATCGGGGGTTGTCCGGTCCTGATTTGGCTCGGAAGAGTCCGCTGGACCTAAAGCAATAATCATGTAATGTAATGTAAGGCAGCGATGCAGGATCAAGCCCAGATCGCCCGAGGCGGTCGCCTTGCCGTTGATCAATCCTATTTCATAATATTAAAAGAACGTTTTCACTAAACCGACCGGTGATTCACTTAACTTCACTACTACGATACCTATTTGTTCCGACTGGCAGGTGACACAGGCGCCAGTGTCAAACTATGAGCGGAGTATATACTAATAGTAGGCCTTCAGACCCCTCTCACATTCCTATACGGCCGGGCGCCTGTGAACTGCGAGCTTTTCCAACAGTTGTGTATTTGGTGTTTGGTTAAGGACTAACAGTTTGTTGTTCAATGCTTTTCCCCATACCCCTACCTCCTTGTGTGTTCCAGTGTGTGCTTGTGAACATTGACCTCTCCTGAACTTGAACTTGACTCGACATAGAATGTCAGGGACTGCTCAGGCAGCGCATTTATTTTTGCTGGTCAGGATGTTGTAGGCTGGTTGGATTTCTTTTTCCCCTCTCCTCCCGCGGCTGCTTTCATTTCTATCTTCCCATGCGCGCTGAGAAAAAAAAAGAGAATCCTGGTCATTATTTATCCTCAATGCATTAAAAAAAAAGTTTTGAATAGTATGCTCTGATCTGAAGTATCCAAATATACAAATCATCATCATCATCATCATCATCATCATCATCATCATCATCATCATCATCATCGTTGTCGCCGTCATCCTCATCAAATTCATCATCATCATTATTATCATCTTCACCATCCCACAATCATCATAGAGTTGAATGTTAATTGGCATAACACCTGCAAACAATTTTATTGTCATCTTTAAGTTTCATGTTTGTGTGAAAATTACTGCACCATCAGCCTCATCAGCCATCCCAGCAAGGTACTACAGAAAATAATACTCAACTGGATGAAACCCCAAGCTGAACAAATCATAGCTGAAGAACAAGCAGGATTCAGGGCAGGGCGAAGTACCACTGAACAGATTTTCAACCTCAGAATAAACTGCGAGAAATATCTACAGCGCCAACAACATCTATATCATGTGTTCGTAGTCTTCAAGAAAGCTTGACCAAGCCTGGCATGCAGCTCTATGGGCAACTATGAGAGTATACAACATCAGCCCTAAAATTATTGAAGTCATCAAAAACCTGTATTACAAGGCTACCAGTGCAGTCCTACACAACAGCGCCATCGGGAACTGGTTCAGAACAACAATATGCGTGCGTCAAGGATGCCTACTCTCTCCAACACTCTTTAACATCTTCCTAGAGCGCATCATGTCAGATGCCCTTGCAGATCACGAAGGCACAGTCAGCATAGGGGGTAGAGCAATCTCCAACCTCCGTTTTGCGGATGACATTGATGGATTGGCTGGAGAGGAATAAGAATTTGAACAGCTTGTACACAGGCTTGGCACCACCTCCAGAGCATATGGAATGAAAATAAGTGCACAGAAGACCAAAATGACGAACAACAACACCAAAGCCATCAACATAGACACCTAAGTCCACAGTCTACATTCCAAGGTAAGACTGCTGCGCTCCCTTGTCATCTTCATCTTCCTATACGCTTGCGAAACATGGACCCGCACAGATCTACAACAAAGAATACAAAGCATGGAGATGAGGTAGTACAGAACACTTCTGGACATTTCTTAAACCCAGCACATCACCAACAACGAAGTCCGACAGACCATCACACAAGCCATTGGACAACATGATGACATGCTCACAGTGGTGAAAAAAACAGAAAATCCGATGGTATGGCCACGTCACCAGAGCATCAGGCCTTGCAGACACCATTATGCAAGGCACGGTGCAAGGAGGCAAAAGAAGAGAGAGAGAAAATGAGGTGGGAGGACAACATTCGAGAATGGACTGGTTTGACACTGAACGAAGCCATGAGGGTTACTGAGAACAGAGAAAGATGGAGTACGCTGGTTAAACGATCGTCTGTGGTGCCCCAACGACCTTTGAGTTACGGGATAGGATAAGAATAGGATAGAATCCGGACACAGGCTGGTCGCCCCTCTCAAAGGCGTGCACGTCGACAAAAAGTATCGGATATAAAGGCAGCAAGAAACGAATTTGCAGGGACAATTACTAGAAAGGAGTACATCAAGGCCGTGTGCGTCCGTGCTACCTTTTAAGCTCTTCTATCCTATCCTATCCTAATCCGTAACTCGGAGGTCGTAGGGGCACCACAGATGATCGTTTAACCAGCATACTCCCTCTGTCCTTAATAATACGTTCTTCTACTTACAGTACCATCAAGGGACCGCGCCTGTCCCACCGCCGTAGCTCAAGTGGTAGAGCGTTCGCCTGGCACACCGATGACCCAGGTTCGAATCCCGAGGGGGCGAAATAAAAAGTGGCCGTTTTCACTGTCCATTTTAGCAGTATGATTGTTGGTGGTTCAATGTTGATTTAGGTCCCTACCCCTTGTTCCCTGGGATTGTTATCTCCGTCTGCCATATCGCCAATGGTGGGTGTAGACGTTAAACCTCAATGTTCATTCTTCAAGAAAGGCCGAGCACGTTCTTTCGCCGATGCGTCGACAACGTATGACTGTTGTGACGACACGAGTTTCAGCACATATCAGAGAGAGAGCTATATTTTGTGCGAAGTTGCACCTCTCTATTATGTAGTGTATATAGATAGCTCGGCAGTTTTCTTTATTGCGTATGAAAGATGCAGTATCTCTAAGTCCACGTGCATAACGGGGAAAAGGCATATGCTGAATTAGAAAGTGGGGTACTGAATTCGACTCGACCGGTTACCTGTGGACTGGCGTGTGTTTAGTAGAGCAGAGTCATTGGAGAGCTTTTTGCGAGAGGCCAGTCTTTAGCCAGAAAGTAACCTTGTGACTGTGTGTCAGACGAGAATTAGGTTTTTCTGGAAGGGTATAGTGTTCATTGTGTTTCGAACCACCCAAGGTCTTACGCCCTCGTCGGGGTAAGAATGTCTAAAAGTCTGTGATAGGAGGAACGTAATCGCCATTTATTGGAAATAAATGTAGGGTTCTTTCCTAAGGTTGTGTAGTCCTCGTTTGGGCACCTGCCAAGGCTCAATTTCTTTATCAGAATTGAGATGTCCTTATGCATAGCTAGCAATTAGCCAAATAACGAATTAACTCTCAGACTAACTAACCAGTGTGTACTGTACTGTGCTGTGTTGTACTGTGTTGGGGAGGTTATCACAGGTCGAGAACTTATAAGGTAAGCAAAACCCTGTAATTCATTTCCTCAGTGGCGAGCACTTCGAGACTGCGTACGCGAATGAATGATGGTGGATGAGGGCTGCCGTGAACTGACAAAACCGAGCAAGTCCACATGATTTATTGATTGATTTATTGTTGCTTTAGGTCCAGCGGACTCTTCCGAGCCAAATCAGGACCGGACAACCCCCGATCCGCATAAAAGATCTGCCGAAACAACCCCAGTGGGAAAATTGAATGCCCTCCACCGGCCAGTCACTTTACAATAAAGACATCCCACGCGGGGGACGGCTGAGGGTTGACCTCAACTACGCGAACACCCCGGTTACAAAAACAAAATAGAATACAAACATCATTATAAATCATCAACCAAACACATACATATAAAATGCCTATAGTGCTAAATAGTACATTCATAGGAAGCCCTAGTGACCACCAGGCAGAAAGTGTCCAACACTCCCAAGCTGATCCAACAGACCTCATACACAAACAAGGAGTCTTGTCCAGGAAGAGTTTTCAAGAAAAAAGGTAGGTCATTGATCTAGCGAAGAAGAAGATAGTATAGCAGAGTGAAGGACAGAGCAGGAATAGGAAAGAATAAATGAGGAAGACAGCGACAGTGGGAATTTAAAGCACTAAATTTCCATAAAGTGGGGATACTATTTATACTGAAAACCCCCGGCACTCCAACGGGGGTACTGTTGCCGCAGTGAAGCGTCTTGCCTATAAAGAGAAGACAGGTTTTCAACTGTGGCTTTCACTGTTCCCTTTATAGGTTTGAACAATCTACAGTGAGCAAGTCCACAAAACCTACTTTCGAGAAAATCGACGTTTTGTGTTGCGCTATATTACGCGATCGTTTCTGGAAGTTTAAGGGCATATTATAATGCAATTCCTCGATTTAAGAGTGCATACCTTGAATGTTAAAGAAATGTTTGATAGATTTGATGTTTTAAGACTATTTGTGGACTTGCTTTGTTTTGTCAGATTATTCTTGAGATAGATCTTTGTTGAGAACATGACAAAACCAAGCAAGTCACCCGCTTGGTTTTGTCAGTTTATTATTGAATTAAATCCTTGTTAAAAAAATTCACAAAACCAAGTAAGTCAAATCCGCTTGGTTTTGTCAGTTTATTATTAAGTAAATCCTTGTTTTCAAAATTCACCAAACCAAGTAAGTCCCATAGGCCGTTTCGTTTCTTTGTTAAAAAGTCTGACGAGATGAGTCACATAAGTTGGGTTTTGTAAGATGTGGGTGCGGCAGTTACAGTGAGTGTATATGTATGCCTGTTTATTGTTTTTAGCCATTCTTCACTTAATATTCCTGGGTTGGTATGCAGGAGTCATGGTTTTGTTTTGCTCTCCCTTCAAAATAATATTAGATGCAGCCAATTTAATTTTAAAAATACAAAACTATTTTCCTTTCAGTTTCCTATTGTAGCGATCTTCCTGCCTTTACACCACGTGTATGTCTTGTATTTTGTTGCCCTTGGTGTGTGTCTGTAATATATTTGTTGCTGTTTGTTTGTGGGTTCGGGCACTGAATAGAATAGGCCCAACCTTTCCCGGCGTGTCGTAAGAGGCGACTAACAGGGGTAATGTTAGCACGGCATCACTGGGCGAAAGTCTTCTACACAGAAGTCACCGGCAAAGGCGAGGAACCTCACGTTGCTACATGTTCAACGACCACGTGCTCGGGGCCAAGGCGAGCCACACTGTATTCGTGGATTTTGGCTGTGCCCAACAGCCTGGAGAGGATTGGGCACCGCCAGGTCCTTTTTTGCCCAAGACACACTACATGCATGATGACGATGACACTATCCACTAATTCCATACCGGATAGGTCGTCGCCCGGCTCAAAGACCGCGCCTTCCGTTGGCCACCAGGACGGAGGTGTTAAGTATGCTACTGATGTACAATTTAGCAAGATCCGCACGAGAAACAACATCGTCATAGGAACCTGGAATGTCAGGACCTTAACTGCAGAAGGAAAATGAGAAGAACTGGCCCACGAGTTGGACCACTATCGATGGAACGTTCTAGGCATTAGCGAACTGCGCTGGAAAGGCCTAGGTGAAACAACGACAGACAAAGGCCACAAGCTCTATTTCAGCGGTAGAGATGACAGGCACGAACACGGCGTTGGATTCTTGGTCCACAAGAACATTCTAGCCACTGTCATGGGTTGCCGCCCAGTAGACTCATTACCATCCGCCTGAGAGCAGCCCCTTTCAACATCACCATCATCCAGACCTATGCCCCAACATCAGACTATGACGACAGCGAAGTGGAGGATTTTTATGAAAATCTACAGGCGGTCCTTGACCAAGTGCCGAAGAAGGACATAGTCATAGTGCAAGGCGACTGGAATGCCAAGGTTGGCCAAGATGCGCACCACAACTGGGGAGACACATGTGGACCCCACTGCAACAACGAGACAAATGACAGGGGTCTGAGATTCTTGGAGTTTACAACAATCTGGTACTGGCAAACACGCTTGGTCTCCACAAAAACTCCAGACGATGGAAATGGCACAGTCCCAGGGGGAGGGGGGGGGGGGCATCACAACCAAATAGACTACATCATGGTCAAGAAACGCTTCAGATCAAGCATCAACATTGGCAGGACACGCACTTTTCCAGGAGCAGACATCGGAAGTGACCACGATCTCTTTATGATGTCTTTCCGGCTCCACTTGAAGAGAGTAAATACTGCACTAGACTGAAGTTCGACCTGGACAAACTGCAAGACCCGGAGGTGGCAGAACTATTTCAGGCCACAATTGAAGGGAAATTTGCACCACTGCTCATTTTGGGGGCTGGTGAAGTAGATGTCAACACCATGACCACCACCTTCAACTCAGCTGTGACAGATGCCGCCACTGAGATCCTTGGCAAGCACCGACCAAAGAAGAAGCCGTGGATCACACCTGAACTTTTGGATCTGTGTGATAAACGAAGAGAGATTTTAAAAAAAAGAAAGAAAAAGAACACCTCACAGGGAGCTGATGTCTACCGAAAAATCAACAATGACATCCGAAAAGGCATGCGCACAGCAAAGGAGAACTGGATAGAAGATCAATGCCAGGAAATAGAGAACAGACTGAACAAAATCAACAGCAAGAAGGCCTACCAGACTTTAAAGCGGCTGACAAGTTTCAAACAGCCCAAAGTCTCCACGATCCAAAGCAAGTCTGGCATATGCCTTACAGAAGAACAAGAAGACTTGGACAGATGGACAGAGTACTGCTCTGACCTTTACAACCATACACCAAATGGAGACCCATCAGTTCTAGCATGTCCCGAGAACAGATAAGAAGAAATCCTCCCAATTCTCCGGGAAGAAGTTGAGGCAGCAGTGCAATCGCTAAAGAAAGGGAAGTCAGCGGGAGTGGACAACATACCCGCGGAACTGCTACAAGCAGGAGGAGAAGCGATGATTGATGCCCTCACCATTATCTGTAACTAGATCTGGCAGAGTGGAGAGTGGCCTATACCATGGGCCCAGTCGCTTGTCATCACTCTTCCCAAAAAAGGTAACCTTCAGGAGTGTGAAAATTACCGCACCGTCAGCCTCATCATCCATCCCAGCAAGGTCCTCCTGAAAATATTACTCAACAGGTTGAAACCCCAAGCTGAACAAATCATAGCTGAAGAACAAGCAGGATTCAGGGCAGGGCGAAGTACCACTGAACAGATTTTCAACCTCAGAATAATCTGTGAGAAATACCTACAGCACCAAAAACATCTATATCATGTGTTCATAGACTTCAAGAAAACGTTTGACCGAGTCTGGCATGCAGCTCTATGGGCAACAATGAAAGCGTACAACATCAGACCTAAAATTATTGAAGTCATAAAAAACCTGTATGACAAGGCTACCAGTGCAGTCCTCCACAACAGCGCCATCGGGAACTGGTTCAGAACAACAATCGGTGTGCGTCAAGGATGCCTACTCTCTCCAACACCCTTCAACATCTTCCTAGAGCGCATCATGTTAGATGCTCTTGCAGATCACGAAGGCACAGTCAGCATAGGGGGTAGAGCAATCTCCAATCTTCGTTTTGTGGATGACATTGATGGATTGGCTGAAGAGGAACAAGAACTTGAACAGCTGGTACAGAGGCTTGACACCACCTCCAAAGCTTGTGGAATTGAAATAAGTGCAGAGAAGACCGAAATGATGACCAACAACACCAATGGCATCAACACGGACATCAAAGTCCAAGGCCAATCCCTCAACACAGTGCATAGCTTCAAATATTTAGGAGCCATTGTATCAGATGTCCTCTCCAGGATCGCACAAACAACTGCTGCCCTGACAAGGTTGAAGCCATTTGGAAAGACAGGACCATCATTCTACATTCCAAAGTAAGACTGCTGCGCTCCCTTGTCATCTCCATCTTCCTATATGCTTGCGAAGCATGGACCCTCACAGCAGATCTACAACGAATAATACAAAGCATGGAGATGAGGTGCTACAGAAGACTTCTGGGCATTTCCTATACCCAACACATCACCAACGACGAAGTCCGACAGACCATCACACAAGCCATTTGACAACACGATGACCTGCTCACAGTGGTGAAGAAACGGAAACACCGATGGTATGGCCACGTCACCAGATTATCAGGCCTTGCAAAGACTATTCTGCAAGGCACAGTGCAACGAGGTAGAAGAAGAGGGAGACCGAAAAAGAGGTGGGAGGACAACATTCGAGAATGGACTGGTTTGACACTGAGCGAAGCCATCAGGGCTGCTGAGGACAGAGAGAGATGGAGTATGCTGGTTAAACGATCATCTGTGGTGCCCCTACGACCTCATGGTTACGGGACAGGACAGGATAGGATAGGATAGGATAGGATAGTTTGTTTGTTTATTTCCACACCTCGAGGAAGTTGCCGCGTAGGCGGAAGATCTACAGGATTCTTCATGGTGGGCAGGAAAGTACATGAAGAAAACTCTTTTTCAAAAAGCCGAACACGTCCTTTGCTGACCGAAATTTCGTCATCATTTTCACAGGAAAATAATATTGCACAGCAGAAATAACATGGATTCTCACTGGTCCACTTCATCTTAAGGCGCTTTCTCATTGGTCGGGAGGACTTACTTTTCTTTGTCAGGTTATTGTAGAAAATGACGTCATCATGCCAACTCGAGCATCAGCCAGAGGATCGCCGAAACAAAATCGCAGGGGACTTGCTTGGTTTTATCAGTTTATTCCCCCACTTAAATTTTTTTTAACAAGGACTTACTCTATGATATCTCCAAATCTAAACATAGTTCGGATTTGATTTTTACAGGTAAGATGCGTCATTCTCTTGCAAGTTTGATGGCGCAAAAAACTCATTTTCGACCTTAGGTGGACTTACTCGGTTTTGTCAAATCACGGCAGAGGGGGAAAGGGGTGTATTTGATAAATAGTAATTTATTGATTTTGTATGATTTTCATATGAGTTTCTTGTTATTCACATAAACGGGAATGTCGTTGCTGTTGTTGCTAAAGTGGGTCAAAGGTGACGATGAAGAATGCATGTTAGAGAGAGAGAGGGGTGATGTATGTGAAGGAAGAGAGATAATATGGATGAAGGGAGATAATCATAATGTATTATAACAGTTGATAGGGATGGTGAGGATGGAGAGGATGGAATGACTTGGGACTGAGTGGCTGAAGTGTAGTCGTAATAATTATGTATATTTATATAAACAACTGTGCTTATGGAAGAGATATGGATTATTAGTATCAAGAGTTGCATTATATTATTGAGATGTATGAATGGCATCCTGTATTATTATCATTATTATTATGTATAACCAGGTCAAGATGGCGGACGGCGGAAGGCGTATTATGTTATGTAGTAGGCTATCTGAGTTTTGTAGGCAAACTGTTAAGACTCTACATGAAAAGTAAATTTCCTGTAATGTTCTACATCATCAGGTATATTTAGAGGATATCATCTGTCCCGAAAGACGCTGTTCCTTTGTCTCCGATCCAAAATCATTGCGAAAACAATTGCATTCCCCATTTTTACCTCGGCAAGGGTAGGCCTACGAGTTACCGGAGGGGAGTAGCGTCGGTAAAATTATCGGCCGTTTGGCCGAGTGGCAGGGCAGTTACAGCTTCTCTGAATACCAGATAAGTCCAAACCAGCGGCAGGTAAGGATTTTACCCCTCCTCATGGTAAATTACCGGCAGGTATTGCCTTTTCTGAATACGGCCCCAGAAAGGTGTTTTTCTCCTTAAGTCATGTTTGATACGCTGCTAAACCAATCTTTTGAAATGTCTCGTATTCTTTTAACCGATGTTCAATTACCCCCCCCCCCCCTTTGCTTAATAATACAACGCCAGTTATCCCCCCTTCCATGTTCAACACTAGTTTTCCTACCTGCGTGATACGTAAACTCTACACCTCTCACGTTCTAGAGGTATTTGTTCCAAAGGTCAAATTGTTTCTACATGCTTAGTTTTCATTGAACATATATATATATATATATATATGTTTTTATTGGCCGCTGTAGCTCGCAAGGAGGGTTTTCAGCCAAAAAAAATCAAAACAAATCGTGGGAGTTTTTTTTTCTCACGGTCATGAGATTGTAGGACATATTTAACATTCAAGATTTTTTGGTTTAAACTCTGGCAAATGTAAGATGACAGTCAAACACGGGAAAATGCAATACCAACGAAATTCTAAGCCTTGTAAAGTTCGTGACCGTATTTTATCCACGTGTGTAAAACGATAGAAATCTAAATCTATTTGTGAACGCCATGCTCCTATATATTCCTTGAAACGTAGACAATGTCCTGCACAGTCTGCGACAAAAAGCAATTGTTATAAAAAAAATAAACAAACCAGCCAACACAAATAAACAGTAGAAGAAACATTTCAAATTCTTAGAAGTTCAAACCGACAAGTGACCCCTTCATGATTCCCCCCTAATCACTCGACCGTCAGTTCTACGCACACAAGCACGCGAATAGGCTACACACATGCATACTCACACACACACTCGCATGTGAATGTGAGTATGTACGTGCTTCAATTGCTTATAATTAATTGGCTAAGTGATATTAAAATGCAGTGAATGTTTTTTGGGTGATGGTTTTATATAGTGCAATGATTGGCTGTGATTTATTATTAATGTGTGTGCAATATGGGCCTTTGGTTTACGATATAAATTGTAATTTGTGTGTGCGAATTACTGATATTGACGTGGTGAAAATGTATGTCCGGTGTGTAATAACAATTTATGTATAATATTATGTATTTTTATGCAATGTTTTGTATTTTGTGTTTGTCACAATGTTTTGTTGTTGTTGTTGTTGTTTTAAAAAAAATTATGTGACGGGTTTTTATTTGTTCTTTTTTTCTTTCTTTCTTTGCGCGAAGCAAATTCTCTAGTATGTTGTCAAATGTACTTGGATCCAATAAAAAGTTGAAGTTGAATTTGAAGTAATTTATCAATGAGATAATAAGGTATTGGTATAAAACATGTTTATGCCTTCAAACCGGAAAATACACACACCTTTCTAATACTTTATTGCAAATACTGTACAGATTGCAGAAACGCAATGTAGTCTACAGGTGCATACACTACAATCGCGGAGGACAGCAAGTGGGTTAGGTATCTTAACAACTCCCAACTCTATGGATCAAACAACCAACAAGGTAACAGACCTAAACTACACAGCTCGTTTAACCAGTGTCAACAAACATGCAGACTTTTCTTCCACCTATACACCTTCCCTTCCCCAATTTGAAATGTGTCGATTTTGTTAAACTAACCCTAACCCAAACCCTAATCCTAACCCTTAACCTAATCCTAAGCCTAACACAGCCCTAACCCTAACGGAACACTGTTTTGACGTCAAAATAACGGGGCCGTCAAAAGAACGTAGGTAGAATTTAAAGAGTGTGTAGCCATAACGGCGTTTCTACAGCGAACAAACACACACACACGCACACACATACATACACACATACAACCGTATAGAAACGCCGTTGTGATGACACACACACACCCACACACACAGGCACACACATAAACACACAAACACCAGGGTGTAAACAAAGATCTTTTGGACTTCATTTCATAAAACATTGTTTATTCAAAACAACAAAACATTGTTTATTCAAAACAAGATTAAACTTAAATACTGCATACGCAATACTTAGGCTTAAATACAAACACTTTCTTAAATGAATGAATGAATGAATGAATTAATGAAAATACAGTTGGTAACAATTCGAAACTAAAGGTCTTTTCAAGATTATTCATAAACAATTCAGCAATACTAAAATAGCATTCGCATTTTAATTCTAGAATGAATTAACCAATGCTACAGTTTTAAAATTTATAGCAAGTGAAAGCAAAGGTCTTTCAAGATTGTTTTATAAACGATTAAATAAGACAAAATAACATACGCATTTTGTGAAAACAAAGCTTGTTTTTCTAGGTTATTGAAACATATGTATCTAAAAAAGAATGTACAAAATGTGGATTACTGAACAAATTCGTCGAGTCCCGTTAAACACGTTGATGTCAGAATAATTGCAGATATTTTGCATGCGAAAATAAAACATCAAATATATTAAAATATATTTTATGATTTAAAAATAAAACATTAAATACAACAACAACATCAACTACTACTACTACTACTACTTCTACTACTACTACTACTACTATTACTATTACTACTACTATTACTACTACTACTACTACAGCGACAGCAATAATAATAACAACAACAACAACAGCAGTAATAATTAATAATAATAATAATAATAATAATAATAATAATAATAATAATAATAATAATAATAATAATAATAATAATAATAATAATAATAATAACAACAACAAAACGCAACACCCAATCTCCCGAAACAATATCTCTTACCATCAATGATCTCATAGTGTATTTTATCAAAATTAAAAATAACTGACGTTTACTCATTTAGAAAAAAAAAATATAATCATTTTGAAGATTTGTATACATGTACAAATGCTATATACAGAACGCACTTCCTGTAAATTTGAAGTAGAGTCGATCTTAGGCGTCTTTCAAAAAGGGGCAAAAAAACAACGGCGCCTATTTCAACTCTGAAATACCAAAACAAACAAACAGAAATAAAAAAAAAATAAAATTATATATATATATATATATATATATATATATATATATATATATATATATATATATATATATATATATATATATATATATATATATATATATATATAAATTATATATATATATATATATATATATATATAAATTATATATATATATATATATATATATATATATATATATATATATATATATATATATATATATATATATATATATATAATTTTGTTTTTGTTTTTTTAATTGTTTGTAAACAGGTCTTTATTTTTGATGGCAGGACTCCTATTGTTATTCTTCGAACGCATTGAGCATGACTGTTTTATTGGGTCATGCGCCTTAAAAGACAACAATTATCATCATCATCGCCATTGTCATCATCATCACCATCATCGTCATCATCATCCTCATCATCATCAACAACATCATCAACCTCGGGCGAACAAAGTGGCCGTCAATTTGATGTTATTTGAGTTGGAACGAGGAGCCGAAGCATGCTTTAGAACCTTTACAAGAAAGAGCTATATAATAATAATAATAATAATACCGGATGCTAATACGCGCTTTACTTCGAATGATTTCAAACTCAAAGCGCGGCGACCTATACCAACATACACGCTCACGTGCAACAAATATATTACAAACACACAACAAGGACAACAGTATACAAGGCATACACGTGGTGTAAAGGCAGGGAGATCGCTATTAGGAAACTGAAAGTTAAATAGTTTTGTATTTTTTAAAGATTAATTTGAGTGCATCCAATATTATTTTCTACACTTCACCTAGCTTACTTCATTTGCTCTTAAAATAGAGCCTAGCCTAGCACATACACACACACACACAAACACAATACACCCACAGACAGACACGCACTCCAAATCACGGGCCCACGCTTAGGCTAAATACACGCGCCCGCACAACACTGTTATATGTCAACCAGCATTATACCATATCACACTGTTCCCTTTGTGTGGACTGCAGATGATTAATATCATCCTCTTTTTCAAATGAATCGCAATATGTTGCGTACCCCTTGTTTAAATTGTAAATTATGACTTCCCACCCCAGCCCACCCACCCTCTCCTCCATCTTTCTCCCTTTTTTGCTTGGGAAAGTTAAAACTAAGGCAGTGCACCTTCAAGGATTTAACCCATTCAAGGCAAACGCTTCAGAGAAATTAAAGTTAGAACCAGTCGGTTTAGACACAGCTTCTTTCCCGAGGCTGCCCTCTCAGTACCAGTGACCTCAGTTGTACACAGAGCATGAGTTCTGCACAAATGTTCCTGATGTTTTAATGCAAATTATATGATGCCTATGCCTCAATTTATATACCCATGTAGAATTGTGTACGAGTGAGTGTGTGTGTGTGTGTGGGTGGGTGTGTATGTGTGTGTGTATGTTAGTTAGTTAGTTATTGTTTACATAAGTTCAGCGGACTGCAAAGAGCCGAATCAGGATCACAAAATCATGACCACAACTTGGTTGAAAGAGGACTCACCCATGATCCGTATAAAAAGTCTGCTGAAACAACCCTACATGTTTTTGATATACCCCCGTTGGG
The DNA here is from genome assembly GCA_036898135.1 of Oncomelania hupensis. NCBI lineage: Eukaryota > Metazoa > Mollusca > Gastropoda > Littorinimorpha > Pomatiopsidae > Oncomelania > Oncomelania hupensis. The sequence continues at coordinate 34,461,073 of CM072514.1, forward strand.
GTGCCGTGGGTTTCAGTATAAATATTATCCCCACTTTCTGGAAATTTAGTGCTTTAAATTCCCACTGTCGCTGTCTTTCTTATTTGCTCTTTCTCATTCCTGCTCTGTTCTATCAATCTTCTGTACTATCTTCTTCTTCGCTAGACCAGTCACCTACCTTTTTTCTTGAAAACTCCTCATTTTGTGAGAGGTCATTTGGATTAGCATGTGAATATTGGACGCATTGTGCCAAATAGTCACTAGGGCTTCCTATAAAATTATTATTTAGCAATGTAGGCATTTTATATTTAGTACTATGTTTTTTGTTAATATTTTATAATGATGTTTGTATTTCTTTTTTTTTTTTGTAAACCTTACATTACATGATTATTGCTTAAGAATAAGACATTACATTACATGATTATTGCTTTAGGTCCAGCGGACTCTTCCGAGCCAAATCAGGACCGGACAACCCCTGATCCGCATAAAAGATCTGCTGAAACAACCCTAGTGGGAAAACTAAAAGCTCTCCACCAGCCAGTCACTTTACAATAAAGACATCCCACGCAGGGGACGCTGGGGTTATACTCTAATTTATCGAACCCCCGTTTACAAAAACAAAATAGAATACAAACAACATTATAAATTATCAACAAAACACATACATATAAAATGCTTACATTGCTAAATAATAACATCATAGGAAGCCCTAGTGACCACCTGGTAGAAAGCGTCCAATATTCCCAAGCTGATCCAACAGACCTCATACAAAAATAAAGAGTCTTGTCCCGGAAGAGTTTTCAAGAAAAAAGGTAGGTGACTGGTCTAGCGAAGAAGAAGATAGTATAGTAGAAGAAGAAAGTATTGTTGATTGATAGAACAGAGTAGGAATGAGAAAGAACAACGGAGAAAGACAGCGACAGTTGGAATTAAAAGCACTAAATTTCCAGACAGTGGGGATACTATTTTAAAAAAAAAAACGGGACCTTTACGGGCGGTGAATGTGTGTGTGTGGGTGGGTGCACATGCGTGCGTCGTTTACTTCTTAAAACAACGTTTTCTCTTAGATCATTCAATGTCCTAATGTTCATTGGAAGCATGTTTGTTGTTGTAGAACGACTGATTATTTTACCGCATCACCCAAACAAAATCCTGTGTATATTACATTGTTTATACTTCTTGTTAGTTAAAAACAAAATCCATTATACATGTTTTCTGTACAACAAAACGTCAACCCTGTAATCTTAATAAAAACAAAACTACGGTACATATCGCATTCGTAATAAAATATAAAAAAATAAAATAAAACAGCCCACCTATACATATGTTTTTTTGTGTTTTAAATGTTTGTTTTTTTAGAACAATAGCAAAGTAAGAGAATGGCTTAAAGCCTTTGTTTAGGTCGTTATGGAGAGAGGCGCTTGAGACCTCCCTTTTTTGGGCCAGCACAATAAGGGCACAGCCCATCTCCTCTCGCTCGCTGCCTCATCTTTCCCGGTTCCAAACTGAGTCAGGTGTGACGAACGGACTAGTTTTACCCTGCTTACTTTACTATTTAGCCTTGTTTAGTCCATGTAATCTTAGAATGTTAATGTTAGGCTGCAGCAGACGATGGAAGTAATCAAGCGTAGCAATGGTATACTGCCGTTTACACACAGTGGTAGTTGACGGTAAGAGCGAAGGCAATGACATCATCGTAGCTACGTTAGGCGAGTCGATTATCCGCCAATGAGAACACAGTTTATAATGGACTCAACCAGGTCTGGCTGATTCAAATAGAGAGATAGAACAGCAGTCGAGTTCTCCCCTATATGCTCATGTGTCCGGGGACGTTAATCTACCCAAACGAAAGCAGTCGAGTTTGAGACGGGGAGCAGTAAACAGCTACACAGTTAGCAGTAAGATCTCTCCTGAATAGATAATAATAATAATAATAATAATACAGGATGCTATGTACGCGCCTTTCCCCAAGGCTCAAAGCGCGGCGATCTATACCAACATACACGCTCACCTATCTCATTTACCCTCACACACACCAAATACACATACATCACTCAAACAGGTGGTGTAAAGGCAGGGAGATCGCTATTAGAAGACGGAAGAAAATCAAATTTTTATTTTTGAAATTTTTATATTGACTGCATCCTGTACCATTATTGAAGGGAGGGAGGAAACCGGAGTGCCCGGAGAAAACCCTCGGTGACCTCAATAGTCTCGTACCTAAGTCACATACGTTCGCCCCTTGCGGGAATCGAACCCGCGACCTTCGGCATAGGAAACCGGCGACTTATCCACTGCGCCACGAGGCCACCCCAGGAAGCAGGACTTGTGAATCTTAGAATTCAATCAAGTAGCCACGGGCCTGACTTTGTCAAACAGGTAAATGAACATACTTCAGTTCAGTTCAGTTCAGTTCTTTTATTTAACGTCTGTTCATTTCATACAATGATTTTAGACGATCATACACACACACACAAACACACCCATACATACACACACAAACACGCGCGCGCGCGCACCTGCGCCTATCTATACAATCAAAAAATATCTTTTAAATCGGTATTTAAAATAATACTTGCTATAGTTTCTATAATTGCTTGATTATACAATATATTACTAATATCATCAGTGTTTTTTAGCATTACATTCTTTGCTGTGTACAATGGTAACAAAGATGTACACTCAAATAATAAATGTTTTATGGAAACTGGTTGTTGACATATACATTAAATATCTTTTACATATTTTGTTAACCACGAATCCAAGCGCATTTTATATATAACCTTTGAAATATTTCTTGAACATGATAAAATAATTTGTTTATTTACTAATTTTTGAAAATGTTTTTCCATTAATGAAACGAGTTCATGACTAGATAATTTCAGATTACAATTATTTATGGACTTTACATTTGTAGCTCCTCTTTTTGCAAGTTTGTCTGCATATTCATTCCAAAATGAGATGGAACCCAACAAAAGTCAACATCAATCCCCCTACTAATAATTACATGTATCAAATATCTGATCTCAAATAATAAATCGGATCTAGTCTTATTCTCCCAGGTTTGTATAGATTGTAGAACTGATTTTGAATCAACACAAATTAATATATTAAATATATCTAAGTATGATTCAACAATATATTGTAATGCCATTAGAATGGCATATAACTCGCAAGTAAATATCGAAAATCCTTTTCCAATATAATATGATTTTTCTATTTTTAGAGTTGGTATAACAAATCCTGACCCGCTATCAAGTGAATCCAATACTGAACCATCTGTAAATATTTTTAAGTGAAAAGAATATTTTTGTTCCAAGTGTTCTTTTACTTCACTTACAAGAACATTAATATTTTCACCTTTAGTAACTGTAGAATAATCTACATCAAAATTTGCATTTAAGTGTTCCCAAAATGGCATCTGAGGTATTAATGGTAAAATGGGTATATTTAATAAATTAATATTACATTCAGTCATTGTTTGATTTACGTAATTTTTTATTGGTTGAAGATAAGGAATTTTTTCTGATCGTTTTGGATATTCTTTGCAATCAAAATAAATATCCTTTGATACTGAATTGTTTACTGACAAACTTCGAATTACATATTTAGAACATGATAATTGTCTTTGCTCATCTAAAGATAATATCCCTGCTTCTTTATAAGTTTTAATTATACTTGTACTAGTTGGAACACCAAGAGCCAATTTTACTGCTCTACAATCTGTGCTTTGAAGTTTCTTAATATACGTTTTTGAAGCAGCAAAGTAAACTTCTTGACCGTATGTTAATGAAGATCTAACAAGGGAAATAGCTAAATGAAATAATGTTTTTGTATTATTTCCCCATGGCTGTGCACTTACAATTTTCAAAAAATTTATTCGTTTTCTTGCTTTTGTAATTAGATATTCAATGTGAGTTCGCCAGTTTAGTTTGGAAGTCAAATATACTCCTAAAAACTTGATACTTTCTTTATATTGTAATGTAATACCATTTAATTCGAATTTTGGTAACCATTTTGGATGTTGTCCATTATTAAATAACATTAAATAAGTCTTTTCTCCTGATAATTCTAATCCGTTCTCTTTCATATATTTAGAAAGTAGATTTAATTCATTTTGATATAATTTTTGAATATAATTTATAGTTTGTTTGGTTGTACGTTTTCTTAACGTTGTTTGAATCCACATAGCAATATCATCTGCATATTGTACAATATTCGTATGCTTTGATAATGCTTTTGGTAAATCGTGTATTAGAATATTGAATAATATGGGAGCAATTATCGATCCTTGTGGAATCCCTAAATCTACCTTTTTGAATTCCGAATATATCTTGCCTATTCTTGTACATAGAAATCTGTCGGATAAAAAGTTCTTTATATATTGAAACATGTACCCTGTTATACCTATGTTTTTTAATTTCAATAATAAACGAGAAGTCCACACACTATCATATGCTTTTTTAACGTCAAAAAAGGTTGCTAAAATACTCTTTCTTCTAGCGAATTGCTTTTTTATTTGATTTGTTAATTTAACAAGATGATCACACGTATTTCTACCTTTTCTAAATCCAGCTTGATTAATTGGTATTATGTTATTCTTTTCACAGTAATGTAATAACCGTTTATTTATAATTTTCTCCATTACTTTACCAACATGAGAAGTTAGCGAAATTGGTCTATAACTATTAACACAAGATCTAGGTTTGCCTTCTTTTAGAATAGGTACTACCACTGACTTTGTCCAGATTGAAGGAAAAGTTTCATTTTTCCAAACGTTTTGATAAAATGAAAGTAATATCTTTTTCCAAGTCAAAGGCAAATGAACTAGCATTTGATAGGATAAACCATCGACGCCAACCGTAGTATTATTGTTAGTAAAAGATTGTAATGTAATCATTAATTCATTTAATGTTATATCTGAATTTAGAAAATGAGTATTATTAGTACATACTTCTGTTTCATCGTGATATATTTATATTATTGTTGAAATTATGGTTGTGGAATTTGCTATGCATAGAATTAGATTTGAATTGTTCGTCCAACGTTGCGTGACCACGTGGCGAAACACGACCGGTTGCGCCGCCATGTTGTATACCGGACGGAACCACTGTTGTTGAACCTATATGTATGTTTGCAGACCAGTGGCTGTACCAGTGAATGTTTATAATATTATTAATTCTGTATGTGTATAGTTAGCCACGATCTATATTTATGTATGTATAGGAAATTAGAGTTGAGATTCCAGTGGACCATGGACGTAGCAGAATGTTCGTCGCTTATGTATAGAGATGTGGAGCTATCACTGAGGGCTACTTTGGCTTTCAGTGAGACGCTCTGCACAGACCTATTATTCAAGGTTGTGCAGAATTTCGTCTCTTGTGTTACAGACGAGCAGGCGAGATATACCGTGCGCCCAACTCACCAGAAAACACGAGTTGGCTGTTTAGCCTCTACAGCACAGGACTGAGAGAGCAACCCTGGAAAACACCCTCCAAGACACCACAGCGTGTCAAGGGACCAAACTACACGACGACCCAGCGTGTACCAGAAGCTACCTCAACGAAGGGCTTCAAACCCGCTACACACAAGTTAAGTGCATAGGAAAAAGTGCACTAAAACTTATAGCAAAAGGACCACAGTAGTCCACTCTTCAGAAACTATAGTAAAGAGGACCACAGTAGTCCAATCTTCAAGAACATTAGTAGCCAGTGCCCTATGAAGATATAACAGCTGCCTAGACTATCAGCGATCGAATTATTTGCATTGACTTATGACTTTTTAAGGTAGATTAGTACATCAAAGATCTTGTATAGAGTAGAAGAAATAAATGTGTGATTTTAACTGTTATCAAGTGGCTGGACTACATATGATTCATAGCCGTGTGAAAGCTAGTGTGACAGTGATCTTTTACCATTTTTCTATCTATCTCTGTATCCCAGCCTTAACACAGACCGAGCTAAACAAATAAATGTAATTCACCGGGTGACTAACTAGCAGTTCCCATAGAATAAAGCGTGAGGGTTACAGCATTCCATTGTGCAGAGCCCAGCAACCCAAAAACCCCACGTTACATCAGGTACCCATTCATAGCTGGGTAGACTTCGGGGTGTGATGTGAGCTAGTTTAATTTTTTTTTGGTATCGTACGGTGCAGCAGTTGCATGCAAGTATAATGGTTACCCATCCACATATTAACCATGCTCCATGCTGCTTAACTAGAATCATTTCTAACGTGTGCACTAACTTCTATATTACTTACACCAATCACGTTATTAGTTAAACACATACACACACAAAGAAGCACAAACACAAACACACACACGCACACTACTTCGTGCTCTTAGTAAAATGCAAGCAGTGTAAACAAAATGTCAACTGTTTCCTGCAGCACGGTTTGTTTGTCAAATGCGATCCTGACTCGGGCAGTTTGTTTGCAAGTTGGATCTCCACAGACAAGCAGACTTCAGAAACTCTTTTAGCCAGATAATGCGCGGTATAATAAGAACAATGTTAAAGACTCAACAGTCACCATTTAAAACGTTGTCCGAAAGAACCGACACAAGTGCATCGATTATCTCTTTGAGACAAAAATACCATTGAACACCGTTGTATCACAATCTTTATTGTCCTCATAAAAATACAAGAGAATTTGTGTGCGGCGTACCCATCATCAACACAATGGCTAAAAACAATAAAAGACAAAAAGACACTCCAGGAAAAAACAATAATAAACATGCTATAAATAACAGAGAAGCACTTATACTGTTACGTTGAAACGCGAACGAAAGATCTAATCGTTTCGTTTTGCAAAGTATTCAATAATGGAGTTTATTTACCTTTGATTTGAGTTTGCATTGTTGTTAGGAGAGGTTGTGTATAACGTTGAATATTTTCGTTAGTCGATATTATTGGAGAATTCTCTAGATTTCGGTATTTAGTATCGATGGAAACTTCCCGATAAATATCGAAGTATGAGAACATTCCCGGAAGCAGAAGAAATATGTATGACGTAAGTCAGTGATGACGATCTTTAATTCTGATTGGTTGTAATGCGTCATTTCTAGAACGTCCTGTCGTCATCTCGAATGAGAGAAAAAATTATAAAATGGATGCCCTGTGTGTGGGTAGAGGAAGTTGTTGATAGTGAGTTGGAAAGTAAAAATTTGAGAGTGGAAAGGCGATTGAGCGATTGTATGCAGTTGTTGATGTGTGCTGAATAAAAGTGGAAAACTTTATACGTCGACTTTGTGACTTGTATGCTGTTTGAACGGGTTGCGTGGATAAACGAATCTGAGTTACACCTTATCAGTACTTCAGCATTGGGGCTGAATCACGGCCTTCTATAACAACAGGCCTGCAACTAGACCGAGGAAAGTACTGTGACGTCACAACGCCGGGCCAAGCCTTTGTGCTGTGTACGCTAAGAGCGCCAGATTCAACGTGCTAGTCAGACCGGTCGAGCTTCATCACACATGTGGTTGGATATTTTGTTACGAGTGCTCATCCTGGATTGTGATTATTGTAAATGTTGTGTAAATATATCAAAATAATAATGTAGATAAATTATGTACATTTTCTCATGTGTATAGTGTTGTGTACATGTATAAAGTTTCAACAATGCCAAGAAAGTGTTGTGTTCCGGGATGTCGGAGCAATTACGCTGGCGAGACAGAAAAAGTGTCGGCTTTTTCATTTCCATCTGACGAAGGAAAAAAGAAATTATGGCTTAGTAAAATTCCACGTGCAGATTTCGCTCCAACAAAACATTCTGTCGTGTGTGCAAAACACTTTTCTGAGCAGTTTATTGTACGAGTCGACAATGTCACAAGACCAGATGGTTCTGTGTTAAGTGTGGAAAGACAAGTGCCAAAGCTGACCGATGATGCATATCCATCTGTGTTTCCCAATTGCCCTTCGTATCTATCTAAGGAGCCACCACCAAAGAGAAAGAAACCCGAAGAAAGACAACAAGCAAGTGTACAACGAGATGAGGAAGCATTTCAGCAGTGGTTGGAATCTGATAATATTCAGGATTTTGTGCGATTCCAAGCGGATTTTACAAAGCATGTAGGAACCAACTGGCTAGCCAAACAACACAAAACAAACAGTGGACAGGAGTACATTAGCTTCTACCGGATTTTAGAGAGAGACAATTCTTCCCCAGTCTTATTGTCAGCCATCAGAATATTCACTGACATGCATGTGGAGGTTTACACAGAAAGCACAGGTAAGTAATTCTTAATCTCTTGAGATTATTATACTTAAATTATAGATCTATTTATTGTGTTGCTGTTGTTGTCATTTTAAGTTTTAACTGACTAACAAAACTTGTGTACATGTGTACACTAAAGTATGAAATAGTTTTCAAACTGTTATAAATGCTTGTTGAACATACTGTGTGTATACATGAATATTAATGATGATAATTGAAAAAAATAATAATAATATCTCACAAGAAATTATGTATGGACTTCTTGCTAATAAGTCTTTCCCTTTCTTTTCAGCGCGAGTACCTGACAGTCAACTGAAGTGGATCTTTGGTCAACAGTCACCACCTACCCTGTCATTGTGGTCACAGTTTGATACTTTGATGTCGCATTATTCTTCAGTCAGTGCAGTGAAGTCTGACAAGTGGGAAGACCAAATGAACAACCTGATTTGTTGTCTAAGAGACCTTTGTGATCAAACAGAGGTTTGTGGTGACGAAGAATCTGATGGAAAGAAGAAAGTGTCATTTTTGGTTGAGCAGCTTAGTCTGTATTTTTCTCAAAACAGAAGATATTCTACTGACACGCTTCTTTGGGCATTCAAAATCTTTTCCTCTTCTCCAAACACCTATTCCATGATTAGAAGTAGCATTCTGAGCCTCCCCAGCGTCACGTATTTGAGAAGATTGGCTTCTGTTTTTCAAGTTAGCAGTGGTATTGAAACCGATACAACACATGCTTCCTATCTGAGACAAAAATGCGAGTTGTTGAAAGAAGATGAAAGGTCTGTGATATTGATGATTGACGAGATCCATGTATCTCATCAGGTCTCTTTCAAAGGTGGGAAGCTTGAAGGAGCTGCTCATAATACATCTAGTGTTGGAGCTACTACTGCCCAGGTGTTTATGATTTCATCCTATTTGTCAAAGGCCAAGGATATTGCTGCAATTGTTCCTGTTAAAAATGCAAATACTAAGGAACTGCATGAGATGATTGTTCAGGTACTGAGGTTCCTGCACACTATTGGATATATTGTGATGTGCATTATCTCCGACAACAACAGGATAAATCGCAATGCCTTTACTTCTCTCTGTGATGGGAAGCTTTCTCCTTCTATACCGCATCCTGTTAGTCCCACAGAAAAACTATTTCTCCTTTTTGATTCAGTTCATCTCATGAAGTCAATAAGAAACAACTGGTTGTCACAGAAGGATGCTGAAATGACATTTGTGTTTCCTTCAATGCATGATGGTGATGTGAAGAAAGCCTCATTTAGTCATCTGAGAAGGATATTTTCTGAAGAAAAAGGTTCTGTTGTGAAAGTGGCTCCTTCCTTGAACAGCAAGTGTTTGTTCCCAACGAGCACAGAAAAACAAAATGTGAGCCTAATGCTGAAAGTGTTTGACCAGAGAAATGTTGCTGCACTTGAACATTTTGAAACTCTTTGGAAATTAGATACAAGTGGCACAAAAGAATTCATCACAAACATAGTGAAACTGTGGAATGTGTTGAATGTCAAGCACCCCAGAAAACACATCAGATTAAGAAATAAAGACTGCCAACCCATAACCACAGAGTCTCCTGAAAATATTCAGTTTCTTCAGTCAATATGTGAATGGGTGGAATCTTGGGAACAACTGAAACAGAAGCCAAGAGAAGGCACATTGTCTAAAGAAACCATGTTTGCTCTGAAGCACACACTGAAAGGAATGGTGTCACTCTGTCATCATTTGCTCACGGTCAAAGGCTATCACTACATCCTGACAGGCAAATTCCAGACAGACAACCTAGAATTCAGATTTAGTCAATATCGGCAGCTGAGTGGATCAAATTATCATATCTCAGTTCAACAACTGTTAGAAAGTGAAAGAAAACTGAAACTTGTCAGCATGCTCGAAATGATTTCTGCATCAAGAGGAACCATTTCTTTCAAAACTGTTTCAGAAAGTTTGGAAGAAAGCCAGATTGTGGATACCCTCAATGCCAACGAAAGTATTCACCAATTCTTGCCGTTCACAGCTGATTGTGATGAGATACAGTTGACATCTGAACAGTCCAAGTCTTTGGTCTACATAGCTGGCTATGCAGTGTCAAAGGTAATCCCTTCAGTAGAGTGCAACTCCTGCAAAACAGACTTGATGACATCAGATAAGCAGATGATTTTAGAAGGCTCTTCTGACTGTTTTTCATACATTTCAGCTCTCGACAGAGGAGGACTGATATGGCCATCGCAGATCGTTTTGGAGATTGTGACAATTGTGTTCGTTGTTTTTCAAGCCATCATAGGCAAAGCGGCATCAGAAGACTTGTTTTTGAAATGCGGCAGTCAAAAAGCTGTGCTTACTGAACTTGTCTCCAAACGACTCTCTGATGTTGACTTTACGTGGGAAGTGTGTGACAGTTGTGGAGAAAGCGCAGAGATTGTGTTGAAAATGTGCTGCAAACCCACCATTAACATTCTCCTTAACAACTACTCAAAACAGTTCTGCGACAAAAACACATCTGCAAACGCGAGAAAGCTAAAAACATTTGGTAAAAGGATATAATTATTCTCTGTTCCTACATGGCAAGGTAAGAGTGAAAACATTATTGATTGCATTCCGTTTCCTTTCTGTAATTCCTTTATTTTCTTCGTTCTTCTCCTGTTCAGCCACTTTTTTTCTTCTCCATATTAAATTTTGCTGAACTCTTTTTGTTTTCTTTTGTTCAAGTTGTTTCTTAATGTGTTGTTGTCGTTTTTTCCGCGTTATCATGTGCTTTTCATTCTTTTATTAGTCATAGAAAACCTTTTTTCCCCCTTATCTTGTTTTTGAAACATTTCCGAATTGCATGTGTCTACTGCTTGCATACTTTATACGTTTTACGTGTATGTTTTGTGTTATTAACAAAATATTGAAGTGTATGTTCTAATGTTATTAACAAAATATTGAAAAGTATGTTTTCATGTTGTTAACAAAATATTGAAGGGGTTGACTGCGATGTAGATTTGTTAGTCTTGTTTTGTCAAATGTGAAGACAGTAGTGTAGTGCACTGTCAAAGAATGAAATAGGTTTACTGTTAAAAAAATGTATTTATTTATTTTATTTTAGACCTGTGCATTTGTTTATTGATTTCATGTTAAGAACAAGACAAGTTACGTTAATTTTCACTATAGGACAATGGTTGTCTGCACAGTTACTATTCATTCAATCACAATTCGACAAACACTTCACATCGCTTATTGCCGGCTTTCGCGAGCTTAGGCCTCGCAGTGTGACGTCACGCTGGCTGGTTGCAGGCCTGTTGTTATAGAAGGCCGTGGCTGAATCCACTACTGATAGAAAACACCAACATCAAACGGAGTGTAACATATACACAAAACAACAACACTATCACGCATCCAACATTCTAATCCACAGCAACACACCAACACGCCTGACACACATCTCTCTCTCTCTCTCTCTCTCTCTCTCTCTCTCTCTCTCTCTCTCTCTCTCTCTAACACACACACACACACCAGGAATTAGATGAGAGAGTTACCAGAACAGTATTTAATGCAGACTGTCTTTGGCCTACGGCTGTAACAAAACAAATAGTAGGACCAGTCACTTCTATGGTAGTGACAGTGTTCTAAATACAGTCGAACACGCTTAAAACGAAGTACAGGGGGAAAAACGTGTTTCCCTTTGTTATAGCCGAAGTTTTTGTACCCCTAGTCCACGGTCAGTGGCCGAATTGTGTTTGTATTCGTTATATCCCTTGTGACTCTAAAATTAGTCGTTGATGCAAGATTTACAGCTCAGAACACGTCAAACTGTATTCTCGTCATGTTATGACCAAATGGGTTGAATTTAGAAGAGTTTTGCCCATGAAGGTATGATACATATAAGCCTATTGATGTACCTTCGTTTTGGGTGTTTGCGTGTGTGTGTGTGTGTGCATGCATGCTTCATTTCTTTTAGCATTCGGTATAATAATTGGCTTGTCTACGATATACTTATGTCCTTTGTTGATATACAGGGTGTTCCAAAAGTCTTGGGCACATTTTGACATTGAATATTTACGAAACTATTAAGGATATAAAAACGCATCTGGTAAATTCAGAAAGCTTGTAATCTCAATTTTTACATGGAATGTTCAAAGATGTTCAATGTTAGCACCATTGGTCACACGACACACATCAAGCCGATAGTCAAATTCTTGCCAAACGCGTCCCAGCACTTTCTGGTTGAGTGAACGCTATTAATGGGTCTGAAAAGAAATTTTTTAAAAATCAACAGCTTTACAAAAAACGTAATATAATTAGCTTTAAAATGGCACAACTTTAATCTTACTACCATTCATAGTAATTGAGATATGGGGGACTTCAAATGTGCCCAAGACTTTTGGAACACCCTGTATTATGTGCCCAGAGTGATTGCGTCCAAAGTTGCAATGGTGTCTTTCAGATTTTGAAATATTATGAAGTGTTTTGTTTGTGAGAGATTTATTACTAAAGGAATTATTATATTTGTCTGTGGTTTGTGTGTGTGTGTGTGTGTGTGTGTGTGTGTGTGTGTGTGTGTGTGTGTGGGTGGGTGTGCGTGTGTGTGTGTGTGTGTGTGGCTAGGTAGAAACGCCTTTATTCTGACATACACTTGAACCTCTACGTACTTTCTTTTGACGGACCCCGTTATTTTGACGTCAAAACAGTGTTCCGTTAGGGTTAGGGCTGTGTTAGGCTTAGGGTTAGGTTAAGGGTTAGGGTTTGGGTTAGAGTTAGGGATAGCTTCAAAAAATGGACAAATTTGTAAATATGTCAAAGTAACGTATGTAGAGTTTCATGAAAGTCATCACAACGGCGTTTCTACACGGTGATGTGTGTGTACGTGTGTGTGTTTGTGTAGGTGTGTGTGTATGTATGTGTGTGTGACTGTTTACCAACATCGGGGCAATTTTAAATATGCAACGTAGCTGTTGTCATTTGGCTGATTAGTCTATTAGAAGGTGCTTGGCGCTGATGGTACAATTTCAAATCCCTTAACTATATATATATATATATATATATATATATATATATATATATATATATATATATATATATATATATATATATATATATATATATATATATATATATATATATATATATATATATATATATATAAGCTTTTTCTCTTTTGCGCTCCCACATGCGATATTATTTCAAGGTCTCTATCAGAGTTGGCTGAATTCATTTTTATTTTGACGCCATGATCTTAACCCTTAAGGAGACGATCTGGCTGATCTATCGACCCCCGCCTGTCTGTGCCAAAAAGACGAAGGGGCCGATCCGTTAGCCCCGGACGAGAATCGTCTCGGATTGGATCGCAAAGAACGAAACAGGGTAATCAAATGCTTTGTGTCTAAGAACAAACTTTTAGCCTTGCAAATGATCGCTATCGGCGATCGTTTTTACGGATCCTGAACTGTATCCAAATGGATTTATTGTGACAGTGTGAAAGATGCACGACAAGCAATGGTCAGAAACTGGGTCAGTACTGGATTGTATGATGAATGAGACTTTGCACTGACATAAGCATAGTTTTGCAGGACAAACTTTAAAAACTGGACAACTGAAATTTATATTCTAGTGTTTTAGGAGTAAAATATATAGAATAGTGCTAAATCTAGGATTATAATAAGAGAGATCATTAATGTTTCTAACTTAATGGCGTCTGTGTTAATTAAGTCACCATTAAAAAAACAAACAAACAAACAAAAATAAAATAAATATAACGCGACATGCCTACAACAACACAAAAGACGTGAAAGACGTAAAAACATTTTGTGTAGCCTCTGCGAGGAAACTGCCTATCAATAAATAGGTCGTCTTAAGTTGAGCATGAGCCACGAGCAGTAGGCCTATACTGCATTAATTCTTAGGTCTATACTTTACAGCCCTCAACGATTATTGTTCATACTGATACACACAACTGTCCGTTTTAGATATATTATATTGCACAAAATCACACTCATTCAGTCTGCACTCTCAGTGGCTTAGCATTTTCAATCCTGTAGCCGGAAGACATCCTACCTAGTGGCGCGTTGTTTAGGCACACAACTATTGAAAGAAGAGGGGTTTATTATTTTCACGAACATGCATACTCTTTACTCTAGCAAGATTTATACTTGATGCTGCAATTGCAAGGCTTGCTCCTTTCAGTAATTTTGTACTCATGCTTTCACGTAATAGCAAGAAGAACTCAATACATAGATTTGGCGGTGGATGAGTTGGATTTACATTGTGTCCCTCCGTTCGCCGACACACATTCAGAATGTTGTTGAGAACTCGAAGGGGACTGCAGCTTTTGAGCCCAACAAAAGAAAAAAGATCACCTCTTCAGCAAATAGATATGTAACAGGACAAGCCGGCTCACTGACCGTGATAGACCTTGTACCAGGTTTGTGTTGGAGTCGAGTCACAGATGACTAGGGGGAAGACGATGCTGATGAAGTAGGTTACGTGACGCTTCTTTGGTAGTAGCAGTTCCTCCTGCATTATAGCCTGGAGGAGCAGGAGGAGGTCCGATGACTCTCAGCGAGAGGTCCGTTGCTGGAGGAGGAGAGGGAGGAGGAGAAGGAGGAGAAAGACGCGCTGCATTGTTGTGAGACGAGGCCATGTTTGTTTGGGGAGAGAGTAGGGTAGAGTGGTTGATCTGGCTCTTTCTCGAAGACGGTTTCCGCCGAGGCCTAAAGCAGCAAGAACACAGATTACAGCTTGTGACGCCGCCTCGCTGCTGCTGCTGCTGCTGATGGTGATGATGGTGCTGGCTCGATGACTTGGTAGCTTTCCCGCATCCTGCAAATAAGGCGAACGGATGTGGGTTGACCAGCCCTGGAAAACGCGGCTGGCGTCTGAAACAGCCACAGGTGGTGGGAAAGAGGCGAGAGTGGGCAGACAGACCGACGGACGAGGCAGAGGAGGGCGATCTATGTTGCACGCAGCAGGTCACGCTAGAGGCGACGTCGCTGATGTCGCCGAAGTCCTGTTCCCTGGCATGACCCCAGCAGCGAGACTGGCAGCAGGAGCTGACCAAGCGGTGGACAGCGTTGGCGATGTCCCTCAACGCCTGCTGGAAGTGGCGCCCGTACATAGTGTACAGGAAGAAGTTGAGCGCAAACGTCGAGTAGTATGTCAACTGGGCCACCTGTGAAATCGATCAATTAATCATCAAGCAATCAAGCAAGCAAGCAACAATTATCATCATCATCATCATCATCATCATCATCATCATCATCATCATCATCATCATCATCATCATCATCATCAATCAATCATAAATCATCAATCATCATCATCAATCATAAATCATAAATCATCATCATCAATCATAAATCATAAATCATCATCATCAATCATAAATCATAAATCATCATCATCGTCACCATCGTCTTCTTCTACTTCTTCTTCTTCTTCTTCTTCTATCTTCCGCTTTATTTATACATTCGTAACAAGAAAACTACAAAACCACAGCCTTCACCATGCCATCTTCCTTCAACTCCACCGTTCTCATCCTTTTCATCATAATCATCATCATCATCATCAGCATCATCATCATCATCATCATCATCAGTACAAGACCATCATCATCATTAATATCTCATTCATTATCTTCCTCCTGACCATCCTTATCATCATTATCATCATCACCAATCATCATCATCATCATCATCTTCTTCATCATTATCATCATCATCATCATCATCATCAATCAAGCAATCAATAAAAAAATCAATCAATCACTTAATCAATCAGTCAACCCACCTCTTGCAAAAGCATGGCTTGCAGGGAAGTTGATCCTCCTTCTGTGACAGAGAACAGCTGGCGGAGGCGCAGCACGTGGGAAGGGAGATTTAGCAGCAAGAAGGTCACGGAGACGAGCAGCAGCGTCCTCGTCGTGCGGAGCTGGAAGTGACTGAGCAGCGCCGGCGCTCTCAGCGTCAGGGCGTGTCCCATAGTGCTGGAATGACTCCGAACTGAGAGACAAGCAACAGGCACAGAGATATCAGTGCTCAATATTTCATGTTTGTTTTATTGATTTAATCGTTTGTATATAGCGCTTTTCTCACTCAAGAGCTGCTCGTGGCGCTGACCGATATAGGATCTAACGCAAGCCGCCCGAGGAGCCCACTTGCAACCTTTGAGCGCACTGTCTGACGCTCAGACAACTGAGCACAATCTTGGGCGACCGGGGGGATGGAGAGAAGGGACCAAGTGCGTACTGGGTGCATTTGTGCAGCCGGAACTCACCCGTCTAGGACATGAGCGTCAGGATCTTCAAAGTCCATGCGATGAAATATCTGCGTGGACAGACTAGGCCTGATGATGATGATGATGATGATGATGATGATGATGATGATGATGATGATGATGATGATGATGTGATCTTGTAAGGCGCCAAAAATCCATGTACGTATTGTTCATGCTCTATGCGCACTAAGACGGTGATTCAGCCATATTAAAACAAGTAAGTTTTTAGTCCTTTCCTGAAGCTTGGCAGGTTTTATACTCTCATTCGAAGTTGTATGGGCGCAGTTTTAAAGTTTTTGTCCTATTTTAAACTCCAAACAGTCAACGGGATTTGAACCACTGCTTGTACAGGCTGCAATGTTATGGCCTGACATTCCCGTCCACTGCGTACATCCATGCTCTGTTTAAGGGGATATCGAGCGTTGTTGGTCACGTGGTCTAAGGCGAGACTAACTTGCCTTGTCCACAGACCAGAAACCAATGGCGCCTGACAGATGTGGGATCGATCCAGCATTATTTGCTTTCGACTCGGGCAACGTCTCGGGGGTTTTCTCCGGGTACTCAAGTATGTTCCCCCAACAAAAAACAAACAAAACAAAAACATGACCAATATTAGATAGGTTGGGTTTAAGCGTGCCACAGTCTGCGACTACGGCTTCCCCAGGAGAGGCGGCCCAGAATTTCCCGATAAAAAGGGACAATAAAGTGTCAACAGTCAAAATAATACATATTTGTCCACCTTTGAGAACAGGATAATTATTTTTCGTGATATTTATAACTATCTATCTATCTATCTATCTATCTATCTATCTATCTATCTATCTATCTATCTATCTATCTATCTATCTATCTATCTATCTATCTATCTATCTATCTATCTATCTATCTATCTATCTATCTATCTATCTATCTATCTATCTATCTATCTATCTATCTATCTATATTATATTATATATATGTTGGAATGGAATAAAACAAAGAACTGCTATAGCATTCAATATTTGTAATAAAGAGAAACACATGGATATATACATTAAAATAATACTACCTTAAACAAAAACAAGACAAAACAAGACAATGTATATTTTGGTGCTATGAAGCTCTTCGTAGACGGGAATTGCTATCGATACGTCAACTTCATGCTATACTGCCTAGTATAGTCCTAACTATCCAACTATCATCATCATTTTTCACCATATAAAACAACCAGTAACACATGCTATACTAACATGGTCCGAACAGATAACAGTACCACCATATAAAACAACCAATAACATTTTCCATTTTATAGGGCCAGGATTTGGAAGGACGTTTCCTTATTTTGTTTGTGATAAGGAGTTTACTTGGGACATGTAAGGTGTTGTTGCCACATTTAAATAGACAGTCGTTGCTCAAACTAACAGCTGACCTATTGAAATGTAAGCGTCTCTTCCTTGTCGTGCAAAAGATCAACTGTGCCTACTATACACACTGTCGTTGTGGGTGATATTTTTAGAATAAGCCTTACTATCAAAACCGAACTTTAAGAAAGGTTTTATTTTTTCGATTTTTAGTCTTATTTTTTGCCCTAGTCAAGCACCACCTTTAAGTGTGAATTTAAAAAAAAGAGAGAGATATAAGCTGAACTAGTTAATCTGGAATGATCCCTTTAAGAAAAGATCTTACCTGAAGAAGAGTGGACGACAGAAGACACGGTTGTGAAAGAAGGCTCGTCGTATTCATCAACATCATTATCGTCCTTGTCACTGTGCTGGCTGTAACGATGATGTGTTGTTTCGACGATGTCCTCTTGCCTCGCTTCGTGGTTTCCTATGACGGTAGTGTTATTATCTCCCGAGGCAGATAATCCTCCTGACAGAACAACGTCCACCGACCGCTCCAGACCATTTACACATACATCCCCACAATTATCATGCAGGATATTTTCCTTGTCGTCGAACACATAGACATTAGTAAGGGCACGGTGAGTTTCATCCAGCACACACAAACTTGCGTTAGCATTGGAGAATGACATCTGCCGCTTCAGTGGCTTCCTATGCAAACTGCTGTCCCTTGCGAAGTTTTCCTCACTGTTAGATGTTCTGTCACGTATTTTCAGCGAGGACTTGGTCACCCTGTGACCTAACACGGCTGTTTCTGCTGAAGAATCTGCTTGCTGTATTCGCTGACCAGCACCTGGATGATCCCTTCGCTGCAGCAACAACTTTGACTGCGCTGAGCCTGTCTTCGGAACTTGAAGAGTGTCGGTGCAGCCGTGTGAAGAGTGGTCGTGGCTGTTTTTTCTTGACCGTTCGCTGTCATCTCTGCTACTTTCACTAGTACCAGCACCGCTGCGGCTATTATTTTCATCCTTTTCTGACGTTCCTAAAATACTAATTGTGCGGATCTTATTATCATGCACGTCATCGCTACTGCACGTTTTGTCAAATGCGTTAGGGTCGTCATTAAAAACCGACGCACCACCACATGATGTGTTAGCAGATACAGATTCCGAGTCACCGCTCTGTGCTAGCTCGCTAGCTTCAAACTCACCACCACATGCGTTTGCGCTTGCACCGTTTTCGCCACAGCAGCCTCCCTGATGAATTACGCCATCCAGCACGTCACTGTCGTCGTGAGCGGTCTCCTCACGCGCCAGCTCGAAGTCGCAATCGTCGTTGCCGTCGCTGTGTTCCGTGCTAGCATCCTCGCAAGTCAGCTTGGGCACTTCGCAATTGTGGTTGTCAAGTCTTCCGTTACTGACCGCTGTGGCCGTGCCCGAGTCAACACTACCGTTTACTGCAGCTTCCTTTGGATAAGAAACGAGGTTAAGGGAATTGATTGGTAAACGATTCTGAACGCTCTTCGGTAAAGAAGAAGCACTTTCTGTGAGAGAGTTATCACTAACACCACCAGCACTGTTTCTAAGGTTAGTACTGTGGATGCGACTGGACCGCGGTTTCCTCAAAGCGTCCGCAGACACTGAACAGCTGCCGGCGCTGAATCGGTTCATTCGCCTGCACTGAGCGGCGGCATGATCTACTACTGGATCCAGGGTAGTGTCGCTCTGGCCGCACGTCTTTGTTGGCCTGTTTTGCTCGTTCTGCGACGTTGCGTTTTGCACCCTCTGGAATACGGCCACACTTCTTAGCGAGCTGGTTCGGTTGCTTCCTGACCGAGCGTTTTGGCCGGCATCTCCTCCTTCTCCTCGGCCGCGAATCGTACAACCTCTACTGCTTGCTTGTGGAGAGGTTTGGGGTCTCTGAGAGGACCCTCTGGCGTTGCTGCAGACTGGGTTGGTAGATTTAGACCGGGCGGAGGCGTTACGACAAGAGCGGAAAAGATTGTTGCTTCGCACGCTGGTGAAGGAGGAGCGAAAGCGAGAAACTGACACGTTGGGGCTGGCCACACTCATGCGGCAGGAGCTGTGGAAAACAGAGGGGGAGGTGGACGAGGTCCCACCCTGCCCATTTGCCCGAATTCCTCTGGCGCGCTGCATAAGGAAGAGGCTGCTGGAGCGGCGGGCGGAGAAACGACATACCGCCACGGCGATGCGCGTATTCATCACCACCAGCAGCAGGAACGGAAACACCATCGTCATCACCAGGTCGATCCACGTCACCACCTGAAATCACCACAATAATGAATTACCTCCATTTTGTTTTAATACACATTATTAATTATTATATTGTCCGTACTTTGCCTTTATGGATAATGTTTTTCCTTGCATGCGCCTTGAAGATTTCCTACTTAATCTGGACACGATGGTGATGCTTACGATGCTGCTGCTGCTGCTGATGATGATGATAATGATGTTAATGCTGCTACGGCTGAGGACGATGATGTTGTGTGGTACTTACCCTCATGACATGGAGGTAAGATATATCAGAGGTGCAGGTGACCAGTCCTGTGGGATAGGTCATGGTGGTCGTTGCCCACAGAGAACTGCCGTACATGACCGCAGACGACATCACCAGGACCAACACCACCGCTTTCGCTGGTATCTGAACAGGTCACATGAAACCACGTTAAGAGTTGTCTGAATAAAATCACTGTCTGAGGTGATGATGATGATGATGGCGGCTTTGTTAGTGTTGTTGTTGTTGATGATGGTGTCAATTGACCCTCACAACCACCCTTGCCAACATCATCAATAATCATCCAAAATGCACAACCAAGAAGTTCAGTTTTATGTCAGTTCATTTTTATTTACCGTCTATTAAAACAATATGCGATGGATTTTTTTACATACAAACTATACCGTCCAAAATAATTCATAAGATAAACAACAAACTAAACATACGCAGTAAGATCTTCCAAATGAAATACCCAATTTAATTCTCCAAACGAGCTCAGATCCTTCAAAGATCGACCTACCACAATTGAGACCCTCCAAAGATATAACAACAAAGATCGTCCACAAAATCCGAGTTTAACCAACAACAACAACAACAACAACGACAAAATAATAATAATAATAATAATAAGAAGAAGAAGAAGAAGAAGAAGAAGAAGAAGAAGAAGAAGAAGAAGAAGAAGAAGAAGAAGAAGAAGAAGTAGAAGAAGAAGAAGAAGTAGAAGAAGAAGAAGAAGAAGAAGAAGAAGAAGAAGAAGAAGAAGAAGAAGAAGAAGAAGAAGAAGAAGAAAGAAAGAAAGAAAGAAAGAAAGAAAGAAAGAAAGAAAGAAAGAAAGAAAGAAAGAAAGAAAGAAATTAATAAATAAAGAGATCATTCAATAACTAAGATTAATCAACACACGCCAAAGTGATCGTGCTCTCTATAGCTGACATCGTCCAGAAATATTGTCATGTTCAAAAATAAACTCAGGAGGTCACCATAGAATGCCGCAACATTGACCCCAATATTAATAAGAGGGATATGACGATTTAGTCTGCAAAGAAATCGTAATCCACGAATAATCACCATCCACCTCCTCCCCACTCAACAAAAAAAAAAAGAAAAAAAATCTTGTCAGGATCATACAATTTGAGAAGATCAATCACTTACAACTTACAAGAAGACCAATCACGTAATCAGACAAGATCAATCCTACAATCCTTCAAGATATATCGTGCACTATAAGTCATACAGTTCAAACGTTCCATGAAAGCGTTGTAACAGCCACTTAGACGATTTGAAATAATTTAGGCTGGTTGGTTCACTGGTAAAGGTATTTTATTAAAAAGGTCACTCTACGCGCTGCTCTGATGGAATTAATAAGTCTGACCATGACTAACCATGACGAACGACGACGACGATGATGATGAAGATGATGATGATGATGATGTTGATGATGATGATAAAGTATCAGAAAGTCACCCAACTATTACTATCTATGCTAACATTAGTTTTAAAAAGAACATAACGCCTTACTTTACTGAAGCAAATCATTGTTTAAGGGTATCGGTGTCTGTAAGAACATTTTTCAATGGTCAACAATCTTGTTTTCAGTAAATGACCCCTTTCTCTCTGCCTATCCCACTCTCTGTCGCGACGTTTCGATTATGTTTTATATTATTTCAAAAGACACACACACACATACACACACACACACACATACACACACACACACACACACACACGCACACATACACACGCACACAAAGAGATTACAAAGACTGGAATCCTCTTCATTACATCAATATCTAATGTGAAAAGACGTATGGATATTGAAACCATGACGATGATTCCCTTTGATAGTCCATTATATTTGAAACCGAAGCCTTCTGATGTATAATAATAGGGTAGATATCAAAAATCCGGTTCCTTTCCTTAAAGTCTGCTCTTGTTGAAATACCGTTAAGTAAATTTCTATTTTTTGTACTTTAACGTCTGTACACATTGTGACTTTAGACCTCTCACCCAAAGCCCACTCCCCTCAAATAAAAACATAAATAAATAAATAAATAAATAAATAAATAAATAAATAAATATGTTAGCTCATAAATTACCCAAACTATAATACACAATATAACAGTTCAAAACCAGACAACTGAACCTGTCAGTCTGGCTTCTATTAAACGTCACAAAACAAAACAATGTAAACTGTCGGGACAGGTTCCTACAGAACGTCACATAAAAGCTTCTATTGAACCTCACAAACATCAAAACACATGCTACTGTTACAAAGCCTCGCCCTAAACTTTCACAAACTTCATACCATTAGACAGACGACTCTGTTCTTCGGTAAATTCGTATTCTTCTGAGACTCGCATAGACTTGTTGGATTACAGTGCACTTTGTAACTGAAGATACAACTATGATATACAAATCTAGAGCCCTACATGCACTTCCCCGCAGTTGCACTATCAATCTAAATAGTTTTGTTGGGTAATAGAGTATCTTATTTCTTTAACCAATACTGAAACCCTCCCATACTGAACAAACTTAAAGTGTATCAAATCTGAACTTTGTAGATAGGTCTACATGCAAGTTCATTTTAGTCTACAGCTCAAGCATTTCTACGAAAATGCATCAAATAAAATAAAGAATGATTGAACGTTGAAGTGTAAGGTCAACACCCAACAGGTAGACAAGGATATAATGACTCAGTGTTCACAATAAGGTCTACACCCAACACGTACAAAAAATTCTAATGACAGTGTTCACAATGACGATTTCACCTCACAGTGGATAATATCACACAGCCTTTGAAGTTAAGGTGAAAGTCTTTCAGGAATAGACCTACGTTCCTCCACTCTACATATATAGGAGGACCACAGTTGTGTGAGAGCAAAATGTGTTGCAGCTGTTTCTACCTTTGAAGGTCTTCATCAGACACCCACCGATAATTATGGCAGACGGATGATATCAATCGCAGAAAAAAAGGAGTACGGGCCTAAATCAGACCTGAACCACCACACCAATCATACTGCCAAAGAGGGACTGTGAAATGTGCTCACTTTTGTCTTGCTCGTCCCGCCATTGGAACCTGAATCAATGGTGTTGCTGCCGCAAGTCATAACTTCGAACACTCAGTGGTCTAGGGGAAATAACTGCCGTACTTTCTCT
The DNA here is from genome assembly GCA_036898135.1 of Oncomelania hupensis. Taxonomy (NCBI): domain Eukaryota; kingdom Metazoa; phylum Mollusca; class Gastropoda; order Littorinimorpha; family Pomatiopsidae; genus Oncomelania; species Oncomelania hupensis. Next base: position 34,484,502 of record CM072514.1, read on the forward strand.
GGTAAAAAGTTAAAGAATAGTTCCCCCTTGTTGACTGCGACTGTTTGCTCATGTGTGCATCTGCTGAGTAAATTAGTCCACCTCCAGTACCTTTAATTCTACGTAATTATTATTATTACTTAGGATATACATTCAATTAAGTTTTTGTTTTAAAGCTAGTTTTTATGTTAAGCTATAAACCTTATGTACCTTTCCAAGGTTTATTAATTTCGCAATTGAGCAATTATTACGGTGGGTGGGGCCGGTTTTGAGGTTTGGGCAAGTGTGAGTGCCTTTGAGAAAGTTCCACTGAACGGACCTGTGTTGCGTCGTCCCCTTTGATTTTTTCAACCAGACTGAATAGGAATTATCTTCGCTGGAATGATTTATGTCATATTGTATATTGCTTCGCTGTCATCATACTAAGGGAGAAGACGAGGTACGAATTATTTATGGTCTGTCATGAATTTATGCGTGCAACGAAATGAGGGTCAAGTTTGCATGTTGGCGTTTGTTTGCACAACATGTAGGCTTGATGTAACTTCAGTGGTTTTTAATTCAGTTCAACAAACTGTGATTTTATTATGTCAATTTAATTTACATGATAAATAATGTGATATATATCATGATACACAATGTGATACATTTTTGTATTTGAATGCATGACTATGTATAGTATGTTATTTATAACTTGACTTGTTACTGTTTTTAGTGATTATGGCTTTGTCTGGTTTATTCCAGTTTTTTACGGCCCTGTATAGAGAATAAAGAAAGATTCCTTACATCCGTTTTGGCGTCTTATGTGTGAGGCAGCGACAGTAAAAAGTCAAGTTATAAATAACATACTATATACAACAAAGGAACAACAACACAAAGAAGCAAATCAAGGAAGAACGGAACATTTTAGAGTCTTGAGTCTTACGTCTTGAATTTAAATCACAGTACTATATGAAAGCCGTAAGTGAAGAGAGATTGGAAACGTACCTTATTGAGAAGATATTGGGAGTGGAGAGGATGGCAGATGGCGACGTATCTCTCGGACGTGAAGCAGACGACAAAACAGACGGACAGGTAACTGGATGCGTAGGACAGGAAGACGAGAACCTGACATAGTAAGGTAACAGGTGAAGCTTATAAAAAAATATTAACAGAGAACAACGTACGGTGAGTTTGCCCGCCAGTACACCGTATATATAAAACAAAGCCTAGAATAATGTTAAAAACAGGAAATATCAGCAAGGCTAGGCCGAAAAAAATAAAGAAAATAATGAAATTAAGATTTTTTTTTTTTTTTTTGGGGGGGGGGGGGGGGGGGGGGGCAAAGCAAATCAGAGAATGCATGGTGATGTTTGCACCTCACAACTCTTCATATTTATTTACTACACGCCAGAGAGTTATAAGCTGAAAACATGCGGTGACATACATAGAAATATTATGGAAACATCTACATTATTTTTGGATTGCCGGATAGCTCAGTTATCGGACAGTAAGCTGGTTTCCTACACCGATGGTCGCGGGTTTGAAACCCGCCTGGGACGAACTTATGTGACGAGACGATATTTTCAGGCGAGCGGAGCTTTTTTTCGAATACTCCATTATGGATTTTTTTTTTGCTTTAAAAAAAATTTGTTTTTAAATTTTAGACAGACTGCATTCAATGCCATTATGGCATTGGATGCAGTCTGTCTAAAATTTAAAAACAAAAATTGGATTATCTTTCCCTCTTCTTATTGCGACTTGCCTTTACACCACCTGTTTGAGTGATGAATTTGTGTTTGTTGTGTATGAAGGAATGTCTGTAACATGTGAGCATGTTGATTACAGATCGCCGCGTTTTCAGGAATAAGGCGCGCATAGCGTTCAATTTTACTATTAACATCGCCAGTCTGGGCCTTACGTGCGAAGTGGCAGTAGTGTTATTCATCCAACAATAAAGTTGCATTTATACACCAAGATTTGACGCTTGATGGAAACATTAAACTCGATCACAGGCTTGAAATCTCGCAGGCCTCAATTATATACTATACCTATATGTAATTGAGGCCTACGAGACTTCAGTCTGTGGCTCGATCCAGAAGAACGAAACTTATTACTGATTCGACAATTTGAATCTCCCTCAAGCCTTATGCTATTGTAGCATATATGCAATATTGAGATTAATGTGTTGGACCACCAAGCAACCCTCAGAAGCAACAGCAGCAGAAGAAGAAGAAGAAGAAGAACAACAACAACAACAACAACAACAACAAAACAACAGCAACAAAACCACCACCGCAAACAACAAGAACAACAACACAGCACCTTGCAACCTCCAGGTGTGGACACCACAGGTGAGAAATCGTGCAGCCAGGTGAGGAACAGGGTGGACAGGAACAGGTTGTCTGTTACAGCCAAGGCTACCAGGTACTTGCTGGACGACACCTGTCGAACAAACAATACACCGTGTTTTCGTCATGATCAACTCTGAATCGTCGGCGTTGCCAAGTTCTTCGTCGAAATCATGGAGTTCATCATCATCATTAGAGGCTACCATGTTTTTATATAGTCATTCTCGTAATTTAATCATCATCATCATCATCATCATCATCATCATCATCATCATCATCATCATCATCATCATCATCATCATCATCATATCATCGTCAACATCAGCTGCTGCTAGCAGCAGCAGCAACCATGTTGGACAGTGGGTATGCACTAATAAAATCAATCGTGTAAGAGGGTGAGTGTATGTTGATGATTTGGGGTGGGGCAGTGTAATGATATCACTTTTCACGAGGCATGGAGAAAAGTGCTGCCAGACTCGTACAGTACTTGTACATGTATTAATACTTTAGTAGGAAGGAGCGGGTCGAGGATGCTGCGGTTCATGTCACGCCTCATCTGCTTCCCAAAAGCATTACAGAATGCAAACAAAAAAATCATTTATGGAAGCCATTGTGAATCACTCAGAGAAAACGGAACAATAGGTCGTTGAGCTGCTATTGATATCTGAACAGGTTCAGAAGGCGCCTCGGGCGGCTTGAGTTAGATCCTGAATCAGCCAGCGACAGTAAACAGGAAACGCGCTATCTAAGAACGATTAAATAAGTTAAAATAAAATAAAATAAACAAGATGGCACGCCATTCAAATGTATTTCCAGACACTCACACAACTAGCCGCAAAAATAAGCATTTTCAAAAGTGTTACTTTTCTTGGGGGTATTGTGACTCGGATAGCGCAGTGGTTGGAGCACTCGCTACTGTGTCGCAAGTTAAGCCCCGTCCAGTGCGGTCAGCACTTGGATGGGTAACCGCAAACTGTGAAGCGACAAATAACGACGCTTCCAGTTGACTCAGCTGTGACTGAGCACCTACTCTCTTAAGGGTGGGGAAGGTAAAGCAGCGAGGGAGAGAGATGGGCATCTCCCTCATTACGCTGGCCCAAGATAAGTGTGATCTCCAACATGACGCTCCCCTACGGCCACAAGGCTATGGGACTACCACCTATTGTGACTCAGCTTTATCCTAACGCAGCAAAAGAAAAGCCACTAGCTGAACTACCTGCACGCTAATATATATCTATAATATGTCTCGAAATCGGTTCAGTCAATTTTTAGATACAGCGCAAAACTTGTTTAGGGAATGGTGAAGCACAATGAGCTTGACCTTTGAGAAAAGTTCAAATAAGAATGATCTTACAAGTTTAGTAATAGCTGAAGTATCCTCAAAGTAAAAATGATGAATTTAAGTTCCGTTTTTTTCTGGAGATAAGGTGGACAGGGCGACAGGATGATGACAGACCGACTTTTAGCTCGTTCTGATTCCCTCCGACTATTTGAAAGTAAGTCTGGAAATACACAAACTTTGGTTGAGCTGGCTCTTGCGGCTGGGAAAGCGCTAAATATGAACGATCAAATAAATACATAAAAATAACATATAAAAAAGATTCCAAGCGCTGGCCTGCCTGAGGCGACGGCTAAGTGTTCCTGTCAAACTTCGTTCTTAAAATAATGGTAAATGTGGTTGAGCTAACACAAAAGTGGCGAATGTGTAAGGACTCGTACTAGAGCTGTTCTTTTGCACGAACCAATATACATTTATTAAAAACTATTGCCCATCAGATCGCATCACTCCCAGTCCCAGCCCGCCTCCATTCCACTCTAGCATTGCTATACAAATTAAATACCCCGGTTCTAAACAGATCTAGGTACCCATTCAGTCAATCATTCACAGCTGTGTGTCGAGCGCTTGTTTCAATCTTTTGTGTGGCGTTTGGCGGTGGTTGCCTTTTCAAGAACGGTCAGCCATCCAAGCACTAACCCTTCCCTATCGACGTTGCTTAACATGAAACACGACTAGCGTGTGCCTCAACCACTGCACTACTGGCCCCTCCGAACAAGGAGACATCGACAAAGTAGATCTGTTTCTGGAGTCAAGTAAAGGGTTGTTGACACCACCTTCAGAGACTTTGGATCGGAAATAAACGCATAGAAGACCAAAATGATGACCAACAACACCAATGGCATCAACAAAGACATCGAAGTCCAAGGACAACCCCTCAACACGACGCACAGCTTCAAATATTTAGGAGCCATTGTATCAGACAATGGGTCCCGACAGGAAGTCCTCTCCAGGATCGCACAAACAACTGCTGCACTGAAAAGGTTGAAGCCCATTTGGAAAGACAGGAACGTCAGTCTACACTGATGTGTAAGGTTGATGCGCTCCTTTGTCATCTCCATTTTTCTATACTCTTGCGAATCATGGACCCTCAAAACAGACCTACAATAAAAATACAAAGCACGGAGATGGGGTGCTACAGAACACATCTGGGCATTTCCTATACCCAGCACATCAGAAATGACGAAATCAGGCAGACCATCACACAAGCCATTGGACAACATCGATGACATGTTCACAGTGGTGAAGAAACGGGAACTCCGATGGATTGGCTACATCACCAGAGCACCAGGCCTTGCAAAAACCATCCTGCAAGGCACGGTGCAAAAAGACAGAAGAAGAGGAGACAGAAAAAGAGGTGGGAAGACAGCATTCCAGAATGGACTGGCTTGACTTGACATTGAGTGAAGCCCTGAGGACTGCTAAGAACAGAGAAATGTGGAGTAGGCTGGTTAAACGATCATCTATGGTGCCCCAACGACTTTCGAGTTACGGGATAGGATAGGATAGGATAGGATAGGGTAGGTTAAGATAGGAAAGGGTTGTTTAAAAAGCGAGGAGCGAGAAAAAAGGAACGTTGTAGAAGAAACAAAAAGGATAGCGTTTCCGACTAATGGAGAATCCTGTAAAAAAAGAAGGTAATAATAACTCGGTTTCCACAAAGAAGATTTCCTGTCAACATTAACAGTATCACACAGCCTCATGCTTTGATGGTAAGGCGAAAGTCTTTCAGAGTGGAGGAAAGTATACCACAAAGACTTTCAACTTACCTATAGGGCAGTGTCATAATGTCAGCTTGGACGGAAAAGCTTCGTTGTAACACTGAATTATTAGATCCTTTTCTACAATAAAAAACAACAACAACGTTATTTGAGCTGTTTGCTTGGTTACTACCCACTGTATCTACAACATGGATTTGCGTGCTATACAAATGAGTATTGGAATCAGAATTGCTTTTCTGCTTAGGTGAGAGAATTGAGTCTTCAGGGTACGTTAACAAGGGAGATACCTCCTTCCTACCTTTACAACAGCCAATTGCAAATGAAATTTGCTAGCGAGCTAACAAAAAATAACGATGATTGATTGTCTTAACTAATTTAGAGATGCGACGATTTTTTTCACACACGGTTGATGTCAGTGGTGCCAGTAAAGTGGCTAAACGTAGGATTCCAATCTCTATTACACACACACACACCCACAATATCATCATCAGTATCATCCTCGTCGTCGTCATCATCTTCATCATAATCGTCGTCGTCCTCCTCCTCATCATCGTCGTCGTCGTAGTTGTCCTCGACATCATCATCATCATCATCATCATCATCATCATCATCATCATCATCATCATCATCATCATCATCATCATCATCATCATCATCATCATCACCATCATCATCATCATCATCATCATCACCAATATCATGTTTAGTTTCCAACTTTAATAATGTGCATCTTCTCTGTGTCATGTGTCAATCAGCATTTCAGATAATGGTCCTGTGCCACAAGAGCACGGTACCTGCACTAAGCATCCCACAAGCGCTCGCAGACAACACTGCCAAATACACCAGCGGGCTCAGAGAAGATGCATTATCAAGTTACATATTAAGGCAAAACAAACCCTGACTGTCAAAGCGTGTCTCATTCCCAATTAGTACAAGCAGGATTTTTCTTTCACACAGCGGCTAATCTTATCCTATAACTCGAAAGTCGTTGGGGCAAAACAGATGATCGTTAAACCAGCGTACTCCATTTTTCTCTGTCCTCAGCAGCCCTCAAGGCTTCGCTCAGTGTCAAACCAGTCCATTCTCGAATGTTGTCCTTTCACCCCTTTTTCGGTCTCCCTCTTCTTCTGCCTCCTTGCACCGTGCCTTGCAGGACGGTCTTTGCAAGGCCTGATGATCTGGTGACGTGGCCATACCATCGGAGTTTCCGTTTCTTCACCACTGTGAGCAAGTCATCGTGTTGTCCAATGGCTTGTGTGATGGTCTGTCGGACTTCGTCGTTGGTGATGTGCTGGGTTTAGGAAATGCCCAGAAGTCTTCTGTAGCACCTCACTCCATGCTTTGCATTCTTCGTTCTAAATCTGCTGAGAGGGTCCATGATTTGCAAGCGTATACGAAGATGGAGATGTGAAGTGAGCGCAGCAGCCTTATCTTGGAATGTAGACTGGTGGTCCTGTTTTTCCAAATGGGCTTCAACCTTGTCATGGCAGCAGTTGTTTGTGCTTTGCGGAGAGGACTTCCTATCGGGACCCATTGTCTGATAAAATGGCTCCTAAATATTTGAAGCTATGCACTGTGTTGAGAAATTGGCCTTGGACTTTAATGTCTTTGTTGTTGGTCATCATTTTGGCCTTCTCTGCACTTATTTCCATTCTAAATGCTCTGGAGGTAGTGTCAAGCCTCTGTACCATATATTCAAGTTCTTGTTCCTCTCCATCCAATCCGTCAAGGATAACGCATTTTTGCAGCGGCTAATAAACTGCTTTAATGTGCCCATTTGCAATTACGGCGCATTATAAGGGTTAAGTGCGAACAAGGCTGTTGATAAATTAGCCTCAGGGAGATTTAAATTCGCTGATATAGTCTAAATAGTTATGTTCATCTAGACAGCATGAAATTGGACTGCCACAGTACAAACAATACAAACAGATTAAAGTCGTTTTCCCCTCATATGAAGATCACGCGTTGCATTACGCATTCATGTGACCTATAGTAAGCTTATACTTGACCTTTGCCCTCACAAAACAGAACACTCGCACGAAGACCTATGCATGTGACCTAGTATACTTGGCCTTGCTGCTCTGACAGAACACATGCGCGAGAATCACGCGTCGCGTTATCAACGCACGTGACCTAGTATACTTGACCTTGCCGCGCTGACAAAGCACACGATTTAATTACTGGTTTCTGGAGTACAAAGGAGAGTTCATTGTTGTTTAAATTAACGTTGGACGTCAGGAATGTACTACTGATTGTGTCTGGAGACGACATAAACAAACAGAAAATCTAACTCCTCGTCAATTTGCCTGGAAAAGAGATTAAAACACAAAACGTCAGGAATGTGTCTGGTGACGAGATAAACAAACAGAAAATCTAGCTGCTGGTCAATTTGCATTGAAAAGAGATTGAAACCCAAAAGTGGGAAGGGTAGGAGAATGGAGAGAGAGATAGTGAAGAAGAATTAGGTGTGTGGTTGTGGATGTTGGGGGTGTACAGAGAGAGAGAGAAAGAGAGAGAGAGAGAGAGAGAGGAGATGATGATAATGATGATGATGATGATGATAATGATGATGATGATGATGATAATGATGATGATGATGATGATAATGATGATGGTGATGATAATGATGATGATGATGATGATGATGATGATGATGATGATGATGATGATGATGATGATGATGATGATGATGCCCATAAAAATCACAATTTCCTTTGAAGTGGTGCACTGGGAATGAAAGAGAGAGACAGACAGACACAGACAGACAAATTACATGGAAACAAAATTCAATTATAAACTAAACATAAATGGGGCGGTTTCAAAATCATCCACATTATCAATATAATTGTCATCAAACTGTAAAACGTTAAGTCACTTAGCATCTTAATGTTTGTTTTGTTTTTACTTGCCCACTAGTAGTAAAAAGCCAAAGTCGTTTCAGATTACATTACATTACATGGTTATTGCTTTAGGTCCAGCGGACTCTTCCGAGCCAAATCAGGACCAGAGAAGTGAAAGAGGACTCACCCCTGATCCGCATAAAAGATCTGCCGAAACAACCCTAGTGGTAACACTGAAGGCAATCTACCAGCCGGTCACTTTACAATAAAGACATCCCACGCAGGGGACGCTGAGGCTATACTCTAATTTATCGAACCCCCGTTTGCAAAAACAAAATAGAATACAAACATCATTATGTCGTTTCAGATTAAAAACAATGTAAAATAGTAAAAAAAGCACACTTACGTGATCAAAGTTTTTTCCAATACCTTTTTTCGAAATGAATTTAAGACAATTCTATATGCTACCGTTGCAATAGGTCTTGAAAAACGAACATGTTATTGTATAACATGGGATGAATAATAATATTTTCTTTAAAATGCTTTTTTTTTTGGTTATCTGTTATTTGCTTCTGTAGTAAATAACGATAATGATGAATTTACTATTTATAGCAACATCTTTAATTTTAATGATTTTATAATTTGTGTTTACTTAATCCTAATTTTCACCGGTTGGACAACACTCACGTGGAATAAAAAAATGATCTTTGATGCCGAGACTTGTCGTCCCTGGGCCTTTGAACAGCCTGCATACTTGAGATGGTTTCGCTAGCAAAAAATATGCGTGTAATGTATTATTGATTAATGAAGGGAAATCTCGCTAATTGATTTATTTATGAGTCTAGACAGAGATCGAATATTTTTTTCTTTTAAAAAATCGTTCTCGTATTTATTCCAGCTCAAGAGCTGCTCAAGGCGCTGGCCCTAAATAGGATCCTCTCGTTGCCTTGGGGCGCATTATCGTACAATAAGCACTGTAATCCTGGATGGCCGAGAATGTAGGGGGAAGGGGGTAGCAGGGTTGGGAGGGGGGAGATTTAGGGACGCAGTGCTTGCTGGGTGTATCTGCGCAGCCGGCACTCACCCGTCTAGGACATGAGCGTCAGGATCTTCAAAGTCCATACGATGGAATGTGTGCGTGCACGGACTAGCCCTCGGCTTGTATTTCCCTCCTAAGATAAAGATGCCAAGACATTGTAGAACCCTAACTAGAGTGCAAGGTTGAAACATGCACCGTAAGCCAATGGCATGGGCTGGACCTGTCTCTTGTCTCCTACTGACGTCAGTATTACTGTAAATGATATGTATTCCCGTTATTATTTATTTAGTTTGCATGTCTATACAATGTACGAAGAACTCCGAAAACAAGTACATGTATGTGAGCCACTGACATGCAAAATCGTGGAATAACCCTCACCGTTTTATTATTTTTTCCCTTCAAACTTTATTCATAAATGTGTTCTATTTATCACATGGTGTACCACACTTCTGCAAGATCCCAAACAGTCGTCGCTTTTAACCTGCTTTATTCCATGTTTGTGGATAGGCTTAACCCAGGTCCATTAAACACATGGGCTAGTTATGCTCTTAGATTGCTAAGGGGCGTGAAAATGGAGAGAAAGTGATGAGGTTGCCTCCACATGTTTACATCTCAGTGATGTGGCCATGCACTACCCTGCAATGTTGCTATGAAGTTTGAACATCATCTGTCCAATGCTTATTGAGATATGGCGTGCAGACCTACAGAGGGTCCGACCGTCCGACTGACATGTAGGCTGGTTCTTATTTCCGACTAAAACAAAGTTTTCTCATTTTAGTCTTGGAACACACAAAAAAGAAACTTTTCCAATAAATATTATAACGAACAGATGCCGGCAGTTGCTTTTGGAGAATTCTTGTAGATTTGCTCGCGAAGTTGAGAAAGAAGACAAGCTGTTCGAACATCATATCCAGCCCGGTATTGCCTAGAGGGAAAGAAAGTTTTCCAATTATCTTATTTATTTATGGAAACTCTGGACGAAAATGGGTTGACTAGGGGTGTAGGATGTATAAACAAGAAAACAAAGCCACTTGTACATTAGCATCAGAGGCGTCAATAAGAGTGTGCTTATAAAATGTACGCTATGTGATAACAAAGAAAGACACAAGAGCACAGAGATAAAGACAAGAGCACCGCGAGTACAGAGAAACATAGAGGGACAAACAGAAAACAGATATTCTCTCTCTCTCTCTCTCTCTCTCTCTCTCTCTCTCTCTCTCTCTCTCTCTCTCTCTCTCTCTCTCTCTCTCTCTCTCTCTCTCTCTCTCTCTCTCTCTCTCTCTTGTGTCATGTGCAGACCTAGCTGTGCACCATTTACCCGCTATCAGCAAGTGATGATAGTGAGTGAGTTATTATGTCCCTTGTGTAAAGAATCAAGACGAGGCATTGTTTTTGTATACTACTCTCCATTTTTTTGAAAATTTGAGAAAAACAATTTATTTCTACTAAGTTTATTAGAAACCCAAACGCATTAGCTTTAATGTTTTGCTGTCATCGACAAGCCAAGAAACTGTTCGAAGTTTTTATGTATATTTTTGTACAAAGCGTTTAAATGAGGGGAGTTAGCAAGCAATCTTCTCTTCTCTGTATGTTCTCTGAAGTTGAGTGTTTTGTTATATCACTTGATTTTTGAAAATCACTACTACACCATACTGAATCTTCATAGGGGGCTCGTACTCATACTCTCTCTCTCTCTCTCTCTCTCTCTCTCTCTCTCTCTCTCTCTCTCTCTCTCTCTCTCTCTCTCTCTCTCTCTCTCTCTCTCTCTCTCTCTCAGAAGAAGAAGAAAAACGAGGCTTACGTCCTATTTGCATTGCGTTTAAGGGACAATAAAATGCTAAAAAAGCCCTCATCATACATATCACCAACCATTTGTCTTGGCTCTCTCCTCTCTCTCCATCTCTCCTCTCTCTCAATGTGGGGAGCACATCTCATGTTAACGGCAACATCTCATTCACTCAACAACAACAACAACAACAACATACAGCACATACATAGAGAGACATCCTAATATTATACGCGCCTCACTCCCTTGGTTGTTTTTCACCAAACTATGGTTTCCATAACCTAATGATTAAAGGGGTCATTTCAAGAGCGCTTCTCAGTCCAAACTTGTCAAAACTGACTTTTGAACCTAAGTGCATCAAACAAGGGGAGCTAAATCGTTCCAGAAAATGTGAAGTCAATATCTCCAATTTTAAGAGCAATATCCCTTATATTACTGTCATCACTCCCAGGGCAATATCGATCTCAAAGTCCACACTGGCATAGGAATGGACTTAGGTACAATAGTGCATCAAATTATTATGGCGATACATCTTTAAAGAAATAAGATAAATCAATGTACTCTGTTTGCTGACAAGGCAAACAGTAGGGAAATACAGATTTTGCTAAAGTTAACATGAAACCCACACAAGCTGAGTGATAGGAGATTGCTCAGTGGCATAGGTGGAAGTACAATATCACGCCCAAGTCCGGTAGAATGAATGCAACCAAGGCCTTATGTCCATACATTCCTGGACATTGTTACAGTCTTGAAGAAACGAAATTCATTTTCAAGCTTTTCTTCCCTTTAAATCAGTTTTACAACATCGCGAGTTTAAATTTGTGTTTGTTTTTATGCAAGAACGATAACTTGTTTGTTATACAAATAAAAAATGAACAGTTCCAAAATGATGTGAAAAACTGACTCCTTCAATTACGCTCTGAGTGTACAGTCCATGTACGCTTCTCCCATCATTGTCAATTGTACTGGGATGGTACAACGATCTTTTAGTGTACTTGTGCACGGTTAGCAGAAAATGGGATATCGATTGCACGCCATTCTCAAGCCATTCCCCCCCCCTCCCCCCGCCCTCCTATTTTTTTTTTCAAAGTCCTTTAAATCTTTTTATTGAGCTCCACTAAGCATGGTAATATTCCTGATAGCTTTCTCACGTACACCCTATAGTTCCACTATATAGAAGCCTCGATCAAGTACTGGTATACTATATAGAGTTAAGGCCTCAAATGCACTAGTCAACTACAAACGTTGAAAGCCAAGGAAATGAAGGGGGGGGGGAACAGAAAAAAGAGACAGGAGAATTACTCGTATTATAACAAGTAGAGGATAAGCGGTGAAACTTAATCATCGTTGTTCCTCGTTGATTATCTCATTTCATACCCATTAAAACAGATGTTTAATTACCAATCGTTGAAACGTGAGAGGCTGCCATTAGACAAAATAAAGTCAAAGGTCTGAGACAGGGAGATCGCCAATGTATGATTAGCAGATCAGTAAGACCGATTGGAAGAAGAGAAAATAATAGGCAACGTTGATTCTATTTCGAATCCCACAGAAATGATGAATATATATAGAGAGACAGAGACAGAGAAAGAGAAAGACAGAGCCAGAGACAGACAGACAGACAGACAGACACATTCACATCACGGCGATACACGCCCATTTGTTTCGCACCTCTTAGTTACAGGCACAATGGATATTTTAGCAACGGAAGGGTCATTCTCAGTAAGTGACAACCACATTGTTAGACCATCTGCATCGGAACTCATTTCGTTGGTAGAAAGATCAATGTACTCCACCTTATCACAAAGTACTGGAATAGATCATTTCTCATGTTCTAGAAACTTGTGTAGAATAATCAGTATGCTAAGCGTCAACTCATGGAATACTAAATTTTTAGATAATGCTACGTGTCCATGTTCTCAACCAATTTCCGTTGAACATCTGTTAAAAACTTGCCCCATATTAACTTCACAATATTTAAACAAAAATATTAAAACAAGTGAACATTCCACTGTTGAACTGCTGCAGTATCCAACAATTATTACCATAGCACAAATTATTAGCCAGTTTCCAGTGAGCAAATTTTTGTGATTATTTTGCCTGATAAGGATGTGCTTTTTGCATTTTGCGTGTGATTGTGTGTATGCTTGCGTGTATGGTCTAATATCACAAACTGTGAATAGACGTTAAATAAAATTATTGATTGATTGATTGATTGATTGATTGATTGATTACAGGCACTCGGCAACTCGGACATATGCAGAGAGAGAGAGAGAGAGAGAGAGAGAGAGAGACAGAGACAGAGACAGAGAGACAGAAAGAGACATATAGACACATTCACATCACGGCGATCTGTATCTGCATACAGGGGTGATGTCAGCAAACGGCATCACTGGGCGAAAGTCTTCTATACAGAAGTCACCGGCCAGGACAGAGGAACCTCATGTTATTACAGGTTCAACGGCCACGTACTCGGGGGTCAAAGCAAGCCACACTGTACTTGTGGATTTCGGTTGTGGCCAACAGCCTGGAGAGGATTGGGCCCTGCCAGGTCTTTCCTGCCCAAGACACACTGCATGATGAATAGAACCATTCACTCCATACCGTATCGATCGTCGCCCGGGTCACCAAGGACCGCGCCTTCCGTTGGCCACCAGGACGGAGGCGATAAGTGTGCTACTGATAGACAACTTAGCAAGATCCGCACCAGAAACAACATCGTCATAGGAATGTCAGGACCCTAACTGCGGAAGGAAAATAAGAAGACGAGCTGGAGCACTATCGATGGAACGTTTTAGGTATCAGCGAACTGCGGTGGAAAGGCCTAGGTGAAACAACGACCAACAAAGGCCAAAAGCTTTATTTCAGCGGTAGAGATAACAGGCACGAACACGGCGTTAGATTCTTGGTCCACAAGAACATTCTAGCCACTGTCATAGGTTGCCATTCAGTCTCCAGTAGACTCATTACTATCCGTCTGAGAGCAGCCCTTTTCAACATCACCATCATCCAGGGCTATGCCCCAACATCAGACTATGATGACAGCGAAGTGGAGGATTTCTATGAAAATCTACAGGCTGTCCTTGACCAAGTGCCAAAGAAGGACATAGTCATAGTGCAAGACGACTGGAATGCCAAGTTTGACCAAGATGCGCACCACAACTGGGGAGACACATGTGGACCCCATTGCAACAACGAGACAAATGACAGGGGTCTGAGACTCTTGGAGTTTGCCAGATACAACAGTCTGATACTGGCAAACACGCTTGGTCTCCACTACAAATCCAGACGATGGACAAGGCACAGTCCCGGCGGGGAGCATCACAACCATATCGACTACATCATGGGCAAGAAACGCTTCAGATCAAGCATAAACATTGGCAGGACACGCATTTTTCCAGAAGCAGACATCGGAAGTGACCACGATCTGGTGATGATGTCTTTCCGGCTCCACTTGAAGAGAGTAAACACAGCAAAGTGCACTAGGCTGAAGTTCGACCTGGACAAACTGCAAGACCCCGAGGTGGCAGAAATATTTCAGGCCACAATTGGAGCGAAATTTGCATCACTGCTCATTTTGGGAGCTGATGAATTAGATGTCAACACCATGACCACCACCTTCAACTCAGCTGTGATAGATGCCGCCACTGAGATCTTTGGCAAGAAACGCCCAAAGAAGCAGCCGTGAATCACACCTGAACTTTTGGATCTGTGTGATAAACGAAGGGAGATGAAAAAGAAAAAGAACAACTCACAGGGAGCTGATGCCTACCGAAAAATCAACAATGACATCCTAAAATCCAATGAGAACTGGATAGAAGAGCAATGCAAGGAAATACAGAACAGTCTGAACAAGAACAACAGCAAGAAGGCCTACCAGATTCTGAACCGGCTGACAAGTGTTAAGCAGCCCACGGTCTCCACGTTCGAAAGCGAATCTGACAGAAGCACAATAAGTCTTGGATAAATGGTTGACCTTTACAACCACACGCCAAACGAAAACCCATCAGGTCTAGCACGTCCCCAGAACAGAGAAGAAGAAGACATCCTCCCAATTCTCAGAGAAAATGTTGAGGCAGCAGTGCAATCACTGAAGAAGGGGAAGTCAGCAGGAGTGGATAACATACCCGCGGAACTGCTTCAAGCAGGAGAAGAAGCTATGATTGACGCCCTCATCATTACCTGTAACAATATCTGGCAGAGTGGTTAGTGGCCTAGACCATGGATCTCGGACCCAGTCGCTTGCCATCATTCTTCAAAAAAGGTAACCTCCAGGAGTGTGAAAATGTAAGCAACATCAGCCTCATCAGGCATCCCAGCAAGGTCCTCCTGAAAATAATACTCAACAGGTTTAAACCCCAAGCTGAACAAATCATAGCTGAAAAACAAGCAGGATTCAGGGCAGGGCAAAGTACCACTGAATAGATTTTCAACCTCAGAATAATCTGCGGAAAATATCTACAGCACCAACAACATCTATATCATGTGTTCGTAGACTTCAAGAAGGCGTTTGACCGAGTCTGGCATGCAGCTCTGTGGGCAACCATGAGAGTGTACAACATCAGCCATACAATTATTGAAGTCATCAAAAGCCTGTATGACAAGGCTACCAGTGCATTCCTCCATGACAGCGCCATCGGAAAGTGGGTCAGAACAACAATCGGTGTGCGTCAAGGATGCCTACTCTCTCCAACACTCAACATCTTCCTAGCGCGTATCACGTCAGATGCCCTTGTAGATCAGGAAGGCACAGTCAGCATAGGGCAATCTCCAACCTTTTTTTGCGAATGACATTGATGGATTGGCTGGAGAGGAACAAGAACTTGAACAGCTGGTACAGAGGCTTGACACCACCTCCAGAACCTATGTAATGGAAATAAGTACAAATAAACCAAAATGATGACCAACAACACCAATGGCATCAACATGGACATCAAAGTCCAAGGCCAGTCCAAGCCATTCAAATGTAGATCCAGACACTTCCATACCTACCTTCAAAAAAAAGAGAAAGGCATAATGATGAAAGAACAAGTCAGGATGGATTGGAGAGAGACAGACAGACATACAAACAGAGAGACAGACAGACATACAGAGAGAGAGAGAGAGAGAGAGAGAGAGAGATAGAGAGAGAGAGAGAGAGAGAGAGAGAGAGAGTTTATCGGGTTGTCTTTTTTTCTGTCCTCATACAAATGGATTAACTTTAACAACACGGACGTGCTGTCGGCAAGGGCAAGGATGGGGTTGAAAGTTGGGGTCGTGTGGAGGGGTGGAGGGGGTGGAGGGAAGGGTTGGTGGAGGAGGGGTGAGGCGTGGTGGTCGACCTAGAGATCAACTTTTATAGGAACAGGGTCAGTATGTAGGACGAGTGGTTTGGAAATGAGGGTGGAGAGGGTGAAGAAGAAAGGACTGAGGGTTTTATCCAGGAAAAAACGTGGTCTCTGAAAAGTACCAAAAAAAAAAAAACCCACAAAACATTTATTAGATTTACTTGTGCGTCCTTTTTTGTTTTTAATTATCATTGTAGTTTGTGTGTGTGCTTGTGTGCGTACGCGCATGCATGTGTGTGTGCGCGCGCGTGTGTGGGTGTGCGTGTGGGAGCACGCGCGCACGCGCTTGTGTGTGATCAAAATTAATTCTGATGAAGTTCCTAAGATATATTTTTTGATGCTAAGATGCAATTTCCTTGTTTCAAAAGCAGCCATTTTGATAAAAGGATCTCGTAAATAAAATCTCTACCTATCTATCTATCTATCTATTTATCTATTTATCTATCTATCTATCTATCTATCTATCTATCTATCTATCTATCTATCTATCTATCTATCTATCTATCTATCTATCTATCTATCTATCTATCTACCTACCTACCTACCTACCTACCTACCTACCTACCTACCTACCTACCTACCTACCTACCTACCTACCTACCTACCTACCTACCTACCTACCTACCTACCTACCTACCTACCTACCTACCTACCTACCTACCTACCTATCTATCTATCTATCTATCTATCTATCTATCTATCTATCTATCTATCTATCTATCTATCTATCTATCTATCTATCTATCTATCTATCTATCTATCTATCTATCTATCTATCTATGGCCATATATACAATTGTATGTCCGTTGCTTCGTGTATACGGTTAAGATGAAACAAAGAAGTTAATATTTTGCCTCTAACGAAAACGTTGTTACAGAAAGAGATATGGAGAGGGAAGTTATGGTGGCTGTGGTGGTAATAGTGACAATGGAGTGGACTACCAGGGCCATTTGTTGTGTGTACAAAAAAAAACGTTGTTTAATCTACTTGAAATACCGTTTCCATTCAATCTCGGTTGCAGCCTACTTTGCTTATGTTAACAATGTTGATGATAATGATTCTGAAGAAGAAGAAGAAGAAGAAGAAGAAGATGATGATGATGGTGTTGGCTATGATGATGATGATGATGATGATGATGATGATGATGATGATGATGATGATGATGATGATGATGATGATGATGATGAAAACTTGTACAGCTCCATTATCCTCAGTATTTCAAAAGGATCGGAAGGTCCCGGGTTCGAGCCCAGGCCGGGCCATTGTGTTGTGTCCTTGGGAAAGACCCTTTACTCCCGTTTCCTACTCCTTCGGATGAGAGTATAAACCGAGGTCTAGTCTGTGTCGCATACATTCCATCATAACGGACTTTAAAGATCCTGACGCTCATGTCCTAGACAGGTGAGTGCCGGTAACACGGATATACCCAGCATGCACCTTGGTAAAAATTGCCATAATGATCAACACGATTGATTGTGGGCATTTACGGCAAGACAAAAAAGGAGAGTAACTAGAACAGAGCAATAGAGAGCATAGGAGAACAGAGGAGAACATAGGTGAGGAGTTTTTCGTCACCCCCATATTAATATTGCTCGCCATATATTTTTAATTTGCGTGTTTTAAGTGGACATCATCATCATCATCATCATCATCATCATCATCATCATCATCATCATCATCATCATCATCATCATCATCATCACCACCAGAAATTCTACCTCAGCGTTAGTAATTAAATTAAGCGATGCTAAAACCTGTAACATTTCAAATATAAACGAATATCTCTTTTTTTCTGGCGAGATTCGTGTTTTGTTCAACGCAGGACCATTAAAGCAGCCACACTATTTTGTTTGCTTTTGTCGTTCTCAAGAGACACGTCTGCCGTCTATTTTTGCCCCGAGGTCCTTAAGAGCGCAAATAGGAAAAAAAAGTCCCGGATGAGACGCCATTCATGTCTGCGTTTGGTTAAACTACACCTTCGGGTGAGAGTATAAACCAAGGTCTAGTCTGTGCACGCATGCATTTCATTGCACGGACTGTGGAGATTGTGAAACATTTTCTCTGTGATATATATATATATATATATATATATATATATATATATATATATATATATATATATATATATATATATATATATATATATATATATATATCTCGAACGGGTCGATGTCATACCACACGTACCTTACACTCTCTGTCAGTCGCTCTGGATCTGGCTCTGAACGGGTCGATGTCATACCACACGTACCTTACACTCTCTGTCAGTCGCTCTGGATCTGGCTCTGCCTACATGCCTGTCTGTCTCTGTCTGTCTGTCTCTCATTCTGTCTCTATATCTTCCCGTGGGAGTGCCGTGGTTTTCGGTATAAATAGAAGCCCCACTTTTTGGAAATTTAGTGCTTTAAATTCTCACTGTCGCTGTCTTTCTCATTTGTTCTTTCTGATTGCTACTCTATTCTGTCAATCTAGTATACTATCTTCTTCTTCGCTAGACCAGTCATTTACCTTTATTTTCTTAAAAACTCTTCCGGGACTAACCTCCTCATTTGTGTGTGAGGTCTGTTGTATCAGCTTGGGACTATTGGACACTTTCTGCCAAAATAATGGTCATTAGGGCTTCCTATGATATTATTATTTGGCAATGTAGGCATTTTATATGTATGTGTTTTGTTAATATTTTATAATGATGTTTGTATTCTATTTTGTTTTTGTAAACGGGGGTTCGATAAATTAGAGTATAGCCTCGAGGTCCCTTGCGTGGGTGCCTTATTGAACAGTGACCGGCTGGTGGAGTGCCTTCAGCGTTACCACTGGGGTTGTTTCGGCAGATCTTTTATGCGGATTAGGGGTGAGTCATCTTTCAACCAAGTTGTGGTCTTGATTTTATGGTCATGGTTCGGCTCTTTGCATTCCGCTGGACCCTGTAAGCAATAAATACTAAATAAACTAAGCTGTATCTATCACTTTCTGTCTCTCCCTCCTCTTCCTCCTCCTCTTCCTCCTCCTCTCTCTCCCTTTGACTCTTTCATTAGTTACAATTAGCACAGACTATAAGCTTTCTTGGCTGGTTTCTGTTCGCACACTTTGGAATGATCTTGGTCTTTCCTTTATATGGACACATTGTCGTAATTTGTCTTTGAACTGTTTTAAGAACTAGTTCAGCAGCGCTCAAGGGATCAGTTCTTGCAAAACTGGCATCAACAAGCTTATGATAATAACACTTGCATCACGTGCATAATTTTTAAAAATAAATTTTTGTTTTGAAAATTATCTTGTTCTTTTGTCACTTTTCCTAAGGAGAAATGTATTGGAATTTAGACTAAGTTGTCACAAGTTACCTATTCAGTTCAGTCTTAAAAATATCTGAACATTGCTTGAAAAGAGAGATTGTGCACTTTGTGCAATCTAGGTGAAACAGATGATAAGTTCAATTATGTATGCACTACTTGTTTACTTATTGACAGCAGATCCTCTCTTATACCTCAATATTATAGAAATTATCCAAATGTCTATAAAATGCATCAACTGATGAATTCAAAATCTAAAACTATGTTATTAAAACTGAGTCGTCTAATTGGAATTATCATCCTATCCTATCCTGTCCCATAACCTGAAGGTCGTAGGGGCACCACAGATGATCGCTTAACCAGCATACTCCATCTTTCTCTGTCCTCAGCAGCCCTCATGGCTTCGCTCAGTGTCAAACCAGTCCATTCTCGAATGTTGTCCTCCCACCTCTTTTTCGGTCTCCCCCTTCTTCTACCTCCTTGCACTGTGCCTTGCAGAATGGTCTTTGCAAGACCTGATGATCTGGTGACGTGGCCATACCATCGGAGTTTCCGTTTCTTCACCACTGTGAGCAGGTCATCGTGTTGTCCAATGGCTTGTGTGATGGTCTGTCGGACTTCGTCGTTGGTGATGTGTTGGGTATAGGAAATGCACAGAAGTCTTCTGTAGCACCTCATCTCCATGCTTTGTATTCTTCGTTGGAGATCTGCTGTGAGGGTCCATGCTTCGCAAGCATATAGGAAGATGGAGATGACCAGAGAGCGCAGCAGTCTTACTTTGGAATGTAGACTGATGGTTCTGTCTTTCCAAATGGGCTTCAACCTTGTCAGGGCAGCAGTTGTTTGTGCGATCCTGGAGAGGACTTCCTGTCGAGAGCCATTGTCTGACACAATGGCTCCTAAATATTTGAAGCTGTGCACTGTGTTGAGGGATTGGCCTTGTACTTTGATGTCCGTGTTGATGCCATTGGTGTTGTTGGTCATCATTTTGGTCTTCTCTGCACTTATTTCCATTCCATAAGCTCTGGAGGTGGTGTCAAGCCTCTGTACAAGCTGTTCAAGTTCTTGTTCCTCTCCAGCCAATCCATCAATATCATCCGCAAAACGAAGATTGGAGATTGCTCTGCCCCCTATGCTGACTGTGCCTTCGTGATCTGCAAGAGCATCTGACATGATGCGCTCTAGGAAGATGTTGAAGAGTGTTGGAGAGAGTAGGCATCCTTGACGCACACCGATTGTTGTTCTGAACCAGTTCCCGATGACGCTGTTATGGAGGACTGCACTGGTAGCCTTGTCATACAGGCTTTTGATGACTTCTATAATTTTAGGGCTGATGTTGTACACTTTCATGGTTGCCCATAGAGCTGCATGCCAGACTCGGTCAAATGCCTTCTTGAAGTCTATGAACACATGATATAGATGTTGTTGGTGCTGTAGGTATTTCTCACAGATTATTCTGAGGTTGAAAATCTGTTCAGTGGTACTTCGCCCTGCCATGAATCCTGCTTGTTCTTCAGCTATGATTTGTTCAGCTTGTGGTTTCAACCTGTTGAGTATTATTTTCAGGAGGACCTTGCTGGGATGGCTGATGAGGCTGATGGTGCGGTAATTTTCACACTCCTGAAGGTTACCTTTTTTGGGAAGAGTGATGACAAGCGACTGGGTCCATGGTGTAGGCCATTCCCCACTCTGCCAGATCTTGTTACAGATAATGGTGAGAGCATCAGTCATCGCTTCTCCTCCTGCTTGTAGCAGTTCCGCTGGTATGTTGTCCACTCCCGCTGACTTCCCTTTCTTCAGCGATTGCACTGCTGCCTCAACTTCTTCCCGGAGAATTGGGAGGATTTCTTCTTCTTCTCTGCTCTCGGGACATGCTAGAACTGATGGGTCTCCATTTGGTGTATGGTTGTAAAGGTCAGAGCAGTACTCTGTCCATCTGTCCAAGACTTCTTGTTCTTCTGTAAGGCATATGCCAGACTTGCTTTGGATAGTGGAGACTTTGGGCTGTTTAACACTTGTCAGCCGCTTCACAGTCTGGTAGGCCTTCTTGCTGTTGTTCTTGTTCAGATTGTTCTCTATTTCCTGGCATTGATCTTCTATCCAGTTCTCCTTTGCTGTGCGCATGCCTTTTCGGATGTCATTGTTGATTTTTCGGTAGACATCAGCTCCCTGTGAGGTGTTCTTTTTCTTTTTTAACTCTCTTCGTTTATCACACAGATCCAAAAGTTCAGGTGTGATCCACGGCTTCTTCTTTGGTCGGTGCTTGCCAAGGATCTCAGTGGCGGCATCTGTTACAGCTGAGTTGAAGGTATTGGTCATGGTGTTGACATCTACTTCGCCTGCCCCCAAAATAAGCAGTGGTGCAAATTTCCCTCCAATTGTGGCCTGAAATATTTTTGCCACCTCCGGGTCTTGCAGTTTGTCCAGGTCGAACTTCAGCCTAGTGCACTTTGCTGTATTTACTCTCTTCAAATGGAGCCGGAAAGACATCATCACGAGATCGTGGTCACTTCCAATGTCTGCTCCTGGAAAAGTGCGTGTCCTGCCAATGTTGATGCTTGATCTGAAGCGTTTCTTGACCATGATGTAGTCGATCTGGTTGTGATGTTCCCCGCCGGGGACTGTGCCATGTCCATCGTCTGGATTTTTTGTGGAGACCAAGCGTGTTTGCCAGTACCAGATTGTTGTACCTGGCAAACTCCAATAGCCTCAGACCCCTGTCATTTGTCTCGTTGTTGCAGTGGGGTCCACATGTGTCTCCCCAGTTGTGGTGCGCATCTTGGCCAACCTTGGCATTCCAGTCGCCTTGCACTATGACTATGTCCCTTCTTCGGCACTTGGTAAAGGACCGCCTGTATATTTTCATAAAAATCCTCCACTTCGCTGTCTTCATAGTCTGATGTTGGGGCATAGGCCTGGATGATGGTAATGTTGAAAGGGGTTGCTCTCAGACGGATGGTAATGAGTCTACTGGAGACTGGGCGGCAACCCATGACAGTGGCTAGAATGTTCTTGTGGACCAAGAATCCAACGCCGTGTTCGTGCCTGTCATCTCTACCGCTGAAATAGAGCTTGTGGCCTTTGTCAGTCGTTGTTTCACCTAGGCCTTTCCAGCGCAGTTCGCTGATACCTAGAACGTTCCATCGATAGTGGTCCAACTCGTGGGCCAGTTCTTCTAATTTTCCTTCCGCAGTTAGGGTCCTGACATTCCAGGTTCCTATGGCGATGTTGTTTCTCGTGCGGATCTTGCTAATTTGTCCATCAGTAGCATACTTTTCACCTCCGTCCTGGTGGCCAACGGAAGGCGCGGCCCTTGTTCCGGGCGACGACCGATCCGGCATGGAATTAGTGGATAGCCTCATCATGTGTTGTGTCTTGGGCAAAAAAAAAAGACCTGGCAGGGCCCAATCCTCTCCAGGCTGTTGGCCACAGCCGAAATCCACGAATACAGTGTGGCTCGCCTTGGCCCTGAGCACGTGGTCGTTGAACCTGTAGTAACGTGAGGTTCCTCCGCCCTGGCCGGTGACTTCTGTGTAGAAGACTTTCGCCCAGTGATGCCGTGCTAACATCACCCCTGTTAGTCGCCTCTTACGACACGCCGGGAAACGTTGGGTCTATTCTATTTGCCCGAACCCACAGAGCAATTATCATCTCTCTGTTTAAATAAAACTAGCATTTCATCGTGATCATTACACTGAAATAGAATTTGCCTCAAGATTGCTTTCTTCCAGGATTTTGTTCTCGAATTTAAAAGTGCAACTGACTCTTTACTTTACATTTTGTCTGATTTACGTGTTATTTGTCTTGTTGTGTGGTATTGGTATGATGTTAAATTGGTATCGTTCTGTGTATTTATTTTGTTGCCACATTTATTTTTGTGATTGTAAATTCCTTAGGGTTTGTCAGTCCAGTTGCTGAATATATTGTAAATGTAGTTGTAGAGTTATACAAAGAGCCGTTCGTGGTACGAATCCTATGTGTATCCCAATCTCTCCCACCCCCCCCCCCCCCCCCCCCCCCCCCCCCCCCCCCCCCTCTTCAAAACCTCCTGTTTGGGCTATACAGACCCCAGGGCTATGAGCCTCTTGTCATTTTGTATATTTAAAGCATGTTATGTGAAATAAAAGGACAAAGTTCCAAAGTTCCAAAAGTTGTTCCGTCTTCTTTTCCGCCATGTCCACTATATAGTATGTACCATGCATTCAGAAATGTACTGAAACTGCGTGCAGGCAGAAACCCCTGGGTGCGCATTGTTTGATAACCTCCGAAAGTTTATACGGGCTAGAATAGTTTAGTATGTATATAATGGTTGTGGTCGACATACATGCTTTGATGATGATGATGATGATGATGATGATGATGATGATGATGATGATGATGATGATGATGATGATGATGATGATGATGATGATGATGATGATGATCCACCCATTGCACATAGCTACAATCGAAAGAAAGTATACTCCAGGCACACGCTGCGCAGCAGACCAAAGTATGTCCCTTGAAGGGATACTTTGGCGAGGTTAGCAGCCTGCTCAGTTACAGTGTCGCTCAAAGACTAGTAGGAACAGTAAGTTTCGTCTCCTCTAGGCGACGAATTAGGTCACGCTGTATTTGTTTTTAAGTCAAATGTCTTTTACGAACCGTTTGAGAATCTTTTCGAACCGTTTATTGACGCCGGATAGTGTCCTCACTTGGTTTCATACAACTTAAGAATCCAAGAAAGCAAATGGGTTTTGGGGACGGAAAAAGAGCATTTCTGTAGAGAAAAGGGTTAGGGCAAGGGCTAGGGATAGATCTACAACTAACCCTTACCCGAACCCTTGTAGCAATATTCCGCTCTTTCCATCACTTTTAAACAGTACTGCGGTTCGCATCCGCTGCTAGCAGCGAGCCCAGAGTATACTTTGAAGGGATGGAGGGACCCGCTGCTAGCGGGAGTTTTGGCGATACTTTCTACCGATCGCAGCAATGTGTATTACCTCGATGATCATGATGATCATGATGACGACGACGATGATGATGCGCAAAATATTCCAAGCTCACTATAGTGGGCATCGTATCATCGAATGCTAGGTATACATTTGGACACTGATTAAAAAGCTTTTTGTCCGTCGGACGTTGTCCTTTTAGCACTTTCCCTATCCACATTACTTAGGTAAAAGCTCACCGGTAAGAGTATAATCAAATTAAGAAGTCAAGTGGGGCCCCATGAAACGCCTCACTAGCAAAAGCTGTGTCCCCTCGGCCATCATTGAGCGTCACGAGACTATAGGCACATAATGCATCCTCTGGCTACTCTACACCAACGCACTGAAGCGAATAGTGTTGGTCACGATCTGCTGAGTTTTAGTTTCGTTTGTTTAAGTGTGTGCGGCATGTACAAGAGTTATAGGAGCAGTTAAGTCCCTTAATCCTTACAACAGGCGACTTTTTTTTTTAAGCCCGGGCGTGAAGTTTAGAATAACAGATTCTAATTTTGTCAAGATCAGACAGATACACAAACAAAATGTATAAATATCAGTTGAAAAGATAAGTGTTTCCGAATGATCATGTAGAAATGGATATAAACAGCCATCTCAGCGTGACTAGAACAGCAGAACTGAAATAAAGGCATTGAGGCTATAGTTACGTTTGGCCTGGCCACCCTTTCAAAGATTTGCGAAATGTTAAGAATTGTGTGTGGCTCTTGGGTCAAACATATGAATGCGTGATATGTAAATATTATGTAATGGCGTGTGGGTGTGTGCTTTTGTGTGTGGTTGGGTGTGCGTAGTTTTTATTTTATATTCAATTTGAAATGTTTTATGTGTTGTGCTCATAAATAAGAAATGTTTATTATTTAAACAGTTATGAATGTGCGTTATGTAAATAATAATAATAATAATAATAATAATAATAATAATAATAATAATAATAATAATAATAATAATAATAATAATAATAAAGGTACAGGTAAAAGGTAATAATAATAATAATAATAATAATAATAATAATAATAATAATAATAATAATAATAATAATAATAATAATAATAATAATAATAATAATAAGGATATTTATATAGCGCTTTTTACCAATGAACAATATCAGTTCAAAGCGCAGTACTCACGCATTCATTCTAAACACCCGGCTTCATACAAAATAAAATCAGACACTTGCTAACGAACAAGAGACGAGGGAGGGAGGGAGGAGAAGAGAGCTGAGGATGGGTGATAGGGTGAGTGGTGGCGGTGGTCTGAATCAAAACAAAAAGCAAACCAAAACAAATGGAGGAATGACGACGATGATGATGGGAGGCAAGATCAGAAACATTTAAGGAAGAGATGAGTTTTCAAGTTGGATTTGAAAGTAGCTATGTTTGGAGAGCTGCGAAAAGAGAGGGGAAGAGTTTTAGGTTGAAGGGCCAAGCACTGAGACAGATCGACGGCCAGCAGAGGAGAGTTTGTAGCGGGGTATGTGAAACATGAGGGTGTCAGTGGAAGAACGAAGATTTCTAGAAGGCTTATAAGATTGAATGTTCTGGGTGAGGTAAGAAGGGGCTAAGCCATGGACGCGCGTACGCACTTGTAACAGAAAATAGCGATTTTGTAGATAATTCTATGAGACACTGGAAGCCAGTGGAGTGAATGTAGAAGGGGAGTGGAATGATCAGATTTTTTTTTCTTTTTGAGAACCAGACGTGCAGCTGAGTTCTGAACACGTTGGAGCAGACAAATAGAAGAAGAAGGAAGTCCAGCCAGGAGAGAGTTACAGTAGTCTAAGCGTGACAAAACAAGAGAGGAAATTAGTTTGACAGTAGCGTCAATGGTTAGATGTTTGCGGACAAGGCCTATTCTACGGAGATGAAAGTTGCATGTTTGACAGGTTTTGCGTATAAATTCTGACATGGAGAGGGTCTTGTCAGAACGACACCAAGGTTTTTGACAGAAGATGACACAGGAAGAGTGGTCTGGCCAAGAGTGACAGTGTCTACAGAGGAAGAAGACAGGTTGTATTTGGTACCTGTGAGCATGACTTCAGTTTTGTTTGCATTGAGTTGGAGCTTGTTGACTGTCATCCAGTTAGAAATGTTTTCAAAGTATTCAGAAGTTTTTGTCAGAATGGATGGAAGGTTTTGAAGAGTGTGACTGTTTTTAGCTGTGTATCATCTGCGCAGAAATGGTGGAAAGTGTCATGTTTTTGGATGATGTGAGACAGAGGAGATATGTAAAAGGTGAAAAGAACAGGGCCTAGAACTGACCATTGAGGAACACCAAAGACAAGTCTGGACGGTTCAGAGAGGTGGTTGTTGATGCAGACAGATTGGAAGCGATCAGTTGGGTAAAAGCGGAATCAGCTGAGGGCACTGTCTTTTATTCCAAAAGAGTTCTGAAGACGCTGAAGGAGGATGGGGTGATCGATAGTGTCAAAATATGTAATGGCGGTTTTTTTTTTGGTTGTTCTTTGTGAAATTGATAGGCTATAAGGTTTGTGAGTGGGTTGAAAAGTTTCGATGTACATTCTTGTCATCTGCATTTCAGAATTTATATTTGTTTTTCATGTTGACGTACATAGACGGCTGTGTGTAGTTCCTGAGATGGGTAATAAAGATTGGTTTATTGGAATTGAATTTTTTTTTTTTTACAGTTGTTTTAACATAAATTTATTCAACAAATAAACCAGATATTAATACAAGGCAAAACATCAGGGCGCACAAAGGCACAAGGCTTAAATAAGTGTTACCCAAATAATAATAATGTGTCATTGAATTGAATCGAACTGGCTATCTGATTATATATCAGATTTGTGTGCTCACAGGCGCGTTGCACTTCTCATATAGACAAATTAATCAATGAATCTTCATTCAATGTCTGTTCATATATTTAGGTTATATTAGACAATTAAAATTAAACCTTAAAAACACATTTAAAAAACTATTGTTTAAAAAAAACACTATTTAAGGAACTCAAAAAAAATTTACAAAAAATACAATCATATTAGTCTATTAAAGTTTACCAATAGGAGATCTAGCAATATATTTTTATTTCATATGGAGGAGAAAGAATCCCCATTTTGGGTTTTAAAGAACACGATGTTCAAAACAAATCTTTAAAATACTGTATATTATAGAGACGCCTTTTGACCAACTCCCCCCTTCTTTCCTCCACATATAATCCACAGTGAGCGTTGCCCTTCTAAAAACAAATTAGCTTGCAACAAAAAAAAACCCAACTCTTCTGTAAGTAGAGTTTATGTTTTAAATAAATTCCATAGTCTGTGTGCCTATTACTAGCAATCGCAATCTACTGTTCTAGCAATAAAAAAAATTTGCAGATCGTAGAGCGTATTGGTGTACCGATAAATAGGGGAAATAACTCACTGTCAGAACATAAATGTAAAATTCAAACTTTAGCGGTGGTTTCAGCGACGATAAAAATGCACTTTATCATTGTCCGATGTAATAACAATGGGAATTTTAGGCTCAACTCATTTTCGCAAAACGTAAAACAAGGCCTTCCAATTGAGGCCCTTCCAAATATACAACCACATTAAATCTTCTGGCATTTTCCGCTTTCTTCACCGGTCCAAAATGAAACCATGTTTACTAATTCGCCGTTCAAGCAGTTAAGTGTGAACACAGAAGAGATGTTTTTATAGGACACACCTTCAATCTACTTTCAAACACCCGCCAAGGATAAATCTACTTTAGATTTCCGTAAAAAAAAGTTTCGTCGTCAATCTGTCGTGACGTTTAGAGAGCGGAAATGTCCGCTATTGGGAGGTGTCCGCACTTGGGAGCTGGCCGCACTTGTGAGCGAGTGACTGCCCTTGGGGGCTGACCGCAGTTGGGGTTACCTCCTCTACATGTCAAAAAGGGAGGGAACAAAGGACAAAAAGCCTCCGGCTTCAGAAAATCTTGACTACTTTTGACGGGCTGTGAAGTCAGATGGAAGACATCATTATAAAACTTGTGAATCGTCATGCATTCATTGATCAGATGAGAGAGGAAAAGTGAAGTCATTCAGAAATTTACTAGAGGCTGCTTGCGTGAATATTAGAGGGAAGTTCACGGCCAAAACCTTTATTGGAATGTCAGTGTCTTCTATCTAGCTATCTGTCAAAAAACTCATAGGCATATGTCTACGTCTGAAATTTCTCACTATTTTTTGTTTGCTACAATTTCAGCAGACGCAATGTACTGGAATATGAGCAAAACCTTTTATGAATGTCAGTGCAAGCTATGCCTCTATCTGTCAAAAATACATTAGTCATTGTCTGAAATTTCTCGAGTTTTCTAGCTACAATTTCAGTAAGCGCAATTTTATGACCCTTTGAACTCAACCTTTGCTGATTTTGCGGTGGTTCAGGGGTTTAGTTCTGTCTGTCATGCTGCCGTGTCGCTGGGGTTCAGTATGTGTGTGGGTGGGTGTGTTTGCGCGTGTGCGAACGGTGTGTGTGGGGGGGGGGGGGGGGGGGCACACTTACACGGTGTTATCTGGACAAACAAGTGAACATCTACAAAACTTGTTTTGACAGACCTACTTGTTTTGACGTCAGAACAATGATCCGTTAGGGTTAGGGCTGGGTTAGGGTTAAGGTTAGGGGTTAGGTTTAGGGGTAGGGTTAGGGTTAGCTTCAAAAATTTGAAAATGTCAAAATAATGTCAAAGAAATGGAAAGTGTATCAAATTAATCCCTGTTTTTTTCACAACAGTCATCAGAACGTCGTTTTTACAAAAAATGTGTGGTGTGTGTGTGTGTGCTGTGTGTGTGTGCTGTGGGTGTGTGGGTGGGTATGTGGGTGGGTGTGTGGGTGGGTGTGTGTGTGATCAGACTGATTCAGCGCGGCAAAGGAATCATTTAGGGCTGCTTTTGGAGCGTCGTTGTCTTTGAACAAGGCATCGACAAGTGGCTCCGTTGGATCGAACAACCCTACCCAACCGTCTAAATTTCCCAACCCAATCCAGGGCTACGTTACGTTGACGACGTCAGCGCATCCGGCACCAATAAATAGCAGAGGTGGTGAAGAAGACTGAGCAGCATGGTGGCGACAGGTATGGAGGTGAAGCACATGAAGTGCGGAATCTTACACGGCAAGAGCTCTGGCAGTGGCTGGTGCAAAAAGGACAGAACTGGCAAAACGACACTGTGCAACCAAGACGAGCCCTGCCCATGTATGATCGTGACCAGAGCTACACCTACCTGAGCTACTACATCAGCAAAAGCGCGTCTCTGCAGCAAGCTGAAGATGTTGCTGAATTCAAGGCTAATCTGGACAGGTTCCATGCCTCCCTACTCCCCGTTGTAGCCAAGCTGCAGGATGATTAAGCTGTATCAAGGCTTGGCTCGGACAACACCAGCTCTACACAGTCCTTCATGTTTGCCCCACGACCATAGGGAGGGCTGGGCGTTCTCAACACTTGAGCCATGTACAGCGCAAAGCACGTCTCCTTCAAGCCGTCGGTGCTTAACAGCTTTGACGACCAAGTCAGAGAGACTGCACGCTCATCCCCTGGCCTGCCCATGCAGAAGAGGAAAGTGTTAGAGGTCCCAGCAGACGATAGCGACATGTTCGCCGGTTACCAGAGAAGGGAGGGGGTAGCCTTCTCAAGCACTCTAAAGTAACCTGGGCGAGGTCAGACTGGGTGCATCTCAATGAGCTGTGCGCACGGGATGGTGAGCACCGATTTGCCGACGACTACTACACCCTGTGACGGTGAGTCTATTGGTGCTGGGCTCTGCACAATGGAATGCTATTACCCACTCGTCTTTCGTCTGCGGGGATCAGCTAGTATAATCACCCTGTGACTAATCTTAATACATTTATAGGTTTAGCCCGGTCTGTGTGCGGATATGGTTATAGCGAAATGGAGAAAAGTGTAAAAGATTCACTGACACACTAGCTCTCGCACGGCTATGAAACATAGGTTATCCAGCCACTTGTTAACAGTAAATATTACACATTTATTTCCTCTACTCTATACATAAGTATCTAAACACTATACTAACTTAAATGTCCAAATTCACTTCGAGTAGTTCGCTTCTTGATGGGTCTATGCTACTACTGTTCTTGATAATTGCTACTATCTAATCATTTAGCCATTTGTTCTGGTTAGTCTAATGTTCGTTTTCAGGAGAGTGGACTACCGCACAGTCCTTCTAGATCAGTGTGTGTGCAATTCTTCTTGTGCACTTAGCTGAATCGTTGAGGTTTGGTGATGGTGTCTCCTCCTTGTTTGTTGACTATTGGGCTATCGGAGCTCAGTGCTCGATGCTTTACTGCAGGCCAAATGTCAGGGTTGACTCTCAGTGGTCTATCTCCTGCATCGGACCAACAAGCCTGCTCGTCTGCAAAACATAAGACGAGTTTCTGCAACGCATTGTTTACTAAGGGTGTGCAGAGCGTCTCACTGATGGCAGAAACAGCCCTCAGTGATAGCGTCCACTTATACAAACAAGAGACGATCAACTTCTATGTCCGTGATCCACTGGAATCTCCAACATAATTCCTATACATATACATACAACATGGCTAAACTAAACACATGGAGAAGTAATTAACAATATACACATTCTCCGGTACAGCCACTGGTTTGCAATAATACACATAGGAGAAACAATAGTTGGACAGTAGAGGCTACCTCATGGTTTCGAAAACAGGTTGTGGGTCAGACACGTGGTCAAGCAAAGTTTAACTAACCTGACTTGTGTCGTCTTCTAGGCATCGACTTTAATTTACAAAGGCTAAAGCAGGATGAACTATTCAAGGCGTGAAGCCTTAGTGCAGGGTCTAAAATAGCCTCTCGTGACACACCCTCATCTTCAACGTCGACGACGAGGATACATTGGTTACAGCTGACCCCAAAACCGCGTACAGTTTGTGTAATCAAACCAATCTGTCCTACTTCAGCAGTAGCTGGAAAGAGAAAGATCGGCAGGGTCGTATTGTGCGTGAAGATAGAAAAATGGACCAAAGACTGTCAAACGCCTACTTGGATAATGTGACAGTCTGGTCAATTTTGTGGTCAAGGGCAGGCTGCAGTTGCTGCTTGTGCAATAGCATGATGGCACTGTAGTATCCCAACGAGTAACTACTCAACCGAAAGTGTGTCTCACGTGCTGAATGGACGCACGAAGTATCAGGCTATGTACCAAGCTAGGCACAACAGGATGGTTGACGTGGTGACGTCACACATTCTAGACGGGGATTCCCTTGTTGTCATCAAAGACACGGGCTTGACACCGCACCTATTTGGTTGTGAAAGTGTGACGTGGCATTCTCTACCACAGCGATCAGGCCTGACATTATTGTCATCAGTCAGTCTAGCCGTGAAGTGTTCTTGGTAGAGGTTGCAGAGCCATTCGATGCATTTATTGACAGATGCTACATGTATGCATCCAAGTTTGATAAATATATGCATATTCTACCTTGAAATTAATGCGCTGGGGTTTTCATGTAGGACTGTGCAGCCTAGGGAATGTGCATCAAAGGGTAGTATCAGGACTGAAAATGGTTGGTGTTGGTACCTACAGTGCCAAGTGCCTTGCCAAATATCTCAGCGTGGGAGTGATGATATGGTCCTTCGAGTGTGACAACAGCGATGTAGTGACATGGGTGTGAATACTAAATATACATTGTGACTGATATTCTGACTTTGGTTGTGAGTGACACCGATCGCAGGAGTGGTTATGAGTGACACAGATGGCAGGTGTGGTCATGAGTGACACAGATGGCAGGTGTGGTTATGAGTGACACAGATGGCAGGTGTGGTTATGAGTGACACAAATGGCAGGAGTGTACCTGTGTGTATATGTGCTATACAATGTGTCATACGATTGTGGTTAAGTGCAGGTGTATGCAAGAATTGTAGCCTAATATAAAATAGAATCTTTACTGAAATGTCATTAACCCAGTCTGTTATTTAAAAAAAAGAAATATTTTACTACTATGCCTCCAGTATGGTGATGTATTGTATTTTTGGTTTGAGTGTTTGAGTGTGTCTGTGTGTGTGTATGTGTGTGTGAGAGAGAGAGCGAGAGAGAGACCATTTGGTATAGTTATTATTTAACAAAATAACACAAGACTGTTGAACAATCCTGTCGAATAATCATCCATATTGACTAGCAATGAATCATGTCCAAGAAAAATGACTAGTTTACGCCTTGCCTGTTGTGCCAGGGAGAGGGATTGTGTTCCTTTTCAATGCTTGTGTTTGAGTTTCGTTTTGTTCATGTTTTCGCGCGCCTGTTGGTTTCAATGCTTACATTTCATTATCATCAGAAGACGACGTGTTGGAATAAATTGTCTAAAAGTATGTATAATTATGTGCGTGTGTGTTTATCTCTTTTCCGAGACATATTCCTTGTAGCTTGGCAATTAAAATAACATTATTCGATTTGACTTGACTTCGATGACCGTGGTCAGCTATTCGACTTCACGTCCGTGGAAAGGCATATTAGTTTCTAAAATAGTGTTTTGGAACCATAATTGGATTTGTCATAATACACTGGACTAGTAATCCTTTGTCCCACCGCCGTAGCTCAAGTGGTAAAGCGTTCCCCTGGCATCCCGATGACCCAGGTTCGAATCCCGTCGTGGGCGATATTAAATGTGGCCAGTGTCACTGTCCATTTTAGCAGTATGATTGCTCTGGTGGTTCAGTGTTGATTCAGGTCCCTACCCCTCTTTCCCTGGGATGGTTATATTGCTATTGGTGGGTGTAGACGTTAAACCTCAATGTTCATTCTGTTACGTTTGAGACGCGCACGATAGATACGATCATTTTGTTTTGCAAAGCACGCAGTAACAGAGTGTATTTACCTTTGATTTCATGTTGCGTTGTTGCTAGAAGAAGCTTTGTATAATCGTGATAAGTTTCGTTGGTCGATATTATTGGAGAACTTTTTAGAATTACTTGTTTACTATCGATCGAAGTATCTAGATAAATCTAGTAATAGCTAAGACATTCTTCTAACCTAAATAAGATTATACGACGTAAGACAGTGCATAGTTCCGGTGACGAGTTTTATTTTGATTGGGTGTTATTGCGTCATGCTGGAATGTTCGAACATTTTCTTGATTGCAGAGAGGCTATATAAGTGCTAGTGATGCACTGTGTCTGCTTAAGTAGTGAAAGTGTGATTGAGAGATGAAAGATGTGTGATGATCTTTGAAGTGATTTTCGGAAAGCGATTCTTGTATGCAGTTGTTGATGTTTGCTGAATAAAGTTGGAAAACTTTATACGACGACTCCTGCCTTGTTGATGAGTGAACAGGCTGCGTGGATGAATGAATCTGAGTTACACTTATCAAGATTTAAGCATCGGGGCTGAATCGGCCATTGATAAATAAACAACCGTGTAACACATTCATATGAGTCCAAACAGTCCTGCCTTCGGGAAAAACTAGTTGTTGTTTTTTCAATGGAATGCAGACGTTAGCTGGGAAACCTCAAGTTTCTCCATAGAAAGGACTGACGCCCAAACAACTAAGCACAATCCTGGGCGACCGAGCATGGAGGCAGGAGGTGGGGGGGTTGGGGGGGGAGGGAGGGGAGTGAGAAGGGACCTAGTGCTTACAGGGTGTACTTGGATAACCGCCACTCACCCGACTATAGGACATGAGCGTCGGGATGGTTAAAGTGCGTGCGATGGAATGCCGGCATGCACAGACTAGACCTCGGTTTTTACTCTCATCCGAACAAGTAAATACCGCCGAACTATAATTTGTCGTCCTGGTCGGTACCGCACTGCAAGTAATTTTTTTTTCTATTTAGTATTATGTTTTTAGCATCTACTAGACTAAAATGAATTTATCAGTTAGAACTGATTTGCGGAACATGTAGCCTACACTCACCTTAAGCTCGAATTGGGCATCGGATATTTTGGTCTGACTGTGAACTATTTATAGTGTGTTGACTTTTGCGACTTTTTGTGTGTGTGAAGAACCAATCGTAACGCAGAAAGCAGAAATAACAACCTAAGGTTATAGCCGATTTACGTGATTAAAATAATGAACTGGAGACTCACAATATTTAGTATAACCCGGAGGCGCTTAGCTATATACCACGCATCATTATTACATTATTAGATATAATGAATCAAACCTGATCCAGAAACTTAAGAGGTTTTATATAATGTTAGTCGCAGTCATTCATTCATCACATCATTATCAGCAGCAGCAGCGGCAGTATTAGCAGCAGCAACAACTGCATCATTATTACCATCAGCTCCAGCAGCACTACCATAAGCATCCTCAACACCGCCAACATTATCGTTTTCAGCAGCAGCAGCAGCTTCATGTTCATCTTTGTCTTCGTCATCTCCTTCTTCTCTTTCTTCTTTTTCTTCTTCTTGTCGTCTTTTGTACTTCCAATTCTCCGTCCTGCTTCTACTAAATTGAAAGGGCAAAAACGTACCTGCTTGAAGCGCCCCCTGGTGAAGACAAGTAATGACAGAGTATTGCCGACAAGGCCGACAACCACTAGCAAAGGGACGAGGACGTTGCGCGCTATGAGTAGTCTCTCTTGAAACTCTCTATCTGCATCACTCACTACAGACATAAAATAAGATAGATAGATAGATAGATAGATAGATAGATAGATAGATAGATAGATAGATAGATAGATAGATAGATAGATAGATAGATAGATAGATAGATAGATAGATAGATAGATAGATAGATAGATAGATAGATAGATAGATAGATAGATAGATAGATAGATAGATAGATAGATAGATAGATAGATAGATAGATAGATAGATAGATAGATAGATAGATAGATAGATAGATAGATAGATAGATAGATAGATAGATAGATAGATAGATAGATAGATAGATAGATAGATAGATAGATAGATAGATAGATAGATAGATAGATAGATAGATAGATAGATAGATAGATAGATAGATAGATAGATAGAAATAAAAGCGATGTATTTAGTGGTCCTTTAGCTATTAGTAGAAAGCTATAACAAAAACATCAACTACAAACCACTCACATAAATGGATGCAATTTTTCCCTTTTGGTCAATGTCTATAGCCTACGGAACACCTCCACCTAAGGCAATTTTGATAATTGATTTTTTTTCTTCTTTTTCTTGTTGCCTATTCCAGAGGTGATTACAAATAATTCCGGCGGTAGTTTGCTCCCCTGAACATATTGACCGAACCTATTGTGTTCGCATCACAGTCTGCTGCCACTCTATCTACGATGTTCCACACCCTTCACGCACTTAGCATGAAGACTTGCTGTGTATAAGATCCCAAACATAATCTATTTTAATGAAATAAGGAAGGGATTATCATCCCAACGCAGTAAACCAATCATTTAATTATATAAATATTACAAAATTAATATAATATAATATAATATAATATAATATAATATAATATAATATAATATAATATAATATAATATAATATAATATAATATAATATAAAATAATATAATATAATATAATATAATATAATATAATATAATATAATATAATATAATATAATATAATATAAAATAAGGCCACAAAAGTAATATGTCTGTTTACGGTAACTAAGAAAAAAATAGGGTCGGTATGTTAACAACTTTTTTTTTCAAACCTTTTTCACCTTCAATGCGATTTTTTGGGCTTTTTTCAATTTGTTTTTCAGACGATTCCAAAAAGAGTTTAGGGTCGGGCCAAAAATTAGGGTCGGTCGTGATACCATAAACAAATATATTTTGGGGCTTAATATAATATAATATAATATAATATAATATAATATAATATAATATAATATAATATAATATATTATAATATAATATAACATAACATCATATCATTATATCATATCATATCATATCATATATATAATATAATATAATATAATATAATATAATATAATATAATATAATATAATATAATATAATATAATATAATATAATATAATTACTAAACAATTGAAATGGCAATATAATGGTGTTATAATTTGCAATAAATGATTACATATTGAGGTGAAGAGGAATAATCAATACATTATGCGCTGAAATATTCAGTGTTGCGCTCAATTTTAATTATCAAGTCATCTTCATCATCCTCATCCTCATCATTTATACTATATTGCAGGAGGGCATAACAAAATGGATGACGCTGCTGGTCCACTAATAATCGGGCATCAACATTTAAATAGCACCTTAAGGGTTTTTAATTACTTGGAGCGGAAAAGTAAACTATAGATCTGTTCAGCAGTCTTCTCCCTTCAATGTTTTCAGTTAATTGGAGTAAGGAAGGAGAATTATAGATCTGTAACTTTATTAATTTAATAATAATAATAATAATAATAATAATAATAATAATAATAATAATAATAATAATAATAATAATAATAATAATAATAGTGTTTTATTAATAGTCACGCATAAATGCTGCCCTGAACAGTTTTTGAAATGGAGAAGTGCGCAACATAAGAAAGAAAGAAAGAAAGAGATTTCTCTTATATAGCGCACTTACAAGCTCAGAGAGCTTCTCAAGGCGCTGGCCCGTAATATCCAGCAATCACAAAATAGTTTGCTGAAGTCAGGATTCGAACCCACGTCGCCCAAGACGCACTTACACAAGTTGTGCGCTCTGACCACTGAGCTATCCCTGCCGCCGAACAGTTACTTTATACATGAAAGAAGACATATGGAGAGAAGGATAATGGTTAAATGGATGGATGGATGGATGGATGGGTGGGTGGGTGGGTGGGTCGGTGGATGGATGGATGGAAGGAGGGAGGGATGGAAAGCTGACGACAAGACGAAACGTTGGATTAACGATGCTTGAGCTTTTCGTTCCTTCCTTCACTCATTCATTGACCGACAGATTAAATCGACTGCTGATTAATTTGATCTGCTTATTCTTTTCATTAGTTGACGCCACACACTGCATAGCTGAGACTACCAGAAGCTGACGTTGCAGGGGTACTCGGCGAGTCTCCGCT
The DNA here is from genome assembly GCA_036898135.1 of Oncomelania hupensis. NCBI lineage: Eukaryota > Metazoa > Mollusca > Gastropoda > Littorinimorpha > Pomatiopsidae > Oncomelania > Oncomelania hupensis. The sequence continues at coordinate 34,522,087 of CM072514.1, forward strand.
AGACTGTGTGTTGGTGCGATCAACCGCTTACCTTCAAACGGAGGAAAGGTGGAGAAGTTGAGGTGGTCGGCTCCAGTCTCCAGCGCGGCGTAGTACTCCTCCACGTCCAATACTTTTGGGGGCTTCTTATCCAGTTCACTGTCATCCAGTATCGTGCTTAAGGGAGGCGAGGGCAGTCCAGCTTCCATCCTGATACTCAGTGGCTCTGAAACACACACACACACACACACCCACACACACACCCCCATATATTTGCAATACATCATAACTGGGTTTATTTAAGAATGTAGGAATCGGAAAGTGATTTTTGTAGAGAAAAGGGTTAGGGCAAGGGCTAGGGATAGATCTACAACTAACCCTTACCCGAACCCTTGTCTAAAAAGCTGACCTAGTTCGTCTCCTATAAGCGACGAAATAGGTCGAATTTTCTTCAAAATTTCTCCAAGAATCGACTGTATTAACTCCGTCCCGGATAGAGCACTCTTGTGTACTTAAAACACTCTCATGCACTACAACTGCACTCCCATGCACTAAAAGAGCATTCCCGCGCACGTAGAAAAATGTGGGGTCCTGGAAAAAAGTGGGTTCCAAGCAAATAAACCCATTTGTTACTAAGAAAGACAATGTCTGCTACCCATTTGTGCGTTTATTCACGTGCATGCCCACCCACCCACACACACACACACACGCACACACACACACACACAACAGGTAATAGTGTCATTTCAGGATCAATGTGCTTCGAACACTGCATTCTAAGCATTCTCACCGAGGCTTATCTCTTAAAATCTCTGCTTGATTTAGTCGCTTGAAAAAAAAAATCCTTTAAGTACTAAGAAGTATGAAGAACCGTCTAGAATAGACAAATCGAGTGCAGCAGAGCAGTTGTAAATTTAAAAAAAACAACTCGTTTGTTCAGTTTAAGACACACGCTTTAGCGCATCGCGCTCTACCAAATGGTCAGAACATCGCAGAAATCGCCAATATTGGCTTCGGCACTGTACCACATTTAGAAGATCATTATGGAGTAAGGCGGGACGCTGTTCACAGCAGACAGAGCTTAGACTAGCAGAGGTAGCGAGCAGTTCGTAGAGGGAGATCACTAGTGCAACTTCTACTTTTTAAAAGGTTCCAAAGTCAATCGCTTTGTTTACTTGTGGCGAAAACGGATTTGCCATAGATTGCCACAGCAGACCTACAAAGAAGAACACATAGCATGGAGATGAGGTGCTACAGAAGACTTCTGGGCATTTCCTATACCCCGCACATCACCAACGACGAAGTCCGACAGACCATCCCACTAGCCATTGGACAACACGATGACTTGCTCACAGTAGTGAAGAAACGAAAACTCCGATGGTATGGCCACATCACCAGATCATCAGGCTTCGCAAAGACCATCCTGAAAGGCACAGGGCGAGGAGGCAGAAGAAGAGGGAGACCGAAAAAGAGGTGGGAGGACAACACTCGAGAATGGACTGGTTTGACACTGAGCGAAGCAATCAGGGTTGCTGAAGACAGACAAAGATGGAGTATGCTGGTTAAACGATCATCTGTGGTGCACCATCGACCTCAGAGTTGCGGGATAGGATAGGATAGGATAGGATAGGATAGGATAGGGGTTTGTCATAACATTTTCAATGTTATCGCATATTACACAATGTTAAAGTGGGCTTTCGTGGCTCAAAAGCAACAGCTGAAGTCAGAATTTTCAATTTCGGTTCTGATAGGGACTGCTTTCCCCCTGATTAACGGTACATCGAATACCAAAGCCGTGTGACATTTGACACTCTTTATGAGTGAACAACGAAGCCGAAGAGTCTGTCATAGGTGTCTGGGGGTAGAGTAGTGTCTATTTTATCAACCCAAAATGAAAAAAACATTACGAGCAATTGTTTTTACGGGTTCCGTTTCTTACCAGCGTTGGTAGCTGCTATATTTAGCTCCAGAATGATGGCTGGTTAATCAACGGGTGTTGGCACAAAACTACTGAATTTATTCATTTAAAAAATAACAGAACTTTCGACAAAGGTTTTTTAGTGTGTTTTTTTTTTTTTGGTTGTTGTTAGCTTATTTTTTTAAATGTGGCAACACTTAATGTGAATGTGAAAAGGCTCTGTGGAGGGGGCGACCGTGGTCAAAGTAGGTTCATTTTAAACAACGGCAGATATGAGTGGATGGGAAAACATAAGTCTCGGCGATCGAGTCTCTGCTACGCAGTGTGTGCGAACCCTGTTGTAACGTAATGAACTTGACAGATAAAGACAGGTCCTAGATTCCTTGCTGATTGACTGTGGCGCACAGCGTCGTTGACCCCCGCAAAGCACCTCTCACTAGTGATTTGCAGGCAAACGTAGACACCTGGGACGGAACGAGAAAATAAACTAGAAGAAGTAGGTCTACACAATCGGTTTTATCTTCAAATGAAACATGAACACAACCGAGACCAAGTCTCCTGACCGTGTAATCTTCACAAAGTATGAGAGAACAACTAAGACAATGACGACGACGACAATGATAATGATGATGATGATGATGATGATGATGATGATGATGATGATGATGATGATGATGACGTAAACTTGTAGTGCGCAGATTTCCACGTCACACTGACATGCTCAAGGCGCACATTTTAGTGCCTCAGCCATCAGTGGGAAGGAACAAAAATGTCCGGTTTCTCTTCAACCGGACAAGAAAATACACGAGACGACGTTTACTGCCCGTGTTATATTCAAATGGAATGCAAACGAAACCATGAGACGAGACGAAATATATCGCCGAGAACATTTAACCGAGACGATACATTTCCCCCTTTGTTTCTATGGAACACGCGAAATAGCACCGAGACCAAGTTTATAAACAGCGTTATGCTCCGCGGCAAAACGACGTATTCATTTTCCCTGCTTTCTCCTCGAACGGAATGCGCGAAAGCAACCGAGACGAAGTTTAGGATCCGTAGTTTTGTGCTCCGACAAACGATATAATTTATTGTCTCCAGTGTTTTGTCGTTGTTGTTGGTGGTTGGTGATTAATTTTCTGCTGTTTTTATTTTCTTTGAGGGTTTACCGCTAGATTGTCACGCATGTCTACACATAAGCTTTAGTAGGGGTCAGAAGGCCCCACGTGAAATGGACTGTCTAGTCACACTGCCTAGCTGAGATTCACCGAGGCTTTACAGGTGGAGAGAAGAACGTAAACCTCGGTGCGTTTCAGCTAAGCAGTGTGCTGTCTCGTCTGTGTTTAATACTGTCATTGCACTCACTCGGCCGTGGACTGGCAACGCCGCTTTCAGACGAAAGAATAGATTGTATGTTTCTTCGTGGTAAACATTCGGACACGAATACAACCGGCATTGAAATCATGCAATGTTTATTTATATATTTATTTATTAGTTCTTGTATAGGTGTTATACTCGTTGTTGGTTTTTATCAGTAGTTGAGTCAGCCCCAATGCTTGAATCCTGATAAGAGTAACTCGGATTCCTTTATCCACGCAACCTGTTCACTTAGCAACAAGGCAGTAGTCGTCGTATGAAGTTTTCGAACTTTATTCAGCGTACATCAACAACTGCATACAATCGCCTTTTCCACTTTCTCTTCCTTTTCAGACACAGTGCATCAATTATATAGTTTTCTAATACTCGAGAGAACGTTCGAATGGTCCAGGGTGACGCAATTATAACCAATCATAAAGAAAGTCGTCTTCACTGTCTTACGTCATACAACTTTCTTCATCCTAAAAGATTCTCTCAGCTTCTAGTGTATCTATCTAGATGCTTCGATCGATAGTAAACACGCAACCCTAGAGAATGCTCCAATAATATCGACCTACGAAAATTATCAACATTATACCAAGCTTCTTCTAACTACAACGCAAAATCAAATCAAAGCAAAGAATATGGGTATACTACAAAGAAGAATCATCCGAGGCTTTCCCTATATAAAAAGTGCAGACGTTTTAAGAGCAGCGCCGTCAAGCGGCTGTGCTGCGGAGAAGGTCAAGGGAGGTAAACAGACCACATAGCAACATGTAAATACAGACGATATTGCTCGACTGTATCGGCGTGTTTCTGATGAATCCCGAACAAAACAAAATTACTGCGTAATGTGTAGAAAAATGACTCCCTGCAATAATGGTGGTATTTTTGCACATTTGTTTTTCGTCAACATTGTGATATAGAGCTTACAATTTATATGGAAAGGAAACTCGCAGACAACAGTTGTCTCTCTGTCTACATTTTAAACAGCAACCTGTGTACTTGATGCTTGCCAGGGTACACAGGTTGCTGTTTAAAATGTAGACAGAGAGACAACTGTTGTCTGCGAGTTTCATTTGGACGATGATACCTCCCCATATCCCCCTTGATACCTCACCATACCCCCCCCCTGATATCTCCCCGTCCCCCCCCCCCCATGATGCCTCACCATACCCCCTTGATACCTCCCCGAACCCACTTGATACCTCCCCATACCCCCTTGATACCTTCCGTACCCCCCTTGTAACCTACCTGTACCCTCCTTGATACTTCCCCGTTGATCGTTTCGCAGGTATGGATGAAAGGAATCGACCATCACCATACCCCCTTATATATACCCGTCTCCCCGTTATGCCTACCCATGCCCCTGTAAACCTACCCGTAGCCTCCTTTTAACTACACGTACCACCCCAACCCGATCCTTGGTAATAATAATAATAATAATAATAATAATAATAATAATAATAATAATAATAATAATAATAATAATAATAATAAATAATAATAATAATAATAATAATAATAATAATAATATTGAATATAGAATAATACAAATAGAAATAAAAAAACAACAAGGTTTTAAAATAAAATTTGATATAAGATATAATAATAATAATAATAATAATAATAATAATAATAATAATAATAATAATAATAATAATAATTATAATAATAATAATAATAATAATAATTAGTTTATAAATAATAATAATAATAATAATAATAATAATAATAATAATAATAATAATAATAATTAATAAGTTAAAAGTAAAAAGCCTAAATTAAAAAGAAAAATATCCATATTGTAGTGTAAAAAAAAAACACAAAAAAATATGGCTCGCGGGAGATTTGAACTTGGGTCGCCATTACGGTAGGCGAATGTCTTACTAAGTGAGCTACCAAGGCTTCGTATAAAGACCAACAATTTTTGGGTCTATATGGGAAAACATGCTGAAACCTCGACTCGATTTTTAATTAATCAAATTTAATTAGTTAAACACAAAATTTTGTAAGATTGGTGACATGAGTGCAAAAATGTTTTGAATGGAAATAAAACAAAATTTGCGGTATTACAGAACGGCACGTTCTTGACACGGGATGAATCGAAACCGCGCGCGGAATAAGGCTATTGCAGTTTGTGGACATTTTGTTTATTTATTTATCTCAGAAACGGTTAAACGTTCGGTAAGGAAATGTCGGCTATAACGATTTCGCGGGTTTTGAGCGCACAGCAAGCCGATCTGCAGCGCCCAGCACCTGCCCAGATCTGGGCAGGTGCTGGGCGCTGCAGATCGGCTTGCTCTCATCCCGTGTCAAGAACGTGCCGTTCCGTAATACCGCAAATTTTGTTTTAAAGCGAAAGTGTACAGACTAGACCTCGGTTTATGCTCTAATCCAAAGGGGTAACATGTTTAACACGTTCCTTCTTCTTCTTCATTTTCTTCACACCCCAACCCCTTCCTTCCCTCTCTCTCTCTCTCTCTCTTTCTTTCTTTCTTTCTTTCTTTCTTTTTTTTCCCTCTCTCTCTCTCTCTCTCTCTCTCAGTTCCTTTCTTTTTCTTCTTGTAATTCTTTATATTTTTCTTGTGTTTCTTCTTGTGTTTCTTCTGTTTCTTCTGTTTCTTCTTCTTCTTCTTCTTCTTCTTCTTCTTCTTCTTCTTCTTCTTCTTCTTCTTTCTCAACTCTCATATGCGAGGAGACAAACCATTTGCGGTTTTAAAAAAAAAGTGGAGGTATTGAGGAGGACAGGGTAACGATAGAAACGAAGGGGATGGATAAGAATGAGAGGATGGAATTGAGGTGGTTGTGGTGGGTGAAATTAATAATCCAGGCAAGTTGTCCAGCTCAAGTGTCTAAAACGCACCATTTGTTTGAGTTTGTCTTAAAAAGAGGGCTATATAATATTGCCAGCGTTTGAACACGTCTCCAAGGCATTTAATCTCCCCGCGAAACGGAATGAACAGAAAAAAGATAACGAAGAGAGGACAGAAGAAAAGACCGAGGAGGTAGGTAAGGAGGAAAAAAAACAGAAACGAGGAGAGAATGAAGACAGAGAATGAAGAGGAGAAGAACGAGAAAGCAAGGAACGGAAAGACAAGTTTCGATAAGTTTTTTTGATGATGCTGCAGCAATTTGTGTTAATCGGATCTAGATAAGTTGTACCGATTACAGAAGAAGCAGAAGAATCAGAAAAAGAAGAAGAACAAGAACAAGAAGAACAAGAACAACAAGAAGAAGAAGATCAAGAATAACAAGAACAAGAAGAACAAGAACAAGAAGAAGAACCACAACAACATTAAGCAGAAGATGATGATAACGATGATACTACTTCTACTTATACTACTACTACTACTACTACTACTACTACTACTACTACTACTACTACTACTACTACTACTACTACGGGTATTTATATAGCGCTTTTTTCTAATGGCAGTTCAGTTCAAAGCGCTGTTCACACGCACTGATATTAAACGTTTACATCAGACACATGCGAAAAGAAATCAAACAAAATAAGACACTGATGAATTACGCAAAGACGTAATATAAACATGAAAAATATATTAACAAGGAAAACATAAAATATGAGGATTCGAGGGAGAGAAAGGAGGAGAGAGGCGAAAAATCGGGCCGGGGACGAGCATGGTGATGAGGAAAGAGAATGAAGAGGAGAAGAACGAGAAAGGTAGAAGGTAGAAAGATGATGGTAGACGTTATCATCATCATCTGCTTAATGTTCTTCTTCTTCTTCTTCTTCTTCTTCTTCTTCTTCTTCTTCTTCTTCTTCTTCTTCTTCTTTTCATGATGATGATGATGATGATGATGATGATGATGATAATGGTGACGATGTTATGCTGATGATGATGATGATGATGATGATGATGATGATGCTGCTGATGATGATGATGATGATGATGATGATGATGATGATGATGTAGACGAGATCAGACATTTTAAGGAAGGGATGAGTTTTCAAGTTGGATATGAAAGTGTTGACGACGATGACGACGATGATGCTGATGATGATGACGATGATGATGATGATGATGATGATGATGATGATGATGATGATGATGATGATGATGATGATGATGATGATGATGATGATGATGATGATGAAGATGGTAACGTGGTGTTTATTCGATTACGGACAGCAGAACTTGAGCATGGTTTGCGAACGCTTTAAAACATTACTTATCCTCTACTTCCCAAACAGGGTGAAGAAGGGGGGGAAAGGAAAAGAAGGAGGAGTAGAAGAAGAAGAAGAAGAAGAAGAAGAAGAAGAAGAAAAGAAGAAGAAGAAGAAGAAGAAGAAGAAGAAGAAGAAGAAGAAGAAGAAGAAGAAGAAGAAGAGAAGAAGAAGAAGAAGAAGAAGAAGAAAAAAAAAAAGAAGAAGAAGAAGAAGAAGAAGAAGAAGAAGAAGAAGAAGAAGAAGAAGAAGAAGAAGAAGAAGAAGGAGTTTGCTAATAATTTGCAACCCGTCTCTTTCCACGCAAAAAAGAAAATTTTTGGAAGAGCGTCTCAGGACATTATTTTTACATCTAACGCCATTCCACGCGGAACAAACTATAAAAAGTAAATAAAACTGGGAGGAGGAGGAGGAGGAAGAAGAAGAAGAAGAAGAAGAAGAAGAAGAAGAAGAAGAAGAAGAAGAAGAAGAAGAAGAAGAAGAAGAAGAAAAAAGAAAGAAAGAAAGAAAGAAAGGAAATAAGGAAGAAAAAGAAGAAGAAGAACAACAACAACAAGAACAAGAAGAACAAGAACAAGAAGAAGAACCACCCGGTACACATTGGTCGAAGGCTGCCAGAAGCATGTTTTACTAACGCCTCGACAGGCGATAAAGCATGCTCTCATGCTTCATAGCACTGCTTCCTACACGCTTCAAGCGCTATAGTGACGGAAAAGGCGCAATTTCACTGTAAATATATACAGAATGTTGCTCTACAACATCCCGCTCTTTCCGTCTCAAAAACCCAATTGCCTTGTTGGATTCTTAAATTACATGAAACCAAGTGAGGACACTATCCGGCGTCAACAAACGGTTCAAAAACATTGTCAAACGGTTCGTAAAAGACAGTTGACCTAGAAACTAATACAGTTTGACCTAATTCGTACCCTAGAGGAGACGAAACTTACATTTTTATAATTTCATGAGTTCACTGCAGTGAAATTGCGCTTTTTCCGTGACTATAGAGCTTGAAGCGTATAGAAAGCAGTGCTCTGAAGCATGGGAGCATGCTTTATCGCCTGTTGAGGCGACTAATAACGCATGCTTCTGGTAGCGTTCGACCAATGTGTATCGGGTGGAAGAACAAGAACAAGAAAAACAAGAAGAATGAAACTATGACTGACTTAAGGTATTATTCAAATAACAGATCATAGAAACTACTGATGGAATTAATGAACGGGTATGATGGCGGTCTCGATGTAGATTCGCTGAAGATGTAAGAGGCGGCCAAAGATGAGCTTGTGATCGAGAAGATGGGAACGCAGAGGCAAGATTAGGTGGGGATGGGTTATGGGGATGTGAGGGGGGGGGGGGGGGGGGCTGAAGAAAAGAGAGCAGGTGGTCGAGGAGGAAAGAAGAGGAGGGAAAGAGTCGAGAAGAAGGGAAGAGGAGAGAGGAGGGTGAAGTAGGAAGAATACGATCGCGATTCCGAGCGTAATGACGTGTCATGCTTGGAAGGATTTGAAGTCCCTAATCTGAGGGCTGAAGCATGGTAGACCACCATGTCGAGAGGATTGCTAGCTTTAAATGTTTCGGGTCTCGCGACTGACGGCTCACCTAGAGAAATGAGTCAGTGTGCCGGGTAGTCAGTTTGAGAGAGAGAGAAAAAAAAACTAAAATAAAAAGAGAGAGAGAGAGAGACAGACAGAGAGAGAGACAGAGAGACAGAGACAGAGACAGAGAGAGAGTGTGTGTGTATGGGTGAGAGGGCCGAGAGAGGGAGGGGGTCTAAGAGAGAGAGAGAGACAGAGTGAGAAGAGGTGGAGGTGATGGTGGAGAGGCGGGGGGTGTTGAGAAGTAGAATGAATGTTAGCTGTAAAGTGTGCGCCCCGCGACTGGCTCTGTACGTTTAAATAGAAATATTTCAGTGTGTCAGGCAGTAATAAAGAGGGAGGGGAGAAGGGGAGATGGAAATGTGGGATGAAGGGTATGTGGGTGGGTGGGGGGTGTGGGGAGAATGAGTGGACTGAATGGTTGTGTGCGTCTCGCGACTGGCGTTTAAATAGAAATATTTCAATGTGTCAGGCAGTGTTTCATTCCTTTTTTAAAATTTCTTTTATAAGTTTCATGATTTACCGCTTCAGTCATACTTCTGTTTGGTAACGTTTTCACTGCTTAACTTCCTGGTTTTGATTATCCTGCGATAATATAATTAATTAACCGGTGCAATGTAAAATGTTTTGTTCCCCCCAAAAGTCGAAATGTCTATGTATTTATCAATATGCTGCGCTCCCTTGTCATCTCCATCTTCCTATACGCTTGCGAAACATGGACCCTCACAGGAGATCTACAACGACGAATACGAAACATGGAGATGAGGTGCTACAGAAGACTTCTGGGCATTTCCTGTACCCAGCACCTCACCAACGACGAAGTCCGACAGACCATCATACAAGACATTGGACAACACGATGACCTGCTCACAGTGGTGATCAAACGGAAACTCCGATGATATGGTCATGTCACCAGAGCATCAGGCATTTGCAAAACCATTCTGCAAGGCACGGTGCAAGGAGGCAGAAGAAGAGGGAGACAGAAAAGAGGCGGGAGGGTTGCTGAGGACAGAGAAAGATGGAGTACGCTGGTTAAACGATCATCTGTGGTGCCCTTTGAGTTACGAGATAGGATAGGATATGATAGGATAGGATCGAATAGGATATAAATATGTGCATTTTGTAAATGTATAATTGTGTGTATTATGTTAGCACCAAAACGGAATTTCTCGGTTGAGAAAATAAAGTATTCGTTCTCCTAGTGTGTGGGTAAGATGGAGGGACCAATGAGATAGAAGGAGAGATACATGCATTGAGTGGACATATCGCTGCCATTGCGGAAAAAAAGATAACTGGAGTGGATGTTAAGCTTAAAAAAGAATATACACTACAATATACAATACACAATACAATATACAATATAACTTTATTGATATCAAACTGAGAAATTCGATACATGGTCTGCAATCCCACATAAAAATTGAGAGTACATGGACAAGAACTAAGAAATGTATTAGCACATTATGCATACATAATTATATAACAGAAACGTATTAGCATATTATGCATACATAATTATATAACAGAAACGTATTAGCACATTATGCATACATAATTATATAACAGAAACGTATTAGCACATTATGCACACATAATTATATAACAACTGGAGAATAATAATAAGAAGAACTAGAGTGAGTTGGAATCTGTGGTTATGGGTGTGCGCGCTTCATTTCCATATTTGTTTATGTTACTGCGTCGTCAGTTATTGTTTCCAGACCCGCGTGTTCAACTTATTTTTTTTGCCGGAAAATGTAGAACTGACACGTCCTTTTATTTATTTTATTTTTTTTTTGGGTGGCCAAAAAATACGTTTGTAGGTCAATTTTGTGCCTGACGTATCGTGTGGGTCAAATAAACGCTTTCGTTTGCTAGTAGAAACTCCAGTTCCAGCCAGTTAGGCGAGATAATTAACTTCCTGTGTTTTAAACACACGTTTTGTCTCCCTTGTTTGTTGATCGTCTCTAAATAAGTCAATGTATTTCAATACCAGGGCACATGTTTTCTCTTATTGCTGTACCAGCGCATTCCATGCCAAAGTAAGCTTCATTTTTTGGCACAGCATTGTTTACGTTTGATTATTTCTAGAAAAAAGAGGTGTTTCGTGCAAAATTAAGTGTGTTAATTTGTATAAAAAAATCAAGTCGCACAAAATATATAATATGCCTTTTAATGTCTTAAACAAGGATATATATAGCACACACAAAGAAAGGTTTTGTATTTTAATATATGGGATTGCGCTTTCTCTTACAGCTGTTTTGGTGAGTTCAAATGACAAATAAAAATAATCTCTATTGCACTGTCATGTATATCGTCTATCTTGCTGCACAGTCATCTTTGGGTTCGATTATGTTTAACAAATAAGTGTTTTCAGGTCTTAATTTTAAAAAAAAAGACTGTCCCGCACAAAATAAGGTCGTATTTTCAATGTATAAGAAAGTGTTGTTTCTTGCGACTATATGAGCGGGTTTCTACGACAGAGTCAAGTCAAGTCCAAAAAACTGTATTCACATAAAAAACAGTGAAAATTGTGCGCGTCGCTTGATAAAAAACAACAACACGAAACAAAACATAAACATATAATATTCATTAACAACATTTTCACGCTCTCGTGCACAAAACAAATCATCTCTTTTACCCAAGCAATGTTTGCGCTTGATGTTTTCTAATTCGAATAAAGGACGTTCCTCATGCAAAGAATAAATAGTGCGTGTTATTGAATGCCGTAGATAAGATTACCTCGTACAAACTATGGCACATATTTTAAGCCTGGGAACGTTATTTTGCTCACAGCATTTTATGGTGTCAGAGTATTCATTTCTCTTGCACTGCTGCGATATTATGTGTGCGTTATAGTGTCTAAGAACGGAGGTGTAGCCTACATGCTGTGTGAAAATGTGGGAAACGATGCTCTCGAACCAAACTCTGGAACCCGTATTTCCTGGCTAATGAAGACGAGGGCTTGTCCAGGGAATCTCAATTGAGCATATTTTCGTTTCTGGGTGAATTTATGTTGTCAGTAACAGACGTAGCCTCATAAATACATGTCGCAGCGCAGGCGAGCCAGCAGAAACAGCGCCGATCAAACCCCAAACTGTTTGCTCACTTCTTCTTCTTCTTCTTGTTCTTCTTGTTCTTCTTGTTCTTCTTCTTGTTCTTCTTATTCTTCTTCTTGTTCTTGTTGTTGTTGTTGTTGTTGTTGTTGTTGTTGTTGTTGTTGTTGTTGTTGTTCTTCTTCTTCTTCTTCTTCTTCTTCTTCTTCTTCTTCTTCTTCTTCTTCTTCTTCTTCGTCTTCGTCTTCTGTTTGCTACCATTACTTGTCCACATTGCCAAAAATATTGGCTGGACCTGGTGTGGTATTCAAAAAGCAGCTACCCAGTTAATAAATCCTGGAAGCGGTGGGAAATTCCGTACCCTACTGTAGGGCTTCGCGGATATATCCACTGGGGAAATGCTTCCAGTTGAAAACCACCCACAGCAGGATAGGCATGACCAGTCATTTGCGGAATCACAGAGCCACTTCCAAACCTCAGCCCTGAGATGGCGAGTTGGTGCTCGTCGTCGTTCCGCGACGGGCAAACGACAAAAACCTTTCCTAGCTATGGATAACATTTCTTCTTCTTCACAAGAAAACATGCCGAGTTGTGTCGTGTGTGTGGGTGGGTGTTAGTGAGGGGAGGAGGGACGGGGCGGTATGTGTGTGTTGTGTGTATGTGTGTATATGTCTGTGTATGCGTCTACAGTATGTGTATGTGTGTATGTACCCCCGTTGGGGTGCCGGGGGTTTCAGTATAAATAGTATCCCCACTTTCTGGAAATTTAGTGCTTTAAATTCCCACTGTCGCTGTCTTTCTCATTTGCTCTTTCTCATTCCTGCTCTGTTCTATCAATCTGCTATACTATCTTCTTCTTCGCTAGCCCAGTCTCCTACCTTTTTTCTTGAAAACTCTTCCGGGACAAGACTCCTTGTTTGTGTATGAGGTCTGTTGGATCAGCTTGGGAATATTGGACGCTTTCTGTCAGGTGGTCACTAGGGCTTCCTATGATGTTATTATTTAGCAATGTAGGCATTTTATATGTATGTGTTTTGTTGATAATTTATAATGATGTTTGTATTCTATTTTGTTTTTGTAAACGGGGGTTCGATAAGTTGGGGTGAAGCCTCAGCCGTCCCCTGCGTGGGATGTCTTTATTGTAAAGTGACTGGCTGGTGGAGAGCTTTCGGTTTTACCACTAGGGTTGTTTCAGCAGATCTTTTATGCGGATCGGGGGTTGTCCGGTCCTGATTTGGCTCGGAAGAGTCCGCTGGACCTAAAGCAATAATAATGTAATGTAATGTGTACGTGCATGTGTGAGAGAGGAAGAGAGAGAGAGAGAGAGAGAGAGAGAGAGAGAGAGAGAGAGAGAGAGAGAGAGAGAGAGAGAGAGAAGCTAATCAACTGGCACAAATAAGTATTATGCACACTATCGATATAAGGCGTTCGGTTTCAGAACCCTGTCATTGTCTTCGTATGCGTGAAATATGTAGTATTCTGAATATAACAGAAAACAAGATGGCAAGCCATTTAAATGTATTTCCAGCATCAAACAAGCATAGCCGAAAAATACGCATTTTCAAAAGTGTTCATTTTGTTTGCCAATGTTGTGCCTTGGTTTTATCCTAACGAAGCAAAAAAAGCAAATCATGGAATGACAGGTCACCGTGTGAACTATCTGCAAACAGAGATTTAGATACAGCGCAAAATGGGTTTAGGAAATGGTAAAGCACAACGCCTTTGACCTTTGAGATAGTACAAATACGAATGATCAGACACGATTCGCACTAGTTAAAATATCCGCAAAGTGAACATGTTAATGTTTCTGTGAAGATTGGTCAAAATCCGTCCAGTGGTTCTTGAGATAGGGCTTTCAACGGACCGGCGGACAGTCGGACAGACCGACCCACATTTTTTTTAAATTTTATTTTATTTTAACAACTTTATTATCACCGAGGTGAAATTCGGGCACTTTCATTTTCGAAAGTACAGCAGCCCCCAGGTGAAGCGCTTTACCCAAGGTACATGCTGGGTGTGTTGTTGTCACCAGCACTCACCCGTCTATAACATGAGCGTCAGGATCTTTAAAATCCGTTATGATGGAATGCATGCGACACAGACTAGACCTCGGCTTATACTCTCATCCGAAGGAGTAGGAAACGGGAGTAAAATGTCTTTCCCAAGCACACAACACAATGCCCCGGCCTGGGCTCGAACCCGGGACCTTCAGATCCGCAAGCCAAAGCCACATTTGCTTGTTCTGATTACCCCCCGACTATTTCAAATTATTTATGTCTGGAAATACAATAAATACTATAGTTCTTTAGTAAGGCCAACGCACATTTTAAAAGAAAAGGGCTCTCTCATACAATTATGTTAAAGAGTGCTCGATGTGTGGGGAAAGCATAGATAATGAAGATAGAGTGGAGAGAGAGAGAGAGAGAGAGAGAGAGAGAGAGAGAGAGAGAGAGAGAGAGAGAGGAGGGAGAAGGGGGGAGTGTGGGTCGGGGAACCTACACAAATATCACATTGTTCTTGAGATGAATGCAACTAGTTCATTAAGAGTCTGGAAACAAAACTGCCTAAGAATGAATGAACTGGTCTATCGAACAGTAAACAAAGCATCTTGTTGACGTCTCCCTGATGTCTTTACAATGTTTCTTGTTCACTGTTGGATGAGGAAAAATAAATGTTTAGTTCGCCGCTTAGAAAAACTGCTTGCGGTAAGGGTACTTTTACAATAGAGACAGACGGGGATTGTCTGTGCGGAGTGAAAAATACGTAAACGCCAAAATCTTCTTCTTCCTCTTTCTCTTCTTCTTCTTCTTCTTCTTCTTCTTCTTCTTCTTCTTCTTCTTCTTCTTCTTCTTCTCCTTCTCCTTGTTTTTCCCACCGCTGTAGCTCAAGTGGTAGAGCGTTCGCCTGGCACACCGATGACCCAGGTTCGAATCCCGTGGTGGTCGATGTAAAATGTGGCCATTTTCACTGTCCATTTTAGCAGTATGATTGCTCTGGTGGTTCAGTGTTGATTCAGGTCCCTGCCCCTCTTTCCCTGGGATCGTTATCCCCGTCTGCCATATCACCAATGGTGGGTGTAGGCCTTAAACCTCAATGTTCATTCATTCATTCATTCATTCATTCATTCATTCTTCTTCTTCTTCTTCTTCGTTCACCTCCTCCTCCTCATTCTTCTTCTTCTCTTCCTCCTTTTCCTCCTCCTTCTTTTTCTTTATTCCTCTTCCTCTATTTGCTCTTGTTCTTATTGTTCTTGTTCTTCTTTTAATTCTTTTACTTGTTCTTGTTTTTGTTCTTATTGTTGCTCTTCTTCTTCTTGTTCTTTTTCTTATTCTCCTTGTTCTTGTTTTTGTTCTTCTTGTTGTTGTTCTTTTTCTTATTCTACTCCTCCACCTCCCCTTCTTCTTTTTCATTTCTCTCTGTGTCTCTCACTATCTCGCTCTCTGTCTCTCACTCTGTCTCCCGCTCTCTCTGTCTATCTCTGTATGTCTGCCTCTTTCCCTCCGTCACTCTCTCTTTCTCTCTGTCTTTCTCTCTCTCACTCTCTCTCCCTTACTCCCAACCCCTAACCCTGTCCCCTCTTCTCTAGAAATACCTTTCAACGTAGTGCGAGGAGGGTGAGGGAGAGGGGACGGGGGGGGGGGGGAGGAGGCGGTACAGTTATCTATAGTTGATGAAATAAAATATGACATACATGATCGATAAAAAGGATATGCACGCCACGGAGCTCCAAACTAATATATTATTTTGAAATGGGTAAAAGAAAAATAATGTTAAATCCATCTTTCTTAAACTCTTCCTAAAACACGTTTCTTTTTTTTCCTTTCCAGAGAAAGCGTGCTGTACTGTCCACCCCTAAATGTGTCATAGAGCCCCATATTCTCTCTCTCTTCTCTCTCTCTCTCTCTCTCTCTCTCTCTCTCTCTCTCTCTCTCTCTCTCTCTCTCTCTCTCTCTCTCTCTCTCGATGGGTGTATGATGGAATTGAAATGCCGGTTGTAAATTCATACAAATACTTGGGTCTCTCTCTCTCTCTCTCTCTCTCTCTCTCTCTCTCTCTCTCTCTCTCTCTCTCTCTCTCTCTCTCTCTCTCTCTCTCTCTCTCTCTCTCTCTCTCTTTCTCTATCTCTCTCCCCTTTCTTTAACTTCCAAATTGTCTGTCTCTGTCGAAGAAAAAGAAGAAGAAGAAGAAGAAGAAGAAGAAGAAGAAGAAGAAGAAGAAGAAGAAAAAGAAGAAGAAGAAGAAGAAGAAGAAGAAGAAGAAGAAGAAGAAGAAGAAGAAGAAGAAGAAGAAGAAGAAGAAGAAGAAGAAGAAAAAGAAGAAGAAGAAAAAATCGATATTAGAGATTCAGGCGACAGCTTATAAAGTTTGGGGCCATTTTGTTAAAAAGCACAAACATAGAAGAATTTGTGTAGAGCAAGTGAGAAGAGAAAAGCGAGATCCACCAATACCCAGTCTACAAAAAGTGAGATAAAGTGATTTATTTTTCATCATTGATGTTCATGACAAACTTTCCTCTAATCTGAAAGCAGTTTGACATCCGGAAACGCCCATTAGAAGGTCAAGATAGCAAAGATGCGCACATTACGTCTAAATTCGTTTTTCAAATGCCTTATCCTTTACTTTTTCATCATCAACACCATCATCATCATAATCATCATCATCATCATCATCTTCTTCTTCTTCTTCTTCTTCTTCTTCTTCTTCTTCTTCTTCTTCTTCTTCTTCTTCTTCTTCACCTCTTCCTCATTTTCATCTCCTTCGTGCTTACCCTCTTTCTTCTTCTCTCTAAAAGAAGAACGAGAAGAAGAAGAAGAAGAAGAAGAAGAAGAAGAAGAAGAAGAAGAAGAAGAAGATGATGATGATGATGATGATGATGATGATGATGATGATGATGATATGATGATGATGATGATGATGATGATGATGATGATGATGATGATGATGATGATTATGATGATGACGACGATGAAGATTGGGTGAAAAAGATAACCCTTTCGTCTCAAATTGTTCCACCTCGTCACATGCGCTGTCTTGCATGCATGCAGCAGGTTTCGATCCGATCCGCTAATCAACAATTTATTTTTCATTTGATTAGATTTTGTTTTTGTATTTTGGGAACATAATTATTTAGCGGTCAAAGGATTTGGGAACATAACTTGTCAAACGAAATCACTGTCAGTCTCAACGCTTACGCTACCCAGGACAAGAGGGAACGCGTGACGCACCGATCGCCTCCAAAATTTGAATTATTATAGGCCTATACCTTTCTGTTCTGACATACTCACGCGACAGCATGTGCGCAAAGGCCTCCAAACACAAGTATCAACAGTCGGCCAATAAAAGCCTCTCAATGGGTATGAAGTCAACGATGAACGGTACCTTCCACGTTTATTTATTTATTTAATCGTTCTTATCCATGTTGCTGTGGAAGTATGTGGAGCAGGAGGAGGATAAGATAAGATAAGATAAGACAACTTTATTATCTTTTACAAGAAATTACATTGTGGTGTACAATTACAATCAACAAGGAATAAACATCACAATAATAATAACAACAATCATAACGACAATGAGGATAAAAATGCACAGTCACATATGAATATAATTACACTTATGCATGCTAACATTAAACGACAGCAAATGTGAAATGAGATTATTTTGGGCAAACAAAACACAAACACACACACACACACACACACACACACACACACACACACACACACACACACACATGTCATTTATTAAGTAATGAGACAGCCTTTGGAATAAAACTGTTTTTCGTTCTGAGAGTTCTGACCCTTGGTGTTTGGTAGCGCCTTCCAGAAGGCAGGAGCTGGAAGTGGTGCGCAAGCACATGAGTGCTATCCAGCACAAAGCAACTAGCTTTCCGCACAACACGTCTTTCATACAACACCTGCAGACTCTCTTGTTTCACTCCCACAACCCTCCCACAGACTTTCACTACTCGATCCAGCATACTTTTGTTTTTTACACACAAACTTCCATACCAGCAGATAAAAGAAAAGGTAAGAACGGACTCAATAAAAGAAGAGTAAAAGGTCTGAAGGATGCGGCTACTGACTTGGAGATTTCGAAGGAATTAAATATACTACTACTACTACTACTACTACTACTACTACTACTACTACTACTACTAATAATAATAATAATAATAATAATAATAATAATAACAATAATGATGATGATTACATGGTTGTTGCTTTAGGTCCAGCGGACTCTTCCGAGCCAAATCAGGACCAGAGAGACGTTATGATGCTGCTGCTGCTGCTGCTGCTGCTGCTGCTGCTGCTGATGATGATGATGATGATGATGATGATGATGATGATGATAATGATGAAGAAGCAGAAGCAGAAGCAGAAGAAGAAGAATGTATGAGGCTATAGATACGCATTTTCCCTTACATCACTTATGAGACACTCCGCCTTGCGATCATTGTATACAACATACAAGCTCACATGTTACAGTATACACTCTTACATACACAACAAGTACATATTTATCCCTCAAACATGTGGTGTAAAGGCAAGAAAATCGCTATTTGAAGACAGAACAGAAATGGAATGCAATGTTCGAAATTTTCGTTTGACTGAATCTGATGTCATTGTTGAAGGAAGGGAAGAAACCGGAGTACCCCAAAGAAAACCCTTAATGAAGTTGTCACGAAGTGAATTGGTAAATATTCACATGTGTGTATACATCACGTGTTTATAGAGTTAGTACACAAGCGACTGCTGTTGACATAGGCACATCAAAGAGCTTATTACGGACATGGCGTATGTATTCGCTTTGTCTGGGTACTATATTTCCTAGTTCATTATTATATTGGTGATGAGACTCGGCTATGTAAAGACTGTTTGGAGAACAGAAGGCTGTTCTCGTATGCATCTGAGAGTGTCTGTGATTGGATGAAATAGGACTAGGATAAGGTGTACTAGTGGAATGCAAGATAGACTGTGAAAAAAAGATAAATGTTTATTTTGTGTGACTTGGAAAATATTGTGTTACTGTGTAGGCTATTTCTGTTTTTACTGTGGTTATTCTGGATTCTGTTCATGACAGACAAGGTTAAAATTTGAATATTAATATTTTAACATAATACTGAAACTAATTTGTAAATAAATAAAATATTTTCATAAACTGATAAATGTAATTGTCTGTCAGACCGGGAACGGGATTGCTCCAGATATATATATATATATATATAGATATAGATATAGATATAGATATAGATATAGATAGATAGATAGATAGATAGATAGATAGATAGATAGATAGATAGATAGATAGATAGATAGATAGATAGATAGATAGATAGATAGATAGATAGATAGATAGATATAGATATAGATATAGATATAATCATATTATAGCTCAGCTATTTATTATCTGATTACTTTCAGCTATTTATTATCTGATTACTTTAGGACTTATAGTTTTCTTGAATTCCGTTTTAATTATTATTCTACTACTTTGGGCGAGAAGGAAAAGAGCCATACCATTTTTAAAAAAAAATCTATATTGGTGTTGTGTTCCAGCTGTTGTGTATTTTATGCCTTGAGTATATCAAGTTTATCTCTCGGTCTTAACTTGTGTAATTGTATAAGAAAGGCATTTTGATGAATGCGTGTATACGTGAAATTGGAACGTTAAAAATTGTTTACAAACTAATATCAAGTTTGCAGGAATCTTCTGATTATTCTCATTATTTTATTACACGCACGCGACATTTATAACAGAAATGAAAAAGAATCTTACCTAAGTCGCAAATAACCTTCCTCTCTTGAGATGATGAACAATAAATGAACGGCGTTGTGTAGAAAACTGTTCAAAGAACATAGAACGCACACCTATTTGTCGGCTGCTTACCCGCGTGAACGATGAAATAGCTGTCAGCCGTTGATCCCCACAAAAGCAATTACATGGAGAACTCCGCCATTTTCTCGTAAAACCTAAAAAAATTATAAATAAATAAAAACAAGCTGCGCTTCGTCAAACGGATTGTAAGTGGCTAATGCGCATGTAGCCTAAAAGAAAGAAGAAGAAGAAGAAGAAGAAGAAGAAGAAGAAGAAGAAGAAGAAGAAGAAGAAGAAGAAGAAGAAGAAGAAGAAACGTCCCAAACAATTTACAACCCATCTCTCTCTACGCAAAATGAGACACTACCCCAGTACGCAGGAGGAAATAATTATAAAAAGGTAAATAATAATAACTACGAAGAAGAAGAAGACGAAGAAGAAGAAGAAGAAGAAGAAGAGAAGAAGAAGAAGAGAAGAAGAAGAAGAAGAAGAAAGAAGAAGAAGAAGAAGAAGAAGAGAAGAACAAGAAAAGCAGAAGAAGAAGAAGAAGAAGAAGAGAAGAAGAAGAAGAAGAAGAAGAGAAGAAGAAGAAGAAGAAGAAGAAGAAGAAGAGAAGAAGAAGAAGAAGAAGAAGAGAAGAAAAGAAGAAGAAGGAGAAGAAGAAGAAGATGAAGAAACTGAAGAAGAAGAAGAAGAAGAACAGAAGAAGAAGGAGAAGAAGAAGAAGATGAAGAAACTGAAGAGAAGAAGAAGAGAAAAGAAGAAAGAAAGAAGAAGAAGAAGAAGAAGAAGAAGAGAAGAAGAAGAAGAAGAAGAAGAAGAAGAAGAAGAAGAACAACACAAGAAGAAGAACCCAAACAACAACATCTCTCACGCACAAGGAAGACTGTAGCAATAGAGAGAAGAAGAAATTATTAAAAGATAAATAAAAGAAGAAGAAGAAGAAGAAGAGAAGAAGAAAGAGAAGAAGAAGAAGAAGAAGAAGAAGAAGAAGAAGAAGAAGAAAGAGCTTATAATATCATCAATAATGCAAAAAACATTTGCGCTGAATTACATTTGACTTTTAACGGATCATGTGCGTTCGAGTTCTTAACATTATTAATCATTTATTCGATCGTATTCCGTAAGTTTGGCCTTGGACACAAAATCGCAAGTTGTGCTTATTCATACAGTTTTCCATTACGCTCGTTTCCAATATCAGCACAGATCAGAGTGACGAGGGGGAGGAGGGAAGATGAAGAAAGGCAATTAATATTTTCTTTCTGGCAAGATTAATTTATTCCGAATTCTGGACCAAGACCTTGTTACACTGATGTTGTTTTTTCTCTATCAGTAATTGATTCAGCCCCGATGCTTGAAATCCTGATAGGTGTAACTCAGATTCGTTTATCCACGCAAACCCGTTCAATCATCAACAAGGCAGGAGTCGTCGTTTGAAGTTTTCCAACTTATTCAGCGAACATCAAACAACTGCATACAATCGTTTTTTCCACTCTCATTTTACAATTATCAACTTTCCACCTTTTTACAACTTTCTCAACTCTAACACAACAGCTCTCCCTACTTTCAACTCTCTCGAAACAGTGCGGGACTATATAAATAGTCTCCTACTCCAGAAAAGGGGAGAATACCCCGTGACACACCAAACCAATCAGAACAAGCTTTGTCACACCTTATTTGGGATGGAAGCTTCTATAGTTACCACTAGAATTATTCATACGCTTCGATCAATAGTAAACAACCCACTCGAAAAATTCTCAAATAATATCAACCAACTAAATTACCAACGTTATACAAAGCTTCCTAATAACAAAACGCAAATCAATTATATTTTATTATTTATATATATATAAATTTGCTTAGCCGGAAGTCCTTCTTGCCTCTACTGTAAAGTTTGTCCGGTATGGACGCTGATCTGGGCAGGTATTGGGCGCTGCGGATCGGCCTGCTGTGCTCTCAAAACCCGCGAAATCGTTATAGCCGACATTTCCTTACCGAACGTTTAACCGTTTCTGAGATAAAAAAATAAACAAAATGTCCAAAAACTGCAATAGCCTCATTCCGCGCTCTTCCGTTTCAACCCGTGTCAAGAACGTGCCGTTCCGTAATACCGCAAATTTTGTTTTATTTCCATTCAAAACACTTTTGCACTCATGTCACCAATCTTACAGCTGAAGGTTACCTATTCACTTTCTTTTTCATCCATACTTATATGCGCACAAAAATTCATTTGCAAACAATCTTGCAAGAATCCCATTCAAGCGCCAAACGTGACGTCACATATAACTTTGCAGACGACATTTGACAACAGCGTCGGCTGTAGGTGTAAGTACATTGCAATAAATATCATGTCTAATGTTTTTAAATAAAGGTATGACATTTAAAACTACGTTGCCTAACATAAATACTAAATTAAAATAAAATATTTTAGTGCATTACTCAAACATGCACCTATACTCTGTTCTGCAGTACATTGCAAATATCATTTTAAATTAAAATAGTTCAATTAATTGCTCGAGTCGAACATCAACATGTACCTTTTAATCTATTCTGTTTTGCAGTGCTTTATCATTCGACCCCTGCAAGTAAACTATTGCAATCATTTCAGTGCATTTCTAATGTTGCACAGCATCAGTCGTATGTACATTACAATTAATTTCAGTGCATTGCATGCTCAACAGGTTTCTCTGTTGTATAGACCTGAATCAACATTGCGTCCCTTCCAGTAAAATATTGCAATTATTTCAGTGTATTGCTATTGGTCAATTCTCACCTTTATATGTGCTGCACTAAAACTGTCCAACTCACCAAATTTAGAGGGAGAGGATGCCTTTGTACCCTGGCAGTACATTACGATTAATTTCAGTGCATTGCATGCTCATGTAACCAAGCCCACCCCTTCAAACGACCAGTCCCATGAAGCTTATTCATATGTGCATTGTACTTTTTTTTTTATTCCTATGTGCAGCGCTTAGGCCACCTGACCGACCCTGTACATTTTGCACCAACCCTAATTTTTTTTTTCCAAAAACATAAAAATAAAATAATAAATGAAGATACTTTTTGAAGCCAAGGCAAAATCGTCCAAATGAAACTCGCAGACAACAGTTGTCTCTCTGTCTACATTTTAAACAGCAACCTCACACACGCAAGAAGAAGCGTTTCACAAGTAAGCCTACCATTGCACGCGTCTTTAAAGTAACAGACATGTATTTATTTTGTCGAACGCATCCTTTTTTCCCCTCAGTCAAGCGTTCGATTTGAAATAAAATAAAATAGGTAAATAAAAATACGATTCAATAATATCTTCTAAACTTAACAAGTTGTCCGTTTTCCGAGTTGCTTTTCTTCTTTGGTCGCAAGTCCCTCTACTCTCCGTGTTTTACACACGAACTTGTTTATCTCCCTTTTTCCTTTATAGTCACTGTTGCCACCCAAAATCGCTCCCGGTGAATGCGTTTAAGCGCAATAATCGTGTTTTTCTTCTCTTCATCACCCGTGATTCAATTTGAAATTGAATAAAATGGGTAAATGCGTCATAATTGTGAACTGTCCGTATGTTTGTTTATACCATCTGAACTGCAGAAGAAGGAGATAAAAGCTAGTTCGAAGTATTTATAAGAATTCGGTGTGGAGGGGTATAATTCTTCTGTGTTAGAAAATGGGTAAATGAAACTATCATTATGAAATTATATGAAGTTGTGTGGCATTGTGTTGTGCTGTATTGTGTTGTGTTGTATTGTGTTGTATTGTATGGTATTGTATTGTATTGTATTGTTGGGATGTACATTTTGTATTGTAGCTTTCTGCGGAGAAACTATTATCTGTGATGTATCGGGGCAGTTTACTTTTTATGACATTCACCTCTAGTTTATTGTATGTATTTAACCGTATATTTTGTTATTTATTTGTTTTATTTATTATTTATTGATTGGATTACTTCTCATGTGTATGTAATAATATTCTTGTGTATTTTGCTAATTGCGCTGATGCTGCCATTGTAATTTCTCAGTTTGAGATGAATAAAGTTGTATTGTTTTGTATTGTATTATTGTCTGTCTCCTAATATTAACACTTGTTTTAGTTTCAGGTCACCTCTTTGGTCGCACAAAATGTAAGTGTTACACGTGTTTATCTTAATTAGTGCACACCTTTAAACTGTTCTTTCAACTGCACGCGTGCGATTTTATTTTGGAGAAAAAAAAATGCTGGCGATTGCGTTAGAAGAAGGAAGAAATAAGAAGAAGAAGAAGAAGAAGAAGAAAGAAGAAGAAG
>CM072514.1:34551266-34648766 GCA_036898135.1 Oncomelania hupensis
AGTTCGCTTGCTTTTACTGTTCAGGAAAGTGTTATTTTACTGCAAGCTTAGTAATCATGGTGTGACATCGTCAAAGTTCCTAGTAGGTTCCTTATTTGGGCTGGGAGCGACTGGGAGCATTCTGATTGGTCGACGCATTACAAAATTCGACGCATGCGCAGAGTGCTATTGTAGTCTTAGTAAGGATTAGGGTTAGGGTTAGAGTTAGGGTTAGGGGTTAGGGTTAAAGTTATGAAGCCTAAGAACATCGTGGAAAAGCCGGCCAGGCTTGACCTGGCGCATGCGCAAAGGCGCCCGGCTAAAGTAAGACATCCGGAACTTTGACGACGTGACAATGGGATATATGAACACTTGTATGTTATATTAGTTTGGTTTTGTATTAATTTGTCCTGGTTTACATATGGAATCGGTACACCAAACACTAAAGTTCCTTGTAATTAAACAAGGGACTATTAATACTTCTTTTACCTAGAATTTTGAAGGATTACATTAATCCTAATGTTAAGGAGCCACGTTTCTTTTGTCTAAAAGCGAAACCGTTTGTGTGTGTGTGTGTGTGTGTGTGTGTGTGTGTGTGTGTGTGTGTGTGTGTGTGTGTGTGTGTGTGCGTGTGTGTGTAGGTGTGTGCATGTATGGGTGTGTGCGTAAAAAGTGCGCTGTTCACAGCGACTCAACCAAGGCTTTTTAGATTTTGAAGTTAGGTCAGCCAGGATAGCTATAAATAGCTTCGCCGATGCTTCCTTTCCTTTCCTTTCACTGGAAGGGAGGGTGCAGGCAAGCTATAAATAGCCCGCAGCAAGCAAAATGTGTAGGTACTAAACAGTGCTGCTCACGTAGGAATTGAGCTGATGTGTTCAAGAACATTTACAACTCTGTAAGATTAGCTTAATGGATTATGTTTATCAAAGAGTTATAGAAAAGTAGGGATCGGAAAGAGGGTGTTACACTCGTTGTTGTTGTTGTTTCTTTATCAGTAGTTGATTCAGCCCCGATGCTTAAATCCTGATAAAAGTAACTCAGATTTGTTTATCCACGCAACCTGTTCACTCAGCAACAAGGCAGAGTCGTCGTATGAAGTTTTCCAACTTTCTTCAGCGTATACAATCGCTCAATCGCTTTTTTCCACTTTCACTTTTACAACTCTTTCTTTTCAACTTTCAACGTTTTCAACTTCCCAACTCTGAAATAGTGCGGAACTTATAAATTATAGTCTCTCTATACTCTAGAGAACGTTCGAACATTCCAGCGTGACGCAATTGCATCCAACCACAATAAAATTCATCATCAGGACTATGCACTGTCTTACGTCATACAACTTTCTTTAGGCTAGAAGAATCGCTCAGCTACTAGTAGATTTATCTAGATGCCTCGATCGATAGTAAACAAACAACCCTAGAAAATTCTCCAATAATATCGACCAACGAAAATTATCAAGCATTATACAACACTTCTTCTAACAACAACGCAAAATCAAATCAAAGGTAAATACACTCTATTATTGCATGCTTTGCAAAACAAAACGATCGGATCTATCGTGCGCGTCTCACATGTACTATCGTGCGCGTCTCACATGTACTATCGTGCGCGTCACACACGTAACAGAGGGGGAGGGGAGGGCAAGAGAGTGAGGGGAAGGAGGAAGGCGAGAGAAAGAAGAGAGAGGGAGAGAGAGAAGAATGGTGGGTGGGGGTGGAGGGAGGAAAGGCAGATAAAGGTAAAAGGTGATCTTGTAACCTTTCAGTGATTGGGGAGGGAAGGGTTTGAGCCCTCTCTTTTCTCTGGGTCTGCTTAATGAGGATGGCGCCTATCCCTTCTCCCTCGCTGCTTTACCTTTCCCGTTCTCCTAACAGATCCACGTACCCGTGCATTCACAGCTGGCACTCATCCGTCTAGGACGCCAGCGTCAAGATCTTTAAAGTCCGTCTCACAGCCTAGACCTAGGTTTATGCTCTCATCCGAAGGAGTAAAGGGCAAAAGTGTGGGAGCCGGCCTTAACCTGGGATCTGTGGACAACTTGTGACAGAACTGCAAGTCTCGTTAAAGCATCACACAGAGAAAAAAGGAGCGGAAAATATCTCTAAAAAGACAGTGGTTTAAAGTGGACGCCTATGAAAAGATATATCGTCTTCCTCTTCCTCTTCCGCTTCCCCAGACCTCCTTGCCTCCCGCAAATCCCCAAATCCTACAACAAAGAATACAAAGCATGGAGATGAGGTGCTACAGAAGACATCTGGGAATTTCCTATAACCTGCACATCACAAATGACGAAGTCAGGCAGACCGTAACACATGCGATTGGACAGCACGATGACTTGCTCACAGGGGTGAAGAAACGGAAACTCCGATGGTATGGCCACATCACCAGAGCATCAGGCCTTGCAAAGACCATCTGATTCTGATTCTGATTAATACGTCGTTTATCATCCAGAAATCTGGCGTTGGTACGACGGTGAGGGGTGCGCAGCACGGTGTTGTTAGTGGCGCTGGGCTGCCGTCAGCGCGGATTTAAAAGAGTCCACTGATGTTGAGTGGACAGTTGAGTTGTCCAGTTTGTTCCAGGCTATTATTGTTCTTGGAAAGAATGAGTGGCGGTATTGTTCTGTGTTGCAGCTTGGGACGACGAAGCAGCGATCGTTGTTCCTGATATGGTTATCTATTGGGTTGTTAGTTATATAGTCCTTTTGGTAGTTACTAGGACGTATTTTGCGTCCGGGTTTTAGTGGGGTAAGGAATTGGTCAGCAGGGATTGCCGGCACCAGCCCCTCCACCACCTTGTAGAAGACTGTCAGCCTCAGCTGTTCGCGTCGTTCTTGGAGTGTAGGGAGGTTGTGCTTCTTCAGGAGACCCGTAACAAAACCAGGAGTTGTCGACCTGTAGTCTCTCGATATGAAGCGTGCTGCGTTCCGCTGTACTCGCTCCAACTTGTCGATGTCCTGCTTCTGGTATGGGTCCCAGATGATGGCTCCGTATTCCATTAGTGGGCGGACTAGGGCTAGGTAGGCTGTTTTCTTGCATGGGGTTGGGCAGTGACGGAGGTTTCTGCGGATAAATCCAAGAGTGGAGTTCGCTTTTTTGATGATGTTGCTAATGTGGCTGCTCCACTTTAGGTCTTTGGAGAAGAGGATACCGAGGTAGGGGTTGGTGGAAACATTCTGGAGGATGGTTTTATTTAGGGTGTACATGAAGCTGGAGTTGGGTGAGCGCGCAAGGGACATGACGTAGCACTTGGTCGCGTTAAAGCGCATGCCCCATCTTTCAGCCCAGTCTTCAAGACTCTTCAAGTCCTCTTGTAGGGTGAAGTGGTCGTTGAAGGACTTGATCTCCCTGTAGATGAGGCAGTCATCGGCGAAGAGCCTAACTTGGGATTTGACTGCCTCTGGTAGGTCGTTGATGTGGACTAGAAAGAGGAGTGGGCCTAGTACGGTGCCTTGTGGGACTCCAGACTCGACTGGCGTTGAGGCGGATGCTGTGCCTTCGATCACAACTTGCACGCTGCGTTCTGTTAAGAAGCACTGGAGCCAGTTGTGCAGGGAGCCTGTGATTCCGTAGTTCGTCAGTTTGTGGAGGAGCCTGTCGTGGGGGACCGTGTCAAATGCTTTAGAGAAATCAAGGATTGCCATGTCCACTTGGGTGCCTTGGTCGTAGGAGGTCAGGAGGTCTTGGGTGGTGGTGATGAGCTGAGTTTCAGTGGAGAAGCCAGATCGAAAACCGTGGTTAAAATGGGTGAGGATGTTGTTGGTTTGGAGGTGGGTCATGATGTGGCGGTAGATGATGTGCTCCAGGAGTTTACACGGGACTGATGTTAGGGAGATGGGGCGGTAGTTACTGGCAAGGTGTCTGTCTCCTTTCTTAAAGGCGCAGGAGATGTTTGCAGAAAGCCAGTCTAGGGGGAGGCGACCTGAGTCCACTGAGGCTTGAAAGATGGCAGTGAGGGAGGGGGCGATGTTATCAGCCAGGGTTTTGAGGACAATGTTGGGAATGTTATCGGGTCCGGGGGCCTTGTTGGGTTGTAGTTTTTGTAGCAGGTTAGTGACGCCTGGGACTGTAATGTGGAGGGGTGGGATGGTGGATGGTACTGGGGTCAGGCGGGGGAGTGGTTTGGTGGATTTCTTGGTGAAGACAGATCGGAACTCATTAAGAAGAATGGTGGCTTTAGATTGGCTGTCACTGTGGAGTTTGCCATTAATTTTCAGGGGAGCCACACCGGTATTGTCCTGTTTCCTCGCTTTGACAAAGCGCCAGAAAGGTTTGCTGTCTTTGCGGTCTAGGCCCTTTTGTATTGTTCCATTGATGTATGCCCATTCCGCTCTGCGTAACTCTTTTCTACAATGCTTTTGGAATTGTCTGTATGGGCAAGGCACTGTGCAAGGAGGCAGAAGAAGAGGGAGACAGAAGAAGAGGTGGGAGAACAACATTCAAGAATGGACTGGCTTAACACTGAGCGAAGCCATGAGGGTTGCTGAGGACAGAGAGAGATGGGGTACGCTGGTTAAACGATCATCTACGAGTTACGGGATAGGATAGGATAGGATTCCCCCAGACACAGTCCAAATATTGTACTGCTGCTGCCTTATACGATTTCATTTGTTCTTTTGTTTGTGGCCTTTTATTTTCATCTGCTTTTATGCGCTTCCTTCTTGTACTGGCATGGATTGTTTTGTTGTGTTCCAATCTTCTTTCGTCAGCCATTGCACGTGTATTTGAAGCATTCGTATTTCTTCGTGCGCAATACTTACTTACGCTTTATGCTTTTTGTGTGCTCGCTTATATTTCCTTTTGTCTTGAATTCTGGTTTTGTTGAATACAATGTTATGTGTAAAACAACTATTATGTTGGGATACAATTCATCCATAATTTAATAGAAGAGGCTTCCTAAAAATCGTTGGGAAATAGGCAAATGTTTTAAAAAAATAGTCTAAAACAGGCACTGAGGTTAAGAAAATGGCAAAGTTTGAAAAATAGACACAGCTACAAAAGATGAAGCTGAATATTTCGAAATCGTAAATAATGCAGACCCTTTATTTTCCTCATAAATATTCACAAAGAAAAGTGTGCGCAGTTTCCATTTATATATTTTTTTAAAAATCAAAATGTGTTTTCCAAAATACAGAACAATTAAATTGAATTGCTCTTCCCCCCTCCCCCTACCCCTGTCCCCCACCTTTTTCCCCAAGTCTAAAATCACTTTGGTGAATGAATGTTAAATTAAATTAACAAACATTACTATTAACAACAACAACAACAACAATACTACTACTACTACTACTACTACTACTACTACTACTACTACTACTACTACTACTACTACTAATAATAATAATAATAATAATTATAATAATAATAATAATAATATTATTATTATTATTATTATTATTATTATTATTATTATTATTATTAATATTATTATTATTATTATTATTATTATTATTATTATTATTATTATTATTATTATTATTGTTGTTGTTGTTGTTGTTTCTTCAGATGTTTAACACAGACGTTATGATCATGGAAGAGTTTTATGAAGAGCCCCGAGATCACACATATCATTAGCGTCACAGATCTTCTTTTACTTTCACAGTGAGTTGGGTGCCCCTCCTGGAAACAAAATAAGAGTAAGTCAAATTATGATCTCTTAGAAAAGTACGGTTTTGATAGAAATCGGAACGTTCGTTTGTGTAGATGCCTATTAGTAGAATTAAGGTTTATTCTAAAAATATAACCTATGCAAAAACTGTGTATAGATAGTAGGCACAGTTTAATCCCACGAAGCTTAAAGCTTGTCAGTATATCGTCCCGCTCCTCTGAGTTGTGTGTGCGCCTGTAGAGACAGTCTAAACGAGCTTAGCCTGTATATGTAGGCTACTGCTAAATAGCAGACGGTCGGGCTTTTAGAACGCTCTGTGCACGACATTTAAAGTCAAATTTCGCAAATATCAGACCCCAAATTATTTAAGCTTATGAATATTTAAAAAATATGTATGGATATAAAAATAAGCAAATAGCCATATCTCCTTGAATTAAAACCTTTTATGAGTGAGTGAGTGTGTGTTTGTGTGTGTATATGTGTGTCTGTATGTGTGAGTTGTGGATTTGTTTTTGTGTGTGCTTGCCTGCATGAATGCGTAACCATCTGCGCGTGGCATTTTTTTTTTTGGTATCTATCTATCTGATGAATTCCGCCATGGCGTCCAAGTAAACATATTAATCTTTAAATACTCTCCTTAGGGAATGATGACGAATGTTCACGATTTCTCCAACCTCATATAAATGCTAAATAACGTACACACACGCACACACACGAACACCCACACACACACAGGCGCGCGCGCACGCACACACCTAGAATGGAGCCGAATTATTATTCACAAGCTACGTGAGTTGGCCATTAATACGGTTGAATCACAAGATGGGAGTCTAGTGTATGCAGGGTCTTTCCGCTCTGTGGCTACGGTGAAGGGTTTGTGCGGGGACATATTTTTCAATTTAAAAAAAAACAACTCCCTCTTCCTCCCTCCTTCCTCCCCCCCACCACAATCACCGCCCAATTTAAAAAAAATTAAAACATGTTACTATTTCATGTTATTCCCAAAATGTTGGTGTATGATTGCCTTTTGTAGTGTGTTGTATGCTTCATTGATATTATCTGATCTTCACCTTCCCGCAAAAATATTATTTGGTTATTATTATAAAGACAATAATTAGAGCCTTGTTGTTGTTGTTGTTGTTGTTGTTGTTGTTCGTATTCTTTTTGCATCATTATCCTTTTATTTTTTTATTTGTATTGTTTTGTTGTGGTTCTTGTTCTTCTCTTCTTCTTGATTTTCTTCTTGTTCTTTTCTTCTTCTTTTTCTTCTCCGCCTTCTTGTTCTTTTCTTCTTCTAGTATTATTATCATTTTTATTTATTTATTTGTATTGTTGTCGTTGTTATTGTTGTCGTGGTTCTTATTGTGCTTCTTCTTCTCTTCTTCTTGATCTTTTTGATATTCTTCTTCTTCTTCTTCTTCTTCTTCTTCTTTCGACGTATTATGTGATGTATTGACAACGAATATATCATTAATCTAGCCATCACAAAACAAAAATCTTGACTTTACAAACATTGTATGTTTTGCTTTTTTACTTATTTATTTTAAGCAAGGAAACTGCGTAGCGATACCATTTTGGCTTACCCCTTGGGGTCATGAGCAATCTTGCCACTGTAGATTGTTCTAACCTATAAAGGGTACAGTGAAAGCCCCAGTTAAAAACCTGTCTTGCCTTTGTAGGCATGACAAATTAACTGCGGCAACAGTTCCCCCCGTTGGAGTGCCGGGGGTTTCAGTATAAATAGTATCCCCACTTTCTGGAAATTTAGTGCTTTAAATTCCCACTTTCGCTGTCTTCCTCATTTGCTCTTTCCCATTCCCGATCTGTCCTACCACTCTGCTATACTATATTCTTCTTCGCTAGATCAATGACCTACCTTTTTTCTTGAAAACTCTTCCTGGACAGGACTCCTTGTTTGTGTATGAGGTCTGTTGGATCAGCTTGGGAATGTTGGACGCTTTCTGCCGGGTGGTCACTAGGGCTTCCTATGAATGTACTATTTAGCACTATAGGCATTTTATATGTATGTTTTTTTGTTGATGATTTATAATGATGTTTGTATTCTATTTTGTTTTTGTAATCGGGGAGTTCGCGTAGTTGAGGTCAACCCTCAGCCGTCCCTCGCGTGGGATGTCTTTATTGTAAAGTGACTGGCCGGTGGAGGGCATTCAATTTTCCCACTGGGGTTGTTTCAACAGATCTTTTATGCGGATCGGGGGTTGTCCGGTCCTGATTTGGCTCGGAAGAGTCCGCTGGACCTAAAGCAATAATAAATCAATCAATCAATCAATCAAACCATTTTGGCAGGCGGGTTGACACAAAACCCTGACAAAACTTCGCAAGCAACCCAAATGTCGAAAGTTTTGTCACTGTAAATGGAAGTGTAGATTCATGGTGGCAAACATCCCCACCCATTCCTTCGTTAAATGTTATCACGTGCAGTCGTTGGGCTGCCTTTACAAAATTATGTCAGTAAAGTCTTCCATGAATCGTATTACGTAAATGCATCCAGTAGTTCGTTCGTTCGTACATCAGTTCACTCATGTATTTTATAGCGCAGTGGTTCAATTCAAGTTCAGTTCAGTTTTTATCCTTAGAAACTCAGTCACTTGATTCTTTTTATCAAGCCTAGCCGATACAGTGACAAACTGAGAAACAGCGAAACATATGGCTCTCTATAAGTATGGCACTAATCCACTGTTATTGTTAAAAGCCTCTGTCGAGGGGGCGAGGTCAACATGGGTCCCTTTAAGACAAGCCGAGGTCTGTTCAGAGCTCATAGTGATAGATCACTAAAACTCGGCACTATATGTTGGCAGTCCCAGACCATGTCATGGACCACAGAAGACATTACACGCTGAGGGTGGATTCTCAGCAGTAGGTAACGTACACCGTAAGGGCGAACAACTAATCTTCCCTTGGATCGAAGCGATACAAGCCTCGGATAGGTGAAAGTTCCGCACATACAAAAAACAGGCCTTTATCAAATTCTTTCCCGTTATAGGACTAAATGTTTCGATATTAGAAGATATTATAGGTTCGTGTTTACTGTACGCTGTTTGGGAATAAATCGTTTGAATGGCGGAATCGTTTTCGCCCAAGACGGAGTCTGTTCCCACCCTTCTATGATACATAGGACTGTACGCTATCTACCGCTTTGCTATAGAGGACCCACCTTTAGCGTGTAAAGCCCCTGTGCATTGACATGATACCAGCTGTACAGTGAAAGCGGCTGAGGCAACCAACGGTGGCCAAACAGATCGGACGGAGATGGAACAATGAAACTGACCTTTACCCAGGGGGCCTCTCTTCCTGCCAGGAAATTGATCGTGGATTCTACCGCCAATGGGTTGCTGCTCCATCTCGCTGTTCTCTGCGATATTAGCGACTTGAGTGTGTGGACAAATAATACATTGCACTCCTTTTACGCCAGCAACACCGGTTCAAATCCCGTGAACAGTGAGAGTGGGAAAGCGATACAGGAAGGAGTGGTAGTATTTTCTGTTGAACATTTCAGGTCAGCCAAGCCTCTAAACCTAAGACCAAAAAGGCCAAAGAAAACAACAAAGGGATCCACACACACACACACACACACACCCACACCCCCCACACACACAACACCTACACACACATACAGACAACAAACACATCACACACACAGACACGCAGACGCACTCACACAGCACCATGCAATTATAATAACTGGATAATTCGAAAACACAGTTTTAGATTTATAGGTTTCCTAGGAATGATTTAAGGAAATTTAAAGCAATAATATTTATGATATAGGCCTATAATTCATAAAATGATAAATTGGCACACAAAACATACCACACACAGGCATTACACACGTACAAAGACACACAAAGACACACAGAAACACACAAACACAAACACACACAAACTCTACCCACACATCGCCAGTTATAAGAACTGGATGATCCCAGGAAAGTTTTAAGGTGTTCCAGGAATAATGCAAGAAAAATTCCAAATTCAAGCACAAAATCTATTTAATAGAACAATAACTCATTTAAAAAAAAATTAAGCACAAAGTTTTTAAACAAATCCTGATTTGATTGTGTGTGGGATTTTCTTTTTGATGAGGGGGGAAGTAGAAGAAGGAGGGAGGGGATGGACGGGAGGGTTGCCCTTATAATTACATTATTTTCAGAAGCGTGGCATTTTAAGCATGAAAATATTGGTTCACTGCTCTGATATACGGCCGAGGTATTTCTTTCTGTGCTGTCTTACTGGTGCAGTTTACCCCTTGGGGTCATGAGCAATCTTGCTACTGTAGATTGTTCTAACCTATAAAGGGAAAAGGGAAAGCCCCAGTTGAAAACCTGTCTTGACTTTGTAGGCATGACCGATTCACTGCGGCAACAGTACCCCCGTTGGAGTGCTGGGGGTTTCAGTATAAATAGTATCTCCACTTTCTGGAAATTTAGTGCTTTAAATTCCCACTGTCGCTGTCTTCCTCATTTGCTCTTTCCCATTCCTGATCTGTCCTATCACTCTGCTATACTATCTTCTTCTTCGCTAGATCAATGTCCTACCTTTTTTCTTGAAAACTCTTCCTGGACAAGACTCCTTGTTTGTGTATGAGGTCTGTTGGATCAGCTTGGGAATGTTGGACGCGTTCTGCCGGGTGGTCACCAGGGCTTCCTATGATGTTATTATTTAGCAATATAGGCATTTTATCTGTATGTGTTTTGTTGATGATTTATAATGATGTTTGTATTCTATTTTGTTTTTGTAACCGGGGGTTCGAGTAGTTGGGGTAAAGCCTCAGCCGTCCCCTGCATGGGATGTCTTTATTGTAAAGTGACTGGCCGGTGGAGGGCATTCAATTTTCCCACTAGGGTTGTTTCAGCAGATCTTTTATGCGGATCGGGGGTTGTGCGGTCCTGATTTAGCTCGGAAAAGTCCGCTGGACCTAAAGCAACAATCAATCAATCAATTAAACTGGTGCAGTTAAATAGTCCCAACTCGAAGGCCTTGTTTATTTTTGGCGAAAAAGGGGTTTACCCTACACTTGGCATTGTTGTGACATTAAACAACGATAAAGTGGACTTTCGTTCCTCAAGCCAACCTACTAACGTTTGAGTTTTCAATTTTTGTCCTGAAAGGGAGTGATGTCTCGTGTTGAACCTATACCACAGCCCTATGACCTTTGCCCCTATTTTTGAATGAATCACGCGGCTTCAAGAGTGCGTCTTTGGGGTCCGGGGTCGGGTAGGGTCTATTGCATCACCCTAAAACGCCAAAACCTTAGCAGAGAAACTTCTCTTGGTAGATGCTATTTTTAGCTCAAGAGGGGGGTGGCTGGCGATTGCTATGAATAGGCATTAAAAAAAACTACGAAATTTATCGAATAACTAAACATGCCAGAGAGTAATGTTTGTGATTATAAACGTATTATTTTCCGTTTGGCAACACTCACTGTGAATGTTAAAAAGTTCAGTCGGAGGGAGAGGGGTGGAGGGAGGGGGTGGGGGCTTGGTCAAAGTAGGCCACTTTAACACGACGGTCATAATGTGTGTCTCTCTACGATGCTGTCTTTAACATTTCTTTCTACACGGAATATAGGGGCCCATTACCCTTACACGCCCTATTTCAAATGCCATTATGTCCCTTCTCTAACGGGGGCTGAGCTATTTCAAAGGTTCTTGTCATCTTGAAATCAAAATAGTTCCTTAGCTATTGTCTGGTCCCCGCCATTATCGAAGTTCGTCCATTTGTACTGTTGTAGACTGTCTTTAGTTTTCAAAGGCCCAAACCGAAACATTATTGTGAAGTCGATCTCTGTGCTAGAAAAGAACAGGACAAAACATTTGAAATTGAAACGAAGAAGACAGCAAGAGTTACAGTATAAATGAGAGCTCCGGACGCACAGATATTTTATTTCTGTTAGAAGCACACAAAAAAAAGAAGAAAAAAAGAAGAAAAAAAAGAAAAAAGAAAAGAAAAAAAAACTGTTGAGAACGCCCAAGCGTCTGCTTAAGACAGTTGGCGACCAATCTTTTAGTTTTCAAGCACCCAAGGTTTGGAATGCGCTGCCTGCCGGTTTAAGATATTGTACAGACCTTGTTTCCTTTAAGAGCTGCTTAAAAACGCACTTGTTCCGCAAGGCGTTTTCTGTGTAAATAGTATGAACAGTAATAATACTTTCTCAATGATGCTGTACATGATGTAGTGCAAATGTTGCGATGATGCGTACGAATGATGTGTGTAAGCGCATTGAGTTGTTATTCTAATGGAAAATGCGTTGTATAAATGCAATTTATTATTATTATTATTATTATTATTATTATTATTATTATTATTATTATTATTATTATTATTATTATTATTATTAAGCAGACATTCTCAAGGAGAAAAAAACCAAACTAGAGGATTATTCTTATATACAGAGCGTTGACACGCTCATATAGATTCTCCACGCTTTGTCTACCTAGACCCAACATGGACAATACACGCCCATCATCATCATCATCATCATCATCATCATCATCATCATCATCATCATCATCAGCATCATCATCATCATCATCATCAGCATCATCATCCCTTCCACGGAAATGAAATTAGCGGGCAGAAGCCTCACGAAAATGGCAATGAACATATTAATGTTGATGTACCTTTATCGCGTCATAATAATCTTCCTTTAAAAATCTCCTATTATTAGGCGCGCAGAACGTGATGGTCTGCAGTGCATTACGGGCATTAGCGATGCTGCATTAAGCGCGGCAATGCTGCACATGCATGTCAGGGCTGCAAGCAATCCGGCACACATGTGTGCGACGCTAGCATCTTTCAATAACATAATGACTACATAACATCAATGTTTCATCAACATCATGATTATGTATTTCCAAACTTACATGGAAATACTTTGAGACAGTCTAAGAGGGTAGGCAGTGGGGGCAGGGGAATCAGATTGAGCCAATGGTCGCCCGCTCGTCCGTACGTCGGTCCGCTGGAAGCCGTATCTCAATAACCACTAAACAGATTTTGACCAAGCTTCATAGGGACATTACGTAGGTATGCGTAGCTCTATCACATTTACCCATAGCAAAGGTCAAGGTCACTGGTGTCATTTGTTGCTAAACACGTTTTGCTTAATATCTCAATAAAGCGGCTAAAGCGATTTTGTTAAGGCTTGGTATACAGATTTTTCAAATTCTCGGCCATCATTTCGTAACAGCTCGGTTGTTGGTCAGTAGCTCAGTCGTTGGAGCCGACGCTACGAATTTCACTTTTGTTGTTGTTGAAAACACTTTTTGCCTTAACTCAAGAATAACTGAACCAAAATGCAACATTTTTATATTGTGGACACTTTTCCCCCGTTGGGGGTTTCAGTATAAATAGTATCCCCACTTTCTGGAAATTTAGTGCTTTAAATTCCCACTGTCGCTGTCTTTCTCATTTGCTCTTTCTCATTCCTGCTCTGTTCTATAAATCTGCTATACTATTGTCTTCTTCGCTAGACCAGTCACCTAATTTATTTCTTGAAAACTCTTCCGGGACAAGACTCCTTATTTGTGTGTGAAGTCTGTTGGATCAGCTTGGAAAGATTGGACGCTTTCTGCCAGGGTGTCACTAGGGCTTCCTATAATGTTATTATTTAGCAATGTATGCATTTTATATGTATGTGTTTTGTTGATAATTTATAATGTTTGTATTCTATTTTGTTTTTGTAAACGGGGCTTCGATAAATTAGAGCATAGCATCAGCGTCCCCTGCGTGGGATGTCTTTATTGTAAAGTGACGGGCTGGTGGAGAGCCTTCAGTTTTACCACTAGGGTTGTTTCAGCAGATCTTTTATGCGGATCAGGAGTTGTCCGGTCCTGATATGGCTCGGAAGAGTCCGCTGGACCTAAAGCAATAATCATGTCATGTAATGTAATGTCATACCTGTCAAGGGTTTTTGGGGTTGTGGTGTAGCAATTTATCAGAAAAACCATAGCAAATGGAGGTTTGGTGTAGCACTAATGTGAATCACGCAATTCGCAACGAAACTGGAAACTTCTGCATCCAATATAAACACACACATCCAATTAATGTGTTTACAAATTTATTGTAAAATCTTGTTAATGCACAACACTTTAGCTATTACCATTATAAACATTTTCAAATTTCATGTACGTTTTTCAAAATAAAAGTGAAAATGCAAAAAAAAAAAAAAAAAAAAAAAAAGAAGAAGAAGAAGAAGAAGAAGAAGAAGAAGAAGAGAAAAGAAATCGGTAGGAAAATCTATTTTGTCTCAAGACCAGGTTCAGCATCACATCATTTACATGGCTTCCATGTAGATCTAAACTTTCCTAGCACTGGTAAGGAAAACAATTTTTTTAATGCATCAGTAGACTCAATAAAGTTTAGTAATAGCATAATTGAGTAACTCATATGCTATTACTAATCTTTATTGAGTCTACAGTTTTTTCTTTGGACTTCTCCACTAGGCCTTCAAAATCCTTATCGGTTTCCCATTCAGGCAGGTGCCTTCCTGGTCGTTTGAGTTTTTTAGGTGGAGGCTTTGCCATTTTCTTTGTGCAACTCCGTCTGTCTCTTCCTAACAAAGACTGATCGTAGACTGAAGTTCTGAACGAACACGTGTTGCGGAAGTGCTGTGCTTTTACTAAGTGTCTTTAAACCGGACTCGACCGGAACAGACTACTTTCGCGCGAAAACCCCCTTGGTTAAAAAATATTATCGTCACTTTTGAAAAATTGCGTAGCAGCTTTGTGATACGCCGTAGCAATGGGAAAATGTTTAAAATGCGTAGCGCTACGCAAAAATCCGTAGCACTTGACAGGTATGTAATGTGGACACTTACACTACTGCTAAGCGTGTTGGAACATTCGTATCTGTACTTTCTCAAATGTCAAGGTCATTGTGCTTCACCATCATCTAAACACGTTGTATGCTGTATCTAAAAATTTTGCCTAATTCGATTTTGATCATTTGTGTTTAGATATAGTGCTCTATCATTCCATATTTCACGTTCGCTTCGTTAGAATACAGCCGAGGCTCAACACAACCAATAAAATTAACGCTTTTGAAAATGACTGTTTTTGGGTTATGTGTGTGAATAGCTGGAAATACATTTGAATAGCTTGCCATATTGGTTTGTTGTCGTTTTTGTTGTTACTAGAATATTTTAATGATAATGTTTTGGATTTGTATATGCAGATGGACACCGAATCTCCTTGTAACGTTTATGGGTCGGAACAATGCGAGATTCTTTATTCTGCGAAACAAACGTTGCTTTAAATCTGTCGAGCACTGTGGGATCCTTTGATTGACAGCTACCCCTTGGGGTCATGAGCAATCTTGCCACTGTAGATTGTTCAAACCTATAAAGGGAACAGTGAAAGCCACAGTTGAAAACCTGTCTTTCCTTTATAGGCAAGACGCTTCACTGCGGCAACAGTACCCCCGTTGGAGTGCCGGGGGTTTTCAGTATAAATAGTATCCCCACTTTATGGAAATTTAGTGCTTTAAATTCCCACTGTCGTTGTCTTCCTCATTTACTCTTTCCTATTCCTGCTCTGTCCTTCACTCTGCTATACTATCTTCTTCTTCGCTAGATCAATGACCTACCTTTTTTCTTGAAAACTCTTCCTGGACAAGACTCCTTGTTTGTGTATGAGGTCTGTTAGATCAGCTTGGGAGTGTTGGACGCTTTCTGCCGGGTGGTCACTAGGGCTTCCTATGATTGTACTATTTAGCACTATAGGCATTTTATATGTATGTGTTTGGTTGATGATTTATAATGATGTTTGTATTCTATTTTGTTTTTGTAACCGGGGTGTTCGCGTAGTTGAGGTCAACCCTCAGCCGTCCCCCGCGTGGGATGTCTTTATTGTAAAGTGACTGGCCGGTGGAGGGCATTCAATTTTCCCACTGGGGTTGTTTCAGCAGATCTTTTATGCGGATCGGGGGTTGTCCGGTCCTGATTTGGCTCGGAAGAGTCCGCTGGACCTAAAGCAACAATAAATCAATCAATCAATCAAACGATTGACAGCTATACACCAAGAGTTCATCTACTTCTCTTTCCAAAACTTTTCCTACAGATGAGCTCAGCAAAGGACTGCACATTGAAGCTTACCGTCCACACCCCGCTATTGGCGTCTATGGCAGACGGGGAGGGAATGGGGTGGGTGGGGGTGGGGATAACCACATCATGGAAGAGTAAAGGGTGGTAGGGACCTAACTCAACATTGAACCACCAGAGCAATCATACTGATTTGGAGGACATCAAAAAATGTCAAATTAAAAACAAAAACAATTGTATTTTTGCTCACCACGGGAATCGAATCTGGGTCAAGGATGTTCTACGACCACTTAGCTACGGTGATGGGTCAAAACGGAGCAATTATAGTAGCAGCAAATAACCGACAAACCAAATTACGAGAACGGCTACAAGGAGGAGACACGCTGCGACCAATATACCTACTCAGTTTCCAGATGGCGAAGTCCTGATTTGGCTAGGAAGAGTCCGCTGGACCTAAAGCAATAACCATGTAAGATGGCAAGGGCAGTGTGAAGGTATCCTGGCTAAAATGTTTTATACAGAATGTAATCAGAAGCGTATTAAAAGCAGATTATTTCAGTGATGATTGTGAATATTTTATGCACTTATCGGTGTTTTTTTTGTTGGCTTGTAATTTGTCCCTGTTGATAAAGCACAATGACTCAAAAAAACTTCATTTCACCGAAAATGTGATTACGTTGGAGAGAAAAATGCTGAACACATTACAGCAAGGCAGTCCATTGGATTAATATCCACTAAAACTGATTTTGGTACACTCTTTAAATTAATGGGGAAATGGCATAATGACTAGATCTATGTGAAGAAGTACGAGAATAAACTAAAAAGGTACCCATGCGCTCCGTTTTACGCGCCCCAGATTTATTTAATACTAGTGGTTTTTGTACCCTGGCAAGCCAGGGTACACATGATGCTGTTTAAAATGTAGACAGAGAGAACTTTTGTCTGCGAGTTTCATTTGGACGATGATACCTCCCCATATCCCCCTTGATACCTCACCATACCCCCCCCCTGATATCTCCCCGTCCCCCCATGATGCCTCATCATACCCCCTTGATACCTCCCCGAACCCACTTGATACCTCCCCATACCCCCTTGATTCCTTCCATACCCCCTTGGTTCCTAACTGTACCCTCCTTGATACTTTCCCGTTGATCGTTTCGCAGGTATGGATGAAAGGAATCGACCATCACCATACCCCCTTATATATACCCGTATCCCCGTTATGCCTAACCATGCCCCTTTAAACCTACCCGTAGCCCCCTTTTAACTACACGTACCACCCCATCCCGATCCTTGGTAATAATAATAATAATAATAATAATAATAATAATAATAATAATAATAATAATAATAATAATAATAATGAATATAGAATAATACAAATAGAAATCAGAAAAAACACCAAGGTTTTAAAATAAAATTTGATATAAGATAGTATAATTGTTATTATAAGAATAATAATTATTATTATTATTAGTTTATAAGTAATAATAATAATAATAATAATAATAATAATAATAATAATAATAATAATAATAATAATAATAATAATAATAATAATAATATTGAATATAGAATAATACAAATAGAAATCATAAAAAACACCAAGGTTTTAAAAGAAAATTTGATATAAGATATAATAATAATAATAATAATAATAATAATAATAATAATAATAATAATAATAATAATAATAATAATAATAATAATAATAATAATAATAAATTAAAGGTAAAAAGCCTAAATTAAAAAGGAAAATATCCATATTTTAGTGTACTAAAAAAAATAAATAAATTAAGGGGCCGGGTGAGATTTGAACTTCGGTCGCACTGCACGGTAGGCGAATGGTTTTACTAACTAAGCTACCAACTCTTCCTAGAAATACCATCAATTTTTGGTCTATATGGGAAAACATGCTGAAACCTCAATTTGATTTTTAATGGAAGCGCTGTCACGTGGGGTTTATGGGCTCTGCACAATGGAATTATGGACCCTCACGTTTATTCGGTGGGAACTGCTAGTAAGTCACCCTATGAATTACTTTAATAAATTTATTTGTTTAGCTCGTTCTGTGTTAAGGTTGGGGTACAGAAATAGATAGAAAAATGGTAAAAGATTACTGTCACACTAGCTTTCACACGGCTATGAATCATATGTAGTCCAGCCAATTGATAACAGTTAAAATCACACATTTATTTCTTCTACTCTATACAAAATTCTCTAAGTACTAATCTAACTTAAAAAGTCTCAGTCACTGCTAATAGTTCGATCGCTGATAGTCTAGGCAGCTGTTATATCTTCCTTGGGCACTTTGCTATAATATTTCATGTAGATTTGGACTACTGTGGTCCGTTTTACAGTTTCTGAAGAGTTGGACTACTGTGGTCCTGTTATGATCAGTTTAAGTGCACTTCTGGGTGTACACTTAACTTTCTTATGGTGCGGTCGAAGTCCTTCTGTGAGGTAGCTTCTGGTACACCTTTGTAGTTGTGTAGTTGGGTTCCTTTGCCACGCTGTGGGGTCTGACAGGGTGTCTTTCAAGGCAGCTCTTTCCGTCTGGTGCGGTAGAGTCTCCTCAACCAACTAGTCGTTTCTGTGGAGTGGGGTGCACAGGATAGCTCGGGATAGCTCGGGATAGCTCGCCTGCTCGTCTGTAATATAAGAGACGAAATTCTGCACAACCCTGAATAATCGGTTTGTGCAAAGCGTCTCACTGAAAGCCAAGTAGCCCTCAGTGATAGCTCCACATCTCTATACATAAGCGACGAACATTCTGCTACTTCCGGGTTCCACTGGAATCTCAACTCTAAATTCCTATACATACATAAATATAAATCGTGTCTAACTATACACATACCGAATTAATAATAATATAAACATTCAGTGGTACAGCCACTGGTCTGCCAACATACATATAAGTTAAACAACAGTGGTTTCGTACGGGATACAACATGGCGGCGCAACCGGTCGTGTTTCGCCTCGTGGTAGGCTCTTCCACGTGGTCCCGCAAATTCGGATTAACAATTCACATTTATGCATAGCAAATTCCACAAACATAATTTCAACAATAATATAAATATATCACGATGAAACAGAAGGGTGTTCATTTACCTGTTTGACAAGTTCAGGCCCGTGATGACTTGAGAGAATTCTAAGATTCCTAAGTCCTGCTTCCTGGTCTAAGAGTGAAGATAGTTCTCTGCTAGCTAAGGAGATGTTACTTCTTCCTCGTCTCACACACGACTGATTCAAACTGTGTTAGGCTCTGACACAGTCAAAACTGCTCTACCCACTTAGCTGCTTCTGATTGGTTAAACGGTCCGATTCAAAGCTCAAGTGTTGATTGAGTCACTACGCTGTGTGGGTCAGGCTCGCAGTGTGCTGTAATTGCTGCTGTGTAATATACTAACTCTCTACTGTTACAAATACTACACATGGCTAAATAGTCAATGGGCAGAGTTAAAGCTAGCCAGTTCGTGACAGGCTCCCTCAACTGA
Source organism: Oncomelania hupensis (assembly GCA_036898135.1). Taxonomy (NCBI): domain Eukaryota; kingdom Metazoa; phylum Mollusca; class Gastropoda; order Littorinimorpha; family Pomatiopsidae; genus Oncomelania; species Oncomelania hupensis. The sequence goes on from CM072514.1 coordinate 34,570,404, forward strand.
AAAAAGGCGATGACTACTGGATTCGACCTTTTTCTACTACAGAGCCTAGTTTAACGCTGCACTATCCTAGGGTCCTATTTACAAACTAAGTAAGTTGCTCTACCTGAGCTGCAATGCTGTGCCAGGTAGCTATGGACACTAGTGACAGGGTTTTACTGGGCGGGGACGAATTCTGGTGCTGTGGCCCTTAGTTGTGTTGGGTGGGCGACAGCTGCTGTGTCCTCCACGAGATGGCGACTGAGGTAGTCGGCTCCGTGGTTCTCTTTGCCGGGGATGTACTCGATTTGGAATGAGTACGCCTGAAGGGTGAGTGCCCATCTCATCAGGCGAGAGTTCAAAGACTTGGAGGCTGCCCGGAACGATAGTGGTTGATGGTCCACCTGAACTGTGAAGTGGGTCCCATACAGGTAGAGTTGGAATTTCTGTATGGCCCAGACTAGTCCAAGACATTCTTTCTCCGACGTGGCGTAGTGGGTCTCGGCGGGTCTCAATTTTCTGCTGGCGTAGGCGACAGGGAATAGCGTCTCTGCATTCTTGGGGTCGCGCTGTAGCAGTACTGCTCCGAGGCCTAAGTCGCTTGCGTCGGTGCGAAGAACGAATGGCTGAGTCAAATCGGGTAGGTGGAGTACTGGCGCCGATGTCATTCTGTCCTTGAGGGTTTGGAAGGCTGTCTCACATTCCGCTGTCCAAACTACTTTGTCCGGGGCCATTTTCCGGGTTCCATTTGTCAGTGGTACGGCGATGCTGTTGTAGTTGGGGATGAACTTCTGGTAGAAGCCGCAGAGTCCTAGAAACGACTGCACTTCCTTCTTGGTCTTGGGCCTAGGAGCGTCGAGTAGGCGTTTCACTGTCTTCTCTACCGGTCGCAGGCTTCCTTGACTGATGGTGTGTCCCAGAAATTCTAGCTCTGTGAATCCAATCTGACATTTGGTGGGTCTGGCCGTCAATCCCGTGTCTCTGAGGCGGGCGAGTAGTTGTTGTAGGAGCGTGACATGTTCCTCCCACGTAGGTGTTGCGATGAGGATGTCGTCCATAAACGAATGTAGGTGCTCGCTGCTCAGGGGTGCCAGGAGTTTTCGCATCATGGCGCTGAAGATGCTGGGTGCGTTGTGGAGTCCGAATGGAAGTACGTTGAACTCGAAGTGTCCTTCCATAGTGCTAAACGCTAGGTACTTTCGGACTTGTGGTTGTACTGGTATCTGATAGTATCCTTTGCTGAGGTCGATGCGTGAGAAGTACTTTGCTCGCTGTAGCTTGGCAAATAGGTCTGTCTGGTCCGGGAGTGGCTCTGGCTGGAACTGCGTTACGGCATTCAGGAGTCTGAAGTCGATGCACAGTCGATGCTCTCCGTTGGGTTTTCGCAACAATACCGTGCCTGCGCTGTAGGGTGAAGTAGACTCTGAGATGATTCCGGCTGCCAGTAAGGTGTCTATCTCTTCCTTGATGGCTCGCTGCTGTGACAGTGGCATCGGGTAGAGCTTCTGGCGGACGGGTGTTGGGTCGGTCACCGTTAAGGTTACTTCGACGAGGTCTGTCCTCCCTGGTCGGTCTGTGAGCACAGTCTGATGTTGTCGAATGACCTGTAGTACTTGCTGTTGCTGTTTAGCGGCTAGGTCTCCGTTGAGTATCACGTCTTTGTAGGTTTCTTTGGAGTGCAGGGGATACTCTACTGCATTGGTCTCCATGCTTTCTCCTTCTTCCGCGATGGCGATGGCTAACAAGTTGTGAGTGCTGGGGGTCGCTGGTCTGTCCGTATACTTCTTGAGGAGATTGATGTGGTGGTACCGGGCTCTCCCGTTCACCTCTACTTGGTAGACTGTCTTGGATTTCTTGGCAGTCACCCGGTACGGTCCTCTCCAAGCGATGTCCAGCTTGTTGGTTCCACATGGAAGTAAGAGTAGCACTTGATCGCCGACTTGCAGTTCTCTGTCCTTCGCGTGGCGGTTGTAGTACTTCGCCTGACGGGCTCTTGCCTTCTTCAGTGCTTCACCAGCTTTCTTCCACGTTGCTTTGAGGGTTTCCTGCAGGTCTGCGACGTACTTGGTGGCACCTCTTGGTGTGTCGTCTATCTTGGCTTCCGTCCAACTTCTGCGTAGGGCTTCTAGCGGTCCGGCTAGAGGTCTGCCGAATAGCAATGTTGACGGGGTGTAGCCTGTGGCTGCATGGGGCGTTTCTCGGTATGCGAACAGTGCCGCATTCACGTAGGTGTCCCACGCTTCTGGATTGTCGTCGGCGACTTTCCTGAGGATGGTGAGAAGGGTTCCATTCAGTCTTTCTACTTGTCCGTTGCTGGCTGGGTGGTATGGTGGTGTGCGAATGTGATGAACTTGTATCAACTCGAACACGTCTTGCATCAGGCGGCCGGTGAACTGAGATCCGTTGTCCGTTCTAATGCTGTCCGGGAATCCGACTCTGGTAAAGATGGCGATGAGTGCATCTGCGATCTTCTTGGTGTCGATCGCTGGCAACGGGACTGCTTCGCACCACATCGTACATGCGTCGACGAGTGTGAGTAGAAATCTGTTCCGCTTCTTGGTCATGGGCAGTGGTCCTACTATGTCTACTGAGACTTGCTGGAATGGCACGCCGACTACTACCGATGGTCCTAAGGTAACTGGTACGGTGTGATGTCGCGGGGAATATCGTTGACATTGGTGGCAAGATTTCACGTAGCGCTTGACATCCTCCGTGATTCCTGGCCAATAGTAGTGTGCGCTGATCCTCTGCACTGTGGCTCCAATTCCCATGTGTCCGCTGAGTGGCATGCTGTGGCCTAATTCTAGTACTTGGGCTCGAAGGGTGGCTGGTAGTACTAGTTGGGTGTGATCTCCATCTCCTTGTCGATGAAGAACTCCCTCTTCCATGTAGAAGTCTCCCTTGTGCGGGGGTGTGTGCGCCTTGGGTAGCTTCTGGAAGCACTTCGCTATCGAGGTGTCTTCTTTCTGTGCTGTTTTGATCTCTTCGAGTCCTGGATTCGGAGCGAACTCGGGCTGGGGTGGTTGGGTTTTAGCTTGGGCCCTGGTTTGCACTGCAGCTATCTCTACAGTTTTTGGGGGCGTGCCTAAGAACACATACCTACAACCTAGCACTAGATCATACAGGGGTTTCTGTAAAACAGCTGCTTGGATTCGTCCTGTGACGTACCTACTCTCTACTTCTATCCATGCTATTGGGCAAGTAGTCGTCGGTTTCGTCAAGTCTGCTCCTTGTAGTTCGACTGTCTTGTCCGTCAAGTCCGCGCGCGATACGAGAGATTCGCTGACTATCGCGTCGTATGATAGACCTGTGTCATACAGACAGTTCGCTTCTTTTCCGTTGACCTTGACCGTGTCTGTCACCGATGGGTGATCTCCGATCGTGTGTGGCTTATTACCGCTACTTTGAGTTAGAACTCTGTGCGCTGGCCGGCTTTCGCGCTCTTCCCTACGTTGTGCGGCCAACTTGAAACATTCTGCGGTGGAGTGATTGTTTCTGTTGCAGAACGAACAATACCGTCTCTGTTCTGCGGGACCTCTTTTCCCGAATTCCGTGTTGGGTCCTTTATTTTGCCCAGGTCTGGGGTTATTCGGCTTATTCGCGGTGCGCTCTTCCCGGTTAGGGCTTCGTTTCTGTGCCTCTTTCCCGTTAGGCTTTAGGTCTCGCCTGAAGCTCTTGGCTTCTCCGTGTGCGGCCACGTACCTATCTGCGACCTTGACCAGATCTTCCAGTCTTTCCGCGCCCTGCTCTACTGAGAATGTTCTCAGCTCGGGGGTCATGGTTTCCCGTAGCTGTTCCCATACTAACAGTTCTTTCAGTCCATCATACGTCTTAGCCGTGGCTGACTGGCTAATCCACTTATCCAGCGTTGTGGACAACCGATCCGCGAACTGCGCATAGCTCTCTCCTTTCACTCTCCGGTTGGTGCGGAATTTTTGCCGATAGCATTCTCCTGTTAGTTCGAATCCCGTTAGGAGTGCCTCTTTTACCTTGTGATAGTCAGTCACTCTGTCAGTCGGTAGCTTACTGTAGATGTCATAAGCCTTTCCTCTAAGCCCTTGACTAAGCTTAAAAGACCAATGAGTGGGATCTAGTTTATACTCTGTTGCTAGACGCTCGAACCTAGTCAGATAGAGATCTAGACCTTCTTCTCTCTCATTGAATGTCCCCAGTGGAAATGACATTCCTTGTACAGGGTTGGATGCTACCTCTAGCTGATCTGAGTGGGAAGGGGTTGAGGAAGAACTTGAAGCTCCTGATCCCAATCTTCTTAGCTCTAACTCATGCTGTCTTTCTTTTTCCTTTTCTTCCCTCTCTTTTTCTTTTTCTGCCCTCTCATACTCCCATTTCCTAACTTCTGCTTCTCTCTCTGCTGCCAATGCTGCCTTCTTCTGTTCTCTTTCTGCCTCTAGCTCTAATTTCCTCGTTTCTCTCTCTGCCTCTAATTTCTTCTGCTCTGCTTCTAATTTCTTCTGCTCTAGTTCTAATTTCTTTTGCTCTGCTTCCAATTTCTTCGCCTCTCTCTCCGCTTCTAACTTATTTGCCTCTCTCTCTGCTGCTCTCTCTGCCTTAGCCTCCTGTTTCTCTACCTCTGCATTGATATACGCAATTAGGTCTGCCCCTGCTAAGTGTAAAGCTTCTCCTAATTCCTTGAAGCGCAATCTCAAGGCCACTGGGTCCGACATTGCCAAACGTGTCTATGAACAACCTCTGAATCACGTGGAATACCAAAACACTAGCAATATTGCAATTCAATAAAAACAATGCAAAGGCCATAAAATTCGCAATCAATAATAGAATAAAACAAGAGTCAAATGGCATACAACAGTTACTTAAGCAAAACCTGCAAAAGAACAATGCAACATACAGGCACAAAAATATTTGAAGCAAAAAAGTTTTTAACTAAAGAATAGTGCACCACAACTGATCAGTCCTTGTTACCACTATTCTAAGTTATTCTACTACTCCTACTGTTATCTAATTTTATTGTACTTAGATCCGGTTATACCCAGTTCCTATTACACAGATCCTAGCTAGGCTCGCCAATTAAAGTGTCACGTGGGGTTTATGGGCTCTGCACAATGGAATTATGGACCCTCACGTTTATTCGGTGGGAACTGCTAGTAAGTCACCCTATGAATTACTTTAATAAATTTATTTGTTTAGCTCGTTCTGTGTTAAGGTTGGGGTACAGAAATAGATAGAAAAATGGTAAAAGATTACTGTCACACTAGCTTTCACACGGCTATGAATCATATGTAGTCCAGCCAATTGATAACAGTTAAAATCACACATTTATTTCTTCTACTCTATACAAAATTCTCTAAGTACTAATCTAACTTAAAAAGTCTCAGTCACTGCTAATAGTTCGATCGCTGATAGTCTAGGCAGCTGTTATATCTTCCTTGGGCACTTTGCTATAATATTTCATGTAGATTTGGACTACTGTGGTCCGTTTTACAGTTTCTGAAGAGTTGGACTACTGTGGTCCTGTTATGATCAGTTTAAGTGCACTTCTGGGTGTACACTTAACTTTCTTATGGTGCGGTCGAAGTCCTTCTGTGAGGTAGCTTCTGGTACACCTTTGTAGTTGTGTAGTTGGGTTCCCTTGCCACGCTGTGGGGTCTGACAGGGTGTCTTTCAAGGCAGCTCTTTCCGTCTGGTGCGGTAGAGTCTCCTCAACCAACTAGTCGTTTCTGTGGAGTGGGGTGCACAGGATAGCTCGGGATAGCTCGGGATAGCTCGCCTGCTCGTCTGTAATATAAGAGACGAAATTCTGCACAACCCTGAATAATCGGTTTGTGCAAAGCGTCTCACTGAAAGCCAAGTAGCCCTCAGTGATAGCTCCACATCTCTATACATAAGCGACGAACATTCTGCTACTTCCGGGTTCCACTGGAATCTCAACTCTAAATTCCTATACATACATAAATATAAATCGTGTCTAACTATACACATACCGAATTAATAATAATATAAACATTCAGTGGTACAGCCACTGGTCTGCCAACATACATATAAGTTAAACAACAGTGGTTTCGTACGGGATACAACATGGCGGCGCAACCGGTCGTGTTTCGCCTCGTGGTAGGCTCTTCCACGTGGTCCCGCAAATTCGGATTAACAATTCACATTTATGCATAGCAAATTCCACAAACATAATTTCAACAATAATATAAATATATCACGATGAAACAGAAGGGTGTTCATTTACCTGTTTGACAAGTTCAGGCCCGTGATGACTTGAGAGAATTCTAAGATTCCTAAGTCCTGCTTCCTGGTCTAAGAGTGAAGATAGTTCTCTGCTAGCTAAGGAGATGTTACTTCTTCCTCGTCTCACACACGACTGATTCAAACTGTGTTAGGCTCTGACACAGTCAAAACTGCTCTACCCACTTAGCTGCTTCTGATTGGTTAAACGGTCCGATTCAAAGCTCAAGTGTTGATTGAGTCACTACGCTGTGTGGGTCAGGCTCGCAGTGTGCTGTAATTGCTGCTGTGTAATATACTAACTCTCTACTGTTACAAATACTACACATGGCTAAATAGTCAATGGGCAGAGTTAAAGCTAGCCAGTTCGTGACAAGCGCGCGGAATGGGGCTATTATAGTTTGTGGACATTTTGTTTATTTATTTATCTCAGAAACGGTTAAACGTTCGGTAAGGAAATGTCGGCTAAAACGATTTCGCTGGTTTTGAGCACACAGTAGGCCTACTACTACTACTACTACTATTACTACTACTACTACTACTACTACTACTACTACTACTACTACTACTACTACTACTACTAATACTACTACTAATAATATTAATATTGAATATAGAATAATACAAATAGAAATCATAAAAAACACCAAGGTTTTAAAAGAAAATTTGATATAATAATAATAATAATAATTTATTATTATTATTATTATTATTATTAGTTTATTATTATTATTATTATTATTATTATTATTATTATTATTATTATTATTAATAATAATAATAATAATAATAATAATAATAATAATAATAATAATAATAATAATAATAATAATAATAATAATAAATTAAAGGTAAAAAGTCTAAATTAAAAAAAATATCCATATTGTAGTGTAAAAAAAAAATTAAAAAAAATGGCCCGCCTGAGTATCGATCTTGGGTCGCCCGAAACCGTAGGCGGAAGATTAACCCACTAAGCTATCAAGGCTTCATAGAACAACCATAATTTTTTTGGTCTATATGGGAAAACATGCTGAAACCTCAATTTGATTTTTAATGGAAGCGCGCGGAATGAGGCTATTGCAGTTTGTGGACATTTAGTTTATTTATTTATCTCAGAAACGGTTAAACGTTCGGTAAGGAAATGTCGGCTATAACGATTTGGCTGGTTTTGAGCACACAGCAGGCCGATCAGCAGCGGTCAGCACCTGCCCAGATCAGCGTCCATAGGAGACAAACTTTATAGTAGGGGCGAAGAAGGACTTCCGGCTAAGCAATTTATATATATAGATTTCTGGGGACCGCAACACGACATACAAACATATCTCATTTCATTCCTCTTTCCTTTTGATTACAAACATAACATTTGCTCTGAGGCACTAATACACTAGTGAAATGTGCTGTATTCTCGATTTTCGGGCCTACAAAACTAAATCTAAAATTATATTACAGAGTTGTTAGGTTTGTTAAAATAAAGTAATGGTGAACGAATTACTTGTTGCTCTCCTTTCAAACCGTGTTGTTTGTTGTTGTTGTTTGTTGTTGTTGTTGTTTGTTGTTGTTGTTCCCCCGTTGGGGTGCCGGGGGTTTCAGTATAAATAGTATCCCCACTTTCTGGAAATTTAGTGCTTTAAATTCCCACTGTCGCTGTCTTTGTCATTTGCTCTTTCTCATTCCTGCTCTGTTCTATCAATCTGCTATACTATTGTCTTCTTCGCTAGACCAGTCACCTATCTTTTTTCTTGAAAACTCTTCCAGGACAAGACTCCTTATTTGTGTATGGGGTCTGTTGGATCAGCTTGGGAATATTGGACGCTTTCTGCCAGGTGGTCACTAGGGCTTCCTATGATGTTATTATTTAGCAATGTAGGCATTTTATATGTATATGTGTTTTGTTGATAATTTATAATGATGTTTGTATTCTATTTTGTTTTTGTAAACGGGGCTTCGATAAATTAGAGTATAGCCTCAGCGTCCCCTGCGTGGGATGTCTTTATTGTAAAGTGACTGGCTGGTGGAGAGCTTTCAGTTTTACCACTAGGGTTGTTTCAGCAGATCTTTTATGCGGATCAGGGGTTGTCCGGTCCTGATTTGGCTCGGAAGAGTCCGCTGGACCTAAAGCAATAATCATGTAATGTAATGTAATGTAATGTGATGTTGTTGTTGTATTTTTAGAGAGAGAGAGAGAGAGAGAGAGAGAGAGAGGGGGAGAGAGAGAGAGAGAGAGAGAGAGAGAGAGAGAGAGAGAGAGAGAGAGAGAGAATTATAGAATGACCTTCAACTACAAGCTACAAGCGGAGAACCAGACACTGACTGTACCGAGCACCATAAAACATGTATCCTATTTGGCACGTACTCCAACCAAGTATAATTATTGTGTTGCCGGCGATAATGAACTAGACTGAATGTTTATTGTTAGCAGTGGCCATCTACTTGCTAAATCCGCGCGTTCCTAGTATAGCATGCTCAGTGAGAGCGCCATGCGGTCTTTACAAGTTCTGTTGGCGTCTTTCTCTAAAATAACGATCCGCGCCTTGCAGCAGCATGTTCGCACCCCCTTCCATCCCACTCTCAACCCCTCTCCACACCTACCCCCATCCCACTTCTTCATCACACACACACACACACACACATACACACACACACCGCTCCTTAAATGATCTCTTCTTTATTTTAGAACACCCTCTTGCATGGATCGCCATCATCATAATGCAGTATTTCAACGGCGTGACGCACACAATGAAGCTAGATGACTGCATAATCCAAAACATCAAAAGAATTAAAATCTAATAAAAAGTACACAGTCAGCAGACCAGCAAATTAAATTTAAAAGCCCCAATTCGAAGGTTTTGTTTTCTTGAGGGGAGGGGAGAGGGAGGAGGGGGAAGGGAAGAGAGGGAATGGGTTTACCTTAAAATTGGCGTTGTTATTACATTACACAATGATAAAGTGGGCTTTCGTTGCTCAAACCAACCGCTAAAGTTGGAATTTTCCATTTCGGTTCTGGCAGGGAGTTATTTCCCCTGTTTTACCGGTACAGCTATGTGACCTTTGACCCTATTTGTGAGTGAACCACGCGTCTTGAAGTGTGCGCCTTTGGTGTCTGGGTAGGTAGAGTCTGTTTTATCATTCTGAAATGACAAACCTTACGAGCAATAGCTTTTACCGGCTCTGTCTCTTACCGGCTTTGGTAGGTGCTATTTTTAGCTCCACAATGTTGGCTAGCCATTGCTATTTATAGGCACAATTTTAAAAAAAAAATCACGGGATTTGTTCCTTTAAAAAAATAAGTATACTTTCCGAAGAGTTATTTTTGTTGTTAGCTTTTTTTTCAGTTTTGCAACACTCACTGTGAATGTTTAAAAGGATCTGCCAAATGGTCGAGGTCAAATCGGGTCCCTTTAAACTTTTTTTTTTTTAAAACAACAGTAAACAACGACGTTGTCAGGACATAAATTTATTCTTTTAAAGTAAAGAAACTAAAATGTCTGATTCAAGCCAAGAGACGACTATCTGCTTACAAACATATATATTTACATTTATTTTTATCTATAATATTTGGAGAATATGAATGTAAACGTCTTGTCAGAGCGTTCAAAAGGTCGTCTGCTATATAGCAGTAGATGGTTTATCTACCTTAGAATACAGGGGCTTGGCGTACACAGATAATACGCCGCCAAGAGTGGCCAGAATACACCAAGGCGTTGCTGTGAATTTAACCAAGTGACAGTATTGTGATGCCTGTGGTATCAGCTGACGCTTGATGACTGTACCAAAGACCACTTTGGTAGTTTCCGCGCGCCGTGACGTAAATAGGGAGCTCAATGTAATTTTAAATTGCTTGCACGCCCACCGGAGAACTTTCATCGGAAGTTTTTTTTTTAAATTAGACTTCTACAATTATACTATCTGGCTAAATGCTTACTTTAAATCATTCAGGTGTTCCTAGGGGTTGCCCGGGAAGTTCGACAATACGCTGGATGGCTGCAAGTTAGCGCCTTCGGCCGACCAAGTGAATCCTGATTTTGGGCACCGCCTTGAGCTATAATTTGAGCCGATAAGTGAGCTATTTAAGAACATGTATGCACATTCATTTATTTCCAAAGACTAGACGTAGATTCAAATTCAAAGATATATAGTTTACATAATACATCAAGATTAAATATGTATTTATTTTACCCATAAAGAAAAAGTCATTTTAGCGTTTTCCATCACGCTTGTTCTTTGTGGCCCTTCTCAATGAAAGCTGTTTTTCTTCTTTTTCTTTGGGGTGGTGGGGGTGGGTTAAGGGGTGGGTGAGAGGTAAGGGGAATGGGTGGAGGGTGAAGGGGTAGGGGATGAAATAGCGAGATTTTCATCCACATTCATGACAAAAGTACGCGGTCTAAAAAAAAATCAAACCCAATGCAATTCGTATTAGCCATTGGAAATTCACATCGCCGCTTTCAGGAAGCTATTATTATTCGCGACGGCAAACACTCTGCCTAATAGATGTAATCTAACTGGCACGACTACTACAAACCTGGACACGTGCGCGCGCACATACACAAAACGAAAAACGCACGCTCGTACCAACGCACATATATATACACACACACGCACAAAATCGCACGCGCGGAAGCGCTCACTCGCGCCGCACAAACTCACGCGTGCGCACACACTGTTTTTAAACACGTTATATGTCAGCTTCCGCATTCGAGGGACAATTAATTATTGTGTGGAAGTTTTAAATAAAGTTAAATGAGCCCTCTTTGATATATTATTATTAATTAATAATCAAGTGTATTTCTATATTTATGTATGGACTATTCTGAAAGTTGGTTCATTGTGTGTCTGATCAAGTTCCCGATTGGTGAAACTGACGTCAACAGATCTTCTTCTGTTACACATTCATTCATCCAACCATCCTAGATTAAGTGATTCACTCCATATCTTTTGTCATAGTTTCTTCAATCATTTTGTCCCTTGCGATGGACGTTTAAAAAGTACTTTTTCCCTCTGTAGGTTTGTGTTCACGAACCTAATTATTCTTTCATTAGATTCTTTTGAGTCTTCTGATCATTCATGCTTTCGCTCAAGTCTTCGTTTCATTCATTTTTGTATTTCCGGCCCTATCTGAAAATACAAGGGAATCAGAACAAGCCAAAAGTTGGTCTGCATGTCTGTTCGTCAGTCCGTCCGTCCGTGTTTTGGGCGCCATATCTCAAGAACCGCTGAACGGATTTTGACTACTCTAAATAGGAACATTACCTAGGTTAGTGACCTACCTCCCGTGCAATAATATTTTCTCTAAAGCAAAGGCCAAGGTCGCGTCAATTTGTTGCTAAACACGTCATTTTGTGGCTAAATACGTTTTGCTCAATATTTCAGAAACGGCAGAAGCGGTTTTTGTTGAGATTTGGTAGAAAGACACTACAAGTCATGGGCCATCCTTCAATAGCAGTCCTGATGTCGGTCAGTCGGTCGGTCCGTCGCTCCGCATTTAACTTTTTTTCAAAACACGTTTTTGTACCCTTATCTCAATTATAAAGGAACCGAAATTCATCATTAATTTTCATTCTTAATTGCCCTTTATCAAAAGACATCAAGGTCATTATGCTTCACCATATATATATATATATATATATATATATATATATATATATATATATATATATATATATATATATATATATATATATATATATATATATATATATATATATATATATATATATATATATACACGCACACACGTTTTGCGCTATATCTAAAATGTGGCTGACCCGATTCTGATGTCTTCGCTTGCGAATAGTTCAGACAATGGCCTATCATTCAAATATTTTGTTTGTGCTTCGTTAGGATACAGCCGAGTCACAGCGCCTCCAAGACAATAAACGCCTTTGAAAATATATTTATTTTTCGGCCCTTTATGTCAATGTCTGGAAATACATTTGAATGGTTTGTCATCTTGTTTATGAAGTTATTTACTCGTTCATTGGACCCCTTGGGGTCATGAGCAATCTTGCCACTGTAGATTGTTCTAACCTATAAAGGGTACAGTGAAAGCCCCAGTTGAAAACCTGTCTTGCCTTTGTAGGCATGACAAATTAACTGCGGCAACAGTTCCCCCCGTTGGAGTGCCGGGGGTTTCAGTATAAATAGTATCCCCACTTTCTGGAAATTTAGTGCTTTAAATTCCCACTGTCGCTGTCTTCCTCATTTGCTCTTTCCCATTCCCGATCTGTCCTACCACTCTGCTATACTATATTCTTCTTCGCTAGATCAATGACCTACCTTTTTTCTTGAAAACTCTTCCTGGACAAGACTCCTTGTTTGTGTATGAGGTCTGTTGGATCAGCTTGGGAATGTTGGACGCTTTCTGCCGGGTGGTCACTAGGGCTTCCTATGAATGTACTATTTAGCACTATAGGCATTTTATATGTATGTTTTTTTGTTGATGATTTATAATGATGTTTGTATTCTATTTTGTTTTTGTAATCGGGGAGTTCGCGTAGTTGAGGTCAACCCTCAGCCGTCCCTCGCGTGGGATGTCTTTATTGTAAAGTGACTGGCCGGTGGAGGGCATTCAATTTTCCCACTGGGGTTGTTTCAACAGATCTTTTATGCGGATCGGGGGTTGTCCGGTCCTGATTTGGCTCGGAAGAGTCCGCTGGACCTAAAGCAATAATAAATCAATCAATCAATCAACTCGTTCATTGATTCGAGTCGACGCTTGCGATGCGTCGTCATTCAATGTTTCTGGATTCCTGGTTTCATTCATTTTCTTTCTATAATATGCGTCTCCTGGGAACATTGTCAGAAGCACGCGCCTCGCACGCAAGGAAATGCAAGGAACACGCTAATTGATCATTTTCAGATACGGTAACAGAATAATAATTAGACAAAGCTGTATCTGGACAAAGCGAAAGAGCTGTGGGTAAATAATTAGCATTTGGCGGGGAGGGGCAGCAAAAGAGATGAGGGTAAGGACGAAGGGGAATGGAGGAGGGGATAAATAGGGGGATGGGGGTAGGGAGAGGGTGAATACCTGTAGGATAGTGAACAGCGGCGCGGGGTCTGCGCACGATGCGACGAGGGTTCGATCCTGACTTCAAGCAAATAATTACAATAATGCGTTATTACTTCTACTGCAGGCTCAAAAAGCGGCGATAATAAACACACACACACGATCCTATCCTATCCTAACCTATCCTATCCTATCCCGTAACTCGAAGGTCGTTTCGGCACCACGGATGATTGTTTAACCAGCGTACCCCATCTTTCTCTGTCCTCAGCAACCCCTTACTCTTACACGCAACAAACATATTCATCATTCAAACATAATCAAGATGTCAAGATGGGAGATTTCAACTACAATATGGAAAAAGGAAAATAGTTTGGTTATTTTTTAAATTTAGCTCAATTGGATTCAAAAACCATTCTTAACCTTATTACTATTTATTATTACTTACTCGGAAATGGCTTACTGTAATTTCTGTGATGGGAAATAAGATTTGTTTGAATTGCTATCGTTGGATGAGTTGATCTTTGATCTGGCGTGCGCAGTAAACAAGACCACTTCAACAGACGATTTATAGCAGACGGGGGTGTGGAGGTGAAAATGCAAGGTTCGTTTGGTCTAAGAGGAGGAATGTGTGAACTCGATTGGAAGATGATGTGCGCGAGAGCGCGTGGGGTCAGGAGTTGGAAAAGTGATGAAGGCGAGTAATGATCATGCCACACGAGCGTCAAATCTTGAATCCAATTCATGAAATCACGACAAAATCCCGTGATTGTCGTTTGGCACCCTGTGCATCGCGAATCCAGATTCTTTGAATTGGCTCCGATTGCCGACTTTTAACATGTTCTAATTCCGCGAGTCTCGATTGTGTGATTGGGACCTTTTGGCCAATGAGAAGCAGAATACTAATCACGTGATCACAACACACGTACAGCAAAACTTCAAGACCAATAACCCTCAAGTTTGACTCGATGTGCGACTTTCGTGTGGCACTGCGCGATTCAAGTCAAAATGAAATTCCGACTTCGAAGTCGAAAATTGCTCCGATTCGCGTCAAGTCCAGTAAGTTTCGTCTCCTCTTGTTCTCTAGGGGACGAATTAGGTCAAATGTATTAGTTTTAGGTCAACTTTGTCTTTTCGAACCGTTTGACAATGTTTTGAACCGTTGTTGTTGACGCCGGATAGTGTCACACTTGGTTTCATGCTATTAAGAATCCAACAAGGCATTGGGTTTTTTGAAGGGAAGGGAAAAAGAGGGGAGTGTTGTAGAGCAAACATTCTGTATAAATAATGTTAACAGTGTGAGAACATTGCGTGTTTTTTACGTACACTGTATAGCGCTTGAAGGTGTTGATATGGGGATAGCAGTGCTCTCTGAAGCATGAGAGCATGCTTTATCGTCCTGTTGAGGGGACAGGTCAAACAATGCTTCTGGTTAGCCTTCGACCATGTGTACGGGTGTGTAGTGTATCGTGTGTGCGTATCGCGGTGCGGCGAAGAAGAAGAAGAAGAACAAGAACAAGAAGAAGAAGAACAAGAAGAAGAAGAACAAGAACAAGAAGAACAAGAACAAGAAGAACAAGAACAAGAAGACGAAGACAAAAGATGAATATAAAAGAAGAAAAAGACAGAAGAAAGAAGGCGAAAACAGAAGACGAAGACAGAAGGCGAGAATAGAAGAAGATAGAAGACAGAAGGCAAAAACAGAAGAAGAATACAGAAGGTGGTAAGAGAAACAGGAGAAGAAGACAGAAAGAGAGAATACAAGAAGAAGAAGAAGAAGAAGAAGAAGAAGAAGAAGAAGAAGAAGAAGAAGAAGAAGAAGAAGAAGAAGAAGAAGAAGAAGAAGAAGAAAAAGAAGAAGAAGACGTTTCCATATAACATATAACACGTATGCGTTAAAAGAAAAAGAAAATGTAATCGTCAGGGAAGTAATTTTCTGCTCGCTCATTTACTACTTAAAAGGTGATGTAATATCTTAAGAAGAAGAAGAAGAAGAAGAAGAAGAAGAAGAAGAAGAAGAAGAAGAAGAAGAAGAAGAAGAAGAAGAAGAAGAAGAAGACGCGAGAACAGAAGAAGTAGACAGAAGGCGAAAGAAGAAGAAGAGGAAGAAGAAGAAGAAGAAGAAGAAGAAGAAGAAGAAGAAGAAGAAGAAGAAGAAGAAGAAGAAGAAGAAGAAGAACAACAACAACAACAACAACAACAACAACAACAACAACAACAACAACAACAACAACAACAAGAGGGGGATCTGGGGTGTGGTCAGGGATGGGTGGAGTTGGGGAGAAGAAGAAAGAGGGGACGAGACAAAATGAAAAGACAAACTCCACAACAAATCATGTTGAAAAACTGGGTCGATTCCGAAAAAAAAGGGAAAGATAACACCAGAGGATATCTCGAAATAAAGTCTTTTTATCATCTGTTTTATTTGAGCATTATACTGTCTTCATGTACGGCAGATGGGTTTAGATAGAAAGAATTAAGAGCATTTTGCTACTCGCTTATGCACCGCGAACCGTATTCAATTTCTCCATCCTAAACTCTTGACATTTGCTTAAAATAAAATAAAAACACCAAACACACAAAAAAAAGAAAAAAAAAAGAAACGAGTTAGGGTAGAGATAGAGTAGCGCTCCTTAACTTTAATATTGCCCTTATTTTCTATACAACGCTACGCTCGCACGCACACACTGACAGATGGACGCACACATACACGCACACACACACATACACGAAGCCATCTTTGGTGTTTAAGAAAAATCGTTATATATAGTTGTTTAAAGAAACATGGCAATAGGAAATAGTATATAATAAACTTTTCATGCGCGGAAAACGTCACTGATGAACATATTACATAATGAATTACTGTTTTAAAACTCACAGAACTTCGTTGTAAACACAAACATATGTCCTCCGAAAATCTGGCACTGGATAAAGGATACAAAGTTATCAAAGCAAAATTCTTGCCACATTTCTCGATTTGGACCATATTAAGACCCTCCTCTACAGAGGCACTCGCACCAAGACCCCTTCCTGACTCGCCGATTTAATGTCACGGGCACCCCACTTGAGTACCAAGTGTTAGGGGGGAGGTGCGAGTGTCCGGTTTAGAGAGAAGTGATATATCGCAAGCGAGAAATTTGGGGAGAGTTTGCCCGAAATAACAAAACTATCGCCGTCCCTGCCAGTCTAGCCAGGAACGGCAAGGTGGGACTATAGGTTTCCTGGAACACTCGCTTAAAATCAATAAATCTACTATTCGTGATTAGTACTGCATAACAGACCTAGGTATTGCGCCTGTATGAAACAATGATTTGTTATCAGAAATCATAGGCATTCCTAAAATGCCCTATACACTAAACAAGTTTGTGCTGAAGAAATAAGATAAAAGAAACTTTATAAAAAAAATGTTGCCATACTTTCCCCAAATTCCTGGTATCGATAGCAATAATGTCATAGCAAATAACTCTCACAAATGATATGTAGCCGAGCGGAGTATTTGACTCGCACCTCTCTGCCACCACCACGAGGACACGGCCCAACCTGAACTGTTATTTTTTCATTATCCCACATAAGAGGGACGTACACAATGGTGGCCTAGCAAGGCGGGGAAGCTCATTGACAATAAACCAGATTGCCGGCTGCTAGTGCCACGCCACTCTCTGCAGGTCACTGCCAACAACCTGCATATAATGCCAACTGACAATGTAGTCCTGTTCACCACCAAAAGCAGAAGACGAATGGTCAGGCGGGGAGAACAAATGTCGTGTCGCCTTGTCCTGCATAATCCAATGTCCCCACCAAAGGATTCCGCGCACCGAGTTTTCTCCGGGTACTCCGGTTTTCTGCCTCCCTTCAATAATGGTATTGGATGGAGTAAATATAAAAATTCCAAAAATAAAAATCTGATTTCCTTTCCGTTTTCTAATAGCGATCTTCCGGTCTTTACACCACATGTTTGAGTGATAAATGTGTGTTTGTTGTGTGTGTGAGAGTGGGTGAAACATGTGAGCGTGTGTGGTGGTACAGATCGCCGCGCCTTTGAGCCTGACTGGTGTTTTGGATTTAGCATCCAGTATTAATAATAATAATAACAACAACAACATTATTATTATTATTATTATTATTATTATTATTATTATTATTATTATTATTATTATTATTATTATTATTATTATTATAATTATTATTATTATTATTATATTTGTTGTTTCATTGTTTGTTTAATTAAAGGTCAAAGTTCCGAATTTCCAAAGATCCATGACATTACCTAACTAGCAGCAACACAATCTGGGGTACCTGTATTTCAAGTCAATATGACGCATAGTAAGTATACTGTCAAAAGCGTGACAAATTCTGCGTTCATGGAGCGCGTCATAAGTTCATGTGAAAAAAAATGTCGACGCGACAGTATTGCCAAAGCGGTGTGTTCGCATATCGCATCTACTTTAGAATTGGTAAAAGTGGATTTTGCCTATAACTTTGAGGCAAATTTAACAGTAATGACATTTATGGTATCTGTCAGTGAAAGTATTTTTAAGATCTCGAGGGCATATAAATAGCTGTGAATAGGTTTTTGCTATTCTATTTTTGTCTTTTTGTCATTTTGTACATAGTTGTAAATAGTTTTTACTTTTACTGTTCCGTCTTTTGGTGTATCGTAGCAAAAGCGATGTTTGATCGAGTGCATGTATTTTTATGTAATGACTATGTAAAGCGCGGTGAGTCTGTTAGTAATATTATTATTATTATTATTATTATTATTATTATTATTATTATTATTATTATTATTATTATTATTATTATTATTATTATTATCTCGACGGCAGCAACTGTCACTATAATGCCGTTAGCGAGACCCGAATGTGAGCGGCTCTGATAAAACGCGAATTCGTAATGTCAAACAGCAAAACTGGTTTTCCCGTTTGTGAAGTAAAATGGGAGTAAAAATATCGGTCGAATGTGTGCTGACTATTGGTTGGCGGCGGTTCTAACCAAATGGAGGAAAGAATCCATTGTCATTCGAGAAGAAGGACATTGCTGAACTTTATGAGACTAGCTCGGTAGCTAGCTCCCTCATCATCATCATCAGCAGCAGCAGCAGCAGCAGCAGCAGCAGCAGCAGCATCAGCATCATCATCATCATCGCCGTCGTCGTCATCATCATCATCATCATTATCATCAGCAGCATAATCATCATAATCGTCATTATCATCAATGTTATTATCATGATCGTGATTATCATCAACGTGATCATCATCAGGGCCTCCTCCTCATCATCGTCATTATCATCATCATTGTTATTACCATCATCATCATCGTCGTCATCACCATCATTATCTTCATCATCATTATTGTTTTTACCATCATCATCATCATCATCATCATCATCATCATCATCATCATCATCATGCATAGAACATGCTTTTTGGCTGTACCGTGTTGGCCTAATAAAAGGGTTCATACGGTGCTGCTTTAATATATATAAAAACGTGTTAATATGCCCTTGAGGAATATGTACTAATAATAAGAGACGACCCAAACATACAAACAGACAGAGAGAGAGAGAGAGAGAGAGAGAGAGAGAGAGAGAGAGAGAGAGAGAGAGAGAGAGACAGAGACAGAGACAGACATGGTGGTGACAGGCTGAGAGACAGAGACAGAAGGATGAGCGGGGTACTCAAAGAGAGAGTATGAGAGAGACAGATTGACAGACAGATAGACAGAGTTGTGTAGCACGTAGGTTCCAATAAGACAGGCGGAGACAGAGACAGAACCAATTGTATTGGTAACAGTTAGACAGAGAGAAACAAATTCAGACAGAGAGACATACATTCAGACAGATATTATGGAGACGGTTTGTATCGGTTACAGTTCAAAATGTTATTCTTTCATGCCCGTGAGACAGACAGAGAGACAGAGATGGAGACAGTGCTATCGGTTTTTAACTCCAGTAAGAAAGTTTGTTCTTGCATGCCAAAACAGTTCCAATAAGTCACAGAGAGACAGAGGCGCCGGCAACAGTTAAAACTGTGTTCTTGCATGCCCCAAACCAATTTCAGTTAGACAGACGAAGACAGAGATTATAGAGACATTTGTGTCGGTAATGTTTTCAAATTTTGTTCTTGCATGCCCCAAAGCGATTCTCCCGTGCATGAAAGATCGCTTTCGCTCTCTTCTGGCGCCAAGCTCTATTCATAATTTACAAATCTGCCAATCGTAAACTTGAAAGAAAAGCCAACAAATGGCGTCTAGGCGTCCCGTTTAATGTGCTTTGCTTCGACCTATATGTCTCATATTTATTTTTTGTCTACATTTTTTGCTAAAAAGGAACTTTAAAGTCTTAGGGCATTTTCCTGTGAAAGCTTTAAATCGGTCATTCAACATTACAAACTGCCGTTCGTAGCTTAAACTGTGTCGTTCGTAAAATGAAAGTGGAGATTCTAAAACAGCTGTAGGCTTTTCGTTTAATGCCTAGATGTCCCATAATTCACGTTGCCCCGTAAGGAATAGGCTATTTATTAAAGGTCATCACTTTTATATAACTAATATTTAGTGTTTGTGGCCGTTTCGTTTTTCTGGTTTCTTCAAGGAGCCAGTAGTTCTTAGTCTGGAGCTGATTAAAAAAAATTAGGAGAATAGGGTTTTAATAGAACTATCTTTATTCTTATTATTATTATTATTATTATTATTATTATTATTATTATTATTATTATTATTGCTCCTCTTTAAACGAATGAGTGTATATGCTTGTGGAGCTTGGGGTTGGCATTGTAGGTCAATGAATGCTTTGTTTAATTCCGCAAGACTTTCCTGGTTTGAGAGATAGAAAGAGAGGAAAGAGGAGGGAGGGAGAGAGAGAGGAGAAGAAGAGGAAGTGAGAGAGAGGAGGAGAAGAAGAAGAAGAAGAAGAAGAAGAAGAAGAAGAAGAAGAAGAAGAAGAAGAAGAAGAAGAAGAAGAAGAAGAAGAAGAAGAAGAAGACTACACACCAAAAAAAACCCACCAAAATGGCAAGAAATTCAAATGTATTTTCAGACACTCACACACATTGAACATGCCTAAAGGCATGTTCAAAGTGTTAACTTCATTTTGCACAGTCGTGACTCGAGTCTAACGTAACGGAATAAAATGCCAATACCTGAAGTATATGCAAGCAAAACATAATCAAAATCGGATTTTTAAATACAGCGCAAAACGTGTGTAAAAAATGGCGAAGCATAAAAAAAATGTACAAATACGAATTATCAAACTTGCATAGTAGTTACATTACATTACATGATTATTGCTTTAGGTCCAGCGGATTCTTGCGAGCCAAATCAGGACCGGACAACCCCTGATCCGCATGAAAGATCTGCTGAAACAACCCTAGTGGTAAAACTTAAGGCTCTCGGCCAGCCCGTCACTTTACAATAAAGACATCCCACGCAGGGGACGCTGAGGCTAAATTCTAATTTATCGAACCCCCGTTTACAAAAACAAAATAGTATACAAACATTATTATAAATTATCAACAAAACCCATACATATAAAAGGCCTACATTGCTAAATAATAACATCATAGGAAGCCCTAGTGACCACCTGGCAGAAGGCGTCCAATATTTCCAAGCTGGTCCAACAGACCTCACGGACAAATAAGGAGTCTTGTGACGGAAGAGTTTTCAAGAAAAAATGTAGGTGACTGGTCTAGCGAAGAAGAAGATAGTATAGCAGATTGATAGAACAGAGCAGGAATGAGAAAGAACAAATGAGAAAGACAGCGACATTGGGAATTTAAAGCACTAAATTTCCAGAAAAAGGGGGTACTATTTATACTGAAACCCCCGGCACCCCAACGGAGGGTGCACAGTAGTTAAAGGAACCGCAAAATAATCATGATAAATATAGATTCGCTTTTTTTGGTTTCTTTGTTTGTTTGGTTTTTTCTTTGTTTTAGATAATAATTAAAAAATGTGTTTTGAACAAAAAAAATTTAACTTTGAAGCAACTGACTGACAACCGGATTGGTACGGATGGCTGGCCCATGAGTTTGAAATACCTACTATAATTTGGCTTACCATAATTACAATACATTACATGATTATTGTTTTAGGTCCAGCGGACTCTTCCGAGCCAAATCAGGACCAGTATAGCCGAATCAGGACCACAAAATCAAGACCACAACTTCGCTGAAAGTGGACTCGCCCCTGATCTGCAAAAAAGATCTGCCGAAACAACCCTAGTGGTAACACTGAAGGCACTCCACCAGCCGGTTACTGTACAATAAAGACGTCCCATACAGGGGTCGCTGAGGCTATACTCTAATTTATCAAACCCCCGTTTACAAAACAAAATAGAATATAAACATCATTATAAAATATCAACAAAACACATACATATAAAATGCCTACAATGCCAAATAATATCACAGGAAGCCCCAGTGACCACCTGGCAGAAAGCGTCCAATATTTCCAAGCTGATCCAACAGACCTCACACACAAATGAGGAGTTTTGTCCCGGAAGAGTTTTCAAGAAAAAAGGTAGGTGACTGGTCTAGCGAAGAAAAAGATAGGAATGAGAAAGAACAAAGGAGAAAGACAGCGGCAGCGGGAAATTAAAGCACAAAATTTCCAGAAAGTGGGGATACTATTTATACGGAAACCCCCAGGCACTTACACGGTGGGTGGGGGGAGGTGGTGGACTTACCATATAGCAGAGTACTGCAGTCCCAGTTATAATAATTACCGTTCCGTTTTTATTGTGCATACGAACATGATTGTGGGCAGCTGTAAACGAACATAAAAAAGAGGATTTAAAATTGACTCCCTATCAGTTTCTTCTATTGTATTGTATTGTATTGTATTGTATTGTACTGTATTGTATTGTAAGGACGGATAGATGGATCGATGCACAAAAGCTGTTGGTATGCGTGAAGGCATATATGGGTATGTGTGTATAAGTGTATGGATGATTCGATAATAGATGGATCGTTGAAAGGTGCACGTTTGGATCTCTTATTTATTTATTTATTTATTTATTTATTTATTTATTTATTTATTTATTTATTTATTTATTTATATTTATTTATTAAGAAAGATAGCTTTTTTCCCTTCTAAGTTGTAGTTAGTCGATTTCTTTAATTTTTGTGTTAATTTATTTTCAACACAATCTTTAAATCAATGCATCGAGTGTTGCATGAATGGGTCATAATTCACAGTTTGAAAGCTGTGTTTATTGGCTCAAAGGCGACACAATTCCCCAGAGAGAGAGAGAGAGAGAGAGAGGAGAGAGAAGAGAGAGACGAGTGAGAGAGAGAGAGAGAGAGAGAGAGAGAGAGAGAGAGAGAGAGAGAGAGAGAGAGAGAGAGAGAGAGAAAGAGAGAGAGTTCAGAACTTTATTTTAAAAGGTTAAGATTTTAGGCATAAGCCTATTCTTACAATCAGACCGTTTGTAATAACATAACACTAGACACTGTTCGCCCCTGGGGTGTACTCAACGGCGGAAAAAAGTGATGCTTTGAATGTCAATCAATAAATTAACATTGGAGCCCGTCCAGGCAGTGGTTTGGAGCTGGTTAACGGCTTCGAGTTCCGAAACAAACATAAGACCTTAAGACATTGCGGGTGAGAGTATAAACCGAGGTCTTGTCCGTGCACGCACGCGTTCCATCGCATGGACTTTAAAGATCCTGACGCCTACATGTCCGACAAGGATGAGTGCGGGCTACACAAATAGGCCCAGCACGCACTAGGTCCTCTTTCCCCTATACCCGGTGGCCTAGAATCGTGTTCAGTTTGTCTGGGGGTCAGACGATGCGCCCAAAGGCTGCAAATGGACGCCTCTGGCGGCTTGAGTTAGATCCTGTATCCGCCAGCGCTTTGGGCAGCTCTTGAGGTAGATCCTGTATCCGCCAGCGCATTGGGCAACTCTTGAGCTCGAAAATAAATCGTTAACGTTAAACTATTAATTTAAATTTAAATTAAATAAATCATCCACTCACTCTTATAAATCAATCATCAAATCATCATTCTTTCGACCCGCATGCCTGGTAAAATAGAAACAGAACAGCTTTAGTTTAAGAATTGAAAGGCTTCATTATAAACCCATTGAATTTACCTCATTAAGCATCTCAAACGCACAATGGCACGTTATCGGTCCGTTCATTAGCGGGTTATTTTTAGATTTTATTGCAATTCTAACCGCAGAGGCTCGGAATTCACCACGTGGAATGGTCCTCATTTAGCACAGCGGTTGTAGATTCTCGATACCAGCGCGGTAGAAGCCCTACTAATACATAAGCCCTAATACATAAACCCTGATATATAGGGCGGATACCGCTTGTGCTATCGAGGATCCACTACAGCTGTACTATAGAGGATCCATTCTACTTCGCGAATGGCTCCTTGTGCTTTTAACTGACATGCAAGTAACCTTTAAAAAGGATCATAATAACAAGAATGTGTGTGGGGGGGTTGGGAGGGGGAGGGTGTATGCATGAGACAATCAGTGTACTGTCGGAAACCGCCTTGTTGTCACAATGAAATGTGATATAAAGGGCAATTGTTCCTTAAAAAGCCCCAATTCAAAGGCTTCGTTTGCTTTTGGCGAAAACGGGTTTACCCTAAAATTCGCATCGTTGATAATTAAATGGGCTTTCGTTGCCCAACCCAACCGTTAAATTTGAATTTTCAATTTTGGTTCTTATGATTTCCCATGTTCTAAAGGTACATCGATACCATATCTGTGTGACCTTTGGCCTTATTTCTAGTGAACCACGAGGCTTGAAAAGTGAGTCTTTGGTGTCCACAGGTAGGGTAGGGTCTATTTTATCAACCTAAAGCGAAAACGCTTACGAGCAATTTTTTTTACGAGTTCTGTCTATTACCGGCTTTGGTCGATGCTATTTTTACCTCAAGAATATGGGCTAGCCGTTGTTAAAAACAAATATACTAAACGTAATCATTTAAAAAACCCGCTATAATTTCAAAAGTTTTTTTTTAATTTGTTTACAAACAATATAAGTGTAGCCGAGCGGAGTTTTGACTCCTCCGTCTCGACCCCCAACTTGAGAACACGGTCGAACCCGAACTGTTAGAAGAAGAAAAAGAAGAAGAAAAGTGGTTAGATATTTGCTTATTTCGATGACGGCGAGTTTACCTTTGAAATTGCATAATGTTTTCATATTAAAAGATGATAAGCTTATAAGGGTTAACCGTTGCTAAGCTTTGAACATTGCGCGTCCCGTCCTTGGTCTGTAAAGCCAACATTGTGTCCACTGCACACACTTTCGCAGCGATGCGCCATGTTTAGAATCAGCCTCGAGCTATTAATAAACATACACGCAAAATGAATGTAACGATGTATATCAAAACTGTACAATGGAAATAGGTTTTGGTGTGTTACACTCATTCGATGTTAGTGTTTTTCTATCAGTATTTGATTCAGCCCCGATGCTGAAATCCTGATAGGTGTAACTCTGATTCGTTTATCCACGCAGCCTGCTCACTCAGCAACAAGTCAGGAGTCGTCGTATGAAGTTTTCCACTTTTATTCAGCACACATTAACAACTGCATACAATCGCCTTTTCACTCTCCTATTTCACAACACAGTGTGTCCATTATATATTTTTTTCTCTCAACTCGAGATAACCTCAGGACGTTCGAGAATGACGCGTTACAACCAATCAGAATTAACTTCGTCATCACTGTTTTACGTCATACAACCTTCCTTTCTGTCAAAAGAATGTTCTCAAATATCCCGAAACTTCGATCGATAGTAAACAAGCAGATCTAGAGAATTCTCCAATAATATCGACTAACGAAAATTATCAACGTTGTACAAAGCTTCTTCTAACAATAATGCAAACTCAAATCAAAGGTAAATACACTCTATTATTGCATGCTTTGCAAAATAAAACGAACAGATCCATCGCGCGCGCTTCACACATAATATCGTGCGCATTTCACACGCACCATCATGCGCGTTTCAACGTAACATGGAGTGTGTGGTTTTCTTTATATATTTTTTAATTATTAATTTAAAGTTTACCAATGGAGCAACGCTCAATGTCAATTAGAACAAAGATCTGTGAAAGTGCAAACCACAGTCGCTAGTATCTGGACACGCAAGCGCCTATGCCTGACCAGAAAGGAGACACTTCAAAGGCATAGGCCTTCGCGTGTCTCCTGATACAAGCGCCTGTGAACGAGCAAACGTTAAGACCCCCTTTTTAAAAGACAGTAGTTAGAACTTTGAAAACATTTTCTCTTTCATTCTTCCTATAGTAGATTAAATATGCATGTAATCTTTCAAACTACTTCACATGTTGAAAGCCAACTTGAACAGTGTTATTAATTGCTGTAAATAATGGCTTATACATAACCATAAATAGCTATTATAAGAAAAAAAACCACGTGTTGCCTTAATTTGTGACGGAGCAACGAATCTTTTCTCTTTTTAAATGTGGAGTTAGCGAGTTTTTGTGTGGGAGACTTCGAACTTAATTAAAATATATCATTGAAAAAACCGAAAGCAAAGGACAAGTAAAAACGGGCAATCAGCGTTCAGAAGGTTTTATAAACATAACAAGCAAGGATGAATCTATTAATAAAAGAGCGAAGAAGGAGAGGGGTAGGTTGGATAGCTGAGTGTAAAACATTAATAATAATAATAATAATAATAATAATAATAATAATAATAATAATAATAATAATAATAATAATAATAATATTACTGAATGCTATATACGCGCCTTTTCCCAAATCAATCACGCTCAAAGCGCGGCAATCTGTACCAACATACACGCTCACCTGTCTCATCCACCCTCACACACACACAACAAATACACATCCATCACTCAAACAGGTGGTGTAAAGGCAGGAAGATAGCTATTGGAAGACGAAAAGAAAATCGAATTTTTATTCGTGAAATTTTATCTTGACTGCGTCCAGTACCATTATTGAAGGGAGGGAGGAAACCGGAGTGCCCGGAGAAAACCCTCGGTGACTTCAATAGTCTCGTACCTAAGTCACATACGTTCGCCCCTTGCGGGAATTGAACCCCCGACCTTCGGCTTAGGAAACCGGCGACTAATCCACTGCGCCATGAGGCTAATAGCCTACAAAACGCATTAGTTGGTCCGAATGATGCAGTACTTAAAACTTTAAGAGAGAGAGAGAGAGAGAGAGAGAGAGAGAGAGAGAGAGAGAGAGAGGAATACGAATAATAATAAATCAAAGTATAAATAACATTTTCGTACCAGTTCAGTATTCCAAACCAGCTATATTTAATATTGAAAAGAAACCCTTTTTAACTGTTATCTCAAAATCGAAAACTACCAACAACCAGATTATAATTTATTAAATGAAAATTAACAAATAGTAAACAGTAATCAGAAAACAAACAAATAGGTAAATACTACCACCACAATCAGCACATCACAATTAATGCAAAACAATTATTATAACACCATCACCAGCGCAGACACCAACATCAACCGCGAAAACCAACAAAATTTAATCTACCACTTTCATCAGCAACTATTATCCACAAAATCCATCAGCAGCTACACCACGACCACACCACCAGTAATCATCACCATCACTATCACCAATCAGAGCAACACTGCCGACAACAGAAAAAAAATTAAAATTAAAATTAAAAGCACGGTAACTTACCAAGCTCAAACTTGGAGGGATTAAAACTCAAAACTTCAATATTTGAGGCTGGGTAATTTTGTCACTGTGCGTGTTGAGTGGTGTAGCTTAGAATGACGCAATGCTTGTCTCTTAAAACCCTTTAGCACGTGCAGCACGGCGAACGCTTCGCTGGCGACAGTTTGTCTGAACTGCTCGCCGCATTCGAGACCGCCGTGGCTTCAGTTCCGAATCGTTTGAAGTCCACGCCACACTGATCATTTTCAATCCACGCCACACTGATCATTTTAAATCCACGCCATGGGTGCTATTGTGATTGCTTCAATCCACTTTGTGATCCACTCCCATCGCTTCATTTCCCTTTCTCGTTTGCTTCAATCCTCATTCTAAATCACGACACTATTTATGTAATCTAATCTGAAATCAGGCCGATTGCTTAAATCCAAGTTGTGATTAACTCCGATGCTTTACGTCGTAGGATTTCCGGTCATTTCAATCCCCTTTCTATTAAATTACTCCCGTTTGCGTCAATCCACGTCCTAAATCATTATGACCGCTTCAATTCGAATTCTAAATCACATAGTTTGCTTCAATTCAAAGGGAAATCACCCCATCGTTTTCCATTTCGATTTTAAATCACTGGTTTGTTTCAATCTACGTTTTGAATCATTCCGATCGCTTCATTTCGCATTCTAAACAAGTCCAATTGGTTCAATTTGCATTTTAAATTACTCCGACTTTCAGCGACTGAAATTAACATTCTGAATCATTCTGGTCTCTGAAATTAAAATTCTGAATCATTCCGGTCTCTGAAATTAAAATTCTGAATCATTCTGGTCGCTGAAATTAAAATTCTGAATCGCACTCACAATCCTCCGATTGCTTTAATTTGCATTATAAACAACTCCAATTGATACAATTTACATGATAAAAATCGTTCCATTCGCTTCGGGTCGCATTCTGAATCACCCTGGTCGTATTTAAATCCAAACTAAAATTGTCGATCGCTCCAATCTGTAAAATCTTCAGACTGCTTCAGCCCAAGGATCAAAGGGCGAACGCC
Source organism: Oncomelania hupensis (assembly GCA_036898135.1). Taxonomy (NCBI): domain Eukaryota; kingdom Metazoa; phylum Mollusca; class Gastropoda; order Littorinimorpha; family Pomatiopsidae; genus Oncomelania; species Oncomelania hupensis. The sequence continues at coordinate 34,598,286 of CM072514.1, forward strand.
CTGAAGCAAGAAAACTGTTCGAAAGTTAAAGAATGTTCTATTCCCTTCAACACTCAGCCGTAGCGTCGTAGGCATCATTACCGTTATCATCATCATCATCATCATCATCATCATCATCATCATCATCATCATCATCATCATCATCATCATTATCATCATCATCATCATCAACATCATCATCATCATCATTATCATCATCGTCTCGTCATCATCGTCATCATCATCATCATCATCATCATCATTCAGTTTGTTTGCTTTTACTTCCTCTCTGCAAGTCCGCAAACTGGAGGCTTCATGCATTAAAAAAATTAATGAACTGCTTGACCTGACATGTGCCTGCGGTCAGTTCACAATTGGGCAAAAGACTTTCAAAAAACGGAGATGACTGTTTGGTAATATAATAGTCCATCAATTCATCCATTGGTTTTGTCTATGTGATATTTGCCAAAATGTATTTTAAATTTCGTGCTCGACCGTTCTATAAGGTGGTCTTTCTAAAGCAGTAATGGCTCATCTTCCTTTGTATAGAGACACTGACGCCCAACAGATTAACGCAGCGGTGCGTTACGAACAGGATCCATGCAGGGAGTTATTGTGAATAAAATACAGCCGAACGGGAGTATTTTGTGTGTGTGGTATTGAGTGACGCGCACACTGTATCAAAGAGCCCTTTGCTAGACTTGCGCCGTGACGATTTCAAGGACCTCCAATGGTTTTGTTTAAAATGTGCTAACTCGACCATAGAAGACCGTTCTCTTCAGTGTAATGTAGATTTATATAAACTCTTCTATGACCATTCTGCCACATCAATAATGGGGATCAATAATTAATTATAAGATCTTGCTATCTAGTGTAAACGTTTGGTTTTTTGTTTTGTTTTTTTAAATGACCTCAGTCTCACTTTAACTAGAACTGGTCTTACAGCTTTTAAAGGGTTACTGAAAAGGGTCAGCTTTGTAACTGGACACATTTCTGCGCATTGGTCATTTATTTTGTTTGAGTGCCTGGTTAACGTCATTTGTTTAATTCGCGACCACCATCACTGAAACAACAGCAGCACTGAACAGAAAACAAACACCAGTACGCCCAATGAGTTACAATCAAAATCAACGGACCCGCTTAAACAATCAAAGGTTAAGTTAAGCCTGTCCTTTTGGGAGAAGCGTTGGGGAAACTCGTTGATCAGGCTGTTCAGCGTGCGTCGTATTCTCTAACCATCAGTGAATATCGCTGACATTTCTCTCCAGCTCTTGTCAAGTTAAAAAGACCAGAGAGAAAATACAAAGTTCATTTATTCCATTGACATGGTGGTCATAGAACAACAACAACAACAACAACAACAACAACAACAGCAACAACAACAAGGGCAAAAAATTAACAATGTTTTAACATTGACAATTTTCACAAATGAATGAAACCCTCAATACAATACAATACAATGCAATACAATACAATACAACTCATATTTATGATTTCAAAAACAAGGAATTTATACAAGTGTATATATAAATCAAAAGACACAAAAGCACTAGCTAACACTTCTACTTAAAATGTACACAATCCTCAATAATCAAACATTTTCTCACCTTCAGGGTAGGAGGTGCTTTGGGAAATGAAATGCTTGTTCCTCTTTTGTCCGCCTGCCTGGAAAAGCTTTTGAAGAGGTACCTTGAAGAAGCTACCAGATAAGACAACAAAATAAGGGTACTTCCGGGTCATGAACGACTGTTTTTTTTAGTGTGGATGCTCAGTATTTCGTGATTTTTGTTTGTGATTCAGTTTATTCTTTTAGTGCAATGCAAGCTACAAGTGTTTTTAAGTTTGGTGTGATTCTTTTTAGTGTATAGAGACGTGCAGATATTGTGTTGTTTTTTTCCTGAATTGTGTGATTGTGATTCTTGACTGGAGTGACATTGACATTGACCCACCATGACTTCTACGACGATCCACTGTTCTCAGCAATCCGGACCTTCTGGCACTTTCAAAGGACTTTTTGACGACACGGACATTAGAGAAGATGTCGAAGAGATGTTGGTCAACGCCATGAACACTTCCATTGGCAAAGGAAAAGGCAAAGGCAAAGGAAAGAACAAGAAGAACAAGAATGACGTCACAGACAAGGAAAGTGACGTAATTGCCATCCGCGTCACAGAAATGCTTGTTCCTCTTTTGTCCGCCTGCCTGGAAAAGCTTTTGAAGAGGTACCTTGAAGAAGCTACCAGATCGCTCCATGATCAACAACAACAAACGATCAAAGAGCTGAAAAGGCAGAATCTTCTGCTGCAATATGATCTAGATAGGCAGGAACAATAATTATTCACGGCGGGATCTGTCCGAATCACTGGTGTGCGGGAGGAAGAAGGTGAGGACACCGAGAAGAAGGTCATTGACATTTTTCAGTCTATTGGGTGTCCTGTCAAGATCGAAGAGCTGTCTGTGCTGCATCGCAGTGGGCAGAAAGGTAAAGGCACCAAACCACGACCTATCCTCGTCAAGTTTGTGTCGAGGCGATCCAAGGCGGCGGTGAGGAAGAAAAGAGCTGACCTTCGTCACAGTAGCTACAAAGGCGTCTACATAAACGACGACTTGACCCGGCTCCGCTCCAGGCTTCTAAATTACGCCAAGAAGCAGCCTGCCGTCGATAAAGTGTCTACAACGCCTGAAGGAAAGGTCCGTTGTCAGTTGAAGAAGAAGCCTGGGCAGGAGCGGGCAGATGTGATCTTCCTGGATACGCCCGATGACCTCTTCCGGATTGGAGTGGACAATCTGGATTTCAATGCTCTGGGAATCCAGCATAGTGTCAGTAGTTAGGAACTCGATGGAGGTCTCCGAGAGTTGCACTCTTCATCATCAAAAAAAAAAAAAAAAATTGTCGCTTCACGTTTTGCGGTCACCCATCCAAGTGCTAACCGCACTGGACGGTGCTTAACTTGCGACACAGTAGCGAGTGCTCCAACCACTGCGCTATCCGACACCCCCTTCATCATCAGCTGCATCACTAACAGAACTTGTTTCACCAGCGTCGTTACCTGTACATTCTGTGTCGTCTTCTCCTTCACTTAGTGATATAAATACATGTACATTATCTCATCAAGCTGCAGTATGTGGTGTTCAGTTTTTACTGCGTCTTAAAAGTCGTATGAAATATACAGAGTTTATTAATTTTGTGACTTCTTTTGACATCATTACATTGTTAGAAACAAAACTTGATGATCTGGATGTTTCATTTGTTCGGGAAACATTTGATTCTTTGGGATATGATATTATTTTTTCAAACAGGTGCAAGTTTTCTTATTATCGGTCAGGTGGAATTGCTGTTTTATACAAGAAAACTATCAGTGTCTTCTTTGTCATGAAGGAAACAGTAGTACTAGTAGTACATGTGTTCTTTGGTTTAAGCTTAATAAAACTTTATTTGGTTTTGAAAAAGATGTCTTAGCTGGAGCTGTATATATACCACCTGAAGGAAGCAGATATAGCAGCGTTGGGTTATTTGATGAAATAGATTCTTGTTTATTAGACTTGAAAGAAACCTGCAGAGCGGACCATAATATTTTATTGTTTGGAGACTTTAATGCTTATACAAGAAAACAATTGATGATTTCGTTGAAGATAATGTTTATATTGATGTGAATGAAGCGTTCACATCCTTTTTTCATGATCATTCTATTTCAGCTAAACGTAGTTTGCAAGATGAACATAAGTTAAATAATTATGGATATAGACTTCTGGAGTTATGTAAATCGCACTCTTTGCTTATATTTAATGGGAGAGTGAGACGTGACAGAGGCATTGGTGCACTTACAAGTAGCTCAAGTTCTGTTATAGATTATTTTATTGGATCTTATGAGCTTTTAAGATTTGTTTCTGATCTGCATGTTGAATCATTTGATGATTTATTTTCTGATGTCCACAATCCGGTTACATTGTCTTTTGAAATGAATGTTCAACGTCAGCTCGAAGAAGTAATTCCAGTTTGTCAGAGTAAAATAAGTAGTGACAGTCAGTCTGAAAGAGATAAGCGGTGGTCCAATGATAAATCAGAGTTGTTTACAGAAGTATTATTACGTAATGACATAGACAAGTTAATTGACTTTGTTGACGTATCCTCGGTTGGCGATGCAAACAAACAGCTAACAAATATTTTGTGAAGTCAGCTAAAGAAGCATTGGGAAGTGTCAAACTTAATCATTCTTTTGGGCAGCGTAGAATGAACAAACAAAAATGGTTTAATGAAGATTGTCGACAAAAGAGGAATGAATATTTTAAATTTAAACGAAAATTAAGACTAAAAGACAATTCAAGAAATAGATATAATTTTACGAAAATAAGTAAAGAATATAAAACAATTTTGAGGAAAAGTGCAAAGCAAATAAAAATTCAGTTGCAACAAGAATTAACACATTTAGGTACAACTAATCCCAAAGAATATTGGAAGCGAGTTAAAAGTTCATCAACAGCAGAATGTAGTAAAGATATAAATACTTTATATGATCATTTTAAAAACTTAAATGTTGAAGTTAAGGGAGACGATGAAGACGAACAGAATGTAAGGTGTGATGTTGATTTCGACACAGAATTTTTAAATGCATCAATTACTGTAGATGAAATTATAAAAGCAGTTAAAACCTTAAAATTAGGGAAAGCAGCTGGTACTGACGAAGTTTACAATGAATACATTAAAGGAAGCATGCCAGAATTAGCACCTGTTTTTTTGCAAATTATTTAATAAAGTACTCGAGTCTGGAGAAATACCTGAAGAATGGGTTATTGGTTTGATAAAGCCATTATATAAAGGTACAGGTAGTAAAGTCAATTGTGATAATTACAGAGGTATTACACTTTTAAGTTGTGTTGGTAAATTGTTCACAAGTATTTTAAATAACAGACTTACGGACTTCGTAGAGAGCAACAGTATTTTGTTAAATAATCAGGCTGGCAGCAATCATAATGCCGGACTCAACCGACATTCTTGATTGATAGTGGTTATATTGACAGTTGAATAGCCGGTTTACCGTCTGAGGAAAACTTGTTTGGTCTATGACTTAGAGACGTCGTTGATACCCCCATTCTGGCACCACCACCACCATCATCATCATCATCGTCGTCGTCGTCGTCGCGCGATCGCCATCATCATCATCATCATCATCATCATCATCATCATCATCATCATCATCATCATCATCATCATCATCATCATCGTCATCATCATCATCATCATCATCATCCGGCTGGTATAAATATGTGTTCAGTGCCATTCTTGCTTAACTGATTAAAGTGTCTTTGAACCTTACATTAAAATGCGAGGAAAAAAACCCAACAAACTTAACAATGTCTAATTCACGCTATGAAATTTGCTTGCTGGTATATTCATTTCGAAAAGATAGTTGTTGAAATACGAACCGCTCGCTCTTCTTTCCCTCTTTGATAGCTACCTAAAGGGCCGCCATTCTGTCAACGAGAAACCAAAATGGCGGCGGAAATGTTCAAGATTTTTCCTATTAAAATTTCTTGGTGTCATTTAATGTTGTAAAATAAAAATGTCTTATAAATGATACCAATGTAAAATAATTTAAAGGGAAATTCCGTACAATTGTTTACAGATGACTCATAATATTCAACGTGTGCGAGATTTTAGTTTTTTTCATTTAAAAGGACCCACTATGACAACGTCCCTTTTGACATTCACAATGAGTGTTGCCCACAGAAAAAAAATCAGCTTACAACGACAATAACACACAAACTCTCTCAAAAGTATAGTTATTTGTAAAATTAATACTTTTGTGCGTATTAATAGCAACCGCTAACCAACGTTCTTGTGCTAAAAATAGCATCTACCAATGCTGCTAAGAGGCACAACCCATAAAAAAAGATGACTTTGTAAGGTTGTTGGTTTTTGGTTCATACAATAGACCCTACCCTACCCCAGACACCAAAGACACGCTCTTCAAGCCGCGGGGTTCATTCAGAAATGGGGTCAAAGGTCACACGGATATAGTATTGGTGTACCGTTAAACAGGGGAAATCACCCACGGTTGGTTTGAGCAAGGAAAGCCCACTTTTTCGTTGCTTAAGATTTTCTCCAGTTTTGTTTTGTTGTGATGAGAAGGAGCAGGACAACGACGACGACAAATATGATGATGATGATGATGATGATGATGATGATGATGATGATGATGATGATGATGATGATGATGATGATGATGATAATAATAATAATAATACAGTACATTTGTATCGCGCGGTACCTCGCAAACGGTAAGGAAATCGAGCTCGCCGCGCTTGACAACACACGTGCAATCACACACACACACACACACACACACACACACACAGAACACGTATACACTTATCAAATGGTTAAATAATTACAGTAAAACATGGCCATGCAAAACAACAGATAATATGAATACCAAGAACCGAGCCGGTGCCGCCACCATCCATGAACAGATGACGTGACTTGTTAAAAGATTACATATGGGGATGGAAGGGAGGGGGAGTGAAAATTATTGAGTTTGCATGTTAAAAATGTGGGTCTTTAATTGGCGCTTGAAGGAAGAAAGTGATGGAGCATGTCGGAGTTGCATCGGTAGTGAGTTCCAGGCAGTTGCAGCAGGGAAAGAGAAAGATCGTTCACCATAGATCTTTGAGTGAACACGGGGGATAGAAAGCAGTCTTGTATCAGAAGAAGAGCGGAGTTGTCTTGCAGGAGAGTAGACAGAGAGAAGGTCAGTAAAGTATGAGGGGGCAGAACCAGTGAAGAATTTGAAAACAATAGTTGAGAGCTTGTACAAGATGCGAGCTCGAACAGGGAGCCAGTGAAGAGATCGGAGTAGATGGGTGGCATGGTCTCGTTTTTTAGCTTTAAGAACAAGGCGGGCGGCAGAGATTTGGACTTTCTGAAGTTTTTCAAGAAGGTAGAGAGGGGAGCCAGAGAGGAGAGAGTTGCAGTAGTCAAGTTTAGATAGAACAAATGCACAGACAAGATGATGATGATGATGATGATGATGATGATGATGATGATGATGATGATGATGATGATGATGATGATGATGATGATGATGATGATGTCACAGAAACCAGTTGGTAAAATGTTTACAGGTTTCAGCCACATAATATAGGCTTACGAAGGCAGAGGTAGTGTTATGCCTATATCCCTGTATGGAGTGACTGTGAGAGTTGGGGACATGGTGATAAAAAGATGGGGCTCTCTTAGATACTAGCCCTCGCATCACGGAAGTGACGTTGCTCGTGAACTTTGCTTTGCTTTGTACCATCAACATGGCTGCTTTTCCGCCTTGTTTCTCTCTTGTAACCCTAACCCTAACCCTAACCCTTGATTTTTGTGTATCCAAGGGGTTTTCCAAGGCGTTTTCCACGAAAATTTAGTCTTACATACGCAACGTCACTTCCGTAATGGGGTGGCTAGTATCTAAGAGAGTCCATAGAAGATATGGGTACGGGTAGTTAACCTGCCCCGAGTTGCTTAGGCAGAACGCTACGTAACGCTACGTAACTCTTTTGGCGGAAAGTCTGGGCAACCCTATGTCTGCGGAGAGCGTTACAGAGCGCTCTGTAGCGATCTTGAAAGGTTGTTTGCGAAGATAAAAAAAAATGGCGGCCAGTGGTGAGTTTTCGATTTGCAAATGGCGATGTGTTTGACGGTGAAATAGCACGGTCATTTACAGTCTGGTAAGATTTGTGTACTTGTTATTTGACGGAATAATTATGTTTATGTGCAATCAGTATGAATTATTATTTATATTTGATAGTATGGTCATCATTTTTCATTCATCATCAAGACCAAAATGATGACCAACAACACCAATGGCATCAATACGGACATCAAAGTCCAAGGCCAATCCCTCAACAAAGTGCATAGCTTCAAATATTTAGGAGCCATTGTATCAGACAATGGGTCCCGACAGGAAGTCCTCTCCAGGATCGCACAAACAACTGCTGCCCTGACAAGGTTGAAGCCCATTTGGAAAGACAGGACCATCAGTCTACATTCCAAAGTAAGACTGCTGCGCTCCCTTGTCATCTCCATCTTCCTATATGCTTGCGAAGCATGGACCCTCACAGCAGATCTACAACGATGAATACAAAACATGGAGATGAGGTGCTACAGAAGACTTCTGGGCATTTCCTATACCCAACACATCACCAACGACTAAGTCCGACAGACCATCACACAAGCCATTGGACAACACTATGACCTGCTCACAGTGGTGAAGAAACGGAAACTCCGATGGTATGGCCACGTCACCAGAGCATCAGGCCTTGCAAAGACTATTCTGCAAGGCACATTGCAAGGAGGTAGAAGAAGAGGGAGACTGAAAAAGAGGTGGGAGGACAACATTCGAGAATGGACTGGTTTGACACTGAGCGAAGCCATCAGGGCTGCTGAGGACAGAGAAAGATGAAGTATGCTGGTTAAACGATCATCTGTGGTGCCCCTATGACCTCCGGATTACGGGACAGGATAGGATAGGATAGGAAGACTGAGAGAACACATTCTTTGTGCTACAAAATAGAAAAGGCTTTAGTCAGATGCCGTTCGAGTCTGGGAGTGGGATTGGACCACGTGGCAAAGTTGGCGCTTGGACACAGGTGGGGGCGATTTGGAACTTGTATTAAAGTTCTTCGTCAAGCCATTGGACTTGGGGACTAGGGTTGTGTAGTATCATCCTTTTTCATGCCAGCTTTCGAGCAAGGTGTATGTATTCAGAACATTCATCAGGAGCCGGTAAGTGACGATGTTTGCACTATGTCGCCGTCGGCCCGGTCGCGAATCGAAATAATTCATTTTTGAATTATGTAGGAAAGTTATAATGTTGAAGTAAATACTTGTGTTTACATATTTCAGAATAGTTATTTTCAGTTGTTTTAAATATGGGGGTGAATAGCCTTTCTAGGAAGCAACCAACGCTGGGTTGCTGTGTTAGTTATGGTTTTTAAAATAGGCTTAATTTTGATGTGAATTATCTATAGATAACCGGGTTGGTTGTATGTTGCATAACTGGAACGTATTGGAAAATAAATCGAGTTGCGGTTAGGTTCCATGTAATGTTGATGGATAGTATGTAATTTACTATACAGGTATTATTATATGCGATTTCAAAACATTTATGTTCGAGTATTGTTTAATAAGACGCAATTATAGTAAGAACAGTTTTGGTCCTGAATTTGTATTGCATTTTGTGAGAAAAAAATTCAATTTTACTTAGCTTGCCATGGAGGGGAGATAAAATGTGTTGTGTCTGTGTATTAAATGCGAACCTTAATGTATAATCAAGTATGCTTTAAGGTTGAGCTTTTTCTTCGGCTTGTTGCTCTTCTCCTTTTGTTTCTTTATTCGATTCGTCGTTCGTTGGTATTTTTCGTAGGTGGCTATCGTGAGGGTGGTGACACTGTCGAACTGGCCGGCGTTTGTTCCTTGGCTCAGAAAGCACTGGATGTTGGGGTCTCAGGAGGTAAAGGAAGCATGACATTACATTACATGATTATTGCTTTAGGTCCAGCGGACTCTTCCGAGCCAAATCAGGACCTGACAACCCCTGATTCGCATAAAAGATCTGTGTCACAGGGCAGCCTGTGATGAAACCTGGTAGACTGTGTGGGTGGAGAGTTAATGAGTTAGGGGTAGCAACTGCGTGTTGTCGTATGCGTGGTTATGCGTGCAAATCGTGTTTCAACAGCGTAGATCAGGTAGCCAGTAAGGAAATGTTACTCACGTTTTTTGGACAGAACTAGTTTGACAGAGGCATAGTGTGGACGGTTTTTGTCGGGTGCTCTGATTTTGTGTGTTCTGGAAATAGGGTAGGATGGTTAACGAAGGATTGTGTTAACAGGTCCAGAGGAATACTAGTTATAGAAATTATTGCTTCTAAGTGATACACTCAGTTCAGAGTTGTGGTAAAGATAGCAAAAATTGGTGTTAGTGGTGGTAGGTAGTGTGAGGCATTGTCCACTACAGGAAATACACCCTACAGGATTACCCTATTTGGAAGTATTCGTTGGGAGACAGTTGGAGTAAGGTCAACGGGTGCGATTACATTCGAACCGTGTGGGTTAGTGTGATGGTGTTTTTTCCTTACTGTGCCCAGAAACCCTAGTGCCGGCTGTTTGGGGTGTTGTACGATAGCTGTGTGTGAGGCTGGGGGAGGATGAGGATGGTTGCACTGAGGAGAGGCAGAAGAAAGGAAGAGTGCGACTGAAGGGGGGAGAATGAGGGAGGAGAATGGGGGTGGAGTGTGATGAAGGTAGGATGGAAGTGGTTGCTGTTGTTGTTGTTGGGGATGCTTGATATGAATAATGTGTTGATGTTTACATGTATTCATTTGCAGCATTGCTCATTTTATGCATTCATAATTTCATTGAGTTTCATGAATTATGCGTTTGATTACAAGTGAGAATAATAGCAGCTAAAGAAGGGAAATAAGCGAGAGAGAGTCAAGGAAAGGGAAGCGGACAGCAGTTGTGCCTCCTCAAGATGCAGAAGTTAGTGAGTGTAAGTGGGGGGGAGAGTGTGAGGAGGGAGGGGGACAGGATGAGGTGGACATGATATTAACGATGCGACAAGCATGTTGCAGGTTCGACAGTTCGTCGTTCGAAAGTTCGAATTCGTCAGTTCGTCAACTGGTTAACGTGGATCGACGTTGACCAACGCCGTGCGACTACGACGACGGCACTTGGTCGTGTGGACTGAACATTATCATCACCATCCGTACTTCTACGTCCGCGTCATTGTCTACATCATCTTCATTCCACAACCCCACCCTTTCCGTGGTGGTTGTGACGTGCGTGGACGGGACCTGGCCTCGACGTCGCAGTGTAGCTGACTGGAGGGGTCTAGCTGTGAGACGTCGACGGTGGCAGGGCTGCCGCAACTACGGCGTCACCATCATCATCATCGTCGTCAGAGGCGAGTGGGGGCAGTGACGCCACCACGTTTGGACATCGTCAGCACCGGTCCGATAACAGCTACGAGGAGGGGGTGGATACGTATGGGGACTTCGACAGGGACTTCATTCCGCCAGGTGGGCCCGTTCTTTGTTGTCCCTCTCCTAGCGCTCGAACCCCCCCCCCTTTTCGTCTGTTTATGTGCAACGGACATTTGCTGTGCACAGTTCGATACATAGACGTGGTTGAATAGCAACCCTCGATCATCTGACATACCATTCCATTGTTCATCGAACCATTGATTGTTTCATCACCATTTTCTTCGTTTCATGTGTAAATGTTGTATGTGTATGAGTGTGTGGCTTGAATGAATAAATAGTTTGAAGGTTGTATATATAATTGTTGTGTTATCATCACTTCCGTCTGCGGGAAATCGTCATTCTGTCTGGGTTGTCTGCGTGAATAAGTTGTTTGTTTGTGGTGTCTGCTTGGACAGAGTCGTGGCGGTGACAATCTGCTGAAACAACCCTAGTGGTAAAATTGAAAGCTTTCCACCAGGCAGTCACTTTACAATAAAGACATCCCACGCAGGGGACGCTGAGGCTGTACTCTAATTTATCGAACCCCCGTTTACAAAAACAAAATAGAATACAAACATCATTATAAATTATCAACAAAACACATACATATCAAATGCCTACATTTCTAAATAATAACATCATGGGAAGCCCTAGTGACCACCTGGCAGAAAGCGCCCAATATTCCCAAGCTGATCCAACAGACCTCATACACAAATAAGGAGTCTTGTCCCGGAAGAGTTTTCAAGAAAAAAGGTAGATGACTGGTCTAGCGAAGAAGACGATAGTATAGCAGATTGATAGAACAGAGCAGGAATGAGAAAGAGCAAAGGAGAAAGACAGCGACAGTGGGAATTTAAAGCACTAATATTTGCAGAAAGTGGGGTACTATTTATGCTGAAACCCCCGGCACCCGAACGGGGGTGGTGAAGGAAGCGCCGACTCGTCTACTCCTCTCTGGGACTTATTCTACAGGATCAAGCTAAAGTTGTTATTTTTCAAAATTTAAATGACCGATTCGTGAATTTTTTTTTCTTTTTCATTTTAGTGATTGTATGAACTGGTTACATTTGTGTTTTGGTGTATAAGAAGACTGCGAAAGGGAGATATCATTTTGTTCCTTGATGATGATGATGATGATGATGATGATGATGATGATGATGATGATGATGATGATGATGATGATGATGATGGTGGTGGTGATGATGATGATGATGATGATGATGGATGATGATGATGATAAGGGTGATAAGGATGATGATGAGGATGAAGATGATGATGAAGAAGAAGATGATGACGATGGATGACGATTGTGATGGTGAGGGTGAGGATGAGGGTCATAAGGATGATGATGATGATAATAATGATGATGATGAAGAAGATGATGATGATGATGGAGAAAAAAAGAAATGAGGATGGTGGTGATGATGATGATGATGATGATGATGATGATGATGACGATGATGATGATGATGACCATGATGGAAAAAGAAGAGATGATGATGGTGGTGGTGATGATGATGATGATGATGATGATGATGATGATGATGATGATGATGATGATGATGATGATGATGATGATGATGATGGAGGAGAAGGACAATAACAACACCAACATCAATACCAACAACACCAAACACAACAACTGTAGGAGAAATGTTATCCGTGTTTACTTGATCAGTGGAGTCTGGCTACCACCATCATAGTGATTTCAAAATCAATAGTTACAATGTACAGCGACATTTCACATTGTCACCAGGGTGGAGGTGAGAGTAGGTAGATACTGAAAGGGAGACGGGGTGGAGGAAGTCAAGAGTGGTGAGGGGTGGGAGGTAAGGTTTGTGTGTCGGGGAATTTTGGGGAGCTAGAGGCCGAGGGGGGGAGGAGTGGGGTAGGAGAGGCGTGAGGACGGGGGTGGGTGGGTGTCGAAGCTACGGCATTACACAGGATGACCAGACAACTGTACTGACTAGTATAGACAACTTAGGCAGGCAGTGACAACGGATAGTAGCTGTTTCATCACATTAGCCAGTCGAGGGAGTTAACACAAAACTATCGCTATATCTATGTGAGTTAGCATAGGCTTCTATCAATCTTGGGCAAGGGAGATAATTCTACAAAAGCTCTCCCTTGAACTAATAAGAAGAATGGCCAACTAACCTTCTCTACAGTAAAATTTCATGTGGGAGTAATAAACTCGAACAATCTAGCAGTCTGCTTTACTCATGAACGGGTATATAAACCCCCTCTCCACCAGCAGACGTACTTACGTGTTTGTTTGTTTGTTATATCTTTTTTTGTGATCGCTTTATTAACTTCAGTGGTTGGGATATTATTACATGCCTATTAATACTATTTGTACTTTTTCTCCCTCCCCGGCTATTTAACAGTGTATAAAATACAAAAATGCAAAAAAATAAAATAATAAACTTGGTAGAAATCAATGATCATCTGGAGTGCTTCAAAACCCGGGTTCGATGATCGAGGGTGACGGAAAACGTTTAGTGCAATGACTCTTTATGTGACATCGATATTGCACAACCCCAACGACGCTGCACGTTTACAAAGCCGAGTTATTCTGTCATTAGTAAAGTGCATGCAGATATTCTTGGTCGAAGAAGAAGAAGAAGAAGCTCTTTATGTGACATCGATATTTGCACATCCCCAACGACGCAGCACGTTTACAGAGCCCAGTTATTCTGTCATAAGTAAAGTGCATGCAGATATTCATGGTCAAATAATAATAATAATAATAATAAGAAGAAGAAGAAGAAGAAGAAGAAGAAGAAGAAGAAGAAGAAGAAGAAGAAGAAGAAGAAGAAGAAGAAGAAGAAGAAGAAGAAGAAGAAGAAGAACAAGAAGAACAAGAAGAACAAGAACAAGAAGAACAAGAACAAGAACAAGAACAAAAACAAAAACAAGAAGAAGAGAAATAACAGCCACCAACAACAATCCCAACTCACAAACAACAACAACAACAATCCCAACTCACAAACAACAACAACAACAACAAAATCAATATGAAGAAGTGCAGATGTTGATGCTCAAACTGCTGATGATGCTCCTGCTTCTTCTGTTGCTGCTACTGCTGCTGCTGCTGTCGCTGATGGCGGTTGTCTTTTTTTTTTTTTTAAATGGAAGCTATATTTAAATAAGCGAAACGGTTACGCAGTGCATGTTATTGTTACATTTTTCTTTAAAAAGACTCTTCCATATCAAGTTTTAAATGTAAAGAATATCGTTCATCTGTCGGTTCTCAAAGTTTTACTACTTCGAATGTGCTTCGTTAAATAGTTTTGCTGTAGCGGTACAGTGTATATTTTTATGTAATGTGGCTGCATAAAAGATATTGTTACAGATGTGTGTCTCCGCCTGTTTGTTGTCCCTCATTATTTTTGTCAAATATTTGGTGAAAATCCAAAAAGGATTTTTTTAAAATCTTTCTTTCGTTTCTTGGGGGGGGGGGGTGGAGAAGGGGGGAGATTTTTTCTTGTTTTCTTCTTCTTCTTTCCCTTTTTTTCCTTTTCTATCTCCATCTTTGTATTCATCACCAATTCGGGCGAAATTCGAACCATTTTTTTCTTCTTGCAGCACAAATGCGATCCTAACCGAAACTGAATGTAGTGCATGCATCTATAGACATCTATAGAAGTGTGTCTAATGGTTGACTAGATATGTAGCCTACATATTACCAGTCACGTAGGCAGTTATGATTGCCAGGTACACACATGTATATCAGTCATAACTAGATACACAAAAAGTTTGAAGTTTCAAGTTTATTCACGGCTCTAGCTTCCGAAGGGCTTTCAGACAATTCAAGCATATTCGTCAGAGACATAGCATTCACACACACACACCCACACACACACACACACACACACACACACACACACACACACACACACACACACACAGAGGCACAATCATCCATAGGTAGTGACGATGGAGGACTAGAACTGTGAGCCGACTATAATTGCGGACCTCTACCTTACCGTAAAAGCATCTACAGACCAGCGTAAACGCTCAGCACCGAACGACCCAACTTCGTTCTGCGCGGTAGCCCCCCAAATCGCGTTCTTACTGACCCCGCATATAGATATTGCTTATATTGTTGATCGGGGACTCGAGAGTGATGAGGGTACAGCTATGTATAGACGAAGAGGTCCAGGGGCCAGACTTTGCCATTGAAAGTGACCACGCTTCAGGCCCTGAATGGGCATTGAAGTGACCACTGTGTCAGGGCATCGATAGACATTGAAATGACCACGTTCTGGACAATGTACCCCACAAGGCAGGGCAATCCGATTATTTCGAATGAATACTTCTTTCGTAGATGATCATTTGGTTTGGGCATATAGCAAACGCATAGCCGAAGACGAACAACTTCGATCTGAGGCTTGTTAAGATATGCCCGTGTATTGAATGCACTTCAGCAGGGGCGGACACTCTGTGTCAGCTGGAGACAATAAGAATGACAAGTGTGTGATTATGTTGTTTGGGAAAGGAATCTCATGTGGCGAGGAGGAGGGGGGGGGGGACAATGGTCCAAATCTTGCAAATAATAACTTTTTCTCTTTTTTTCTTTTTTTTTCTTTCTCTAAGGAGTTGATTTTTTTGTAATGTTGTTGTTGTTGTATCAAATTTTATTCATCAGATTAACATAATGTGTACTGATTTTTGTAATGACTGGCGTTAGACAGTGTACAGTTTTACTTCCATCCTTATCGTCTCAACGGCACGCTCTGTTACAAGAAAATGTGACACCTTTTCAACTCGCTTTTACGTAGAATCACGGATTCCTGTTTTGTTCATCTCCCGCTGCCTGCCTACCGTAAGGTGCAGATTCTTTTATCAGGATTAAAAAGAAAAAATCGAAGATGTGTGTGTGTGCGTGTGTGTGTGTGTGTGTGTGTGTGTGAGTGAGTGTGTATGCGAGTTTGTGCGTATGCGCCTGTGTGTGTCTGTCTGTGTATCTGTGTTTGTAGTGTGTGTATGTGTGTGCGAGTATATTGCAGAAGTAGATACAACGGACCAGACAGAATGAATGAACATTGACGTCTGAACATATTTACAACACCCACCATTACCAGACAGAATATTGCTAAAAGCTTCAAGAGTCCGAAATCAACGGAGTACATAACCCAACTTCGCAATTGGACTCTTGTCACACCGAACTACAGCATGAATACTGATGTATGAGAACTTGACGGGAGTGGACACGTTCTAAAAAAGAAAAAAAGTTATTTTACTATTATACAAACACGTCGGAAAGTTTCTCGCTAAAAATGTTCCAAGAGAGGAAAAGAGAGAGGGAGAGAGAGAGAGAGAGAGAGAGAGAGGAGAGAGAGAGAGAGAGAGAGAGAGAGAGAGAGAGAGAGAGAAGAGAGAGAGAGAAGTCGAAACCTTTAATTGGATAATAGCATTAGGTCCTATGGACCTGTTTTACAGCTAGTCCTTAATAAAATTGTGAAATTAAGTTCAGAACAAACAAAATAATTAACATAAAATTGATTTGAAACTAACACAAACCTTAACAATGGTAAGAATTTTTTTTTAAAATACTAAGAAAATTAATGTACCGAAATGCACATACTCCCTCCCCCCACCCCCCTCCAATACCCCTTCTACTCCCACTCTCCCCACCCCCTCCACCACAACCACACACGTATACAAGCTAATTCACACATGAACAAATTAAACTGTCGCAAGATAGGAAAGAACAAAATGTATACAATCATCTTAAATATTAGGAGCAAGGGAAAATAGAAATTTGTGGAGTCTAATTTTAAACAATGTTAATGGTTTACTTTTCTTGATCTCTTGTAATAGAGAATTCCACATACTTGGACCAGAATATGACAGAGATGTTTTAAATATGTCTAAGCGTGGCTGTGGCAAGGTTAAATTATGTCTGAAAATTGAATAACGAGATGAAGGTTTGCTAAAAAGTACTTTTAAATAATTAATCAGGAGCTCTATTGTTTAGTATTAGGAGAGAGAGTGAGAGAGAGAGAGAGAGAGAGAGAGAGAGAGAGAGAGAGAGAGAGAGAGAGAGAGAGAGAGAGAGAGAGAGAGAGAGAGAGAGAAGCCAGCTTTTAAATACAAAATCTAATATCACACTTATGATTGCTGTCAGTTACTATAAATGAAGGATTTATTTTTAGTTTTGGCATATATTTAAAATTAAGCGCATTATTATCGGCTCATGTTCAAGGAGGTAGGCAAATCTGGATCGCTCTCGACGATGCAAGGCCCCCGAGACGTCAACTCGCTGCAGTCTGCGCACGGTTTTGCGCCATGGACTTACTACTACTGAGCCCCCAGCCCATCGACCTGCGTAGCTGATACATGAGACAGTGTTTAGTTGTGCCATTGGAGTAGGCATGTTCTTACGACCACTGTGGGCTACTTCATAACTACTCCTAGCTGATGTACATACGTCAGAGGGGCCGGGTAGCTCAGTTAGTAGAGCGTCTTACTAGTAACCGAAAGGTACCTGGTTCGAATCCCGGATTGGTTTTCAATTCAATTCAATTCAATTCAATATTTTATTTTAAAGTCTCTTCACGTTGTGATTTTAGACCACTTCATTCTCACGCATGGACATACAGACATACAATTAAAACTGAAATGCAACCATAAATAATAACATTAAGCTTATTACTAATAATACTACAAACATTTTCCAACTGCGGACACGTATATTATACGAACTATCTCCATTATTGCAGGACTATGCAATAAAATGTCAATGTCTTCTTGAATACCCAAAATGATGTTCCTTTCTTCATAAAGTGGTGTCAAAATAGGACATTCATATAAAATATGTTTAACAGATATTGGGAATAAACAAGTACACAAGATATTTTTTGAAAACTTTGTGTTCCATGAATTTACTCTTAGTTTATTAATTAGCCTACACAAATGTCTTGGACAAGCGTAATTTTCGACGTTTCTACTCTGAGGTAAATCAGAATGCATACGCTTTTCCAGTAAGGATAATAATTCATATACTGAAGGTGATATGTTATTACACGCAATAGAATTATTTGCTTTCATTGCTCCTTGTTTCGCCAATTTATCAACTACGTCATTCCAATACATACCCGAGTGAGATGGAATCCAGCAAAAGCTGATTCCAATACCTTTAGATACCAAATAATGAATTATAAACTTGATTTCAAATAAAATATCTGTTCTCGTTTTACATGACCAATGTTGCAAAGAATATAATGCTGATTTTGAATCAACACATATAAGGATATTAAAGAAAGCAATTGGGAAGTTACAAATTATGTTTAAAGCCATAAGGATAGCATACAATTCTGCTGTAAATACTGATACATTCTTACCAACATAATATGATTTTTGAATTTTCAAGTCAGGGATCGCAATTCCAGCTCCAGCATCTGATGTTTCTAACACTGACCCATCAGTATACATTTTTAAATGGTTAGTATATTGCCTTTCGATATGCTCCCTAGCTTCAGTAACAACTAGATTAACATTTTCATTTTTCTTTGTTAGAGAGTAAGCAATATCAAATTGTGCATTTGTATGTTCCCACTGCGGAATTTGAGGAATACTTGGTAACATAGGAATAGATGAAATATCAATATTACAAGTTGTTAAAAGATCATTTGTATAATTTCGTATTGATTGGAGATACGTCAAATTCCTAGCTCTTTTTGGAAAATCTATATTAGAATCAATTAATATTTCTTCTGAAACAGAATTTGGAACTGACAAACCTCTGACTACATATTTTGCAACTGATAATTTTTGTTGTTCAGGAAAAGATAACAGGCAAGCTTCTTTATATGACTTAAGTGTACTTGAATGCACTGGAACACCTAGTGCTATTTTAATTGCTTTACTGTCAATACTTTGCAACTTATTTAGCAATGAATTTGAAGCTGAAAAATATACTTCTTCCCGGATTGGTCAATGTGTGACCATATTATTTTCCCCTTACCATCAACTGGTTCGCTGGTGTCAGAATAATGTGACCAGTAAGTCGCCTATACGCTTCGGTGTCGTGTGACTATAATCTACAATTACACA
Organism: Oncomelania hupensis; assembly: GCA_036898135.1. Taxonomy (NCBI): domain Eukaryota; kingdom Metazoa; phylum Mollusca; class Gastropoda; order Littorinimorpha; family Pomatiopsidae; genus Oncomelania; species Oncomelania hupensis. Next base: position 34,617,332 of record CM072514.1, read on the forward strand.
TTTGTACATACGTTTGACAGATTTGACCGGGTTCTTCCTGGTTAAACGAAGTGGACATTGAAGTATTACGTCTGCATCTACCATAAGCGATATGGCAGACGGGGATAACCATCTCATCATGGAACAATAAATATGGACCTAAATCAGTACTGAACCACAAGAGCAATCATACAGCTAAAATGGACAATGAAATGACCACTTTTATCTTGCCCATCACGGGATTCGAACCTGGGTCATCGGTGTGCCAGGCGAACGCTCTATGACTCTATGACTTCTTTAACATTTTCTGCAGTGCGACATCGGGATTTTGGATTGCAGTTGGGATTAGAAAACCGTATAAAGAGTCAAAGCAGCGAGGCAATTCCAATTCGCAATTGCACACGCATTTACCTAGGAGTCACATTAAAACTAGGAAGGGGAAATGTTCGGAAATACGTTCTGTGTACCCCCCAAAAATATAATGTAAATTGACAGCTAATTTGCAATGGAACCCTCGCCACACCCACGACCTTCCCTGCCTTTAACCGCCCACCATCCTCCCATCCCCTCTCACCACCCATCACTAAATGTTATAATAATTTACTATGGTTTGCCTGTAGATAATATGAGAATTATCTTCCATCGCTCGCACAACGGTCTTCAGTAAGGCCACAGTGCAAAGCTTACGATAGCTACACGCGTTTTCCGATACTTTTTTCCGTTCCATGTTTTGTCATTCTTCTTCATTAATATCCGGTGTGCAGATTGGCGTGCAATTGCGCTTGCGCAGTTTGGGGTGTAAGTTTTGACTAATCAGATAATACATAACAATAACAATTACGTTATTGACCAATCAGATAATAAATAGCGATAACAATGGCGTTATTGACCAACCAGATAATAAATAGCAATAACAATTGCGTGTCCCATTGCGTTTGCATTTGCGCTTGCGCAGTTTGGCGTGTACGTTTTCGACCAATCAGTTAAGAACTAGATGGGCGTGCAATTTGTTTTCGACCAATCAACTACTAGATGGGCGTGCAATTTCGTGTGCATTTTCGAGTGCAATTGCACGCGCATTTGACGCTTTCCGCCTTCCATATTCGACGGACACAGACCGAATTTTATGGTTGCAAAAACACATGTTTGATCGTTCTTTTCGACAAAACTTTATGCCCCTCGAAGATGTTCTTGTTGAAATATTGCGAGACAATGATAGTGGTGAAGAAGATTTTGATTGAAATGGAAACAATGATTCTGATTTTTAACCTGTAAATTCTGATTCTACATCTAGATCTAGACACAGTGGCAGTGATTCAATCACTGACCAAGGGATTTTTTGGGTAGAATTATTAGAACGATCGGTGTCTTTCTTTTCTTTTTGTATCGTTATGTAGTGTTAAAACATTTTAACATTGTTGAGTTTGTAAATCAACTAAACATGCATGATTGTGATACTGTATTTTATTTTGCTAGTCAGCAACAATATTTAAATAAAAAAGGGTTTAACAAAAACTGAATTTCACACTTTCTTAGAGACACACACATCTTTATTTTCTTATTTACTCCTCCATCCATAGCAGAAATGGCAAAAAACAAGAACAGTGGTGGCGGAAATGCAAATTTTCTCTAGCATACAGCAAGTAAATCTAGCTAGAAGTGAAAGGGCTATATCATCTCTTCGGGAAGCATTATTAAATGGAGAGTGCATGCATTGATGTTAGTTATTTTTTGTGTGTCTGGGTGTGTGCGTGTGTGTGTATGTGTGCGTGTGTGTGTGTGTGTGCGTGTGTGTGTGTGTGTGTGTGGGTGTAGGTGTGTGTGTGTGTGTGTGTGTGGGTGGCTAGGTAGAAACGACGTTACTCTGACATACACTTGAAACTCTACGTACTTTCGGTACTCCAACTCATAGCAGTCCGGTTGTCGGTCAATCGGTCGGGCCGTCGGTCCAAATTCCATTCGCTTTTTTTTTTCAAAACACATTTTCTGCCTTATCTATTAAAAAAATAACTAAAAACGAATATGATTATATTTACTACGCAGATACTTTAACTACTGCTAAACACTTTATACCATTCATATTTGCACTTTCTCAAAGGTCAAGGTCGCGGTGCTTCCCCATTTTCTCAACACGGTTTGCGCTATATCTCAAAAATTGGCAAAGCCGATTTCGCTAATATTTTTTGGGTGTGTAGATAGTTGAGATAAGTGTCCCAGGATGACGTGTTTTCATTTTTCTTCTTTAAGATAAAGCCGAGTCACACACCACTTCCAAGAAAATGAACACTTTTGAAAATCCTATTTTTCGGCTATGTGTGTGAGTGTTTGTGAATACATATTTGAATTGCTGTAGCCATTTTGTTTATCTTTTTGTTTTGTTTGTATGTGGAGAAGGTGGGCTTTTATAATATTAGAGAGGCTTCAGTAAAGATTGCATCAATTAAAACTACTCTATTTGAATGGAAGGAATACTCTAAAGTACAAATTTCTCTAATGAAGGTTGTGTGTGTGGGAGGGGGGGAGGGGATTATTTTTATTTATTAATGATACAGGATGCTATCACGTGCTTTTTCCTCAAACTGAAATGCGATGCTATCTGTGGTCTAATGGTAGTGCTTCGGCTTGCGGATCGGAAGGTCCCGGGTTCGCGCCCTGGCCGGGCCATTGTGTTGTGTCCCTGGGAAAGACACTTTACTCCCGTTTCCTACTCCTTCGGATGAGAGTATAAACCGAGGCCTAGTCTGTGCCGCATACATTCCATCTTAACGGACTTTAAAGATCCTGACGCTCATGTCCTAGACGGGTGAGTGCCGGTGACAAGAAAACACCCAGCATGCACCTAGGTCCTTCTCCCCCATCCCTGGCTGCCCAGGATTGTGCTCAGTTGTCCGTGCGTCAGACCATGCGCCCAAAGGCTGCGAGTGGGCGTCTCGGGCGGCTTGAGTTAGATCCTGTATCGGCCAGCGCCTTGAGCAGCTCTTGAGCTGGAAAAGCGCTATATAAGAACGATTAAATAAATAAATAAATAAAATCTGAAGAGAAGAAGTCGCTACTACAGAAGGAGGTAGAAAATCACAGTTTATTGGTTACATTTAGATAGACTACATCCAATACCATTGTTTAAAGGGAGGGAGGAAACCTGAGTATCCGGAGAAAACCCTCGGCGTCCTGAAAAGTCTCGTCCTTAAGTAACTTAAATGCGGTGTTCGAACCCCCGACCATCGGCATAGGACACCAGCGCATTATCAATTATGCTATTAGGCCACCCCTTAACACGCCTCTTGAGTTAAAGATGGACTCCTTATTATAGCGATAATGACTACTATATATTTTTATGATAAAGCCAAACATGATATGTTCGTATAGGTGGGAACGATAGATGGTAGTGAGTGGAACTTAACATGAATTTGTTCTGGCAAACCTTGCGAGCTTTTACGAACCGACAAGACTGTAGCGAGGCCCTGCCTGGGTTGCCGTTATATAAACTCGTGGGTTGACTAATGGTCTGTCTTAATTGGAAGGTTCGTGGATGTTCACAGATTCCGGAACTAGATACCTGAATCCGTTAGACCCCCACAAAAAAGGCCAATAATATATTGAGGTCCTGTCTGGGTTACAATTTATATAAACTCTTGGATTTAGCAGGCGAGCAATAATCTTTCTTCTCCCTTTCAGATGAGAGTATATAAACCGAGATCTAGGCAGTGCATTCTATCGCGCAGATTTCTTTTAAAAAGATCCTGACGCTCATGCAAGCGATAGAAACAATAATAATAATAATAGCACACCCTGCAAGTTTATCTACGTCATAGTCCCCCTTGCCCTGGTTGGCGCTGCTCTGCCAAGGATGTCGCTCTTTCACTGAGAAGGCAACCCCAAAATGTCGCTCGCAGGGGTGACAAAATATCATTGTCGAAACTCACAAATCCAACATCCACAATTTTCATAACAAATTACAGTTGTCCGGATCTCTTGACAATGAGCTGGAGTGTGTGAGTGTACGATCACCTGCCACCCCCCTTCCCCCTATTTTCCCCTTACGACGTTACCCTTCCACTCCCTCTTTTAGCTCTCCTCAGCTCCCTCTGTGATCTACGTTCTCCCCGAAGCCTTTGAATGTCTTCTCAACATCGATCGCCTTTTGTGCCTGTTCTTTCATTCATCAAAGCACGAAGATGAGTTATGTCTTTCTAACAGAACAGACGCAGTGGAGGGACAAGTCTCTTAGTCACAAGTAGTCTGTGCATTTTGAAGGGAGACCTATAGTATTTTCCTTGTCACGACGGGAACTTTTTTTCAAACAAATTGTTCAGAGACAAGAGATCTTATGGTCTGCAGACATTTACTAAGCGACGACGACAGAGTGTGTTACGGCACAGGGTTTATAACACGATTTGGGGTTCTTATAGTGCAGAGGTAGACCTCAAAAGGCTTTACGGAAAGTCCAATATACGAGGAGAAATTGTCCATAGGTTTACTAATACCAAAGAGCTTATTATTATACCAAGAGGGTTCACTCAGGGAAAATTACTTGGACCTCCGGGAAGTGCGATAACTCGTGCTGAGAAAGAGTTATCTTACATGTCTTGCAGCGCAGACGGCGAAGATGACGGTAGAAATCATAGTGAAGAAAGTAAATAGGTCGCATTTTTGTGCTGGAGAAGGGTGCAGTAACATGCGGAACAGAGGTGGTTGTGAAGGAAAATCTTCTCCCCTCTCCCCTCTCCACTTTCCCCTTTTTTGAAATATATAATAAAAGGACAAAGTTCCAAAAAAAGCGATGTTAATTTTATCACTTACTTTTTTTTTATGCTGAGAGACAATGTATAGACATGTAAAATAGTGCAATGTCTGATACATTTATATTTGATGTTTAATTTTGTATACATGTAATTATGTCAATAGGGTTTGAAGTAATGTATAGAATGTTAATTTGATTGGTGTTTACGATGCTGAGAGGCAATGTAAATATATAAATAGTGTATGAGGTAGTTTAGATGTTATGATAATGTGGATTTAAACATGTAAATAGTGGAGTACTTTATATGTGATGTTAGTATGTATAAACTTGTACGACATACAGGTACATAATGTAAGAAGTAAGTAATTAGGTTTGATGTTAATATGTATGAACATGTCAATAGTACGTTTAGTAATGTACACTTGATTTTTATACACTTGCAAATAAACATGTAAATAGTGCCTGAAGTCATTTAGTTGTGATTTGTGTGAAAAATGTCATGATATTATTAATGTTATTAGTTATTGTTTCCAATGTAAGTATCAGTATTATCACAGTCACAGTCATATTTCTGTGTATATTTTGAATGTTTGCTGACAATTGAACTGAAATTGCTTGTCAACCGAATTGAGGTTTTACGCAGTTTATATTGTTCCCTTCTTTTGTGTCTTTCTGTCCACTTTGACAATCTTTTCGTCATAGTATTCTCTCATCTCTCTCTCTCTCTCTCTCTCTCTCTCTCTCTCTCTCTCTCTCTCTCTCTCTCTCTCTCTCTCCCTCTCTCTCTCTCTCTCTCTGTTTGTGCAAGAATTTGCAAATTACTGTATAAATTAAATGAAACAATAAAAGTGGTGGAAATATATTCATGCATTTAACACCGGATCAAAGATAGTAATTAATTCGGCAAATAATAATATATTCACTGAATTCATTAGAATTACATTCAAACATAATTTGAGAGAATAAACAAAAAAAATGTCAATAAAGTATATAAAATGCAATAACAAATTTAATTTTATTTTATTGACATTATTTTTGCTTATTCTCTCAAATTATGTTTAAGTTTTAACTATATGTAATTCTAATTAATTCAGTGAATATATTATTTACTGAATTAAATAACCTTGAAAAACAAACAAGCAAACAAACAAATCAAAAATTAATTCATTTTTATGTTTTATTTTCATTGCAATTAATGTAAATCTTAATAATTTCAATTCTACCAAGTATTATTCTGGTTAATTATTTTTATTTGAATGCATTTCTTACACGTAATTATATTTTATTCCAAAAAAACTTTCGTACTCTTGAGTTTATAGTTGCTTGTCTTTATTTTACTGTATACATTGCTTTCATTCTATACATTTAATTTTATTGACATTACTTAGTTTAGTTTAGTTATATAGATTAACGTCCCCGGACACATAAGCGTATAGGGGACGATCTCTGACATTACTTTTGTTTATTCTTTCAAATTATGTTTCTTTTTCAATATATGTAATTCTAGTTAATTCTGTGAATATATTATTATTTACAGAATTAATTACAATTAAAAGATTGAAAACTATAAATTTGTTCTTCATGAAACAAGCTGCATGACAAATTAATTTTATACATATATTTTTATTAACAGTTTATAAATGTGTTTATTTTTATTTATAAATAATATGTACTTAATATCGCCAACATCTGGTGGTCCTAACACTGCATAATTCCTGCAATACTTAGCAATGTTTTAACAGACAGAATGAAGGTCTAATCAGTCATGCGCGCCAACGGGAAATGGGGAGTAACTCGTTCCGACAAGAGTTGCTTCCCATAAACTGCCCAACTTTCGTTACACATGCTTATGAAGGAGTCGACTATCTTGGTATTTATAGTCTTTGCTAATACTAAAGTATTGGCCGCATTTGGCTTACGTTTTACGGTTTACGCATTGGGTTATGAGATTTTTCAATTTTTCACTGACCGGAATTTTGACGGGTGGCCACACATTATGAGTTTAGTGGCCACATTTGGCTTACGTTTTAATTTAAGGCTTATTTATGCATTGGGTCGGAGATAGTGGTGTAATGTTTATTACGGCTCGGTTTGAATTTATAAACGTGAATAGCGGTGTAATTTCACTACAACCAGGAACGTTTTCATGACGATGTAATGTATTATTTCACGATTTGACTATAATATAAAACAACTTTACTAAGATCGACACGCAGCAAGTGAATTCAACTGCCTTCAGCTCGCCAAGTCGTATGTAGAAGACAACATGTGTTGCTTGTAATCACGCGCGAAGGAAGAGATTATGTTGACCTCTAAACTCGTGACATCACACTCTCGCTTCTGATTGGTCCTCGGAAGCTCGGCTTATGTATTTTTGCAGAAAAAAATCAAACATGCGCTACCCTTGTGAAATTTTACGCTAGCCAGTACGCCAGGAAATACGTAAGGAATTCATAAGCGTAAGTGTGGCCGGGTTTTATTACTGGATGTTACATAAATCATCAAACAGGCTCAAAACGCGGCGATCTTTACCAACAAAAACGCTTACATGTTCCAACCACACTCTCTCACACACAACAAACACTCAATTATCACTCAAACATGTGGTGTAAAGGCAGGGAGAAATCGCTATTAGAAGACGGGGAACGGAAATCGAATTTTATTAAATTTTAGATGGACTGCATCCAATACCCGTTTTGAAGGGAGGGAGGAAACCCGAGTACCAGGATAAAAACCTCGGAGAACTCACTAGCCTCGTAACTATAAAGTCGCATAAGTTCGCCCATTTGGGGGTATCGAACCCCGGACCATCGGCACAGGAAACCGGCCACTAACCGTCGGCTCCACTAGGCCGCCTCAAGGTTAAAGTAATGATTAGGGATAACTTTAGAGTTAAGCTTATAGCAACATTATCTCCGTATTGAAGTCCATCAAAATTAGACCTCGGTAACGGTCTAGATAAGCCAGACATTCTTTCGCAAGTAAAAAAAATGTTCAACTTCAATTAAATTCAACTCATCAAGGAATTTAGACAGGAAACGTAAATCATTGCTCAAATAACCAAATAAAAAATTTACAAGTTACAAGTAATTAAATTATGGTTAAAAGTACATAGTGATAGATACAAAAGAGACGTCCTTTGTGCGTCTCTCTCTCTCTTTCTCTCTCTCTCTCTCTCTCTCTCTCTCTCTCTCTCTCTCTCAATAATATTATTAAGGGAAGATTTTCTGGAACATTATTTGTTGATTTCGCAAAAGCTGTTGATGTAATAGACCATGACCTTTTCCTACATAAACTATAATTATATGGCATTCAATCTAAATCTCTTAAATCTCTAAAATTGCTTATGTCTGGCAGAGAACAGTGTGTTTATGTAAATAACCAAAAGTCACAATTTACAGCTGTTGGAGTACCACAATCCATTTAATGATTATTCTTCTACTATTTGAGATTTTGCTAGAGGCAATGCATTGAAGCCTTTATTTAGAATTCTCAAACGTGCAATTACACAGGTTATTCTTAAACAAAACAATCTCTCCAGATGACCATTGAGGGATTAATATTCTACCTCTTACTGACAGACTAAATTTAATAAAGGAAGTTTCATGCACAAAGCCTTTTCTGGCAATGCACCTTCCAGTCTTTCTTACCGTTTTTTCCCCCAAAACAAACAAATTGCCAGATGGGCCACAAAACTAAATATTCCAATTCCAAGAATTGATCTCTTCAAAACTAGTCAAGCGTATTTCTGTTTCACTTTGTGGAATAACCTTCCTGAGGATATCCGCAATCCACCATTTAAATTGAAATCGTTTAGATTTAGAACACGTCTCTTAAAATACATAACAAATAAAAAAATAATAATTGTTGATCCTATCTTATCATATCCTATCCTGTGACTCAGACGTCGTTGAGGCACTACTGATGATCGTTTAACCAGCGTACTCCATTTTTCTAATTGTGGTTGATCGATATTAACAACATTAATCTAATGTACATTTTTAAAAATGATTGTATGTAATGATGATCTTGGTTATATTTGTTATTATTCCATAATGTTAATATTATGAAATTAATTTGTTGTGTTCAGTATTTATTGTTACAAGCCACAAGAGTACGATGTGCGCGTACTCTTTTACGCTTGCAAAATACAGTTGTTTTCTTCTCTTCTCTCTCTCTCTCTCTTTCTCTCCCTCTCTCTCTCTCTCTCTCTCTCTGTGTCTCTCTCTCTCTCTCGCTTTCTCGTTCTCTCTCTTTGCCACATACATACATACACACCTAAACACACACACATACACAACCATGTGGATACACCGTTGTTATGACTTTAACTTAGTCTCATATAGCAAAACAGCATGTTGATCTTCTCCTTCATGTAAGGATTTGACAAAAACAAGCCAAAAATAGGTGCATGTGTTTAAAATGCTATATCTACTGAACGGTTGGTCAGAGCTTCATGGGACTTAGTCAGTGTGTAGATAATTGGTAACTATGCAAGAATTGAGTAAGCTTTAGTTCTATCAGTGTCATCTGTCTGTGTTACCTGCTATTTAATACTTATAATAATAATAATTTATTTTGTATAGCGCAATTCAAACATAAAATGCTTCACAAAGCGCTTGATCACACGCAGCCACACACAGATACACACGCATAATAGATCTATTCTGCATTTAAAAACAAGACAACATGTAAACCTAGTGAAGGTAACAAATCAAACAAATAAAAATATAAAATCGGTCAATCAATCAATCAACTTATAAAATAAATGAATAATTTCAAAGAAACTTTTTTATAAGAGGGACGTTAATACCAAAAGAGGCAGATCAACAATGCCTCATCTAAGATGTAAAGTGTAAATGGTGGTGAAATACAGCAGCTTTAAAAATAGAATAATCGTTGAATAACTAAACATCGTTACAACATATGACAGGCCAGATGAAGAGAATAAAAGCTCGTGTAATGGCATTAATCTGGTTTAAAAAGAAAACATATTTGTGATTCACATAATAATAATAACAACACCAATAATAATAATAATAATAATAATAATAATAATAATAATAATAATAATAATAATAATAATAATAATAATAATAATAATAATAATAATAATAGCAGTTCTAATTTCATTCACAGTGACAACAAGTTAAGAGGGATCAAATTTCATTTAAAAAGCAAAACAATTATAAGACAAGTACACGCATACGCACATGCATCCACATAGGCCTACACACGCATTCACTCACACATTCACACACACACATTCACACACACCCACACACACACACACACCTACACACACACACACACACACACACATTTCAGATGTCAGCGCGACAGGGTGTCCGCAAGAGAGGATGTTCTACAGATGTAAGCGGAAGAGATAGGTTTTCATTTGGGCTTTGAAAGAGTCAAGAGATGGAGATTGGCGAAGGCTGCACGGGAGTTTGTTCCACAGGGTAGGAGCATAGACGGAAAAGGCTCTCTTGCCAAATGATTCAAGAGAGTAGCGAGGAACTGTCAAAAGAGAAGCGTCTTGAGAGCGAAGAGTGCGGGTTGGCTTGTAAGGGTTGAGAAGTTCAGAGAGGTAGACAGGAAAATGTTGGTCATGAAGAGACTGATAGCAAAGAGAGGCAACTTTGTAGTCAACTCTGGCTTTCACTGGCAGCCAGTGAAGAGCCGTCAGAGTGGAAGTGGCGCTAGCGCGTCGGGATTGTTGGAGCACCAGACGAGCGGCATGGTTCTGAAAGCGCTGAAGTTTTTGAAGTTTGTTGTTGGGAAGACCAGCCAAGAGAGAGTTGCAATAGTCAAGCCGAGAAAGGATGAAGGAGACGGCAAGCTTGTTGGCAGAATCAACAGAAAGATATTGGCGGATTTTGCTGATACGGCGAAGATGGAAATTCAGAGATTTGCAGAGATTGTTGATGTGAGATTCCATGTACAGACTCTCATCTAGATGTACACTCAGATTTCGGGCAGAAGTTGAGAAAGGGATAGAGTGATCATTGACTTGCAGAGAGTGTGTCGAGAGCTGGCGGAGCTTGCTGTTGGTACCAATGGCGATGACTTCAATTTTATCATCATCCATCTTCAGCTTGTTTTCCGCCATCCAGTCTGCGACAGAGCTGATGCAGCGCGACAAATCACCAGCAAGGCTGGGGATGTTGGCTGGAGGAGCGGAGTTGTGAATTTGAGAGTCATCAACAAAGAAATGGTACAGATGATCGAAAGTTTTGATGATTGAGCTGAGTGGTTGGGTGTACATGGTGAAGAGGATAGGACCAAGAACAGAACCCTGTGGAACTCCAAAACTCAGAGGAAAAGAAGAAGACTGAGTGCCATTGACAAGAACAGATTGAGTGCGGTCGGAAAGGTATGAACGGAACCAAGCCAGAGCCGTCCTAGTGCAGCCAAACACCGACTGGAGTCGTGCACAGAGAATGTCATGGTCTATAGTGTCGAAGGCTGCGGATAAATCCAGCAGCGTCAAAATGGACACCCGGCCTCGGTCAGCCGCCACGAGCAGATCGTTAACTACACGCAGCAACGCGGTCTCAGTGCTGTGGCTCTTTTTGTAGGCTGACTGAAACGGCTGGTTGTGGGTCTGGAGATGAGAAAGGAGTTGAGAGAGAACGATTCGTTCAAGAATTTTAGAGAGGAACGGAAGGTTGGAGACAGGTCGGTAGTTTTTCAGTATTTCGGGATCGAGAGTAGCTTTTTTCAGAAGAGGAATGGTGAGAGCATGTTTGAACGAAGGAGGAACAGAACCAGACTGGAGTGAAGAGTTCATGATGGAAGTGGTGACAGGCAAGAGATCATCAAGACATTCAAAGAAAAACTTGTAGGGCAGAGGGTCGAGAGAGCAGGATTTCTTGGGCATGTTGAGAATGACTTTTTTTTAACTACGTCAATGGTGACTGGTTGAAATGCACAGAGAAGAGTCCCAGAGAAGCTCGGCAAGTTGGCAGCACCCGCAGTGTGAGGAACGGCATCCAGACTTTTTCGGATGTCCTCAATTTTGCCTACGAAAAATTCGCCAAACCTCTCTGGAAGACTCTCAGGAGGGATGGTTGAAGGAAGCGCCCCGCTCGCAGCCACACCCATCAGTTCGTTGATCAAACGGAAAAGTTCACGCGAGCTGTTTGACTCGGCGATCCTCGACTGGACGAAAGATGTCTTGGCGCCACGGACAAGGCGTGCGACCCGCTTTTACCTGTGATTATAGGTAATTTCACAAGTACTAATTCTTCGGATGATGAAAGGTCCGAACTGAAGTCGGAAAGATCGCTACTGTGCACGCTAGACACTGACAAATCACTCTGATTTTCATTCCTTAACTGATCAGCCCTTTCATCTACTAATTGCTGCCACAACAGCCCATATGTAGACTCATTGTCGGAATCAGATTCTGCCATTTTTAGGGTATCCCCGCTCCCGAAAACGCGACCAAAAACTAAACAAAAACTTCGATTAAAACGTGTTGTCAACACAATTGCAGTTGACAGGAAGGAAGTACGCTGCTTTTAGAATCAGCTAATGCGCATGCGCGATTGTAACTGGTTTCCGTTAAGCGGGAGAGAGGTGCTAAAAGTAGACGGTAACTAGGCGCGCTTTACCGCGCTTCATGAGCCGTGACGAACCGCGCTTTACCACGCTTCATGAGACTAACATTTATGTTGTTTTGACATTTTTTGAAATTTGTCAATTATTTTAAGCTAACCCTAACCCTAATTCTAACAAAAACCCTTAACCTAACCCTAACACAGCCCTCACCCTAACGGAACACTGTTTTGACGTCAAAATAACGGGGCCGTCAAAAGCACGTAGGTAGAGTATAAAGAATGTGTATAAATAAGGGCGTTTCTACATCGCCACACACACATAAATACAAATCACAGAAAGCAAACCCTGTGACAGGAAACGAATGTCTGGGTAGGCTATTCTTGACCGTAATGTAGGTCTTGAGTAATGAAAATAATGTGTAAGCTTCTGGAATGTCTCTCTGCCTGTGTCTGAAGCCGTCTGATTTGTTTTGCAACAACACCAAACTAAAGGAAGAAATGACAACAAAAATAGACTTTACAATCGATAAAGCACAATACTGTGGGAAAAGCGTGCCCCTGTTTGGAAACTGAAATATTTTCAAGACATAAGGTTTCAGCTTAGTAAACATATGGCATGGGTAGATATAAGAGGGTGGGAGGCTGGATGAGAGAGAGAGAGAGAGAGACGAAAGGTGAGGGTGGGGTGTAGTAGAAGAACAGTAAAACAGCTGAACGAGAGAGAGAGAGAGAGAGAGAGAGAGAGAGAGAGAGAGAGAGAGAGAGAGAGAGAGAGAGAGAGAGAGGAGAAACTGAACTGATGCTGCTCAAAAACAAATAGGGCGAAAGTACAAATATGAAAGACAGACAGACAGACAGACAGACAGAAACATACAGAGACAGACATAGACAGATACAAAGAAAAACTGAGCTGCTGGAAGACACAGCCACAATATAAACAAAAGCAAAACAGAGATAGATTTCATCACTCATTGAAAATTGTATTCATCTCTACACGAATGAAACAAAAGAAACAAGGAAGACGTCTTCCATACGACTTGAACTGTCTTTAGTGCAAACCGTAATTATGGTCCTAATATTATGTTTTAATGCATTGTTGCGAAAGAGGCGCTGTCATCTAGTCTTAAGTTACAAAAACAAAAACTGCGTGCAGGGTGATGAGAGCGTGGCTACACTGTTGCGTGTTATTACGGAGATCTCGAGAATTTTTGTCTGGAGTTGTAGGTGTGCGATACGACCATATCTATCTATCTATCTATATATCTATCTATCTATCTATCTATCTATCTATCTATCTATCTATCTATCTATCTATCTATCTATCTATCTATCTATCTATCTATCTATCTATCTATCTATCTATCTATCTATCTATCTATCTATCTATCTATCTATCTATCTATCTATCTATCTATCTATCTATCTATCTATCTATCTATCTATCTATCTATCTATCTATCTATCTATCTATCTATCTATCTATCTATCTATCTATCTATCTATCTATCTATCTATCTATCTATCTATCTATCTATCTATCTATCTATCTATCTATCTATCTATCTATCTATCTATCTATCTATCTATCTATCTATCTATCTATCTATCTATCTATCTATCTATCTATCTATCTATCTATCTATCTATCTATCTATCTATCTATCTATCTATCTATCTATCTATCTATCTATCTATCTATCTATCTATCTATCTATCTATCTATCTATCTATCTATCTATCTATCTATCTATCTATCTATCTATCTATCTATCTATCTATCTATCTATCTATCTATCTATCTATCTATCTATCTATCTATCTATCTATCTATCTATCTATCTATCTATCTATCTATCTATCTATCTATCTATCTATCTATCTATCTATCTATCTATCTATCTATCTATCTATCTATCTATCTATCTATTGTTTGTGCGATTCTGGAAAGGACTTCCTGTTGGGACCCATTGTCTGCGACAATGACTCCTAAATTTGTGAAGCTATGCACCGTGTTGATGGATTGGTCTTGGGCTTTGATGTCTCTGTTGATGCCATTGGTGTTGATGCCACACATACATACACACACTAAAATCTACATAATGAGGAACTATGTGTGTGTGTGTGTAACGGGGCAAAGTCCTTATTATGTAGCAGTAATAAACACACACCCACACACACACACACAAACACACCTATACACACGGGAAACATAATTAGACGCAAATACACACGCTCTGTCTTGTCTGTCTCTCGCTCTCTTTGTCTCTCTGTCTTTGCCTCTACTTCTATTACTACTACTACTCCTCCTCCCACAACTACTCATACTATTACTACTTCTACTAATCATCATCATCATCATCAAACAAAATTATTTGCTCATCACCATCATCATCGTCATCGTCATCATCATAGTCATCATCATCATCATTATCACCACCACGATCATCATCAACCACGACAACAATCACTAACGGCACCACGACCATCCCCAAGAGCGGCACTGCGACCAACACCACCGGCAACAGGACAATAACAACCATCACCAACGGCACAACGGCTTCCATCATCGACGGCACAACGACCGACACCACTTTTTAAACCAACATCGTAAGCACGACCACTACCGGCGCCAATGCCAGCACTATTCCCTGCGCCGTTAACACTTGATCAGAGGCCACTGCTATCAACAACAGTAAGGTCACCATGCTCGCCATCTCTGATACCCCCCCCCCTCCCACCCCCCGTTTCAACAACCATCACAAACAATCAGATCTCTAGCACTACAGCCGACATTGATATTTCTGTTACAACCACCATCACTGCCGCCGCCGACGACGCCGTCAAGGGTACCTCTAAAATCATCCCCATCAACTTGAACTCTGTTGACAATAACAACATCAACTCTGACAACCACATCGCAAACCATCTCATCCCTAGCTCCCCCACCAAAACCGAGGACATCCCTGCTAACAATAACACGCTTACACTACCATCACTATCAGTACTATTCGTTCTACCACCACCTCTACCACTACGCCTATTACGATTATTGACGTCAATGTTACTAACACCACCACCACCTCCACCTCCACCACCACCACAGATATCAGTACAAAAACTATGATCACAGCTGGTTACACCAACAACTCTGGTGACACAACTGCCATGACTACTGTCAGCAGAAAGACCGTCGGTACTAGCAGCTTCAAGAGGGACATCAACGAACAGCATTGCAATAACATCAGAACCAATTCTAGCAGCTTTGTTGACGATCATGCCCACACCAGCAACAACTAAGACCGTATGCCATCCAAAATCCAAAAGGATGATGATGATGATGATGATGATGATGATGATGATGATGATGATGATGATGATGATGATGATGATAACTACGACAATGAGGGCGTCGATTACACTGACGTCAATAACGAACACGACGATAACAATGAAAATAACCTGATCTTCGATAATAGTATACGACTTTTTCCACAACTTGTATCGACGCACCCGCAGCGTTTCAGAAACTACCAGTCCAAACAACAGCAGCAGGAACAACAACGACGACGATAGTAATTACCTTGGTTTCGGAAACTTTGAAAATGGTATACAATGGACAGCTAAGTGTAACCTTTTGCCGTCCTCCCTCTCCTTCCCTCCCCCCCCCCTCCCCCCGCCGTACACACACAAGTACACAACTTCCCATTGTCATCAGAAGTCCATTTCCTTATTACTATTAGACGTATCAGGTCACTTAGAGTTTTCTGCAGATACTCCGGTTTCTTTCCTCTGGCCCTAACCTAGCAAAGAATGTGCGGCGGCATAGGTGAGTAAATTGATCTGTATGCTCCATTAGCTTATCTGGCTTGACCTACGGCGAAAGACTGTTCCTCTCTCACTCCGCGAAGAATCTAATGAGCTAGCTATATATTATGTTAGTCTTTCTCTATGATGAAATACTATCGTCCCCTGTACGCTTATGTGTCCGGGGACGTTAATCTATTTAACTAACTTGTCCTTCTGTGTTGTCTGTTCGTAGCCTTCTACAATCTGTTGCTATTCGTGGTTTGAAGTTAGGCCTATTTGTCTGTCTATATTACAATCGGGTTGTCTTTCTATCAATCTATATGCACGGGTGCGCTCCATCGCGCGCTTGGACTTTTTAAAGATCCTGACGCCCGTGTCCTAGTCGGGTGAGAGTGCCAGCTACATAAATACACACAGCAAGCACTAGGTCCTGCTTCCTTTTGGGCCGTTCTGGTTGCTCAGTTGTCTTGAGGCATTATTAAACAGTGCGTATCATGCAGCAAGCTTGGCAGTTTGGGCGGATCAAGTTACATCCTATTTTCGACAGTGAAACCCAAATCTACAGCAACTAAAACTATCGAATACTCTTTGATTGCCTTTGAAACTGTGTGTTCCGTTCTTGAGAATGCGCTTCTGTTGTTGTTTTCGTCGTTATGTAAAAGATGATATAGTGGACAATCTTTGCTCAGACCGACCGCTCAATTGTGAATTTTCGAGTATTCTTTCTTGTAATGTAATCCATGCAGCAGCTGTGCCTTACTATACACAAAATCGCTACAGTGCAATTTTTATTATTATTTTTAAAGAACCAATCTTGATGCTATTAATAGATACCTAATTAATTGAATGTACTGATTATCAAAATCGTACTTTTGAAAGTTTTTATTTATTTTTATAAATTATATATTTTTAAGTTTTAAAGTTTCTTTTTTCATTTCACTTTATTTTTTCCTGTGTGGCAACGCTCACTTTGAATTTTAAAAATGAGTTTTTGAAACTGAAATGTGGGATAGTTAGGAATACTTCCTCTTAAAAAAATGAAACCAGCTTTATATGGTGTAAAACTGTAAATGTCTAATTTGCTTCTTTTTTTTTTAAATAATCGAAGTCAAAGAATAATAAACCTCAGTTCGCGATGTTAACTGCGAACGTCCCGAATCCCTTTCACAATATGCTAAATAATTAAAGAAATGAAGTCATCTTACAGTCTTTAACGCCTATGGACAACATTAGCTTTTCAGTTTTGTGTTGATTTGGCCGAAGCATTAATTATTTCTCCGGTTGGCCAGTTTTTAAAAAAAAATCAGTTTCTTTAAACAAAAAATTGTTGTATAAGTACTATGTGTGTGTGTGTTTTTACTACCGCTACATACATGTAATAAGGCCTTTGCCCCATTAAACATACATAGCTGTCACTATGACGGCCTACTAGCGCCAAAACCCAGAGTTATCAGTATCACGAGATATTTCAAATTAACTCGTGTTCTGTGTCATTTACAGAGATACCAGTAACCCACAGTGTTAATTAATAAATATAAGTATTTGCCACGCCTTCTCAGCTCCAAAAACCCTGACAATTACAATTGGCGCGTAATAATAATTTTCATGACATAGTTACAATTATCATGAATAATTACAACTATCACAAAAAATATCAAATATATTTTCGTGATCATGTTTCATTTTTAGTTTGGCTCTAGCAATCCGTCTGGAAATGCGCCAAAACCGAAAATTTTAATTTTTACCGGATAATTACAATTTTTATGTGCATTTATAGTAAATATGTTGTGTTCCAAGGAACTGTTCATTTTTGTCTCAACCGAACTACATATACGCATGCGTAATAGTGACCAATCAGCGTAGACTATGGAAAAACCCGCTCTTTCACCATTCTGTAAACTTGTGCAATAGAAGGCATTGTTCAGGAAAACGGTAAGCAAAAGTACATACTCCTTGCCTGTTTTGGTATATAATTATTTACGTCAATAATATACCTATAACCGCAATTTAATGCTGATGCGTGAGCGCGGTCCGATGCGGGATGCGCAGGCGCAGGCACTGTTCGCAGCCAACCTTAGGATTTAACACTACTAAAGCATGGCCAAAACTAGAAATTAGTCATTAACACTGTAAACTTCCGGTATATCTGTGAATTACACAGAACACGTGTTAATTACCATCAACACTGATACCTGTAACTGCAGGTTTTGGCGCTAATAAGACGCATTAGCCAGAATTAAGCACGATCATGTAAAAAATTGTAATTATTAAGTGAAAATTGTAATTATCATGTGATAATTACTATTTTCGGCTTTGACGCATTTCCAGGCGGGTTACTAGAGCCAAAACTGAAAATTAAACAGGATCATACGAAGATATTTGTAATTTTTCAATGATAATTGTAATTATCCCATGATACTTGTAATTATCCCATAATATTTGTAATTATCCCATGATGTTTGTAATTATCAAGTGTTGGCACAGTAGCTTTAGTACGTGTGGGGGTGTGGGTGTGTGTGTGTGGGTGGGTGAGTGGGTGTATGGGTCTGTGTGCGTGTGTGATTATATTTAGACCGCGTTCTTGTGACATACACTTGAGAATTTACATACGGTTTTTTGACACACCCCGTTATGCTGTTGTGAAAACAATGATCCTTAAGAGTTAGAGTTGGGGTAAGATTAGGGTAAGGGGTATGGTAAGGGTTATGGAAAGCGTTAGATAATTTCAAAGGTCTTTAAAAATGGGACGAAAGATGACCCATTGTCAACACAACGTACGTGGCGTTCCATGAGTGTCATAAAAACGCGGTCTAAACAAGTGTGTGTGTGTGTGTGTGTGGGTGGTTGGGTGCGTGGGTGTGTGTGCGCGTGTGTGTGTGTGTGTATGTGTGTGTGTGTGGGTGGGTGGGTGGGCATTGGTGTGTAAGAATATCTGTGTGTTTGTTTATGCGTCTCGTGTATATTATAGGCGCGCCCGTGCTCAGAGAGACAGATAGACACAGATAGATACAGAGGTGCACGGGAAGCAACTCTTTCCAACTTCGATAAACATTCATCCTTTTATATTGACATAGCTGTGTCCCCTGGAAAACTTTATACGATGCTTACAGAAAAACATATTCACAGCAGATAAATCAGTCGTTGCAGATCGTCCAGAGTTTTGTTTTCTTCAATTGCATCTGGCAAGTTGTCCTTGACCTTTTCCAGCCTTTATTATTATTATTATTATTATTATTATTATTATTATTATTATTATTATTATTATTATTATTATTATTATTATTATTATTATTATTATTATTATTACTAGTTTATTGAATTTCTCTTTTGGATCTTCACAAGGCACTACGTTTTATTTGTGTATTCCCTGTAAGTGTGTGTGTGTGTGTGTGTGTGGGTGTGCATATGTGTGTGTATGTGTGTGTCTGAGCGTGCGTGTGTGTATGTGTGTGTGTGGTTGCGCGCGTTCAAACATGCAGTCTCTTATCTATAGCACCGACATGTCCTAATTTACTGCAAGCTGTTAAGAAAGTGTTCAGCAAAGAACATTATTATTTTAGTAAGGGCCTTCATAAATTACTACATACTTGTCACTTTACTTAAACATGCCACTCGTCTAGTTCTGTTTGTCTGTCTCTGTCTGTATGTCTGTCTGTCTGCCTGTCTCTGTCTTTCTGTCTGTCTTTCTCGATCTCTTTCTCTCTCCATCTTGGCTAGTTTCTTTTTTTTTTCAGTATGTGTGTAAATCATAATGCATGTATAATTTAATAAGTTATGTATTTGTGTGTGAGTTTGTGTGTGTTTGTGCATATAAAATAATTCATGCAGTATATGAGCGCGTGCATGTCCGCGAAGGACCTCAGAAGCGTACACATATGTTATTTAAATCACGAAAGGGCGATTTCATCTCTTTATTATTACAGTTATTATTCGTGTTGCCGGCCCGTAGAGGAAAAACACTTTTCTTAAGATAAAAATAATCTATGCAGTAAAACCTTGCCGCCGTTGTCATTTTACACAAGCTAAAAGAAACCTAACACCCTGGAGAAAAGAACGGAAAAGAAGTTAAAAAAGAAAAAAAAAAGAAAACTCATAACTATTTTTGTTTTGAAACTATTGCATTACGTTAACATATACATCAGCGGTAGTCACACGCAAGAAAAAACAGCAGTCATATATAGTCACCTAGAACTCTCTCTCTCTCTCTCTCTCTCTCTCTCTCTCTCTCTCTCTCTCTCTCTCTCTCTCTCTCTCTCTCTCTCTCTCTCTCTCTGTCTCTCTCTCTCTCTCCGAAAGCTTTGGCGCTGGCTATGACTTCCCATGACTATTTAATCAGTGTTGTTTTAGTGTGTGTGTGTGTGTGTGTGTGTGTGTGTGTGTGTGTGTGTGTGTGTGTGTGTGTGTGTGTGTGTGTGTGTTTTGGGTACGAGTTTAAAAATGTAAAGCTGGGCAGTGGGCGCTGTACTATACACATGCACGTATATATGGGTAATATTAAAGTTCTGCCTTTGTGTATACATTTCTGAAGTTGACATGTTACACGGAGTGAGGAAGTGTGTACCCTAGAAGCCTATTGTGATCAGTGTTGTTTTGAACTACGACTTGGTTTACCCCACCACTCCCAATCCCATTTGTAATGAACGTATGATGTAGCTTTATTGAAACATCAACTTGTCAATGTGTAAAATTCTCTCTCACTCTTTACACACACACACACACATGCGTGTACGAGGTACAAATGGGGTAATTTCACCAACTTCGCGGCCCTTAGGCGGCAAATTAGGTCAAGTTTCTTCAAAAAAGACACTTTTTCGCAAGAAGTTTGACCTAATTCCTCGCTCCTAAGAGACGAAGTAGGTCAAGTTTCTTCAAAAAAGCACATTTTTCGCAAAAAGTTTGACCTAATTCCTCGCCTATTAGAGACGAAGTAGGTCAAGTTTGTTCAAAAACACAGCTAGGATAAGGAACTTTCCTCGACGATTAGGGTAAGGCAGTGCCTCGACGATTAGGGTAAGGCAGTGCCTCGCCCTAACCCTTTTCTGGAACGGGTGCCTTACCCTTATCGTCGAGGCACTGCCTTACCCTAATCGTCGAGGCACTGCCTTACCCTAATCGTCGAGGAAAGTTCCTTATCCTACCCGTCTGGAAGATGCACTACAACTACACCAGGTCAAGTGTACTTGTAGTGCATGTGCACTACAACTACACTTGACCTGGTGTAGTTGTAGTGCACATGCACTACAACTACACTTGGGCAAGTGTACTTTAAGTGCACATGCACTACAAATGCACTTGGCCAAGTGTACTTTATGTGCACATGCACTACAACTACACTTCGTGAAGTGTAGTTGTAGTGCACATGCACTACAACTGCACTTTCATGTACTTAGAACAAATGAGCAACGCCAGACAAATGGGGAACGACAAAATTACCTCATTTGGTACTAAAAATGGCAAATTTCGTTCCCCAAATGTGACGTTTCACAACTACACACACACACACACACACACTCTCTCTCTCTCTCTCTCTCTCATACACACTCTCTCTCACACACATATACACGCTCTTTCTCTCTCTCTCTCTCTCTCTCACACACACACACACACATATACTCTTACATACTTTCACTCACACACACACGCTCACAAACATACACACTCTCACACACACACACACACACACACTCTCTCTCACACATACACGCGCGCACACCTATCACTCTAAACCTCGTTCGATCTCTTACCTTCCCACCCCTTCAGCACTTCCCTACATCCTCCTCTTCTGCACTTCCCTGCCCCACCCCCCACCCCATCCCCTTTTCCAAGTAGTATCTCTCTCATTCCTCCCCCAACCCTCACATCCTAACTCTTCCGCATACCCCGCACAGCACACACACCTTCTTTGTACCTCTTCGTTTTTACTTGCAACTTCATCCACTTCCTGGAAAATTCCACTCCCACTGAATCGGATCTCAGTGTGTACTTAGCCAGGTGAGACCAAGTCGGATGTCCTGTTAACATTTCAATATCCTGCATCCAGTTACAAAATAGGACAAAGGTGAGTGAGGTACAATAGTTTTATTCCTTAAATATTGCTTAGTCCTTGCTTGTTAGAGTTACCTCTCTTGGTTTGTAGAGCAAACTTGGCGACTCGACTATATTCTGCCTTATGCAAAATATGCAGACAGTAAAGCGTTGTGAATGTTAACATGCAAAACTGACTCCAGATGTCCTGAAAGACGTACAGGGATACAGTTCATTCCATTTGTCGAGCCTGGCCGGAAAGCATAATTATAATCTAGATCGATGCTTGAAGTGGATCACGGCATGCCGATGACCGGTCAAAAAAATGAGCGTTATAATATTTTTAAATTTATTTATTTTTTTATTTTATTTTATTTTTATTTTATTTTATTTTATTATTTTATAACATACCGTGAAAACCATCGATATATATATATAAATTGCTTAGCCGGAAGTCCTTCTTCGCCTCTACTATAAAGTTTGTCCGGTATGGACGCTGATCTGGGCAGGTGCAGGGCCCTGCGGATCGGCCTGCTGTACGCTGAAAACCAGCGAAATCGTTATAGCCGACATTTCCTTACCGAACGTTTAACCGTTTCTGAGATAAATAAATAAACAAAATGTCCACAAACTGCAATAGCCTCATTCCGCGCGCTTCCATTAAAAATCAAATTGAGGTTTCAGCATGTTTTCCCATATAGACCAAAAAATGGTTGATTCTTCTATGAAGCCTTGGTAGCTTAGTTGGTAAAACGTTCGCCTACAGTTTAGGGCGAACCAAGTTCGAATCTCACGCAAGCCATTTTTTTTACACTACAATATGGATATATTTTTTTTAAATTTAGGCTTTTTACCTTTAATTTATTATTATTATTATTATTATTATTATTATTATTATTATTATTATTATTATTATTATTATTATTATTATTATTATTATATCTTATATCAAATTTTCTTTTAAAACCTTGGTGTTTTTTATGATTTCTATTTGTATTATTCTATATTCAATATTAGTAGTAGTAGTAGTAGTAGTAGTAGTAGTAGTAGTACCAAGGATCGGGATGGGGTGGTACGTGTAGGTAAAAGGGGGCTACGGGTAGGTTTAAAGGGGCATGGGTAGGCATAACGGGGATACGAGTATATATAAGGGGGTATGGTGATGGTCGATTCCTTTCATCCGTACCTGCGAAACGATCAACGGGGAAGTATCAAGGAGGGTACAGGTAGGTTACAAGGGGGGTACGGAAGGTATCAAGGGGGTATGGGGAGGTATCAAGTGGGTTCGGGGAGGTATCAAGGGGGTATGGTGAGGCATCATGGGAGGACGGGGAGATATCAGGGGGGGGGGTATGGGGAGGTATCAAGGGGGATATGGGGAGGTATCATCGTCCAAATGAAACTCGCAGACAACAGTTGTCTCTCTGTCTACATTTTAAACAGCAACTTGTGTACCCTGGCTTGCCAGGGTACAAAACCACTAGTCATATATATTTAAAATAACATTTGATTCGTATTCGATTCTTCCTTGATGCACACTCTCTAGTAACAGTAACACAGCTCACTTCAAGTTACTCTCAGTTTTGAGTTTATTTTGGATTTCCTCCAACCCCATTAATTTGATTTAATCAAAATAAAATCTGAATAAAGTACACGATTCAGTTCTAAACTACGTGTATAACCACGATAATTGGCTGCCTGTTGAACTGCAGGATAGCTCAGTTGGTAGAGCAGCAAGCTCGTGTTACAAAGGTTGCGGCTTCTATTCCCGGTGGCCCGGACATAAACATTGGCTGTGAGCACTGGCCATCTTACTGTTGCTAGGAGTGTAGTGTTTAACTGTATATAGTTTTCCCTTTTCCCGATCCCTGGTCGCCTAGGATTGTGCTCAGTCGTCTATGCGTCACACTGTGCGCTCTAGGCCGCAAGTGGGCTCCTCAAGCGGCTTGAGT
The DNA here is from genome assembly GCA_036898135.1 of Oncomelania hupensis. Taxonomy (NCBI): domain Eukaryota; kingdom Metazoa; phylum Mollusca; class Gastropoda; order Littorinimorpha; family Pomatiopsidae; genus Oncomelania; species Oncomelania hupensis. Next base: position 34,641,400 of record CM072514.1, read on the forward strand.
TACATCCTATTTCGGCCAGCGCCTTGAGCAGCTCTTGAGCTGAATAAGCGCTATATAAGAATGATAAATTAAAATAATTAATAATTAATCAAATACATCGGAACCCCACAAAACGATCGCCGATTACATTACATGATTATTGCTTTAGGTCAAGCGGGCTCTTCCGAGCCAAATTAGGACCAGTATAGCCGAATCAGGACCACAAAATTAAGACCACAACTCCGCCGAAAGAGGACTCGCCCCTGATCCGCATAAAAGATCTGCCAAAACAACCAAACAAAACTAGTGGCAACACTGATCGGCACTCCACCAGCCGGTCACTTTACAATAAAGACATCCCACGCAGGGTACGCTGAGGCTATACTCTAATTTATCGAACCCCCGTTTACAAAAACAAACTAGAATATAAACATCATTATAAAATATCAACAAAACACATACAACGATCGCCGATAATCATTATATTCACAAGACGGGAAATAAGTTAGTTCACAGGTAAAAAGCATATGATTAACCAGTTTCGTTGTTTGAAAGTTAATCCGAGATGATTATCGTCTGGGGAGGAGAGGGGGGCAGATGGATGTACATCAAAGAGGGTTCCCGATACGTTCACGTACCAGTAGCGAGTAGCGAGTGGATTGCTCGCGTTGTTTCGTAAGTAGGTATTCGCAAAGCAACGTTGGGAAAACGTTCTGCGTCTGATCATTAAGAGATCCCATTAAAAAATCCGAGGCTAAAATCGAAAGAAGGGTAAGTCCACAGGGTTGGCGGCTATAATGCACTCGCAGAAAAGTATCCTTTTTCCAACTCGCCAAAGTCATGTGACGGAATGCTTATTTTCGCTTTGTACAACGGAACTCATCGCCTATTACTCGCGAGTACTCGCTTTAAAGCAACTCGCTACAGTTCCAACTCCTTGCTCTCACAGACAAGGAGGGTAACTCGCTTGTTTATGGTTTAAGCCATTTCAGAAATATACCTATTGCTCTATATTCTGAATTGTCATTGTGAATAAAGAAAATAAGTACTAGTGTTGGTTTTGTTGGTTTTTTTACTTTTAAAATGTGCATTGTCACTGTGATGATGTGTCTGTCCCTAGTGTCGCCACGAGTGAACATTTAGTCTAACTCAGGAATTGACCGTTGAATCTGCAACCCTTTGGTGCTCGTAAGGGATTTTTTTTTTAAATATCGAGATGAAAATTTTCGGGATAAAAAAATAACTCCTGATAAAATGTCATATTTGACGCTAAAAAATAACTATTAGCTCATGTAATCATCCTCTCTCTCTCTCTCTCTCTCTCTCTCTCTCTCTCTCTCTCTCTCTCTCTCTCTCTCTCTCTCTCTCTCTCTCTCTCTCTCTCTCTCTCTCTGTCTCTCTGTCTCTCTGTCTCGCTGTCTCTCTATGTCTCTGTCTCTCTCTCTCTCTCTCTCTCTCTCTCTCTCTCTCTCTCTCTCTCTCTCTCTCTCTCTCTCTCTCTCTAACGCTTGTTACAGAACAAAGTCGTAATAAAGCATGCTCGGAAATACGAGGGGAAACAATTGTGGCCGGTTTGGCAGCATGTTTCGCCAGAATTGTCTAATGTTAAAACGAGCATCGTTTGCAAACGGACAGTTTCTCGCCTACAATTTCTGCTCTGTTCTGCATCAAACCTTCCGGATCAACCGGAAGTTTGATTTCAATAGCAATCCTGGTTAGCTCCGCTAGTTCGGCCTTGCACTGCCAAGCAACCACCACCCCCCTTTCCCGAAGAAAAGCTTGCAGTTGGGGGTAGCTTTCATACTGTTTTGAGACTAGATGTCCGCCAGGATAAATCTAGGTAACTAAAAACAAAAACCCATGGGGGTGCCGGAGGTTTCTGTACACTTGGTATTCTAACTTTCTGGAAATTTAGTGCTTTAAATTGCCACTGTCGCTGTCTTTTTCCTTTGTTCTTTGTCATTCCTACTCTGCTCTATCAATCTACTATAAGATCTTCTTCTCTGCTATACCAGTCACCTACCCTTTTTCTTGAAAACTCTTCCGGGACAAAGCTCCTCATTTGGGTGTGAGGTCTGTTGTATCAGCTTGGGAATATTGGACGCTTCCTATGATATTATTATTTAGCAATGTAGGCATGTTATATGTATGTGTTTTGTTGATATTCTATAATGATGTTTGTATTCTATTTTGATTTTGTAAACGGGGGTTCGATCGATGAGAGTATAACCTCAGCGTCCCCTGCGTGGGATGCCATTATTGTACAGTGACCAGCTGGTGGAGTGCCTTCAGTGTTACCACTAGGGTTGTTTCAGCAGATCTTTTATGCGGATCAGGGATGAGTCCTCTTTTAGCCAAGTTGTGGTCTCGATTTTGTGGTCCTGATTCGGCTCTTTGCAAACCCTCTGGACCCTGTAAGCAATGAATAACTAACTAACCCATTTCCGAAGACGGTCTATTCTCTCACAAAGGGTTCAAAATAAACTCGCGGACAGATTACGTTAGGCCGTGCACATCACAGCAGCAACATGGCGACTTGGGCAGTTTAACTTAGATCCGGTTTTCTGTCAGTGCTTTGAGCAGCTCTTTGAGCTGGTAAGTGCGCTAGAGAAGAGCAATTCACTTCATTTATTTCTATATAATAGCAAGCTCTGTTTCATTTCCAGCTGCCAACAAGGAGCCTTTCGCAGTCAATGGGTTTTACATCTTTTAAAGTATGCCTCTGACCGCAAGCGGTTGTTCATATCAAGGATATGACCCTGATAAGAGTTTCCGGGGCACTCATGAACCTTACACACAATTCATTTCCCTCTCTATGTTATCCTTTATTATTACCAATGTGCGTGTCGCAGCACCTTACAAGTCTATGTGATACACTAGGACGTACGGCTGGTACTTGTATCCTGTATTGGTGAAGTATAAGTAGTCTACTTTTCCATTCACTCTTACCGTCAATCTTTGTCAAGGTTAGCGTGAGTGACGTATATTATGTACCAGTAGTGTTATTCTGTACAAGAATTCTCCAGAACATTCGAGAAAAAAATCAACAAAACTCTTTCAGGAGGTTACCTGAGTTCATATTTTGTGAAGTTGGTTTAGACAGACTGACAAACAAACAAGCAAACAAAAAGAGAAATTCAATCCATCGTCTTTGGTGTTTAGTTTTATGTTCACGGATTTAACGTAAAGAAGCGTTTTTCAGCGGGACTGCATTAACGTGTCCTGTTAAGCCTCCGTGTGGTGCATTACAATTTGTTTTCCTACAACACGTAGTAGAGCTAGGTGCTTGCAAGAGGTTTGAAATAATTGTGTAGCTCGTTATACCAAACATGTCCACTATAAAGCTGGTGTATTTCGACTTGAGAGCGAGAGGAGAGCCTGTCAGGCTGGTTCTGGAAGCAGCTGGGAAAAAATACGAAGACGTGCGAGTCTCCTTCGATGAGTGGCCTGCCTTGAAACCAAGTGAGTTTTAATGAATTTTTTTTTTATTTGGATTGATTTGTATTTTGTTTGATTTTAGTTGAGTTTTTTTATTTTAATTTGATTTGATTTTTAACCTGATTAATGTCATTTATTTTAAAAAAAAAAAACGAATTTCGTTTTTAGGTTATTCCCCCTCTCCTTCCCCAGCGCTGCCATCTTTAGGTATGACCAAGTAGTAACGTAGGCCTAGGCAACGAGCCAGCTCAAGAGCTGCTCAAGGCGTTGGCCTACACAGGATCTAATTCAAGCCTACTTGGTGCCTTAGGCGCATCGTGTTAGTTAGTCATGGTTTACAGGGTGTAGCGGACTGCAAGGAGCTGAATCAGGAAAACAACTTGATTGACAGAGGGCTAACCCTGATCCGTATAAAAGATCTGCTGAAACAACCCTAATGGTAACACTACTGAAGGCATTCCACCAACCGGTCATTTTACAATAAAGGCATCCCATGCAGGAGACGCTGAGGTTGTACTCTAATTTATCGTACCCCCCGTTTACAAAAAAAACTAAATATTTATATAAACATCCTTATAAAATATTCACAAAACACATAAATATAAAATGCCTACATTGCTAAAGAATAATAATATCACAGAAAGCCCTAATGACCATTTGGCAGAAATCGTCCAATGTCCCCAAGCTGACCCAACAGACCCCCATACACAAATGAGGAGTTTTGGGAGAGATTTCAAGATCTAGAAAATAGGTAGGTGATTGGTCTAGCGAAGAAGTTATTAGATTGATAGAACAGATTAGGAATGAAAAAGAACAAATGAGAATAACAGAAACAGTGGTAATTAAAAGCACTAAATTTCCACTCGGAGGGGAGGGGGGTGGGAGGGGGGGTAATGAGTGGGGGTAATGAGTGGGGGACGCATCTTCGTACGCACAGACAACTGAGCACAATCCTTGAGAGAAGGGACGTAGTATTTATGTAGCCCGCACTCACCCGTTTAGAACATGAGCCTCAGGATCTTTAAAGTCCGTGCGATGGAGTGCGTGCGTGCACATCATTGACCTCGGTTTATACTCTCATCCGAAGGAGTAGTAAACCTTGAAACTGTATAGCTTGTCGGTTGTGCAAGGGACAACACTCTGTACGAGCCTTGAGCTGATTCTCAAGATCTAACCCTTCGTAATGAAAGAATGTCATACGTATACCTCCAGCTTGCAGCTGATAAGCAAAAGGATTAGACTCAAATATTCTCAGCTACTGGAATGCGAACGCTAGCTAAGCAAGAAGAAGTGAAGTGGGTCAATCTTCCAGGCCGGATAGGGCGGTCGGGTAGCGTGTCTCCGCTGCTGCAATGTCCTTGTCTTGTCTTTGGGTGTATGTGTGTCATGAATTGGCTAGTTTTAACTCTGCCCAGTGACTATTTAGCCATGTGTAGTACTTGTAACTTTAGAAGTTAGACTATAACACAGCAGCAATTAAATTACACAGCAGACCACACACCGCGAGCCCGACCCACATCGCAGTGAGTCAGCACTTGAGTTTTGAATCGGACCGTTTTAACCAATCAGAGCAGGCTCAGTGGGTAGAGCAGTTTTGACTGTGTCAGAGCCTAACACAGTTTGAATCAGTCGTGTGTGAGACGAGGTAGAGTCAACATCTCCACAGCTAGAGAAATCTCTACACTCATAGACCAGGAAGCAGGGCTTAGGAATCTTAGAATTCTATCAAGTCACTACGGGCCTGAACTTGTCAAACAGGTAAATGAACACTCTTCTGTTTCATCGTGATATATTTATATTATTGTTGAAATTATGTTTGTGGAATTTGCTATGCATAAATGTGAATTGTTAATCCGAATTTGCGGGACCACGTGGAAGAGCCTACCACGAGGCGAAACACGACCGGTTGCGCCGCCATGTTGTATCCCGTACGGAACCACTGTTGTTTAACATGTTTGCAGACCAGTGGCTGTACCACTGAATGTTTATATTATTATTAATTCTGTATGTGTATAGTTAGACACGATTTATATTTATGTATGTATAGGAATTTAGAGTTGAGATTCCAGTGGAACCCGGAAGTAGCAGAATGTTCGTCGCTTATGTATAGAGATGTGGAGCTATCACTGAGGGCTACTTGGCTTTCAGTGAGACGCTCTGCACAAACCGATTATTCAGGGTTGTGCAGAATTTCGTCTCTTATATTACAGACGAGCAGGCGAGCTATCCCGAGCTATCCTGTGCACCCCACTCCACAGAAACGACTAGTTGGTTGAGGATCCTCTACCGCACAAGACGGAAAGAGCTGCCTTGAAAGACACCCTGTCAGACCCCACAGCGTGGCAAGGGAACCCAACTACACAACTACAAAGGTGTACCAGAAGCTACCTCACAGAAGGACTTCGACCGCACCATAAGAAAGTTAAGTGTACACCCAGAAGTGCACTTAAACTGATCATAACAGGACCACAGTAGTCCAACTCTTCAGAAACTGTAAAACGGACCACAGTAGTCCAAATCTACATGAAATATAATAGCAAAGTGCCCGAGGAAGAAAAAACAGCTGCCTATACTAGACTATCAGCGATCGAACTATTAGCAGTGACTGAGACATTTTAAGTTAGATTAGTACTTAGAGAATCTTGTATAGAGTAGAAGAAATAAATGTGTGATTTTAACTGTTATCAAGTGGCTGGACTACATATGATTCATAGCCGTGTGAAAGCTAGTGTGACAGTAATCTTTTACCATTTTTCTATCTATTTCTGTACCCCAACCTTAATACAGAACGAGCTAAACAAATAAATTTATTAAAGTAATTCATAGGGTGACTTACTAGCAGTTCCCACCGAATAAACGTGAGGGTCCATAATTCCATTGTGCAGAGCCCATAAACCCCACGTGACAATGTGTGTGTGTGCGTATGTATTGTGTGTGGGTGTTTATGTTTGTGTGTGTGTGTGTGTGTGATGTTTTGTGTGGGCCTGGGTGTGTATGTGTGTGCGTGTGTGTGAGAGAGGACCGGTTAAGGTTCCCTTGTTATTTGTATGGGGTCTAGAATGACGTGACCTGAGTTGGTATTTCTATATTAACATTTTTTTATCACCTGTGTGGTAGTAGAGAGAGGTCAAGGAGTTTTAATGTCCCCTATACAAGCATGGTTAGACACACACGTTAACACAGTGCAGACAGAGATAGAGAAATAGACAGACATAGATAAATAGATAGACAGACACATTGACACACACACACACAACCTTTCCAGCTTTTGGCTGCCCTAAATTTAAAAAAAAAATTAAACGAAAGAGTATGGTCACTATCTCCATTACCCTATCCTACACGCCACACAGCACTATGAGCATTCTGTACGTAAACGTTACAGAGAGGGTGCATGTAATAAAACACTTCGGCACAGCGTAACCGAGCCTCTCCGCGTACCTCTAACTATAGTGGAGAGAAGAACCTAAGCCTCGGACAGTCTCGGCTAGGCTACTCAGTGTGGTAAACTTGATGACGTATGGAGCAGGCTGTAAATACCCTTGTTCTCTCGAGAGATTATATATTTGTGTGCTCGAAACGCTAAATAGTTGTTTAAGAAAAGTCTGATACCTCTGAAACGTTAGCAGCTATCTTCTTCTGCTCGTTTGTAACCTCTTCACTCATGCAAAGCCTATACAAATAGAATTTATAGCACCCAAAATCTTCTCTCTCTCTCTCTCTCTCTCTCTCTCTCTCTCTCTCTCTCTCTCTCTCTCTCTCTCGCTCTCATATTAAAACACAGCACAGTCTAGCACCAATACCTAGTGTTAAGAATATACATGTATTCATTTTGTAGCGAATGCCAAGAGAAAGAACTTAAATTAAATTGAAGAGAATTCGATATTGTTTTAATCTATTGGAATCGTCTTTCTTGTAATGACTCTTTAGGGATAACCTCCTTCAATCGTTTT
>CM072514.1:34656266-34675944 GCA_036898135.1 Oncomelania hupensis
TCATCTCTCAAAAAAAATGTTTACTTTCAGTTAATTCAGATTGCTCATAATTATCAATGTGACCAGTGTTAAAATGCTGCGTGAAATATATAATCAATCAGAATCATTGAGCCATACGATCATACAATTTTAAAAAAAAATATTGATTTGATCAAATTTAATTTATCGGCAGGAATGATAAAAAAATATTATAAGAAAATGCGTAAAAGAAATTAAATATGCTTTGTAAAACGCGAGAGCTGCATGTTCTGGTCAGTAGTGTTAATCGCGAAACAAAAATAAATCAATAAAATAAAATATATTAGGTCATTATACTATCATCATTGATAATAGTAATGCTATTTCAATATTATCATAGGCGAGTCATCCTGGGTTTCCTGCACATGAAAGTAACCTGGGCACAGGCGCACCAACACCAAAAGTACAAAACGCAAGAATTGTAAATGGACTGTGTAATAATTTAGAATAGTGTTTTGTACGGTAGTCTTGCATTTGGGATAATAATGACTTTGAGCATTCAGATTAGTATTTGAAAAAAAATGTAAGGGGGAGTTTGGATGTCAAATTTGCTTGTAGACTTTTAAGCAAAGGCGCTCGTATTTGGATTTAAGATTAAACATAGCCTATGTTCTTACATCTAAATACGAGCACCTACGACTTGAACTCAAAAGCTCAGGCGCCATGAAATTTGCAATAGCAAAAGTTAAGATAGTTATTTCATAGGGAAACAAAGCAGAATGGCACAGGCATTGAAATACTATAAAGCACCAACCATCGGCGCCCAATACTGTGGTAGACAATAGCAACAACAATGTGATCGCCACAACAATCAATAGCAACTATATCGCCGCCCAGAAACTACTACTGCCGTATCTCACTGTTACGTAATATGCAAAGACCATATATACATCATACAGGCTTTAGTAATCGTGAAATACCATAGTATTATTTCCTCAGCAGCGAGTATTGTAACAGCATTATAATATTAACATGAACAATGTTAACTATACAGCTTTTCTAACCGCCTTTAGCGACGTTACACACACAATTCGTGCCGGCATAATGAAAACAGTAAATCAGAACTATGCAAAAGCTATGCAAAAGCTATGCAAAGTTAACATCGAGGACATCAACGTCTCTCTCTGGCAGGGCTTCTTTAAGAAGGTCTATAATACGTCTGCTGCAAGCGTATTCAGGAATATCTAACAGCAACATTGAACATAATTCATGCATTAACTGCTGACACAAACAGAGAATGTAGAATAGAATCATGATTCTGTCAAAATAGCAAAACAGTAAACATTGACTGATAACTGTCTGTTGCAGTTAGCGTTCTAATACAAACTATGCGTGTACTAGCGCTTGTACAGTATAGTACACAACATTTCATTAGCAACATTCATATCGACAATAGTGCAATCTACCCATGGCGATTTAGCAAAACGTAATGAAAGCTATTAAGCAATTGCTGACTTTGGGTTCACTGGAGAATGTCCCGATTCTCAATTTGGCGTTCTAGTTACTGTATAGCGTTTTTTTTTTTAAAAAGCATTATAATAATAAATTTAAAATGCAAAACAAGATTTGGAGCATAAAGAAACCACTCCATCAAAGTCTTAATACCGATAGCACCAGTGAACTTAAGCACAATGCTGAAGCTAACTTTTCACGCCATTGACAATGTAGGTTACTGAAAGGCTAACATAATTGTTTTGATATTTAGAGGCTAACAACATTCTTGTTTTTAAGTGTCAACAAACACCTTTAGAAGTGTTAAAAGGACCCCCATAAGCAATTAGGCGATATTTCGGATATATAGTTTGGAAACGATGTTAGTGGTTCCATTTGAGTTAGAATCCTACATTTTACAGAGCTTTAAAAACATCTAAGACACACTTAAACAATATCTGTCGTACCTCGACAACATACTTTGTGCATTCGAATTTACAAACCAAAAGGCGACAACATAGAACACTGAACCATCTATTTTCTTTAGCTTTGTTGCTGAAAATAGCACAAATATTGTATGACACGTACAGAGAAGAGAGAATTGTCAAGCTCAGATGTGTCATGATGGATCTGCTATTGACAATGTACGGCGTTTGCCTCAGCAGGTTCAGATCATCTGTGTGATTATAACAATGAATGACTTTTACTACAAGCCAAGCGATTTCTTTTCTTTTTTCTCAAAAGGAAATTAATTGGGTAGCCACATTATCAAGCTGATTGTAGGGCATTGTGTGAACAATTTTCGATAAATATTACGGTAAAACTTATTTTACATCTTTTGGACACTTCATTATTTTAAAATAAAAAAAGAAAAATACAGTTTTCAACAAAAAATCTTTTCTGAAACGAACTGAACTAGCACAACATTGTGACTGCCGAAAACTGGCTTGGTTCCACGAAATGGCGCCTTCTTTGTGTCCTCAAACAGAACTTCACAGGTAAAATATTAATCTAACAGAGTCGACAGTTACCCATTTACCACCGAAGACAGCGACAACATCGTAAACTACTGTGAAAACTGGATATATTCAAGTTTGCTGATGTTCATACCGCGGCGTGGTCAAGGTTATTCTTTGACTTTATTGAAAACAGAATTCAAAAAATATCTCACCTTGTTCTAGAATATATCCCCATTTATGAAAGAATATATAAGCTTATTTCAACTTCTGGTTAGAAATATCAGATCTCTTCTGCTTGAATATATCCGATTTTCACCTGTCTAGTTGATTATTTGAGATCATAAACCAAAACACGCCCTTTACAGACGTTTGGAGACAACAGCAAACATAGGTTTCACACGGACTACAACGGTTTCGTTCCGGTGAAACGCAACGAGTTTGGACAGTCGGTGACCACAAACTGTGTGCAACGCGTGACTGTTTCTTTGTTGGCATACGTTTGAACAGAACAATATCGAAGAAATCGATAACTGTATAATTTGCCAACAGATTCACATTATAATCACGAATTTAAAAAAAATCATGGCTAATGAACAAATAAAATATATAATTTTAAAAACAAATCTGACACCAAAAAATCTCATATTTGGTAATTACAGCAAACCCGCGTAATCAAATTAATAGGCTTTCAGCAAACACACAACAAAGTGACAATATTTATAGAAATGTACAGGTACAATCAAAATGTACAGATAATATCAATTTGGAATCCTGACTAGTATATCAGAGCGTGTTCACACAAATATACCCACAGACATAATTATCATACAATGTAAATCATAAGATTAAAACCATACAGGAAGAAATTATTGTCTCCTTACGAATAAAACTGTTAGCTTCCAGTAAAAAGTATCCAAAGAACGAAGGAGCCCACTAGGCAACAATGCAGAACTATACAAGAAACAAATGTTTATTTACTGTAGCCATTAACTGTATTACACACAACACACCGCATAAACAAGTGCACTATACTGTGAAGATAAACAACGGTAAAACAAAATGTTCCTGTTGCAAACAAAACGGTAATGCTAAAACTCGGGCTATGTATGAATTTGCTGGGAACTAAAACGCGCGGAACATCAGCGAATCGAGGCACCTTTAAGTTTATAGGGTTACAGGTTAAACCTCACTCACTATGACTGCAGCTTCGAGCGGTTTTTCCGCGATATGGATTCGTACTCCTAAGTATGCAAATGTGTATTTTGTTGTTGTTGTTGTTGTTGTTGTTGTTTGTTATTGTTGTTGTTTTTTGTTGTTGTTTTTTGGAGGGGTGGGGGATGGGTGGAGTTGGAAATGCTATTCCGCTTGTTAGTTCTGCAGGATGGCCCACTTTCGCTTTAAATTAAATTTTAATAACATTGTTCCAAGAACGAGGGAGAACCCAATTTACCCAGAAAGCATGTAGAGTGTAAATCTTTAAAAAAAAAAAAAAAGAAAAGAAAAGGAAGAAGAAGAAGAAGAAGAAGAAGAAGAAGAAGAAGAAGAAGAAGAAGAAGACAAATTCGTATTTTATTTTTGAGAACAAATAATTAACAGATGTTTTCAACTCGGACAAATGGTCAATCGAAGAAGAGGGCCTCTAATAAGGATAATTTTCAAGATGCCTACAATAACCCCAGCACCATTCCTTTTTGGTGATGTACATATTTTCTTGCGTATAACACAAACCGATTGTTGGTTGTTGTTGTTTTGTTTTTTACGTTGATGCGTGTTTAAATCTCCCTTGTTAGTTCGAACGGAACAAAATAAACCTCAAGGGATAAACAATCTGATCAATAGGGTTGGCTGTATGGTTCTCAGATTCAGAGAACAAAAACACAACTTACATGTACATCTTTAAACTCCCTTTAAAACATACAAAAACACAAGCATTCAAAAAAAAATCTTCAAATTCACTATTCAGAATGATCTGTATCCCGCTGCCATTCTTCCTCTTTGTCTCTGTCTGATCGTAAGAATACACGGCTGTACATATTTATACTGTTTTCAACTTGCCTAACCGGGCAATAAATAGCTGTGAATATGTTTTTGCTATTCTATTTGTCTTTTTGTCATTTTTGTACATAGTTGTAAATTGTAATTTGTGTACATAAGTGTAAATAATCTTTTGGTGTATTGTAGCGAAAGCGATGTTTTATCGAGTGCATGTACTTATATGTAATGACTATGTAAAGCGTGGTGAGTCTGGTCATAGGCTGGAGTATCCGCTATATAAAAATCCGTTATTATTATTATTATTATTATTATTATTATTATTATTATTATTATTATTATTATTATTATTATTATTAAAACAAAGTTATAGTGGATTTCATTCACAACACAATAAATGCTCAGTAATCACAACAAGTTAGCTTAACATAAAAAGTAAATAACTCACTACACATTCACCAAGCTGGACAAGAGAGACAAAAATGTTCAATATAAAAAAGGAATACTGATATTTCTGACTGGCACACTCAATCCCATGGCATCGATAATTAATATTTACACAGGGATAAACGTAGGAACGGGGTAATACATTCACTGACTAGTTAATACTAGTTTGCAAACAAATTATACCAAAATAAAAGATATGTTGTTCAATTTAAAAAAAATGAAAACCTCACACAAACAGATTAACACAGCATAAACATATTTTATATTTTTAGTCCGATATTGTCATACAAAATACCAAACAAACAAAACTTGCAGGTTAGATGGCCTATTTACTTTCATTCATTATGCCTAAAACTTAGAGATAATGAACAAAGTGTGAGGAGAAAGTCGTACAAATTAAATGCTTCATATAGATATGATTAGATGAGACTAAACTGTTTCTCTCAAGTAATAATATACAACCACGTAGCATTTCTTAGTCATTTAAAATTGCTTCCTCATCCCTACTGTGTCGATTGATTCAACATTACTACACACGTAAAAGGTTAAACTTAATGATGACTAGAACAACTTGGGAGATTTTGTTAATTAGTCATTGTTGATAGAGTCCAACGGACCAATTTGAGAGGAATGATTATTAAAAGCACCAAAGAATCACAGTAAATGGTCCAAATGGAAATGTCCAAAGTTACTTCCATAAAATAAACATACCAATATAACGAAATAAAACAATTAACGTTAAGAATATACAACAACCAATAACATGTATAATTATGATTGAGCAGCTTAACGAAACTTTGGTATGAGTATATTAGTAGACTGAGCAAATATCTGTGTTCGAAGCACTAGAAACGACTAACGTGTTCTTATGTTTAAAGAACATGCACATCATTAGCTTATGATGCAATAATATTTCAGTAAAGAGTGAACATGATGATTATAGCAAAATAATACTTTTAGATTAACGTGTTTTTTTTAGTTGAGGATGTTGCATACAATTAGTGCTGTAAAATAAGATCGCGCTCGCATAACATTCTGTCACACCCTAATTTAAAACAAGTTCACAAATGCGACAGTATTTTGCGATGCCTTTAATTAACTGTTTGATGTTATACACAAGCTTTGAAAAAAAACTACACAGTACAAGCTTTGATGGTAGATATCATAGGTAGTTATCATAGGAAATGTGTATTTACTCACGTACATATGATACAATATATTAAGCCTAAAACTTCAGAAAAAAAAAAAAAACTAAAAAATTAATAGAAACATTACTTGGTAAACGTACACTGTTTGGGGCGTTGTGTACATCAAAACTGAATTTAATACAACTTGATCCGTTGCATTGAATAATGAATCGAGAACGTATTTAATCATTCTGTAGCGAGTAAAGAATAGAACAAGAAAAAAACACAGGTCCCATATTTTGCATTGAAACAAACAATGCGTACGTACTGCATTGCAGCTATTACAATCGTACCAAGCAAGAATCAATCTAATTAATATTGGCAGCCAAGACGATAAAAGTGCTGACATTTAAAGCCACGATGGTAGTGTATTATATAATAAAATGAAAGTGGTTTTAAAACCAACCGTGCTGTTCCTGTATTCTTATAACTTTTAAAATCTCTTCGATTTTCCAGATAAAGAACCTAGGTTTCCTTGTACGGCTAACATTTTATTATTGCTGGTCAAAACACCCATACCGCTGAAGTGTAAGTTTAAGATATTAATTACATCCAAAGCATTAGGATAAGTTGGTTTGTATAATCACCACACGAGTATGGTAAGCTTAATAAGCTTATTTAGATGCAGTTCAGATGTTACTAATAATATTTAGGATCCCGGCTAAATAATTTCTATGAAAAAATATATATCTACTACTTTGTGACATACTAGATTAAATAGATCATCTGAGACACCCATATGCTTACGGTAATGTAGTCAGCGTGTGCAAGATGTGATTATCTCCCTTAGTTTGAAAGTAAAAGTTACTTGTCTCCCCCTGCCGCTCTGTCGTCATCAGCTGCCAAAGTCACTTCCTCCATCTTATCCTTGTCAGCTTTATCGTCCGGTTCAAGCTCTCCGCTCTGAAAACGATGAAGAAGGATAAAATGCTAACATAAGATATTGCCAGTTGACACAGCAGGGTTTAACTCTAAATAAGAGATTGTCAGTTGACAAAGCAGGGTAAACTCTAACATTTTAAAAAGTCAGTTGACAAAGAAACAAGAAAAAAAACAACGCTCAACACTAAATGATTTGAAGAATTATATTTCAGAGAAATTCTTTGGAGAGGTGGCAAAGATGTGGCAAGCAAAACGTTGAAACGAGCGTTGTGGCGGAATGGTCTAAGGCGGAACTAACTTGCCTTGTACACAGGCTAGATACCAATGGTGCCTGACAAGTGTGGGATCGATCCATCATCTGGGTGTTATGTTTGCGACGCGCATGATAGATCTGATCGTATTGTTTTGCAAAGCATTCAATAACAGAGTGTATTTACCTTTGATTTGATTTTGCGTTTTTGTTAGAAGAAGCTTTGTATAATGTTGATAATTTTCGTCGGTCGATATTATTGGAGAATTCTCTAGGGTTGCTTGTTTACTATCGATCTAAGCATCTAGATAGATCCACTAGAAGCTGAGAAATTCTTGGACCGTAAAAAAAGTTGTATGAGACAGTGATGACGAAGTTTATTTTGATTGGTTGTAATTGCGTCACGCTGGATCATGGAACATTCGAACGTTCTCTTGAGTATAGACAGACTAGATATTTACCGCACTGTTTCAGTTAAAAGTGGAGAAAGTGGAAAAAGCGATTGTATGCAGTTGTTGATGTATGCTGAATAAAGTTGGAAAACTTCATACGACGACTCCTGCCTTGTTGTTGAGTGAACAGGTTGCGTGGATAAACGAATCTGGGTTACACTTATCAGGATTCAAGCATCGGGGCTGAATAAACTACTGATAAAACCAAAACGAGTATAACACTGGGCCTTATGTTTCTCCGATAATTATTTACTTTCGACTCGGGCAAAGTCTCGGTGGTTTTCTCCAGGTACTCCGGTTTGCTCCCTAGCAAAATTTCAAAAACACAACTAAATATTAGGTAGGTTAGATTTGGGCGCGCCACAGGCTGCGACTACGCCTTCCCTAAGGGAGGCGGCCCAGAATTTCACGATAAAAATGGACAATAAAATGTCAACAACCAAAAATCTAGCAAAGCTGTGTGCCTTTCTGTGCTACTTTGTTTTGTTACTTGTTTTACTTGTCTCGATTTCGCTATTTAAGGACCGCCTGACTTTTTAAACTTCACAATGAATTATCTGAAGGTGCGTCTAGTCTCATAGTGTTCTCAATGAGGATGTAAAAATGCCATTTTGGCTTAACAATAGTGTTGTGTTTACTCTGACGTGGACTCTAACTCGTCTTCTTTATTTAGCTGATGCTGTTTCTCAGTCAGTCAGACCCCCGATGTATTATTTAATAACCATATATGGTTCATATTCAAAAGAATCTGCCGATATTAGTAAACTATCCAATTGACAATTAAGCTTGAACTGTAAATCGTAATAAATGTTTTCTTCTTCTTAGTAAGAACGAGATGTTTCTTTGAAATCAAGAAGGCGTTTGACAGAGTGTGGCATTATGGCATATAACCTACCACATTAAAAATCTTCGAATTTGATGAGGGGTTGGTAAAGGTTATTCAAGCGCTCTACTAGAAGACAAGCCCTGCAGTCTTCTTAAACAACCAGTTAGGAGAGTTCTTCCAGATTGAGTTGGAGTTAGGTAGGGGCGCCATGCCCTTTAACTTGTTGTTGCTTGGCGGATGGGGGTAGAAACCATGGAGACCCTCTACATAACTACTGTACTCATCTTGATTTTTATCTTTATGTAATCACTTTTATATAGCACTTTCCAGCCCAAGAGCCGCTCAAGGCGCTGTCCGATGCAGGATCTAACTCAAGCCGCCCGAGGCGCCCACTGGCAGCCTTTGGGCGCATAGTCTGATGCCCAGATGATTGAGCACAATCCTGGCCGACAGGTGAGGAAGAGCGGCGCGTTTGCTGAAATTGGTACACACCCGAAACGTAAATGTTTGGTAAATGGTCCTTATTTTCTGACCTTATTATCGTCGTTATCATTGTCTTTGTCCTTGTTCTTTTCGTCGTCGTCTTCGATGTCAGCGTCAGGAACAGATGTTCCGGGCTTGGACTTCAGCGGTTTTTGCACCTCCCCGGACTCCTCGTCACGAGGTTTCCTCTGACGTTGTCCACTCAGCAGTTCCTACAAACCCAACAATGAACCAAATAAAAAAAATCAATCGGCTGTCAATCATTCAAATCTAAGTTTACATTTTGGTTCCTTAAGTTTAAAGAGTCCGTGGCAGAGATTAGCTTTAACAATGGCAACGTTTAATATATATTTGATTTTTAAAACAAATCGGCTACTGCAATAACTAATGAATGTAAGTAACGCAGTTATAAAACAAATAACTGACGATTCATAGTTTACAAAATTTTAGTCAACCGAGTTTTTTTTTGACTATGTAATAAACACACAATTAATAATGTATTATAATAAATTGTATTTTGCTTTCATGCGCAGTGCTTACGCAATATTATTTGCACGCATGAAGTTTGTCTCAGTAGGCAACATCAACGATGGCACGAGACAAGCATAGTATACGAAGATATATAATTATGAAAGTATACTATATTGTGATAGTAGTGAGATACTATTTTGATAGAACAAAGATTTATTAGACAAAGACAGTGTACTAAAGAATTTAGTTACTGTTAAAAATTATATTCTATAAAGGGATACATAGCATATGAATTGTATACTAATACTAATAATGCAACAGATCTTCTTTGCTGAACAACAACTTACGTTGAGAATGCCCTTGGCGTACAATATCTCGAGCAGGGCGACCACTCCGGTGATAATACCGCACAAAAAGAGCAGGAGAAAGGGCACGGCAAGGTCACGCGGTCCCAAGGCCATGAAGGTCACGCCTGTATCGGAACGACGCACGGGGAGAGAACTGCCGACTGGGTCTGGACACTTGCCTCCCCTGCCGTCCCATTTGTGCTCCAGGCGTTCAAGGTCGCCCGTTTTGCGCAAGGTCATTATAGCAGAGCTGACGCGTCTACTGAACAGAAACAAACACGACTATTAAATCACATTTCAACTACTCCACACAAATGTAATTTATTCATGGTCAAGCCAATGCGTCAGATATACAGCAGCTAAAACAGCAGAAAAGGATCAAACTAAATAAACGCGCAATTGTATTTAGCAGTTATCTTGCCAAAAAGTACGTAAAATGTGGTGTTATTTCGACCTCATTTAGGCGGCAGGGATAGCTCAGTCGTCAGAGCGCTCGACTTGTGTACGCGCGTCTCGGGCGACATGGGTTCGAATCTTGACTTCAGCAAACTATTTTGTGATTGCTGGATAGTAGTGCCCAGCGCTTTGAGAAGCTCTCTGAGCTTATAAGTGCGCTATATAAGAGTAATATCTTTCTTTCTTCCAGACACGTTCGTTTACAAGCATTGATTGTCACCAATCACGGCAGTACTTTCAGGCCGACAAAGAGTGACAATGCCGCAGAATGCAGTGCCAGTCGCACTATTAATAATTTCTCCCATCATTTTAGGGAATTCATGTCAGCGAAAGCGCGGCAGGCGCACGACAGCGCCAACCCACCCCTTCCCATCCAACTTCACGCCCTTCTCTTCCCTCCCGGAGACAAGGGAGTTGTTGTTGTTTTTTTGTAACATACTGCAGTCCGCTCACTTGAGAACTTCACGTCTGGTATAGCCCTTGGGAATGGCGAAGGCGTACTCGATGAAGCCCAAGCCGTGTCCGTAAGTGATGAGGTCACACTCCCTGGAGGCCAGGTAGCGAGCCTTGTACTCGGGCAGCAGTAGAGCGAACATCCCGTTCGACTTGCGCAGGCGCTGTAGAGACAAGAGAGACCTCTGCGATTATTGGAAAAAATACGGTAGAGGGTTAACAACTGTACTGCAATACACGGACGGAGACAACGAGAAGCCTAGGACTAAACCTTGGGCAAAACTGTCGCTTACAATGTTGGACAACATTTGCTGTTGTTGTCAGGGCAGGGCCGCACCATGCATGATAATTTAGATGCCTAATATCTAACACAATTTACAGTCATTGCCCAGGGCGTGGTAGGCTACAGTCCAGCAAATATTAAATTTACAAAACTAAAATCCAGCAGATAACAGCTATAAAACTAAAGACCAACAAATAACAGCTATAAAAGTAAAGTCCAGCAGATAACATTTATAAAACTAACGTCCAGCAGATAACATTTATAAAACTAACGTCCAACAGATTACAGCTATAAAACTAAAGTCCAGCAGGTAAGAGCTATAAAATTAAAGTCCAGCAAATCTCAGGAACAGTAATGATGGAATTTACTCATTGTGTGTCCATAGACGATAAGGATATCTCCGTGGTTCTTCGAGTCTTTGTACGTGCGTCTTTTGAGACGTGGTTTCCAATCCTGACTTCAGCCAATTATTTTGTGAATATTGGATATTAGTGGCCATCTCCATGAGAAGCTCTATGAGTTTATAAGTGTGCTATTTAAAACTAAAACCAATCCGTCAACAACAAGACGAAAAAGAAATCCAGGCAAACGCAAACAAGCTTTCAAAGCATATTCCTATCCTATCCTATCATATCCCATAACTCGCAGGTCGTAGGGGCACCAAAGATGATCGTTTAACCAGCTCCATCTTTCCCTGTCCTCAGCAACCCTGATTGTTTCGCTCAGTGTCAAACCACTCCATTCTCGAATGTTGTCCTCCCACCTCTTTTTCGGTCTCCCTCTTCTTCTAACTCCTTGCACTGTGCCTTGCACGATGGTCTTTGCAAGACCTGATGATCTGGTGACGTGGCCATACCATCGGAGTTTCCGTTTTTTCACCACTGTGAGCAGGTCATCGCAAAGCATATTACGACAAACTAAACAAATACAAACAACAACAACAACCATATTATGGAATAATATTTTCATCATTTGTTGTCTTACTTCCAGTCCCTCGTCCAAGTTGTTGACCCAGTTGTTCCTGCTGCTGACGTACTCATACATCTGCTTGGCCAGGTTGTACTCGCTGTTCTTCAGAGACGTGTAAGCATCCCCGTAATGAATCTGCAAGCAACAGTGGAAGTGACGTCATTGTTCGTAGTCTACGTAGCGCAATTGTCAGCTCAAATATGTGTTCAAGGCGCTGGTTAATTATAAGATCCACCTCAAGAAGACAAGTCAAAAGGTGGAGAAAGATAAAACACAGCAGGATAAAATATACCTGTATTTCGTTAAAACGCTTGGTCGGGAGTTAAACACAACAGAGTTATAACATCCATGAAATCGCCAATATATCTGAATCGTTTTACCTTACGACTTGTATGAATGGGATGAATTTATGAAATGTGATATAAAAATTGAGGTATGTACGTTTATGTGCTTGTATCTTGTTGAAGTGATGAAATGTGTGATAACAGTATGAAGGTGTTGTATTGATGAAATGTTTTTTTTATAAACTGTGATAGTTGCTTGCATGAATGTTTTTATAACTGTTATCTTTTATGATTTTTAACTGAGCGTTGATTATAACTTTTATAATATATTGTCTTTAAATGTGCGTTTTCATTTATATAACAATGATATACGCTTGTGTAAATTCCTTGTTTGAGGTAATGAAGATGTGTTATAGCCTAAAAGCATGGGTCTCTGTATAACTAATATACCCCCAATCTGGAAATTTAGTGCTTTAAATTCTCACTGCCGCTGTCGTTCCCCTTTGTTCTTTCTCACTTCTAATCTGTTCTATCAATCTACTATACTATCTTCTTCGCTAGACCAATCACTTACATTTTTTCTTCAAAGCTCTTCCAAACATCCTAATTTGTGTATGAGTGAGGTCTGTTGGGTCAGCTGGGGAATATTGGACGCTTTCTGCCAAATTATTATTAGTATTTGGTATTTGTATAGCGCACATATTTCGCCGTTCTTGGCGACTCAAGGCGCTGGCCGATACAAGATCTAACTCAAGCCGCCCGAGACGCCAACTGGTCACTAGGGCTTCCTATTATACTATTATTTAGCAATGTAGGCATTTTATATGTATGTTTTGTTGATATTTTATAATGATGTTTATATTCCATTTTGTTTCTGTAAACGGGCGTTCGATTAATTAGAGTTTAGCCTCAATTTCCCCTGCGTGGGATGCCTTCATTGTAAAGTGACCGGCTGGTGGAGTGCCTCCAGTGTTACCACTAGAGTTGTTTCAGCAGATCTTTTATACAGATCAGGTGTGAGTCCCCTTTCAACAAAGTTGTGGTCCTGATTTTGTGGTCCTGGACCCTGTAAGCAATGAATGACTAACTCCTAGGCCCAAGGCCTCGGGTTCGAACCCCGCGAGAGGTAAACTTACGTGATTTAGGTACTGTACGAGACTTTTCAGGACACCGAGGGTTTTCTCCCGGTACTCCGGTTTTCTACCTCATTTCAATAATAGTATTATTATTATTATTATTATTATTATTATTATTATTATTATTATTATTATTATTATTATTATTATTATTATTGTTATTATTATTATTATTATTATTGTATTGCATGTGAACTCTTGAGTTCTTCTATTAATCCACATATATTTTGAACTAGTGTAATTGCAGGTTTAGCTATACTTTATTTGGGCTGCTTGCTATATAATTCTGCATATTTATGTTCTTAATAATGTTTGATTGCTGAAGTGCCTGGAAATGTTCAGGGGAGTTAACTGTGATGGCATATTTGATGCTTGTATTCATTGCCCATGTATACTGTCCCCATGTACAGTAACTATGACGCCTCGATGTCACGTGTACACTAGCGGCACTTACCATGCCAACGTCCATCTTGCCATCCCTGAGCAGGTCCTCGTAGTTGCGGAAACTGAGAGTCGGCTGCAAGTGGGGTCTGGAGGAGACGAGGGCGGTGAGGTTGGCGGTATAGGAGACCAGCATCATCGCCACGAAGAACCACCACGACACCGCCAGCGTCCGACCCGACAGCGATTTGGGCGCCTCTTTGTAACCTAGACACCATACATCATACAAACACTACACGATTACGTTTTCATTATATTATTCGTAAGACCTCACCATGTCTAGATCATCCATACAATGATTACTCGTCAGACCTTTCCATGTTTATATAATTATGAGATCTAATGATGTCTACCTGTTCCATTATAGTACTAAGAAGATCTGCGGTTGTCTTCCTCTGCACTACAGGGAAAACCAAACTACTGCGCTACATTGGAAACCAACTCGTGTAATGATTAAGTGCACACCCCCAAGAAACGATCTAGTCACTGTTGGTTGGCTATTTGTTTTGTTACCGTCTTCCTCAACGAGATGATAATATACTAAACAAAAGACTCCCCCCCCTCTCCACACACACACACACACACGCATACAACGGTGTAGAAACGCCATTTGTGGTGACTTTCATGAAACTCTACATACGTTACTTTGACATTTTTACAAATTTGTCCACTTTTTGAAGCCAACCCTAAGCCTAACACAGCCTTAACCCTAGCGGAACACTGTTTTGACGTCAAAATAACGGGGTCCGTCAAAAGAAAGTACGTAGAGGTTCAAGTGTATGTCAGAAAAAAGACGTTTCTACCTAGACACACACACACACACACACACACACACACACACACACACACACACCCACACACAAACAACACATTTATGATTAGCATTTCTGTAAACTATTAACGGGCAGCAGGGGCTTCAAATGACAAAATAATTATCATCATCATCATCATCATCATCATCATCATCATCATCATCATCATCATCATCATCATCATCATCATCATCAACATCAACAACAACAACATCATCATCATCATCATCATCAACATCATCATCATCAATCCCGGTAGATAAGCCTACAAGTGATAGATAGAACAATTCTGCTGCTACTGCTGTGACTGCTGCTGCTGATGATGATGACTTACCTTGCCAGGTAAGAGTGCTGACGGTGAAGAGAAAGCTGTTCCGAACGTTGAAGCTGTACCTGGCGCGACGAACGTCATTCTCCACAGGCACACGAATCCATTCGAACGGCGAGAATCGGCCGATCAGGAAAAAGCCACCGCTGTACACAACCACACGATTAAATGTAGTACATTTAATTTTTAATAGAAGGTTAATTTGATTTTTTTTAAAACCTGATTAACTAACAATAAATTTGAGTACATTTAATTTTTTTTTAAAAAGACAGATTAAATTGATAATAAACTGATTAACTCCGCTCCTCTTCTTAACCCTTCTCATCCTCTTATTCCCTCTCCCCCGTCTTTCTCTTACCCGTTAATTCTTCTCTTACCTCCTTCACTTTCTGGTCTGCCTCTACCCTCTCTTTCTTCTATCTCTTCCTTGTCCCTCGTGGGGGTGCCGGGGGTTTCAGTATAAATAGTATCCCCACTTTCTGGAAATTTAGTGCTTACAATTCCCACTGTCGCTGTCTTTCTCCTTTGTTCTTTCTCATTCCCACTCTGTTCTAACAATCTACTATACTATCTTCTTATTCGCTAGACCAGTCACCTACTTTTTTTCTTGAAAACTCTTCCGAGACAAAACTCCTCATTTGTATGTGGGGTCTTTTGGATCAGCTTGGGAATATTGGACGCTTTCTGCCAAATGGTCACTGGGGCTTCCTATGATGTTATTATTTGGCAATGTAGGCATTTTATATGTATGTGTTTTGTTGATATTTTATAATGATGTTTATATTCCATTTTGTTTTGGTAAACGGGGGTTCTATAAATTAGAGTATAGCCTCAGCGTCCCTTGCGTGGGATGTCTTTATTGCAAAGTGACCAGCTGGTGGAGTGCCTTCAGTGTTGCCACTAGGGTTGTTTCGGCAAATCTTTTATACGGAACAGGGGCGAGTCCTCTTTCAGCGAAGTTGTGGTCTTGATTTTGTGCTCCTGATTCGGCTATACTGATCCCGATTTGGCTCGGACGAGTCCGCTGGACCTAAAGCAATAATCATGTAATGTAATGTCATGTTTACCTCTACCTCTACTACCTCCTCATTGTCTTCTTTAACCTCCTCATCGTCTTCCTCTACATAACCCTTCCCTTCCTCTATTTTATTTCTTTTATTTATTTATTTAATAGTACTCAAATAGCTATTTTCCAGCTCAAGAGCTCCTCAAGTAGCTGGTCGATGCAGGATCTAATTCAAGTCACCCGAGGCGCCCGCTTGCAACCTTTGGGGCAAAGTCTGACGCCCAGACGCCGGAGCACGATCCTGGGCCACGGGGGATGGGGAAATAGGATATGGCTGGGTGTGTTCGTGTAGACGGCCATCCCGCCTAGGACATGAGCGTCATGATCTTTAAAATCCATGCCATGGAATGCGTGCGTGCACATACTAGACCTTGGTTTATATTCTCAACCACTTCCTTGTCTTACCTCTACCTCCTCCTCCACTTCACTTCCTTGTCCTCCCCGTCCCCTTCCTTCTTCCACTTTACTTCCATTGTCCCCTTCCTTCTTCTTCCTCTGTCTCCTCATCGTCCTTCTTATTCCTCTATCTCCTCATTGTCCCCTTCCTTCTTATTCCTCTATCTCCTCATCGTCCCCTTCCTTCTTATTCCTCTCTCCTCATTGTCCCCTTTCTTTCTTCTTCTTCTATTTCCTCATCGTCCCCTTTCTTCTTCTTCCTCTATCTCCTCATCGTCCCCTTCCTTCTTCTTCCTCTATCTCCTCATCGTCCCCTTCATACTTCCTTCCTCTATCTCCTCATCGTCCCCTTCCTTCTTCTTCCTCTATCTCCTCATCGTCCCCTTCATTCTTCTTCCTCTATCTCCTCCTCGTCCCCTTCATTCTTTTTCCTCTATCTCCTCCTCGTCCCCTTCTTCTTCTTCTATCTCCTCTTCGTCCCCTTCCTTCTTCTTCCTCTACATGCATCTCCTCATCGTCCCCTGCCTTCTTCTTCCTCTATCTCCTCATCGTCCCCTTCCTTCTTCTTCCTCTACATGTATCTCCTCATCGTCCCCTTCCTTCTTCTTCCTCTATCTCCTCATCGTCCCCTTCCTTCTTCTTTTTCTATCTCTTCATCGTCCCCTTCCTTCTTCTTCCTCTATCTCCTCATCGTCCCCTGCCTTTTTCGTCCTCTACATGTATCTCCTCATCGTCCCCTTCCTTCTTCTTCCTCTATCTCCTCATCGTCCCCTTCCTTCTTCTTCCTCTATCTCCTCATCGTCCCCTGCCTTCTTCTTCCTCTACATGTATCTCCTCATCGTCCCCTTCCTTCTTCTTTCTCTATCTCCTCATCGTCCCCTTCCTTCTTCTTCCTCTATCTCCTCATCGTCCCCTGCCTTCTTCTTCCTCTACATGTATCTCCTCTCCGTCCCCTTCCTTCTTCTTCCTCTTTCTCTTCATCGTCCCCTCAACCCCATCCTCCTTTATTCGTTCATCAACTTCTTCGCCTTGAGCTATTTCCTCCCTCCTCTATACTTCCTGCTTCTTGTACCGCCTCTTCCTCTGCTTCTTCCTCCTCCTGCCTACCTCCCTTAAATCCTCACCTCACTAGGAGAAAGGCCAGCAAGAGCAAGATCCAGGAGGCGGCGGTGAACGGAGCGAGGAGGAGAGTGGCTCCAGGACCTTCCTCGGGAATGGGTCTGGGGAGCAGCAGCTGAATGCCCGAGCGGTGAAACGTTTCCGTGAAGTCCAGGTCGCGCATCCTCTCATTAGTCTTGGCGATAGCTCCTACTGCTAGGTCCGCTCCCTGGTGGCAAGAAAATGGTGGACACAATTTTACCCTGTAGAACAGGGACTATGACTCAGCGTTTCCAATGAAGATTTCTCAAGTTGACAAGCAGCACACTGCCTTGTTCTTTGAAGATAAGGTGTAAGTCATTCTGGAATACTTTCCCCCACTCTGTGTAGAAGGGCCACTGTTTGTTGAGAGCAAAATGAATGACTGGAGTTTCCATCTTCAAAGTATACGGTACTGTGCTACTGGTAACTTTGGCGGAAAATCTACACTGAGAAAACCGAGTTATTAGATTCTTGGTTCTTCACAATTGCATCTGCCTCATTAATATTTCCAGAACCACAGTCATCTTCTCAACTCACTAAGACCATCATACACAATGGTCGACAGTGACATTAAGGATCAAGGAATGGACAATTGTTTTTTTTTAAAAAGAAAGGCTAGTTTCAATATTGTGCTTTTCAAAACAAAACCGAAATGTAAAAATGTCCGCCTCGTGCTTTGATTAGATAAGAAATAGCAATTAAAACACTCAACATTCCTCAATTTGTTAGGCTGGTTTTTAAACAAAAAAAAAAAAGGGGGGGGGGGGGGGGGAAACACGCACCTAGTGAATAAAAGCAAGAAATAAGCTTAAGGCGTCTTTTCAAAATCGTTGGTCAAAGTTCACACTTTTTTTTCTTTTTTTTTTTTTTTTGGGGGGGAGGGGGTGTGTGTTGCTGTGCTGAATGAATGAGCTGTAGGCAAGATTCACATAACATATGGGACACAGGGCACACATGGGTTAACATAGGATAGAAAGGGATAATAAACTGTCACAAATCTACTTACCAAAGCTCACATGATAACGTAGGACAAAGGTACTTACCAAAGCTGACAAGTTGCCAATCAGACCGTTCCACGTCCCGTTGAACATTTTCAAGTTGTAGTCGAAGCTGCTGCCCTGGTCAGCGACCTTTTCCAGGAGGTCCATCACGAAGCCCTGATACTTGGTGCTGCCTTCGTCCATAGGCATCACATAAGGAGGGTCCTTAGAGAGAGAGAAAAGCAGAGTTGTAACATGTAACTACTCTGCCAGAGACATTGTGTTAATTTAGTACAAATAGACTATCCTAACCTTGCTGGGGGTTTTCATAGACAGGCCTACATGATTAGGTCTGACAGTACATGATACCTACAGCTAAATTACAGAGGTCATATTAATGCTGGTAGTTTAATAGATAGAGCTGCATGATTAAGTCGGATGTCAAAACGTAACAGAAAAAGCTTGTAACTCACTTTACGTCCTATACCACAGGCAGGGATACTGTTTTTTTAAACCCACATGAAACGAATATTATATATTAGCAAACAGTCATCTCTTACCGAGAATGAGACATTTTATACGGTTTTTTTTTAATAAATCAGTTTTGAACTCGACCTCAGACGAACTTTTTATTCCCTGTGGAAATTCATCATCAATCTATCAGTCCACATGCCCCTCCCCATCAACCCCCATATACCCTTGTATTCAACCACCCATTCCACTCCTGTATACACAAATACAAACGCACACACACACCCCTCCCCCTCCCCCTTCCCGCCTTCCCACGCCCTAGTTTTACCATACTATTTTTAGTTTCGTACGTGCACTTTATTTGGCACCTCTCTTGCACTTTTAGGCAGAATGGCGGTGTTCTACCAACGTCTTGCTATACACTCGGGGCAGCGTCGTCTAAACAGGTCTTTTCCCATACATTGTGATTGTGCTCATTACTCCCTCATATTAGTACACATTCAGCCTATGTCTTCTTTCCACTCTTCCTTCTATTAATTCCATATTTGAATGCATGGCAAGCAAGCCCCTGCCCTGCCCTTTGAGGGTTCTATCACCTCTCTCTGCAGCTCGTCCGTTTCCATGCCGCGCTTACAGCCCTCCTATTAAATTCCCTATTGGAATGCACGGAGGACATGCCCTTTCTGATTCGATCCGATCTGAATGTCATTAGTCCACA
>CM072514.1:34676444-34841444 GCA_036898135.1 Oncomelania hupensis
CCATGCCAACGTCCATCTTGCCATCCCTGAGCAGGTCCTCGTAGTTGCGGAAACTGAGAGTCGGCTGCAAGTGGGGTCTGGAGGAGACGAGGGCGGTGAGGTTGGCGGTATAGGAGACCAGCATCATCGCCACGAAGAACCACCACGACACCGCCAGCGTCCGACCCGATAGCGATTTGGGCGCCTCTTTGTAACCTAGACACCATACATCATACAAACACTACACGATTACGTTTTCATTATATTATTTGTAAGACCTCACCATGTCTAGATCATCCATACAATTATTACTCGTCAGACCTTTCCATGTTTATATAATTGTGAGATCTACTGATGTCTACCTGTTCCATTATATTACTAAGAAGATCTGCGGTTGTCTTCCTCTGCACTACAGGGAAAACCAAACTACTGCGCTACATTTGAAACCAACTCGTGTAATGATTAAGTGCACACCCCAAGAACGATCTAGTCACTGTTGGTTGGCTATTTGTTTTGTTACCGTCTTCCTCAACGAGATGATAATATACTAAACAAAAGACCCTCCCCCCCCCCCCACACACACACACACACACCCACACGCACACAATCGTGTAGAAACGATTTGTGGTGACTTTCATAAAACTCTACATACGTTACTTTGACATTTTTTACAGATTGGTCCACTTTTTGAAGCTAACCCTAACCCTAACCCTTAACCCAACCCTAAGCCTAACACAGCCTTAACCCTAGCGGAACACTGTTTTGACGTCAAAATAACGGGGTCCGTCAAAAGAAAGTACGTAGAGGTTCAAGTGTATGTCAGAAAAAAGACGTTTTACCTAGCCACACACACACACACACACACACACACACACACACACACACACACACCACACACAAAACAACACATTTGTGATTAGCATTTCCGTAAACTATTAACGGGCAGCAGGGGCTTCAAATGACAAAATAATTATCATCATCATCATCATCATCATCATCATCATCATCATCATCATCATCATCATCAACATCAACAACAACAACATCATCATCATCATCATCATCATCATCATCATCAATCCCGGTAGATAAGCCTACAAGTAATAGATAGAACAATTCTGCTGCTACTGCTGTTGCTGCTGCTGCTGATGATGATGACTTACCTTGCCAGGTAAGAGTGCTGACGGTGAAGAGAAAGCTGTTCCGAACGTTGAAGCTGTACCTGGCGCGACGAACGTCATTCTCCACAGGCACACGAATCCATTCGAACGGCGAGAAACGGCCGATCAGGAAAAAGCCACCGCTGTACACAACCACACGATTAAATGTAGTACATTTAATTTTTAATAGAAGGTTAATTTGATTTTTTTTAAACCTGATTAACTAACAATAAATTTGAGTACATTTAATTTTTTTTAACAGACAGATTAAATTGATAATAAACTGATTAACTCCTCCTCTTCTTAACCCTTCTCATCCTCTTATTCCCTCTCCCCCGTCTTTCTCTTACCCGTTAATTTCTTCTCTTACCTCTTCACTTTCTGGTCTGCCTCTACCCTCTCTTTCTTCTATCTCTTCCTTGTCCCTCGTGGGGTGCCGGGGTTTCAGTATAAATAGTATCCCCACTTTCTGGAAATTTAGTGCTTACAATTCCCACTGTCGCTGTCTTTCTCCTTTGTTCTTTCTCATTCCCACTCTGTTCTAACAATCTACTATACTATCTTCTTATTCGCTAGACCAGTCACCTACTTTTTTTCTTGAAAACTCTTCCGAGACAAAACTCCTCATTTGTATGTGGGGTCTTTTGGATCAGCTTGGGAATATTGGACGCTTTCTGCCAAATGGTCACTGGGGCTTCCTATGATGTTATTATTTGGCAATGTAGGCATTTTATATGTATGTGTTTTGTTGATATTTTATAATGATGTTTATATTCCATTTTGTTTTTGGTAAACGGGGGTTCTATAAATTAGAGTATAGCCTCAGCGTCCCTTGCGTGGGATGTCTTTATTGCAAAGTGACCAGCTGGTGGAGTGCCTTCAGTGTTGCCACTAGGGTTGTTTCGGCAAATCTTTTATACGGAACAGGGGCGAGTCCTCTTTCAGCGAAGTTGTGGTCTTGATTTTGTGCTCCTGATTCGGCTATACTGATCCCGATTTGGCTCGGACGAGTCCGCTGGACCTAAAGCAATAATCATGTAATGTAATGTCATGTTTACCTCTACCTCTACTACCTCCTCATTGTCTTCTTTAACCTCCTCATCGTCTTCCTCTTCATAACCCTTCCCTTCCTCTATTTTATTTATTTATTTATTTATTTAATAGTACTTAAATAGCGATTTTTCAGCTCAAGAGCTCCACAAGTAGCTGGTCGATACAGGATCTAATTCAAGTCACCCGAGGCGCCCGCTTGCAACCTTTGGGGCATAGTCTGACGCCCAGACGCCGGAGCACGATCCTGGGCCACCTGTGATGGGGAAAAGGGATCGAGCTGGGTGTGTTCGTGTAGACGGCCATCCCGCCTAGGACATGAGCGTCATGATCTTTAAAATCCATGCGATGGAATGCGTGCGTGCACATACTAGACCTTGGTTTATATTCTCAACCACCTCATTGTCTTCCTCTACCTCCTTCTTGTTTACCTCTACCTCCTCCTCCACTTTACTTCCTTGTCCTCCTTCCTTCTTCCTCTATCTCCTCATCGTCCCCTTCCTTCTTATTCCTCTATCTCCTCATTGTCCCCTTCTTTCTTCTTCTTCTATTTCCTCATCGTCCCCTTCCTTCTTCTTCCTCTATCTCCTCATCGTCCCCTTCCTTCTTATTCCTCTATCTCCTCATTGTCCCTTTCTTTCTTCTTCTTCTATTTCCTCATCGTCCCCTTTCTTCTTCTTCCTCTATCTCCTCATCGTCCCCTTCCTTCTTCTTCCTCTATCTCCTCATCGTCCCCTTCATACTTCTTCCTCTATCTCCTCATCGTCCCCTTCCTTCTTCTTCCTCTATCTCTCTCTCTCATCGTCCCCTTCATTCTTCTTCCTCTATCTCCTCCTCGTCCCCTTCATTCTTTTTCCTCTATCTCTCCTCGTCCCCTTCACTTCTTCTATCTCCTCTTCGTCCCCTTCCTTCTTCTTCCTCTACATGTCTCTCATCGTCCCCTGCCTTCTTCTTCCTCTATCTCCTCATCGTCCCCTTCCTTCTTATTCCTCTATCTCCTCATCGTCCCCTTCCTTCTTCTTCCTCTATCTCCTCATCGTCCCTTCCTTCTTCTTTTCCTCTATCTCTTCATCGTCCCCTTTCTTCTTCTTCCTCTATCTCCTCATCGTCCCCTTCCTTTTTTCTTCCTCTATTTCCTCGTCGTCGCCTTCCTTCTTCTTCCTCTGTCTTCTCATCGTCCCCTTCCTTCTTCTTCCTCTATCTCCTCATCGTCCCCTGCCTTCTTCTTCCTCTATGTATCTCTCATCGTCCCATTCCTTCTTCTATTCTCTATCTCCTCATCGTCCCCTTCCTTCTTCTTCCTCTGTATCTCCTCATCGTCCCCTTCCTTCTTCTTCCTCTATCTCCTCGTCGTCCCCTCCTTTTTCTTCCTCTATCTCCTCATCGTCCCCTCAACCTCATCCTCCTTTATTCGTTCACCAACTTCTTCGCCTTGATCAATTTTCTCCCTCCTCTGTACTTCCTGCTTCTTGTAACGCCTCTTCCTCTGCTTCTTCCTCCTCCTGCCTACTTCCCTTAAATCCTCACCTGACTAGGAGAAAGGCCAGCAGGAGCAAGATCCAGGAGGCGGCGGTGAACGGAGCGAGGAGGAGAGTGGCTCCAGGACCTTCCTCGGGAATGGGTCTGGGGAGCAGCAGCTGAATGCCCGAGCGGTGAAACGTTTCCGTGAAGTCCAGGTCGCGCATCCTCTCATTAGTCTTGGCGATCGCTCCTACTGCTAGGTCCGCTCCCTGGTGGCAAGAAAATGGTGGACACAATTTCACCCTGTAGAAAAGGGACTATGACTCAGCGTTTCCAATGAAGGTTTCTCAAGTTGACAAGCAGCACACTGCCTTGTTCTTTGAAGATAAGGTGAAAGTCATTCTGGAATACTTTCCCCCAATCTGTTTAGAAGGGCCACTTTTGGTTGAGAGCAAAATGAATGACTGGAGTTTCCATCTTCAAAGTATACGGTACTGTGCTACTGGTAACTTTGGCGGAAAACCTTCACTGAGAAAACCGAGTTATTAGATTCTTGGTTCTTCACAATTGCATCTGCCTCATTGATACTTCCAGAACCACGGTCATCTTCTCAACTCACTAAGACCATCATACACAATGGTCGACAGTGACATTAAGGATCAAGGAATGGACAATTGTTTTTTTTAAAAGAAAGGCTAGTTTCAATATTGTGCTTTTCAAAACAAAACCGAAATGTCAAAATGTCCGCCTCGTGCTTTGATTAGATAAGAAATAGCAATTAAAACACTCAACATTCCTCAATTTGTTAGGCTGGTTTTTAAACAAAAAAAAAAAAAGGGGGGGGGGGGGGGGGGAAACACGCTAGTGAATAAAAGCAAGAAATAAGCTTAAGGCGTCTTTTCAAAATCGTTGGTCAAAGTTTACACTCTTTTTGGAGGGGTTGTTGTGCTGAATACAGAATGAATGAGCTGTAGGCAAGATTCACATAATATATGGGACACATGGCACACATGGGTTAACATAGGATAGAAAGGGATAATAAACTGTCACAAATCTACTTACCAAAGCTCACATGATAACGTAGGACAAAGGTACTTACCAAAGCTGTCAAGTTGCCAATCAGACCGTTCCACGTCCCGTTGAACATTTTCAAGTTGTAGTCGAAGCTGCTGCCCTGGTCAGCGACCTTTTCCAGGAGGTCCATCACGAAGCCCTGATACTTGGTGCTGCCTTCGTCCATAGGCATCACATAAGGAGGGTCCTTAGAGAGAGAGAAAAGCAGAGTTGTAACATGTAACTACTCTGCCAGAGACATTGTGTTAATTTAGTACAAATAGACTATCCTAACCTTGCTGGGGGTTTTCATAGACAGGCCTACATGATTAGGTCTGACAGTACATGATACCTACAGCTAAATTACAGAGGTCATATTAATGCTGGTAGTTTAATAGATAGAGCTGCATGATTAAGTCGGATGTCAAAACGTAACAGAAAAAGCTTGTAACTCACTTTACGTCCTATACCACAGGCAGGGATACTGTTTTTTTAAACCCACATGAAACGAATATTATATATTAGCAAACAGTCATCTCTTACCGAGAATGAGACATTTTATACGGTTTTTTTTTAATAAATCAGTTTTGAACTCGACCTCAGACGAACTTTTTATTCCCTGTGGAAATTCATCATCAATCTATCAGTCCACATGCCCCTCCCCATCAACCCCCATATACCCTTGTATTCAACCACCCATTCCATCCCTGTATACACAAATACACACGCACACACACCCTCCCCCTCTTCCCCTTCCCACCTTCCCACGCCCTAGTTTTACCATACTATTTTTAGTTTCGTACGTGCACTTTATTTGGCACCTCTTTTGCACTTTTAGGCATAATGGCGGTGTTCTACCAACGTCTTGCTATATGCACTCGGGGCAGCGTCGTCTAAACAGGTCTTTTCTCATACATTGTGATTGTGCTCATTACTCCATCATATTAGTACACATTCAGTCTTCTTTCCACTCTTCCTTCTATTAATTCCATATTTGAATGCATGGCAAGCAAGCCCTGCCCTGCCCTTTGAGGGTTCTATCACCTCTCTCTGTAGCTCGTCCGTTTCCATGCCGCGCTTACAGCCCTCCTATTAAATTCCCTATTGGAATGCACGGAGGACATGCCCTTTCTGATTCGATCCGATCTGAATGTCATTAGTCCACAGGGGAGAGAAGCCAGAACCAAGGGAAGGAATCCGTTCCCATGTGCATTGCAAATCTTGGTCTCTCAGCAGCGAGTGGAACACGAAAGGGACATTAATCATTCTACTATGCTCCCGCTTGTGTTTCTTCCCTTTCCCCCTTCTTCATCTTCAATGTTCGTACTCAAGTAGACCTATTACGAACCCAATCTTCTTCTTCTTCTTCTTCTTCTTCTTCTTCCAGTTGACGGCTCGCAATCCACCCGATACACATTGGTCGAACGCTAGCAGAAGCATGCGTTATTAGTCGCCTCAACAGGCCATAAAGCATGCTCCCATGCTTCAGAGCACTGCTTTATATACGCTTCAAGCTCTATAGTCACGGAAAAAGCGCAATTTCACTGCAGTGAACTCATGAAAATAGAAAAATGTAAGTTTCGTCTCCTCTAGGGGACGAATTAGGTCAAACTGTATTTGTTTCTAGGTCAACTGTCTTTTACGAACCGTTTGACAATGTTTTTGAACCGTTTGTTGACGCCGGATAGTGTCCTCACTTGGTTTCATGCAATTTAAGAATCCAACAAGGCAATTGGGTTTTAGAGACGGAAAGAGCGGAATGTTGTAGAGCAACATTCTGTATATATTTACAGTGAAATTGCGCTTTTTCCGTCACTATAGCGCTTGAAGCGAGTAGGAAGCAGTGCTATGAAGCATGAGAGCATGCTTTATCACCTGCCTGTTGAGGCGACTAGTAAAGCATGCTTCTGGCAGCCTTCGACCAATGTGTACCGGGTGCTTCTTCTTCTTCTTCTTCTTCTTCTTCTTCTTCTTCTTTTCTTTTTCTTTTTCTTCCTTCTTCTTCTTCTTCTTCACCCGGTGCACATGGGTCGAAGGCTGCCAGAAGCATGTTTTACTTGTCGCCTCAACAGGCGATAAAGCATGCTCTCATGCTTCAGAGCACTGCTTGGTACACGCTTCAAGCGCTATAGTGACGGAAAAAGCGCAATTTCACTGTAAATATATACAGAATGTTGCTCTACAACATTCCGCTCTTTCCGTCTCAAAAACCCAATTGCCTTGTTGGATTCTTAAATTGCATGAAACCAAGTGAGGACACTATCCGGCGTCAACAAACGGTTCAAAAACATTGTCAAACGGTTCGTAAAAGACAGTTGACTTAGAAACTAATACAGTTTGACCTAATTCGTCCCCTAGAGGAGACGAAACTTACATTTTTCTATTTTCATGAGTTCACTGCAGTGAAATTGCGCTTTTTCCGTGACTATAGAGCTTGAAGCGTATAGAAAGCAGTGCTCTGAAGCATGGGAGCATGCTTTAGGGCCTGTTGAGGCGACAACTTCAGCGTGCTTCTGGTAGCCTTCGACCGATGTGTATCGGGTGTCTTCTTCTTCTTCTTCTTCTTCTTCTTCTTCTTCTTCTTCTTCTTCTTCTTCCAGTTGACGGCTCGCAATCATCTCGCCAACTATTCGTGTGCCTAAACTCACCCAAAACCACCATCGATACAAATTGATCCTGGTAGTTTATTCCGCCACCATCCCACCCCCCACCCCCCACCCCCACCCACTATCAACCCTTAGATTTAAATTATAATGTTTTCAAGTTTTGGAAATGCAATACATATTCTCCAAAACTACCTAATTTAATTCACAATAAATATATAGTTACACCACAATACTTCCGGGTTTATTCTATTTTCAGGCTCAACCAATACAATATATTGGTTTAAAAACAAACAAACAAACAACTATAGTTTGCAATATGCTCTGTACAGATGTAGTGTCAACAAGAATCTGGAACTTGGTGACAATTGATTAAGTCCCTGAACAGAAGCATTGCTCTAATCTGGTTTCCACTGTTTGTACTGCTGTCAGTTAGGTTTACATATAGATTCCAGCTACTCTGAGTTCCGCACTGAGATCAAACAACCATAGAACAGCTACGCCTAAATTAAAGACTACAAACTGTACTGTATCCTATTTCCCGCAGGTACACCACATTAAAACTATTATTAATCCCCCTCGCCAATATAAAATCTGTAATTATCTCCCCTGACCGTGTCAAATCAATAATTTCTCCCCTGACCACTTCAAATCGATATTTTTTCTCCCTGGGTAGTAACTCATCGTTAGAGCGTGGCGCGAAATCCCACAATATCATTCACGTATTTATTATAAAATGTAACTGTCCTTCATTTTACCAACGTAATAAAACCTTTAAGGATTTTTTTCTAACCTCAAGCCCTGGAGAATAAGATACATCCGGCATTATTCATTACCATGATGTATTTGTACCTTGGCCTATACTTGCCATAGAAGAAAAGCTCAATCAGGCATTTGCGAACAACCTAAAATCCCTCAAGATATAAAGCGGCGCTTCTACAAATGACAAAAAATAAAAACATAACCTAAATCCTAATTTCCCTAGTGGCACTACGTCATCCCCATTATTATCTCCCTTCGCTACATCCACTCTATGATTATCTCCCTTGCCCATAACTCATTGTTGGTCCGGAGCTTCAAAGGGCACAAATGCTGAGCATGATAAAAGCACACATAATAGGCCTACCAGTTAATGTGGGTTTAATTAATTAGTGTGTAATATTATAATCCTCCTATGAACTGAGGCCTTTTGTTCAATGAGAGAATAGGACAACCCATAGTGTTAATGAAATGGCATAAGACGATGACGATGACGACGACGACGACGACGACGACGATGATGATGATGATGATGATGATGATGATGATGATGATGATGATGACGATGAAAATAATGACGATGATGACAGTGATGCTATAAACGAATACTATAGTGATGATGGTGATAATCATCGAGATTCTGCCGCTTCTGCTGTTAGTGATTGTATGCTGATCATGATGATGACGATAACAGTAAGGACTTCGAAGATGACATCGACAACGAAAATAACAAGCAGACAATGAATCAAGCTTACCATGATCGTTGCCAATGTAGGGGTAGGTTGGTTGATGTTCTGCAACAGCAACAATGTAGTAGTTGTAGTAGTAGTAGTAGTAGTAGTAGTAGTAGTAGTAGTAGTAGTAGTAGTAGTAGTAGTTTGGTAGCAGTAGTAGTAGTAGTAGTAGTAGTAGTAGTAGTAGTAGTAGTAGTAGTAGTAGTAGTAGTAGTATACATTGTTCAGTCCACATGGATAAGATACAATTTGGGTTCTACTACAGTATATTTTAGCGCATCATGATGTGGTTTTGCAGTGATATCACAGCCTAGTGGTAGGTATCGCACGGTCTCAAGGGAAACATTGAAATTCTATCGCTTATATAGTATTGTATTAGAACTTAAATCTATATAATATGAAGGACAACCCTGGTTTTGTACTTACATGTCACACCTTTGTGACAATGAAAATATATATATTAAAAAAAGAACTATATAATCTAAGCCTTGTTGGGTTTTATTTTCTTTCTCTTCTGCTAGAACCCAAATCGTGTAATGCACGATACTATTCTTAGCGTAGCCGAGCGGAAGTATTTGACTCCCGTCTCTCGGCCACCACCTTGAGAACACAGCCCCACCTGAGCTGTTATTTTCATTTTATCCCTCAAAAGAGTGACATAATAATGTTTGCCCTGCAAGGCGGTGAAGCGTGGTTGGTAGAACGAACGAAAAACGATGCTTAACGTCATATTGCATGAGCGTTAAGGACAATAAAATTGGGCTAAAAAGCCCTCATCATACATATTTACCAGACCATTTGGTAGTAAACCGGGTTGCCGGCTACTAATGCCACGACACTTCGCTGCAAAGTCCTGCCACCGACTTGCATAAAATGCCTGCCGACAATGTAGTCCCGCTCACCATCAAAAACAGAAGGCGAATGGTCAGCCGGGGAGAACAAATGTCGTGTCGCATTGTCCTGCATAATCCAATGGCATCCCCAAAGGATTCTGCACAGCAGGAGCCACCCAAGGCTAGTCTAACCAAGAAATTCAAGGTAGAAAATTCTCTCCCAAGCCTCAACCAGTCGCCTCCCTTTCCGCTACAGATCCCACAGCTCAAATCGAACCATGTTCTCATGGTTTCCCCGTTCGCAACAGGTATGTCTGGAACCGACACTGACTACGTCCAGTCAGTCCACATTCACTGACTTAACAGTGGGGACAAAAACTGCATTCAGCAGTTACCACGGCCCAGCATCAGCCTGTTCCAGGTCGTTTGCACCTTTTGTAGCTGAGCGTAAGTGTTTGACTCCCGTCTCTCGCCACCACCTTGAGAACACGGCTCAACCTGAGCTGTTATTTTTATTTTGTCCCTCAAAAGAGGCACATAAAAATATTTGCCTTGCAAGGCGGTGAAGCGTGGTTGGTAGTAAACCGGGTTGCCGGCTACTAGTGCCACGACACTTTTCTGCAAATTCGCTGCCACCGACTTGCATAAAATGCCTGCCGACAATGTAGTCCCGCTCACCACCAAAAACAGAAGGCGAATGGTCAGCCGGGGAGAACAAATGTCGTGTCGCCTTGTCCTGCTTAAACCAATGGCATCCCCAAAGGATTCTGCACAGCAACGCTAGTCTAACAAAGAAATTCAAGGTAGACAACTTCTCTACAAGACAAGCCTCAACCAGTCGCCTCCCTTTCCGCTACATTAGTATAGCAATCGAGATGCTTCGATATGAAATAGACTTTTCCCAGATCGCGCAGTTTGGGGCTTGCGACAGAAATCTTAATACAATATAGATAATAAAATATTTGCTGCAGTCAGGATCAAACCCGCATCTCTGAGGACGCGCGCACTCGCTCCGAGCTTGTCGCACGATGTGATGCCATTAAATTAGGTTTACAACTAAATGTTGACAACTTTTTCCGTATTCAGCAAAGTGTAAAATAAGAGAGTGCAGACTTTGCGATCTTAAACAGAAGTCTTCTAAGATCGCTATTTTGACTGTCAGTGGAAAAGATAGAAAGCAAAAACAAAAAAAGCCACTATCGTAGCAAATACATCCTCAGCTATGATAGAAAAAAACCACATAAAATATATGCTATCGTTGAACAGTATAAAATATCAGCAATGTTGGAGACTGTGTTTCATAGAAACCCTGCATCCACCGGCGCCCGTATATGAATTTGAGCGGAGTCTGCACTACTATATGTAGTATTAGGCTACCAGTGCGGCCATCATAGTCTTTGGCAATAGTATAAAGTAAGTCGCGTAGTGCGCCTGTGCTATTGATAGTTTCATTCGCCTAAAGGGAAGTCGTCATTCAGTCAGGGGAAGTAATGATGGCAGAAGGCATCGATTTTGCGTTCTGCATGAGCTGTTTTGAAAAGCACATTGTTTGGGTGCTCAGCTGTTGGCGTGCTGAAATGGGGACGGGGCGAGTACGGGCATTCATGACACTATGTGAACACAGTGCGCAGTGCACTAGGTCAGCTG
Source organism: Oncomelania hupensis (assembly GCA_036898135.1). Classification (NCBI taxonomy): domain Eukaryota; kingdom Metazoa; phylum Mollusca; class Gastropoda; order Littorinimorpha; family Pomatiopsidae; genus Oncomelania; species Oncomelania hupensis. The sequence goes on from CM072514.1 coordinate 34,687,724, forward strand.
CGGCGGCGATTTGCTTGCTGCTGCCGCTGCTAAATCTTGTTGCTAGGTGCCCAAGTCCAAAGAAGACGCGCTGGCATCGCCATCAGCTACAGAGTTTATATAGGCTATTACGCATCATTCACAAATACGTACATATATATTTTTCGATGAAATTGATAGTAATTGTTATGTTACTCCTCTAATAATACATGTAGTCTATAACTCTACAAGGTATAGTTACATTAAATGCATACTAACAGTAAGCAAGAAACAAAACACAATAAAACACAAAACTGGAAGTTGCAAACAACACATGAAACCGACAGATAAAGAAAAACGAACAGTCAAAAATAAACATAGATATAAAAAGGACATTTGAGAAGGAAAGTAAGCCTAAACTGGTGTTGCTCAATTCATGTTTGTCCATAAGATAAACCCTAAGTTATATAATTTATATTATATATTACTTTTCTAAAGTGTTATTTTGTTATCAGTTTTGAAAATCTTCGAGGAAAGATTTATGCAAGTTACGTAACATAAGTACCTGTTTTAGACCAGGGTATTACTGCTAAAGCATTGTCATAATATTAATATTCAATTTCTTAACCATCGCGCCTACTTGATTTCTTTATTTATTTAAGTTCAAGGAAGCAAAAATATTAAATAAATGAAACCACAAAATGCTGCAATCAGACTTACCGCCATCTTGGAAGATTATATCCAATAATTGTGGTTTCCTGTTCAGAACTCTTCCACACTTTAGCTCACAGTACTGCCAAATTTCACAAACTGAAACAAAAAACCCAAGGATAAAATAATGACTCGTCTTCACTGTTACCATGTATGCCTAAATGATTATTGATAATACCGATTACAAAATTCCAAATTTACAGCAATGAAACTGATAACACAAACGTCCATGTTTGTAATAACAATAAACCAATTAGTAAAATTCCAATGGATATTACGATGATTATTACAAAAATCAAAAATGTGAAAGGGAAAAAAAACACACTATGCTAATTATGATTCCGATGCATATATACTGATAACTATCACAACATCCCATCAGTGCAACAATTAAACTGATTAGTTCCAATAAGTATAACGATAACTATAGCTAAAAATTCACATTTGTAATAGAGAACACTATATAATTTCAGTGAATAATATATTGATCACGACCACTAAATTTCCAATTGTGTAATATCTGTGAACGGATACAATTGAAACGGAAAATGAAAATGGCCATAATTTAGATTCCATCCGTACCAAGGATATTTTGCTAACGTTCCAGTAGATAAAACAGTATAACCACTAAACAAACTGTTTGATTTTCAGGAGAAAAAAGACCACATCTGATAAAATAATCTTATACTATTCTACTGGCAGTTATCACACGAATCCAGCTGCAATGGATAGACCTCTATCTATGTATCACAAACAATTAACAAACTGATACAATTCCTCATAGAAATGAGGAACAATAATACAGTAGTATATCAACAAATGATAACATTTTAGCACAGGGGGATTGTTACACTCCGTTCGATGTTGGTGTTTTCTATCAGTATCTGATTCAGCCCCGATGCTTGAATTCCTGATAGTTGTGTAACTCAGATTCGTTTATTCACGCAACCCGCTCAAGCAGCATACAAGTCACAAAGTCGACGTATGAAGTTTTCCACTTTTATTCAGCACACATCAACAACTGCATACAATTCTCAATTCAACTCAACAACTTTCACAGCAACTTTCCAAATCACTATCAACAACTTTACTCTCTCCCAACAGCAACTCGGCACACGATTAAATAACCTCTCTCTTTTCCGGAAAGATTTCGAATACAGTAGAAATGACGCACTGCCACCAATCGAATAAAAGATCGTCATCACTGACTTACGTCATTCATCTCTCCACACATACCCCGAACCTTCTCTTACTTCGACAATCGTCCCGAACCTTCGATCGATGGTAAACAAGGAAATCCAGAGTATTCTCCGACAATATCGACCAACGAAAATCACCAACGTTATACAAAGCCTCTCCTAACAACAATGCAAACTCAAATCAAAGGTAAACAAACTCCATTATTGAACACTTTGCAAATCGAAACGATTAGATCTATCGTACACGCTTCCGACATACTTTCGTTCGCGTTTCAACGTAACATAACCCCCCACTCAAGAAGAAATTTACCCAATTTCTTTCAACAACGTTGAAACGTAATGCACAAACAATGTACAGAATTAAAACTTACTTCAGACTGTCTCATTTACTGTCAATGTTCTCAGTTTATATACACAGAGTCCATGTTTTTCATCCGCAAGTCTTTCTGGATACTGTCAATGTTCACAGTTCATTCACACAAGGTCAATGTTTCTCATCTGCAAGTCTGTTTAGATATTGCCAATGTTCTCCACACAGTCAATGTTCTTTCAACCGCAAGGAAACGACGCCCTCGTCAGTTGCGGTCGTCATCGGCTCAGGGTCAAAGACAGTGATCTCGTGGGCTTTCCTGGAGTCAGTGCATCCTCCGTTGTCTTCCTCTCCCGTCGGATGTCCGACGCAGTCGACGTTGTCAGCTCCCAGAATGCATTCGCTGGGTCTCACGGTCAGGTTGGCTTCTGCGGGACGGTGGAACAGCTCCCTCAAGGTCTGCAGATGCTCCTTCCAGGTCTGGGTGTGGACTTCATGTTCGACCAAAGTCGTAGAGCCTGGGACATCGCTGAAGCTATGGGGAAATTCGCCCATAAGGTCCTTGAGCTCCAACTTTTGACTTTCCGTCAAGCCTGGTCCTAGCTTAACATCATCGATGCCTTCTTTGCTGTGGAAGTCTCCCAGTCCCAACAGTTCTTCGCTGTCAAAGCTGTTGTCGATCTCAGCTGCTGTTGCTGCATGTACAGTCTCTGGCGGCCTCTCCACGTACAGCTTAAGGAGGTTGGCGTGGTATATTTTGGAATGCTGGCCGACCTTCACCTTGTAGTCGTTGATCCCCACCACGGTCTCCACTTCGTACGGGCCTTTCCACTGCATCAGCAACTTATTGTGATCAGTAGGTAGCAGCACCAGCACTTTGTTGCCAGGTTTAAACTTCCTGTTCACAGCCCTACGATCGTAGTAGTGCTTTCCACAGTCCTGGGACTTCTTCAGGTTCTCTCTGGCTATCTCGAGAGTCTGCTCCAGCTTCTCCCGTAGCTCAAACACGTACTGGTAGCTGTTCTTCACCTCTGGGGTGTCTACTTTTTTCGTCCACAGTTCTTTTAGGATGTGCATCGGCCCTCGGATGGTTCTTCCGTACAGCAGTTCGAACGGAGAGAAGCCGGTGGACTCCTGCGGTACTTCTCTGTAGGCGAAAAGTAAGGCGTTGATGTAGCGATGCCATTGTCTGGGCTGCTCGCTGCACAGTTTCTTCAGGGTGGACTTCAGCGTAGCATTGAACTTTTCGACAAGCCCGTTGCACATCGGATGGTAGGGTGTCGTAGTCAATTGCCGGATGCTCAGCAGTCTGTTGACCTCCTTCATGCAGTCAGAGACGAACTGCGTCCCGAGGTCTGTCAGAATTTCTTCAGGCACTCCAAGTCTACTGAACATGTCCACCAGTGCCTCTGCTACAGTTTCAGTGTCAATCTTCTTCAGTGGCACTGCTTCTGGGTACCGAGTCGCATAGTCCACTAAAGTCAGTACCCATCGATGACCTTCTTCACTCGGAGGTCTTATTTCGCCGATTAAGTCTAAGGCCACCCTCTTGAAAGGTCGGTCGATCAGAGGCATCCTCTGCATAGGCACTTTCGGGACCCTTCCTCGAGGTATGGTTTTCTGGCAAATGTCACACGATCGGCAGAAACGGCTGACGTCCGCATGAAGTCCTGGCCAGTAGAACACCGCCTGGATTCTATCCGACGTCTTCTTGATACCCAGGTGACCTCCCATGATTGAGTCATGCGCTACCTCCATCACCTGGCGCCTTAGGGGTAACGGTACCAAGACTTGACGTAGTGGTTTACCTCCGTTGACCCTCGGGTGCTGGAAGATTCTGTGCAGGATCTTGGCCTTCACCTCGAAATAGACCGTACCACTGCCTTTGGTCACGTGGTCTTGGCGGTTCCTGTACTTGTTTAAAGTGCTATCAGCTTCCTGGAGCTGGATCAGCTTATCTCTGTCCACGATGGCAGCTTTGGAGTTGTCGGCGACCTTCAGTGGCGTAGACATCTTGTCTCTCTTGGCCTGGGCCCTGGTAGTAACAGCACTGACGATCTCTGGTCGGCAGGGCTGAGCCGGAGTAACCACATTGTCCCGTAGCAGCTCTGTAAGGTCTCCATCGGGAAACGGCAATGGATCCTCCTCCACAACTTCGACGTGTTGAGTTGAGGCAGGACTCCACTCTGGATCGGGGTCGTCGGGTCGTCTCGCGCCGTCGATATTCCCGATCATCAAATCATACAGCGGCTTCTTCAGGCAAACCGCTTCTACTTCGCCTATGTAGAAAGGGGTGTTGACATGAATCTTCGCAACTGGCGCTCTCACACATTTGCTGTCGGCCATGAGTGTCCATTTAGAATCGCCAGTGAATTGTTCTTTAGCGATTAGGTCTTCTCTGACGATGACCCCACTTCAGCCATAGTCTCTTAAAACAGTCACTTCATGATTTCCGACGCGTCCCTTGGAAACAGGCATGTTCTGTACGGTCACAGCTGCGCTGGCGACGACGGGGATGGATTTCCCGTTGGCAAGGAGGAGTTGGCCATCGGTTATGCACTCTTGCACGTCCGCAGGGGTAGCTGTGCGCTCGGTCTCACTCGGAAGAATGACGCTCCCGCCGCACACTTGATGGTCAGATCTACTGGTTTGCCGTTGATTGGAGAACCGCCTCTGCCGGTTGCCCGCCGCTGAATTGTCCGTACTGCTCCGCTGTCCGCTACTTTTGTTTTGAGGACAGTTAGCCGCTCTGTGGTCTGTAGCGTTGCAGGTGAAACAGCCCCTTGAATGCCCTTCCCTGGGAGGAGGCGTGGAGTCTGTCTGTCTCTGGCTCGTCTGGCTTCCCTGGATCTGGTTCACATGGTTTCCAGTCTTCTGAAAGGGTTTCGTCGCCTTGGGTGGCCCCAGCGTTTTCTCATGAGCGATGAGATATCTTTCAGCAGCCTCAGCAACGTCTTTTAGCGTCTGCAACTTTTGTATTTCCAAGTGGATCGCGAGATCCTTAGGGCAGGCTTTGAGTAATTGTTCCCTCACGATCAGCTCATGGAGACTCTCGTAAGTCTTCCCTTTGCCTGATAATTCCACCCACTTGTGTAGATATGATGACAGGCGCTCCACAAATTGCTTTGGTGTCTCGTCTGACAAAGGCCGGCATTCACGAAAGCGTTGACGGTAACCCTTTTCTGTAAAGTTGTAGCACTGCAATAGGGCCGCTTTCAAAACGTCGTAGTCTTTGGCGTCATTATTCGACAGTCTACTGTAGACATCGAGCGCCTTCCCCGTCAGTAGTGCGCTGAGTATGATCGCCCAGTCTTGACGTTGCCATTTAGCGCTTTCGGCGAACCTTTCAAACCTCGCTAGATAGCTGTCGATCTGGTCCTTTTCGTCGACGAATGCTGGCAATTTTGGAGCTTTGAAGTCGCTGATAACGTGTGGCGCGTGCTGCTGTTGTTGGATGCGCGCCATCTCTAACTGGAACTGACGCTCAGCTTCCCATTCTTCACGCCTGCGTTCCTCTTCTCTTTCTTCACGCTGCCGCTGCTCTTCTCTTTCTTCTCGGCGACGTTGTTCTTCTACTTCTCGACGCTTCTCTTCCAATTCTCTTTCTTCGCGCCGTCGCTGTTCTTCTCTTTCTTCACGCAATATTCTCTCCTGGCATTTGGTTTAAACAAATATTTTTATTCAAGGAAAAAAGCATATAATTTCAAACAATGATTTACAGGATAGGCAACAAGCAAGCTTATATAAGCCCACCCTGTATGACAAATTCGACATAATAATTAAGTGACAGGCAACTGATAGTTGCATATAAATAAAGAAGAATACAACAATTGTAATTCTAAAAAAAAAATAATAATAATAATATAATAAATTAATTAAAGATAATAAGGTTTAGTAAATAATTACACGGACATACACGCACACACATATATAAATAAATAAGTAACTAAAAGAAACAAATAAAAACAATGAATCAAATAATTAGCTAGAAATCAAGTGCGTATATTATTAAGAAATTGACACTTTTAAACCAATAATTGAAAAAGGAGACGTGTGTGTGAGAGAGAGAGAGAGAGAGAGAGAGAGAGAGAGAGAGAGAGAGAGAGAGAGAGAGAGAGAGAGAGAGAGAGAGAGAGAGAGAGAGAGAGAGAGAGAGAGAGATGGTTTGAGCTGAACACCGGGACGTTTGTGCGGTGAAGCGGAGAATTTCACTTAACGAAAACGCTTTGACTGTTTGATAATCTCCTGGCATTTGACGTACTCCGTCAGCTGTTTGCCTTTTAGATTTAGTTCAACCCCTTTTTGCCAGAAGTCAGCCATCTTGATGCTTCTGGAAAGTTCTTTCCTGGAAAGTTCTTGACTGTGCTGTACCTTTCTAGACTGTTCTAGAACAGCACGCTCTCTGCAGTAGCGCTGATGCTTGTCACTAGTCGCCTTCGCTGACGCAGGCCCCGCTGTCCTCGTCGTATGCGACGCTGCACCACGCTGGTGTTGATGTATACGCTCCTGTGCTGAAGTAGACGCGACGTCCGCTCGCCGCTCTCTCTAATACTGGCGATGTAGCTCCGAGACTGACCCTCGACGTAGTCTTACGGCAGCAACGTAGTCCCGATCTGTTGTTCGCTCACGAAGCAACTCTTCAGCGACTACTCGCCCTTGCAGTCAACCCGAACCTATCGGTGATGTAGTCCCAGTATGTTGGCCCCTCTCGACGCAACTCGTTGGCGGCTACCCTCGATGACTGCCTCTCGTAACGTTGACTCGCTTGTTGTAGCAGTTGAACCCTTGGCTATGGCGTGAATCGCGGCTTGACCCCCAAAATGTTACACTCCGTTCAATGTTGGTGTTTTCTATCAGTATCTGATTCAGCCCCGATGCTTGAATTCCTGATAGTTGTGTAACTCAGATTCGTTTATTCACGCAACCCGCTCAAGCAGCATACAAGTCACAAAGTCGACGTATGAAGTTTTCCACTTTTATTCAGCACACATCAACAACTGCATACAATTCTCAATTCAACTCAACAACTTTCACAGCAACTTTCCAAATCACTATCAACAACTTTACTCTCTCCCAACAGCAACTCGGCACACGATTAAATAACCTCTCTCTTTTCCGGAAAGATTTCGAATACAGTAGAAATGACGCACTGCCACCAATCGAATAAAAGATCGTCATCACTGACTTACGTCATTCATCTCTCCACACATACCCCGAACCTTCTCTTACTTCGACAATCGTCCCGAACCTTCGATCGATGGTAAACAAGGAAATCCAGAGTATTCTCCGACAATATCGACCAACGAAAATCACCAACGTTATACAAAGCCTCTCCTAACAACAATGCAAACTCAAATCAAAGGTAAACAAACTCCATTATTGAACACTTTGCAAATCGAAACGATTAGATCTATCGTACACGCTTCCGATATACTTTCGTTCGCGTTTCAACGTAACAGGGATCACGATCACGCCTGTTACATATGTACAAATGCAGCATGCAAAGTGATAAAATGCCTGTGGACATTATCGCAAATTCCAATTGAATATCAAACAAGTGGCAAAATCCCAATAGATAACTAATACACCAGCGATACTAAACAACTTACTCAACAACCAAACTGATACAATTTCAATGCATTCTAATGGCATGGACTGCAAGCTTCATTAGAATAATCATAAAGGTGTTAAAATTGCAGTTAATAATGCTGAAGCCTACACGATTCCATCTAGTACCTAGGTTACACAGAGACAAAACTCAAAGAAGGAGGAATTACGGTCACAAGATCCTAACTGAGTAACAAGAACACTGATCAAATGCCAATGGACAATAATAATTATTTCAAGCAACAAAGCTGAATTCTACCAAATTTCAATTCAATTCAATTCAATTCTTTTATTTAACGTCTCTTCACTTGCTGAGTGATATTAGACCAAAACACTTTCTCTCGCACAGACAAACAAACACAAAGGTCCATAAACAAAAAAATAAATAAATAAAATTCTATAACAATTTGTTGATCAGAGATTCACTAATAGTCGTAGCAACGTCAACTATTACATGATGATGTAATATAGAATCTAATGGTTTGTCGTTGTCAATCACTATTTGTTTTTCCTTATATGTATTAAGCAACACAGGACACTGTCGTACAATGTGTTCCACAGATAATCTTTGCGAGCAAACACATATGCTGCTACCAAATTTCACCTTTTACGAAAAGACACAAATTCCAAGAGATGGGACAAAAACGACCACAGGACACCAATTGAGTAAAACGTATATATTTATAAACATTTCAGTGGATAACGGTGTATGACGTAGGCTATATATGGCAATAGGATTCAAGTCATAACTATTTCCAGAACGTATTCCGATGATTGTAGTGTACAGCACAACGCCACAACACAACAGCTGCAAAATGTTATTTCCAAGCGTTTGCTCACGTTGCTTGATAGAAACAAGAGGCGCCTAGAGATAGATGCTCCAGATCTGCGAAACAGGAGGATTCACTATTAAGACAGTGTATTAGAAACTGTTGTCCTACGACTGAAATAGTCATATCGAGGGTGGTCTGATAGACCTCGAACATTCAGAATTTAGGCAGAAACACTACCATACATAGGTATCCAGGACTATTGGGCAGAGAAAAGATGCCAATAGTGCAATGATGATGATGATGATGATGATGATGATGATGATGATGATGATGATGATGATTATCATCATCATCATCATCATCCTCATCATCATCATCATCATCATCATCATCATCATCATTAACATCATCATAACAGATGCTGTACACTGGCCTTGTTCCTACATCAGACTCCAAATGCGGCGATATGTCTACATACACGCTAACATATATTCATCATTCAAACATGAGGTGTAAAGGCATGGAGATCGCTATTAAAAGACGGAAGGAAACTTGAATTTTTATTTTTATTTATGGTAATTATTTATTTAAGCCTACTTATTTTGAAATTTCTAGAAGGGAGGGAGGAAAACGGAGTACCCGGAGAAAACCATCGATGATCGGGAAAAGTCTCGTTTTTGAGTCACATCAGCTCGCTCCTTCCTCATTGTCCCATTGTGTAGCGCATATCTGGGAAGTCTCGTTTCTGTTAGCGGAACTGTCGCAGACAACGAATCTACAGTCTCTGGTATGCAGTGTCAGTTGTGACTTATTATCAATGCTACGCGATACCAATCTGTTCTCGTGGCATTTAAGTTCACCAGCGAGGGCGACTCTGTACATTTATTACAAAGCAAATGACACACAGATTGTGAGATAGAAAAGTATAGCTTTTTGCTAAGTCAATAACTGAGTCTTTTTTACTAAAGCTGTAACTGAGTAAGTCAAGGGAACAGACGCTGAGGCTTTTTACAGCAAACTTCAAATATCAGAAATACTGTTAAAAAAACAAACTGAGAAACCGAGATAACCGTGTTCCGATGACATGCTTTGTCTGTTTTGGTTTGGATGGCTGAACGTGCTTACCTGTTTAGAGTTTGTTGACCTGTTGGTTTGGTTATGGTTTTGATGACTTACTTATCAGGTTGTGTTTTAAATCACTTGTGTGTGTATGTGTGTGTGTGTGTGTGTGTGTGTGTGTGTGTGTGTGTGTGTTTTCTTTTTGTTTGTTTGCTTGTTTTGGAATAACTTATTTTTCTGTCTTATGATTTGCTGACGTAAGCCTATTTGTCTGTCAGCGTTACGGTGACTTATTTGTCTATTTTGTGTTTTGATGACTTACTTGACTTGCCATCTTGTATCTTGATGTCTTACGAGTCTGAATCTCGCAATCTAACGACACCTAACATTCAAAATCTTGCTGAAGATGCATCTCATCGTGTTCCCTCTATGAGGATGTATACATCTCATATATATATTTTTTAAAACCCCTTTTTAATAAATGTGCCTGACAATATCATCGCCCAGCAAGACAATACAATACAGTACAATACAATACAATACAATACAATACAATACAATACAATACAATTTTCACATCACAGTGTAGGCTATTGATCGGAAGAACTATTGTAACCTTTTACATTGTTTTTACACACAAAAAAAGGCCAGGTTCTAAGGCTGTACGGCAAAAGATATGACTTTGGCTTTGACTCTTTGGTGCCACTGTGCTAGCAGCTGCTTTGCTGTTCCCGTGTGTTTTTCTCTTGCAGCATTGATTTTACCGCTCTAATGCAATAATGATACCACGAGTTTGAAACCAGTTCGTCACTAATGCAATGTGACATGCACAGGGAGAACCATAATGCAACAGATTTCACACCATACCTAGCCTATCTCGAGTCATCAGTACAAAAACAAATGACGATGATGATGATGACAATGATGATGATGATAACGATGATGATGATGGTGATGATGATAATGATTAGGATGAGGATGATGATATAGAGCACTTCTTCCTGAAGCGATGCTCAAGGCTCATCATCCAGTATGTCACTTTTCAGTGCTATACCAACGCAAAATATAGTTGAAAATAAATTTCTGATGGATAAATACTCCGATATGTTGTAGGTTGGAGTTTGAAATTCCCTAATAATTTGCATTCGATATATTAATACCCCATGTATTTTTATACAATGTGCCACGAGCTTTTAAAATAACAGAAGAAGAAGAAGAACAAGAACAAGAAGAAGAAGAACAAGAACAAGAAGAACAAGAACAAGAAGAACAAGAACAAGAAGAAGAACAACAAGAAGAACAACAAGAAGAAGAACAATAAGAAGAAGAACAAGAAGAAGAAAATACCATAGACATAAACACTCTTTATAATGTTAGAGTTATTATTATGCAAATGAAGCACGCAAAATAAAACACATCGTTGCACTTATGCATGTGCTCTATAGAAATGTACATCTTCTATAGAACCAGCAGTGCTTTCAATAACTGTGCAGCTGTTCCGATGCAGCTGTGCTGATCGCAAACAACAATAAACAATCTACTAGCACAGGATGCCGAATGCACGGTGTACGTAAGCATTAACCTATTTATTTATTTATTTATTCATTTATATATTTATTCACAGAAATGATAAGACCTATACTCTAATAGTTTCCTCGTCACAGCAAATCCAACTCGCTCACCGTAACAAAAATCCACCTTAACGCTAATTCACCAGAGCAAATCCACCTCAAGTTATTCAGTCTCATTATTTCAATGGACCTTCTTGGACCACGCCTCGTCGGCAGATCCTCTTCACGTTCAAAAGTGAGTGTTGCCCCATTGAAAAAATAAGCTTACCACAATAACAACAACATATAACTCTTTCCAAAGTATGCATCAATAAATTCCATAGTTTGCATACCTATTATTATTTATAGTAACCGCTAGCCACCGTCCTTGAGCTAAAATTAGCATCTACCCAAGCCGGTAAGAGGCAGACCCCATAACAAAAGTTGCTCGGGAAGGTTTTTCGTTTTAGAGTGACGCAATAGGCCCTACCCTACCCCAGACCCCAAAGATGCACTCTTGAAGCCCCATGGATCAGTCATAAATAGGGTAATACCAAACAGGGGAAGGGAGGGGCCGGGTAGCTCAGTTGGTAAGAACGTCTTGCTAGTAACCGAAAGGTCGCTGGTTCGAATCCCGGATTGGTCAACGTGTGATCATATTATTTTCCCCTTTACCAACAACTGGCCCGCTGGTGTCAGTATAAATCGGTCCAGTAGTCACCTATATGCGAAAGTGTCGTGTGACTATAATCTACAAACAACAACAACAGGGGAAATCACTCCTTATCAGAACCGGAAAGCAAAAAAAAATCAAACTTTTGCAGTTGGTTTGAGCAAGGAAAGCCCACATTATCGTCGTTTAATGTAATAACAATGCGAATATTAGGGCTAACCCGTTTTCGACAAAAGTAAACACAAGCCTTCGATTTGGGGCCCTTTAAGAGACCGATTAAAAGGTGGTGGGTTATTCAGCAAAGAGACAGTTGATTGATACACGGGCTGTCTCGAAAGCTACACCCAACCCACGTTAGCTCGCTCACCATAAGTTATTCCTCCTTAAATCAAGAGACTGAGATCACTAAAGAGGGGGAATTGAGTCGCAAGCAGGCTGTCTAAGAGAAGGAAATCCAACTCACGCTAGCTCACCATAACAACACACAAAACAAAGCCAGCTCACTTTCATTCACCGCAACAGAAACCAAGCCACGTTAGTTTACCATACAGACCCACAAGGCGGTTTTAAAAATGTATACAGTCTTTCAAAGAAGGCTAAAGCAACTTAAAGAGTTACTTCTCCATAACAAAAAACAACTCACGCTTAATCAGAAAAGGGAACCAACTAAGGTTATTCAGTCGCCACGGATCGGATGCTGTCAAAGAAATGCACCAAAGAGGCTGTAGAAATTTACGCACGTGGTTGTGTTAAGTTTTTGCCTGTTATTTGTTGTTGTTGTTATTGTTGTTGTTTTTTAACGGAAGCAAGGCCAACACTAATGCTTATTTCATCATGTGCAACAAAAACTATTTTACGCTATTTCACCATAACACAACAACAACGCCAACAACAACAAGTTTACGCTAGTTCAGCAATAAAACCAGCTCAATCGCACTGTACGAGAGAGAGAGAGAGAGAGAGAGCAAAGAGGCTGTTTAAGATTTGCACGCAGGTTGCCTGTCAAGAAAGCTTTACCCAATTGATATCAAATTCACCCCAGCAATATTTTTGTTTTCACCAGGGATAATACGATTGAGTCTTCAAAAGATACTGTTTGCATTCACGCACAAAGCAGTAGAGGAAAAATACCAACTGACGTCCAATTCACGAAAGAACAAAACCGTATACTCAGAGCGATTTTGGTTTTCACCGTCCACAGAACGGTTAATTTATGACTTTGCATTCACGCACAAAGAAGTGCAAAAAAACAAGAGCAACTGACGTCAAATTCGCCTCCGCGAACAAAGACTAATTGTAGCACAGGAAAAATAAAATTAACCTATGCCAATTCCAAAATAATAGTCGAAGTTTTTTTCCCACTACTACAAATGTCAAAAGAAGGAAATCATCAAAGAACAGTTAACTTGGCTTCATTTACGTTGCAGTCAAGAATGCTAAAGTGACGGCATTCAACACTGTTATTTAAACCAACTATAAACCAACTATAGCAACATCAGATCAGAAAAAATAGTCTTATGTTCCAATATAGAAATCCAGCTCGATCAAAAGACAGGGTACGCTAATTCACCACAGTCGAGTAATATTCACCTCATTATATATAACGAGAGAGAGAGAGAGAGAGAGAGAGAGAGAGAGAGAGAGACAGAGAGAGAGACAGAGAGAGCATCAGTCAGCAAAGAGCTATTTTGGACCCACACATAAAGAAATCAAGAATGCTCAAACCAACTGCAGTTTCACTTCACCACAGCAGACGCTACAAATCCAAAATTCAAATCCAGCAAGAAATAAAACTTACATTAATTCACCACAGCCGTGTTTTGGCACCACATATGACGACGAGAGAGGCAAATCTCGGCAAAAAAAAAGACTGTTGTGCATTGACACAATCTATGATCGAAGTCAAGAAAGCCGAACCAACTGTAGTTTCACTTCACCGTAAGCAGATGCAAGAAATATGTCCCAGAATCCAAATGCAAATCCAGCAACAAGAATTAAATTTACGTTAATTCCCCGCAGCAGCCGAGGTTGTGGTGGTGGTGGTGGTGGGGGTCATGCGCCACATATGACAAACAAGAGGCAAATCTCAGCAAAGAGAGTGTTGTGCATTCACACACCGGCTGTGAATGAAGAGAGCACGAAGATGTTCTTTTCTTTTTTTTTCTTTTTTTTTCCACTCATCCAGCACAGTGGAAGGAGGAAGGTAGGATTTGCGCTGAGGCCTGGGAGGGGAGGACCGAGCCAAGTGGACACGAAGAACCTTGCTGAGACCTTCTCCAAGCGCCGTTAGTCATCCCCTCTACCTCTCTCTCTCTCTCTCTCTCTCTCTCTCTTCCCCATCACTGTCCTTCTTCACTGTAGCTAACCGGTCACAGAGCTACAGCCACCCTATCGTGTGCTTGGAGCTTGGAGGAATGCTCTAAGAGAGAGAGAGAGAGAGAGAGAGAGACAGACAGACAGACAGACAGACACAAACAGAGACAGAGAGAAAGAGAGGTGGGGATGGAAGTGAAGGTGGGGCTTTGAGGAGATAAGGAGAGAGTGAAACTGTGTGTGTGGGTGTGTGTGTGTGTGTGTGTGTGTGTTCGTGTATGTATGTGAGAGGGAAAGAGAGAGAGAGATGGGAGTGATGGTAGAGGTGGGGTGCTGTTGAAATATGGAGAGTGAAAGTGTGTGTGTTATGTGTAGGAGTGTGTGTATATATGCGTGTGTGCTTGTGTGTGTGTGTGTGAGTGTGTGTGTGTGTGTGTGAGAGAGAGAGAGAGAGAGAGAGAGAAAAAAATACTCTTTTTAAAGAGCACAGGCGTAGACTTCAGTGATAACCATATAAATAAAATACAATGCCAGTGTAAAAACTCGCGTCGATTAGGATTAGTGATTTAGGGCAAAGAGCGTATATAGCCTAGCATCCAATATCAAACGCATAAACACAGTATTACACACATAAACCGAGGCCTATTCAGGTGTCAGACTATGCACCCAAAGGTCGCACGTTGGCGCCTCGGGTGGCTTGCGTTTGATCGTATATTGGCCAGCTCCTTGTTTAGCAATATATAAACTACAAAATAAATAAATATATTTATATATAAATAAAGAACCTGTTTTATATCAGTAAAATGCTCCAACTGTTTCAAGTGAGCTCGGCCTACTGTGGGGCTAGCAAAAGCAGAAACTAAGGGAAGGCGTGAGCGCTCTCTTTAGTCGTCGTATCCACCCGAGGTTGATCGATGTAACTCTGTGGACTTTGCTGTCACAGCGCGGGAGACCATACAGAGTAGCTGAGACTGACTAGTCTTACTCCCCCTTATCTATTCAGACGAAATACAGGGAGTAGGTCTGGTTAGTCTCTAGCTTCGCTGTTTTCTCTGGAGACACACTCCTGAGATCTACCAGTGGTGGATGGGAAACAGAGGAAAGATGGTGGGGTGGGGGTTGGAGGGGTTTATGAGATCGCCGAGAAAGAGAGCGCGCGCGCGCGCGCGCGAGAGAGAGAGAGAGAGAGAGAGAGAGAGAATTGAATGCAAAAACAAAAAGAGAGTAGAGACAGGAGAGAGAGAGAGAGAGAGAGAGAGAGAGAGAGAGAGAGAGAGAGAGAGAGAGAGGGAGGGAGACAGAGAGAGTCAGGGAGAGAGACAGAGACAGATAGACATACAGAGACAAAGAGAGGCGGAGAAAGGGAGGGAGAATGGTAGCTAGCAATAAAGAGAAGAGATAGACAGTATAGCAGAAGCTGAATCAAAGGATGAACGGTGTACGCGGGATGGGAAGGGACAGTGTGTCAGGGAGATGGAACCTTAATTGTGTTCCGATGTGCCATAAGGGACGGGGGATCCTTCGGAAGCTTGGTGAGACAGAAGCGTGAGGAGGTGGGGTGTTGGAGGCTTGGTGAAGGACAGATGGCCCCAAAAGGGAAGGAAAAAAAAGGAGGGAGGTAATGAAAGGTAAAATGCAAATTCAAGGGTCGGAGCAGAACTAAAGAAATAGGAGGGTCTGAGAGGAGAGAGAGAGAGAGGAGGGTGAGCTTGAAAACAGTATTGATCTTGCCTATGGAAATACCCGCGCGCCGTCCGTCCTCAACAGCTAGCTGCTGCCATTCCTTATATCCGCACGCGCACGCGATCATGCTCTTTATTGGTCTCTAAGTTGTCGATTAAAAAACGAAAATCAAAGTCAAGAACGCCAGAACATATGACGCTACAACGCAAGAAAGCTAAGCATTTCCATTCTAACGAAGAGTATACTATTTTACCACTTGTAGACTGCAATCTCTTTTCGTGCATTCGTTCTAGACCGGCCGTAGCTCAGTGCTGGAGCGTTCTCCATGGCAAACCTAGGTTCCAGTGATGGGCAAGATTAAAGTGTCTCCTATTCACTGTCTGCCTTAGCAGTACGATTGCTCTGGTGGTTCAGTGTTGATTTAGCTCTCTACCCTTTCCTCTTTTTCCCTGGGATGGTTATCCCTGTCTGCCATATCGCCAATGGTGGGTGTAGACGTTAAACTTCAAGGTTCATTCATTCCACTTTGTCAATGTTTTTAAATCAAATGTAAATATGTTATACAAGAACATTATATTATATGATTACTGCTTTAGGTCCAGCGGACTCTTCCGAGCCAAATCGGGACCGGACATCCCCTGATCCGCATAAAAGATCTGCTGAAACAACCCTAGTGGTAAAACTGAAAGTTCTCCACCAGCCAGTCACTTTACAATAAAGACATCCCACGCAGGGGACGCTGAGGCTATACTCTAATTTATCGAACCCCCGTTTACAAAAACAAAATAGAATACAAACATCATTATAAATTATCAACAAAACACATACATATAAAATGCCTACATTGCTAAATAATAACATCATAGGAAGCCCTAGTGACCACCTGGCAGAAAGCGTCCAATATTCCCAAGCTGATCCAACAGACCTCATACACAAATAAGGAGTCTTGTCCCGGAAGAGTTTTCAAGGGAACACACGCACACAAACTTTTTTCAAGAAAAATGGTAGGTCACTGGTCTAGCGAAGAAGAAGATAGTATAGCAGATTGATAGAACAGAGCAGGAATAAGAAAGAACAAAGGAGAAAGACAGCGACAGTGGGAATTTAAAGCACTAAATTTCCAGAAAGTGTGGGATATTATTTATACTGAAACTCCCGGCACCCCAAAGGGGGTGTTATACAAGAAAGCTGCTAGTCTTGTGTTGTATTGTTAATGTTAGAACAGTATCCCATTCTTTTTAAATGTTGTTGTTGCTGTTGTTGATGTTGTGGGTCTAAGATGATGATGTGTACAGCAACCCTTACATGAACTAAATGAAAGCAAAAAAAGTTAGTTGTCTAAGCATGCAAAGAATACTGGAATTTTTTCATTGTAACTGTCAATTTCTTCATGTCCTTTTCGTTGTTTGTTTGTTTTTTAGTTATCCAACTTTTGCGTTGGTGTACTATGTTATAGTAGAAGGTAATCCTTTCCATTTATGCAATGGATATTAATTTCTACTTAAGCCTATTGTAGCTTCCAAATTTTGTCGTGCTTGCTCTTCGTTCGTGTTCCATATGTTACGATTTTGCAATATAAATGACGCCAAACATAATGATAATAAAAGAGACCGAAAAGTTTCCACAAAACCAAATTATATTAATTGTTAATTGAATACAATGTTTAATCTTTGTGTTTATTTTGTGCTTTGGGTGTGTGTGCGTGCGTGTATGTGTATGCATGCGCATGTGTGCGTGCGTGTTTGTGTGTGTGTGTGTGTGTGAATACACAGTAATTAAAAATATTGAATTCATTTTAAATCAACAGAAGAATAAATACTAACAAAGGTGAGTACTCTGTTATTGATCAGTTTCCTATCCTATCCTATTCCGTAACTCGAAGGTGGTTGGGGCACCACAGATGATCTTTTAACCAGCGTACTCCATCTTTCTCTGTCATCAGCAACTTCACTCAGTGTCAAGCCCGTCCATTCTCGAATGTTGTCGTCCCACCTCTTTTTCTGTCTCCCTCTTCTTCTGCCTCCTTGCACCGTGCCTTGGAGGATGGTCTTT
Organism: Oncomelania hupensis; assembly: GCA_036898135.1. NCBI lineage: Eukaryota > Metazoa > Mollusca > Gastropoda > Littorinimorpha > Pomatiopsidae > Oncomelania > Oncomelania hupensis. The sequence continues at coordinate 34,705,612 of CM072514.1, forward strand.
GCAAAACCTGATGATCTGGTGACGTGGCCGTACCATCGGAGTTGCCGTTTCTTCACCACTGTGAGCATGTCATCGTGTTGTCCAATGGCTTGTATGATGGTCTTTTGGACTTAGTTGTTGGTGATGTATAGGAAATGCCCAGAAGTCTTCTGTAGCACCCCTGCCCCATGCTTTGGATTCTTCGTTGTAGAGCTGCTGTGAGGGTCCATGTTTCGCAAGCGTCTAGGAAGATGGAGATGACAATGGAGCACAGCAGCCTTACCTTGGAATGTAGACTGATGGTCCTGTCTTTCCCAGTGGGTTTCAACTTTTTCAGTGCGATTCTGGAGAGGACCCATTGCCTAATACAATGGCTCCTAAATATTTAAAGCTATACATTGTGTTGAGGGATTGGCGTTGGACTTTGATGTCCGTGTTGATGAAATGGGTGCTGTTGTCATCATTTTGGTCTTTTCTGCACTTATTTCCATCCTTTAGGCTCTGGAGGTGGTGTCAAGCCTCTGCACCAGCCTGTTCAAGTTCTTGTTCCTCTCCAGCCAATCCATCAATGTCATCCGCAAAACGGAGGTTGGAGATTTGCTCTACCCCTTATGCTGATTGTGCTTTCGTGATCTGCAAGGGCATATGACATGATGCGCTCTTGCAAGATGTTAAAGATTGTTGTTCGATAGAGTAAGCACCCTTGACGAATACCGATTGTTATTCTGAACCAGTTTCCTCCCGATGGCGCTGTTGTGGAGGACTGCACTGGTAGCCTTGTCGTACAGGCTGTTGATGACTTCAATAATTTTAGGGCTGATGCATGTTGTACACTCTCATGGTTGCCCGCAGAGCTGCATGCAAGATTCGGTCAAACGCTTTCTTGAAGTCTACAAACACATGATATAGATGTTGTTGGTGCTGTAGGTATTTCTCGCAGATTATTCTGAGGTTGAAAATCTGTTCAGTGGTACTTCGCCCTGCCCTAAATCCTGCATGTTCTGCAGCTATGATTTGTTCAGCTTGGGGTTTCAACCTGTTGAGTATTATTTTCAGGAGGACTTTGCTGGGATGGCTGATGAGGCTAATGGTGCGGTAATTTTCACACTCCTGAAGGTTACCTTTTTTGGGGAAGAGTGATGACAGGCGACTGGGTCCATGGTGTAGGCCACTTCCCACTTTACCAGATCTGTGTAAAACAGGCATCGGTGAGGGCGTCAATCATCGTTTCTCCTCCTGCTTGAAGCAATTCGGCGGATTTGTTGTCCACTCCCGCTGACTTTCCTTTCTTCAGCGATTGCACTGTTGCCTCAACTTCTTTTCTGAGAATTGTGAGGATTTCTTCTTCTTCTCAGTTCTGGGACATGCTAGAACTGATGGGTCTGCGTTTGATGTGTGATTGTAAAGATCAGAGCATAGTCTGTCCATCTATCCAAGACTTCTTGTTCTTCTATAAGGCATATTATGCGAGGCTTGCTTTGGATTGTGAGGACCTTGGGCTGTTTAACACTTGTCAACCGCTTCACAGTCTGGTAGGACTTCTTGCTCTTCAGACTGTTCTATATTTCCTGGCATTGATCTTCTATCCAGTTCTCCCTTGCTGTGAGCCTGCCTTTTCGGATGTCATTGTTGATTTTTTTGTAGGCATTAGCTCACTGTGAGATGTTCTTTTTCTTGTTCATCTCTCTTCCTTTATCACACAAGTCCAAAAGTTCAGGTGTGATCCACGGTTTCTTCTTTGGGCGGTGCTTGCCAAGGATCTCAGTTGCGGCATTAGTCACATCTGACTTGAAGGTAGTAGTCATGGTGTTGACATGTACTTCAACAGCTCCCAAAATGAGCAGTGGTGCAAATTTCCCTCCAATTGTGGCTTGAAATATTTCTGCCACCTCCGGGTCTTGCAGTTTGTCCAGATCGAACTTCAGTCTAGTGCACTTTGCTGTGTTTACTTTAAAATGGAGCCGGAAGGACATCATCACGAGATCGTGGTCACTTCCGATGTCTGCTCCTGGAAAAGTGCGTGTCCTGCCAATGTTGATGCTTGATCTGAAGCGTGTCTTGGCCATGATGTAGTCGGTCTGGTTGTGATACTCCCCGCCGGGACTGTGCCATGTCCATTGTCTGGATTTTTTGTAGAGACCAAGCGTTTTTGCCAGTAACAGATTGTTGTATCTGGCAAACTCCACGAGTCTCAGAGCCCTGTCATTTGCCTCGTTGTTGCAGTGGGTGTCTCCCCATTTGTGGTGCGCATCTTGGCCAACCTTGGCATTCCAATCGCCTTGCACTATGACTATCTCCTTCTTCGGCAGTTGGTGAAGGACACCTGTAGATTTTCATAGAAATCCTCCAATTCGCTGTCGCCATAGTCTGATGTTGGGGTATAGGCCTGGATGATAGTGATGCTGAAAGGAGCTGCTCTCAGACGAATGGTAAGTAGCACTCTTATTACCTCCGTCCTGGTGGCCAAAGGAAGGTACGGTCCTTGGTGAACCGGGCGACGACCGATCCAATCCTCTCCAGGCTGCTAGTCACAGCCCATGTCCATTGATCAGTTTGAAGTCAGCCTTAGATGAAAGTTTTAGGACATAATTTTTCCGCCTTAAATTTCAGTCTCAGACATTCCAAGGGATTAAATAATGTCGCAGGTAAAAAAAATTTTTTTTCATATATATATATTCTATCCCGTAACTCAAAGGTCGTTGGGGCACCACTGATGATCGTTTAACCAGCGTATTCCATCTCTCTCTGTTCCCAGCAACTCTCACGGCTTCGATCAGCGCCAGACCAGTCCATTCTCGAATGTTGTCCTCCCACTTCTTTTTCTGTCTCCCTCTTCTTCTGCCTCCTTGCACCGTGCCTTGCAGGATAGTTTTTGCAAGGCCTGATGCTCTATATAGATAGATATGTAGATAGATAGATACATAAAAATATAGAGATATAGATGTAGATAGATAGATTAGATTAGATTAGATAGATAATATAGAGATATAGATGTAGATAGATTAGATAGATAGATAGATAGATAGATAGATAGATAGATAGATAGATAGATAGATAGATAGATAGATAGATAGATAGATAGATAGATAGATAGATAGATAGATAGATAGATAGATAGATAGATAGATAGATAGATAGATAGATAGATAGATAGATAGATAGATAGATAGATAGATAGATAGATAGATAGATAGATAGATAGATAGATAGATAGATAGATAGATAGATAGATAGATAGATAGATAGATAGATAGATAGATAGATAGATAGATAGATAGATAGATAGATAGATAGATAGATAGATAGATAGATAGATAGATAGATAGATAGATAGATAATTTTGTAGAACCAGACCATAGCTTACTTTAGCCATGAACCAGACACATTTACAATTTGATTTAGCACACACACACAAAAAAGCCTTGAACTGTTGAACTATTTCGGAGAGATGTGGGTCGACATTTTGTTAGTCTGTATGAGATCATCATTGACCTTGTACTCGAAAACTCCGGGACGGAGGGGGTAGAAGAGGTGTCCTCTCGGGACTCCCAGAGGAATCTGTGACCCCATTATGCATATCCACCCCGCCCCGTCCATTCCCCTCACCCCCTTTTCCTCTCCTCCCCTCTCTATCTCCCTAACAAATTTATTCCCCTCCTCAGCTCCATCGGCGGTATTATTCGGTCCATTCCATTCAATTATCAAATTCCAGGCCTTCGGAGATCGTGGCGTTTAGAGAAAGGACATTCATTCACAATTAAAGCATCTGTTGAAGATGGGTATGCTAAACCAAAAACCATTACTCACACACACACACACACACACACACACACACACACACACCTGCACCCACACACCCACACACCCACACACACACACACACACACACACATACACACACACACAAAAGGGATGTGCGAGCTGCGTATAAATACATTTACATATACCCGAGGCGGAATTGGCCATTTTTTTTCCTGTCTATATTCAATTAATTCTAGCTGACTACAAGTGGTAAACATTCCTTTCCCTCTCCACTACATCTGGTAAACACCCCCTTTCCTCCCTACCTCCCGTGGTAAATACCCCCCCCCCCCCTCCCATAACCTTTTCACGCCAGAAAATACTATTCCTAGTGTTTTTAGATGTATTTGTAATTCTACTGTGTCCCCTCTCCCCCTCCCACCACAATTTTGCAAAATCAATACGGACAGCCTATGTATCGGTTGACGTTGTTTTGTGCATTAAAAATGAACGAATGAATGGATGGATGAATAAATGAATGAACGAATGGATGAATGAATGACTAGCGAAGCGTCTAATATATCCAAAGCCAAAAAGGAAAGTTTCCTGGATGTTACTTTCAGCATAGCTCACACACACACACACACACCTACACACACACACACACAAATCTCTACACAAAACATATACATACACACAAACACACCCACCATGCACACACACACACACACACAACCTCACACACACACACGCGCGCGCGCACTACAAACCCACAAATACACTGGCGCGCACTACAAACCCACAAATACACTGGCGCGCACTACAAACCCACAAATACACTGGCGCGCACTACAAACCCACAAATACACTGACGCGCACTCACTTTCACATCAATACTGAATACGAAACCGTTCATCAATGAATCATTCAGACGCATGACTAGCAATATGCAAACAAAGGGTCAAAATGACACAATAACAATAACAAAAATGAACTTTGGCTTTATCCCTAGAGTACTGGCATGGACAATTCATGAATATGCAAATGTGGATAACAACAACAAAGATGGCCTTGACCTAGCCAAGCAGCTGAAGGAGTGGATCGAAGACAGCAAGGACAATGTGCTTTTCGCCTGGCGGAGGCGACACTATGGAGGCTTGATATGTTGATGCTGCTTCTGTTAGGCGATAATGTTGTTGCTACCGTTGATGATGATGATGATGATGATGATGATGATGATGATGATGATGATGATGATGATGATGATGATGATGATGATGTCTTGTATAGCGCAGAACTCCACAACAGTACATGCTCATTGCCTACTCCTAGATGGCTAAGGAAAAATTGCCATCAAATGCTGAAAGGATCTAAACCACTATATATAGAATATAGTTCACCATGACAGACCCTGACTATTGTTAAAATGTAAAAAGGTAGCTTTACACCTGAAGAATAGGCTGATCGAGGCCGAGAGAGTGTGGTTGAAAGCTATGGTTGAAGTACTATGTTAAATGGATTCTTCAATATAGTTTGTACTTCCGTGGTGGATAACTGCAATTTTAGATGTGGCTTTTCATCACACAGCGTTTATAATTTAAAGTTGGTAGTCATAGTAATAGTAAAAAGTGTTCGATCATAGTCGTAGTGTTCAGCTGTCTCTCTTGTAATCTTTGATGTTGTAGACGATAATTGTCGAACATCATTACAAGAGTGTGGAGAGAGAGAGAGAGAGAGAGAGAGAGAGAGAGAGAGAGAGAGAGAGAGAGAGAGAGAGAGAGAGAGAGAGAGAGAGAGAGAGAGAGAGAGAGGGGAGAGAGAGAGGGAGAGAGAGAGAGAGAGAGAGAGAGAGAGAGAGAGAGAGAGAGAGAGAGAGAGAGAGAGAGAAAGCACACGATGGGATCCCACAAATCCCTCTTTCCCCCATCTCACCTAAGACCTATCAACCTCCGGCTTTTGCATGCTCTCAGCCGTCTATAGTAATCACAGGCGCTTGTATCTGGATACGCGAGCGCCTATGTCTGTGACGCGTCTCCCTTGGATTATCTGTATTCGAGCGCATATGCCTGTGACGCGTCTCCCTTTGGTTATCTCTTTCTCCCTTTGGTTATCTATAAATAGATAACCTAAAGGGAGACGCGTCACAGGCATAGGCGCTCGCGTATCCAGACACAAGCGCCTATGATAGTAATGATACTCATACCATTTCCCATTTACTTTCCCTACCACCAAACCTAATGTAGTCAACGAAAATCACTCTTACACTTCATCTAGGACGAACCCTTTCCGAGCCTTGGGACACCACAGACCTTTTTTTTATGCATATAATAGGATCCACGTCAGAATCGATTGAGCAGTGTAACATTTTTAATGGGGAAGGGAGGGGCCGGGGAGGGGCAGGAAGTAGGCCTAATATAATTTACCCCTGGGGAGGAAATTCGGGTTGACTTCTCAGAACAAGCGAAGCAGCCGCAGAGAAGAGCAACCCAGGAAGAGACGGGATATAGGACGCAGCAAGTGCTTGGTAGGTGTGTGTTCTGTATGGGTATGGCCCTCACCCGTCTAGGACATGATTGTCAGGATTTTTAAGAGTCCATGTGATGGTATGCGATGATCGTGCACGGACAAAACTTCTGTTGATATAAGTCTCATCCAAAGAAGTAGGTGCCCTGTTGTGACGCAAGCGAAGCTGAAAATAGTTTCGCTGCGACGTGCACAGCAGCGAACTAGTATTGGGCAAACCTCGAACGCCCTTTGAATAACCACCGGCACCGAACGAGTTAATTAATTAGACTCGGGCTGCCAAGCGTTCGTGATGGAAACACAAACAGGAAAACTATGGGTTACAGAGCTCTTTACAAATTCTGCTCCAAATCTCTGGAATTCACTGCCTCTTCCACTGAAGCGCAGCGATAGTTTTTCTTCGTTCAAAAGGCCAGCTGAGGCTCGTCTTTTGAACAATGCATTCTGACTTAATGTTATTCCAAAACTGTAAATAGAATGCACTTTTTAAAAATTTTAATCAAATTTTGGGATCATTTTCTTTTTCTTTGCATTCCCATCGAGCATCTCTACTGACGTGGAGACGGCGCTATACAAGACCACATCATCATCATCATCATCATCATCATCATCATCATCATCATCATCATCATCATCATCATCGTTGTCATCAGTACCATCATCATCATCATCATCATCATCATCATCATCATCATCATCATCATAAAGGGAAAACTTCACTAAAGACTGAGTGTATTCTTTTATCATTATATGTCATTTGGCAATAAAGTTTCTGAATCTGAATCTAATCACTACTTTTTTTTTTTCTATATGATTTACTTTAAAACTAAAACCAAAAGTCATTATCTTTCGTGTTCCAGTTCCACACCAGAATCGACGCAGCTTTGCGTGCGTACGTCACAAGAGTTTCAATCTGGTCCCACTAGGCTTGCGAAGAAGTTGGAGAAGAAACAAAAAATCGATTTTTGAGCTTGAGCACGGTGTTGGCCTGAATCTCGTGTGACAGCGTTGCTGAGAATAGAGCGGACGCTTAACGACGGTGGTAGTGGTGGTGGTGGAGGTGGTGGTGGTGGTGGTCGTCGTGGTTTGAGAAGATGGGAAGGCACACCCCAACCTCATATCGCCTCCCCCCTTCTCTTACCTTCCCCACAAAGGCATTACACGCTGAAAGTGGATTCTCGATAGCAAAGCGGTAAATAACGTTCAGCCCTATGTTTCTAGATAGAAAGGGCGGGAACAGATTGTATCACAGGCGCTTATATTTGGATACGCGAGCGCCTATGCCTTGACGCGAATATAGATAACCAAAGGGAGACGCGTCACAGGCACAAGCGCTCGAGTATCCAGATACAAGCGCCTGTGGACTGTGCCTTTGGCCAAACGAATCCGCCGCTCAATCGGTTTGCCTATTCTCAAACCGCGAAAGAACGAGTACTCTTCCCTTAGATCGAAACCGATTGACGCCTATGTTAGGTGAAAGTTCCGCATATAATAAAATAGGTCTATAAAATTATCAGCGTTATAGTAGGGCCTTGCACAGTGCAAGGAGGTAGAAAAAGAGGGAGACAGAAAAAGAGGTGGGAGGACGACAACATTGGAGAATGGACTGGTTTGGCACTGAGCGAAGCCATCAGGGTTGCTGAGGACAGAGAAAGATGGAACAGAGAGCTGGAATAAAGAGAGAGCCTGCTTTGCGTAGTATAGCGGACAAAAACCTCTCACCGCGCATGCGTCAAAGCCCGGTAGAAATGGAAACATCCGATTTTATGTTTTGACAGTACATGAAACGGTGACAGTGGTGGTATACTTACAAAATGCCGAAAAACTAATGCGACAATCTGTTCTAGGCATTTTAAGGAAGAATGTTTCATACGCAGTAAGCAGGAGCGTTGTGGCCAAGTGGGCAAAAGCGGGACTAACTTGCCTTGTAACCAATGGCGGCTGACAGGTGTGGGTTCGATCCTGCATCGGGGCGTTATGTTTCTCCGAATATTATTTACTTTCGACTCGGGCAACGTCTCTGGGGGTTTTCTCCGGGTACTCCCCAGCAAAATTTCAAAAAAATTCAAAAATTTAAAGAATTTCTAAATTAAAAAAAATTACAACTAATGTTAGGTAGGTTGGGTTTGGGCGCGCCACAGGCTGCAACTACGCCTTCCACATGGGAGGCGGCCCAGAATTTCCCGATAAAAATGGACAATAAAGCATTAAAATCTAAAAAAAAAATCTAAATTATATTGTAATTATTTATTAAAGTTATTTCTTTAAAAGGTAACAGTGCTATAGCAATGTTCCAGACAATAGTATACATAATAATTTATAGTAATAGTACGCTATCTATCTATTGCTAAACTTTATAGTTATTAGTAGCCATGTACATGTAGCTAATAATAATATCCCTAAATAACTGGTTAATTATAAGACAACATAAATTTATCGACCTACTTGGGACAAAAAACGAAAATATTAAATAAAAGAACGGAATATATTTCTAACCTCAACGATTTCGTCGAAGTTACCTGCATGAAGTTTGCTGACACATCCATTGTTGCAGACTAAACCGGAAGTGTTGATTTCCATGAGCCTTGCACTAAGGCTCAAACACGACCTTTTAAGCAGAGAAGCGTAGGACTACACGCAAAGCAGGCTCTCTCTTTATTATATCTGGTTAAACGATCATCTGTGGTGCCCTTACGACCTCCGAGTTACGGGATAGGATAGGATAGGATAGGATAGGATTGGATAGTAGGGCCTACTGCATTTTTCGAAATAAAGATGCAGGTTCGCTGTTACACGGTTTGGGAATAAACCGTCCCGGTGTCACATCCTTCAAGTTCCGGGTCTCCTAGTTTATCCGAGCGCATTTGCGCATTTGCTAGGTCATGTCGGGCCGGCTTTTTCACGAAGTTCTTAGGCGTCATAACCCTAACCCTAACCCAAACCCTAACCTTAACCCTAAACTCTTAACTCTAACCCAAACCCTAACCCTAACCCTTACGAAGACTATGATAGCACTGTGCGCATGCGTCGAATTTTGTAACGCGTCGACCAATCAGAATGCTCCCATTCGCTCCCAGCCCAGCTAAGATACTAGGAACTGTGAGGATGTCACACCGGATTTATTTCGCCAAAGACGCAGTCTTTCTCTTCTCTTTCTATGATACATAGGCACGCTTCATACCTCTTTGCTATCGAGAATCCACTTTCAGCATGAAATGCCCTTGCGGGGAAGGTAAGAGGGAATGGGGGTTGGGGGGGGGGAGGGAGGAAGAGGGAAAGAGATGAGGTTGAGGTGTGGTTAGAAGATAACCGCTATGATTCGGAAACTTAAACTCACTCTTTCGTAGGAGTTACTATACCTTTTGTTCTTTAAAAATAGAAATTTTGGAGAATGATGGCTTTTAGAAAAATGCCGTGAAAGTCAACAGTCTGTAACGAGAGTTATTTGCCTTTATAAGTGTCATTGCTTGAATGTTCTTATTATTCAATGCTCGAGTTTGGACCAATTATTTTATTAGGCTCGCTTTTTAAGAATAATTCGCGCTGCGTGTAGCATGTAGAGCAGAATAATTATGTGGTAATGGCTTCGGCGAATGTTACAGAAGGAGTCCAAGTACCTGCAATAATTCCCAAAAAGAAGAAGAAGAAGAAGAAGAAGAAGAAGAAGAAGAAGAAGAAGAAGAAGAAGAAGAAGAAGAAGAAGAAGAAGAAGAAGAAGAAGAAGGAGGAGGAGGAGGAGGAGGAGGAGGAAGATGAGATGATGGAGGAGGAGGAGGGAAAAGATTTTTTTAAATCCTCCTGAGAATTTTTTTAAAAATACATCGCCCGAAACTGATAAGAAAACAGAACGTCATCATTATCCAGCACCGTACAATTTATTCCAATGCAATCTGTAATAAATCTCTATAATATAAACGCTTTACTCTTACGAACAGACGCTCACCTTCACAATTAAAATACTTTTGCAGATCGAGTGAACGTCTGCGAACACACAGTTTGCGTTAGTACAAAGTTTACAATGGTTTAAAATGGATGGTGAGCAATACCAAAGTTTTCCGAGATTTTCCTAAAACCAGAGACTTTATTATAACTTCTACGGTTTCCGCTGTCACTGTATTTTCAATTATTGTTCTACCAACTATACTCGCAAGCACTACAACTTTTCATGTGTCTCCTCAGTTGTGCAGTGCATCTTGGCCAACCTTGGCATTCCAGTCGCTTTGCACTATGACTATGTCCTTCTTCGGCAGTTGGTCAAGGACTGCCTGGAAAAAAGAAACCGTGGATCACACCTGAACTTTGGGACCTGTGTAATAAACGAAGAGAGATGAAAAAGAATACCTCACAGGGAGCTGATGCCTACCGAAAAATCAACAATGACATCCGAAAAGGCATGCGCACAGCCAAGGAGAACTGGATAGAAGAGCAATGCCAGGAAATATAGAACAGTCTGAACAAGAACAACAACAAGAAGGCCTACCAGACAGTGAAGCGGCTGACAAGTATTAAACAGGCCAACTTCTCCACGATCCAAAGCAAATCTGGCATATGACATACAGAAGAACAAGAAATCTTAGATAAATGGACAAAGCAGAGTACTGCTCTGACCTTTACAACCACATACCAAACGGAGACCCATCAGGTCTAGCATGTCCCCAGAACAGAGAAGAAAAAGAAATCCTCCCAATTCTCCGAGAAGAAGTTGAGGCAGCAGTGCAATCACTGAAGAAGGGGAAGTCAGCGGGAATGGACAACATACCCGCGGAATTGCTTCAGGCCGGGGGAGAGGCGATGACTGACACCCTCAACATTGTCTGTGGCAAGATCTGGCGGGGTGGGGAGTGGCCTACGCCGTGGACCCAGTCGCTTGTCATCACTCTTCCCAAAAAGGGTAACATTCAGGAGTGTGAAAATTAGGCCCTACCGCACCATCAGCCTCATCAGCCATCCCAGCAAGGTCCTCCTGAAAATAATACTCAACAGGTAGTTAGTTAGTTAGTTAAAATAGATTAACGTCCCCGGACACATAAGCGCATAGGGGATGATGCTAGAGACCCCAAGCTAAACAAATGGTGGCTGAAGGGCGGGCGGGTTTGGTCTGCGAGAGATGCCTGCAGCGCCATCTATGTCGTATGTTTGTGGACTTCGGGAGAGCGTTTTACCGAGGGGCATGCGGCTCTGTGGGCGACCGTGGGAGTGTGCGGCATCGGTCCTAGGATTGTTGAGGTCATCGTAGGCCAGTGTGACAAGGCTGCCATTGAGGTCCTCCGCGGCGGCGCCATCAAGGGGGGGGGGGGGGGGAGGCTGGTACGGGGTAGCGGTCGGTGTGCGTCGGGGATGCCTGCTCTCTCCCGCATCTCCATGGGGCGCACAGGCGCAGTCGGCGTGGGGGGAGGGGGGGGGAGATTGGAGGGGCAGATGGGGAAGTGGAGGAGGGGGGAAGAGAGAGGAGTGAGGAGGGGGGAAGAGAGGAGTGAGGAGGCAGTTTCCGGCCTCCGTTTTGCGAATGACATTGATGGGTTGGCTTGGAGAGGAACAAGAACTTGAACAGCTGGTGCGGAGGCTTGGCACCACCTCCGGAGTCTATGGAATGGAGATAAGTGCAGTAGGACCAAAATGATGACCAGCAACACCAGTGGCATCAGCACGGACATCGGAGTCGGGGCCCAAACCCTCAACACAGTGCATAGCGTCAAATATTTAGGAGCCATTGTATCAGACAATAGGTCCCGACAGGAAGTCTTCTCCAGGATCGCACAGACGGCTGCGGCCCTGACGGGGTTGGGGCCCATTTGGAGAGACGGGACCATCAGTCTACATTCCAATGTGGAGCTGCTGCGCTCCCTTGTCATCTCCATCTTCCTATACACTTCACAAACATGGACCCTCACAGCAGATCTGCAACGAAGAATACAGGGCATGGAGATGGGGTGTTACAGGAGACTTCTGGGCATATCCTATACCCAGCACATCACCGGCTTCGAGGTCCCACAGACCATCACACGAGCCATTGGACAACACGATGACCTGCTCATAGTGGTGACGAAACGGAAACTCCGATGGTATGGCCACGTCACCAGAGCATCGGGCCTTGTGAGGACCATCCTGTGGGACCATCCGGGGAGGCAGGGGTAGAGGGAGACGGAGAAGGGGGTGTGAGGACGAAATTCGAGAGTGGGCTGGCTTGACACTGAGCGAGGCCATGGGGGTTGCTGAGGACAGGTAGAGATGAAGTGCGCTGGTTAAGCGATTATCTGTGGCGCCCCAACGACCTTCGAGTTACGGGATAGGATAGGATAGGAATAGGATCGGAGGCATTGGTTAAAAGTAAATGAATATTCAAAATATCCTATGGCAACGGTGGATAGCGTTTTCTCCCTGTTTGAAATTTTGTGATCAATGACTATATAGACAAAGCATAAAACAACGATGAGAGCATTGTGACATTTTATAAACATGAATCTGTCATTCATTTTAATATTGTTGGAGATACCTAAATAAATCCATGTAGACATGAACTAATAACTCTCTCTCTCTCTCTCTCTCTCTCTCTCTCTCTCTCTCTCTCTCTCTCTCTCTCTCTCTCTCTCTCTCTCTCTCTCTCTCTCTCTCTCTCTCTCTCTCTCTCTTTCTTTACAATATAAATAAATCCAAGCCACACATTACATTACATTACATGATTATTGCTTTAGGTCCAGCGGATTCTTCCGAGCCAAATCAGGACCAGTATAGCCGAATCAGGACCACAAAATCAAGACCACAACTTTGCTGAAACAGGACTCGCCCCTGATCCGCATAAAAGATCTGCTGAAACAACCCTAGTAGTAATACTGAAGGCACTCCACCAGCCGGTCACTTTACAATAAAGACATCCCACGCAGGGGACGCTGAGGCTATACTCTAATTTATCGAACCCCTGTTTACAAAAACAAAATAGAATATAAACATCATTATAAAATATCAACAAAACACATACACAGAAAATGCCTACATTGCAAAATAATAACATCATAGGAAGCCCCAGTGACCACCTGGCAGAAAGCGTCCAATATTCCCAAGCTGATCCAACAGACCTCATACACAAACAAGGAGTCTTGTCCCGGAAGAGTTTTCAAGAAAAAGGTAAGAGACTGGTCTAGCGAAGAAGACGATAGTATAGCAGATTGATAAAAAAAGAGCAGGAATGAGAAAGAGCAAATGAGAAAGACAGCGACAGTGGGAATTTAAAGCACTAAATTTCCAGAAAGTGGGGATACTATTTATACTGAAACCCCCGGCACCCTAACGGGGGTAATCTTATTAGCGACACAGACTTGAATCGTCAGCTATGGAAGTCTTCGTAGGGGTGTTTGCCATGAATTAGTTGTCCACTCATTTAGTCATAATTTCAACTTCAGCGATTTGAGAAAAAAGTGCATGTCTGTAGGATGCATGCATACATACTTTTCTGCATCATTTTTCATATGTTGTGAGTAACTGACACACAACTGTCCATAATAGGGAACTGACCCAAATAATTATGAAATACATTAAAAAAAATCGAAGCTTATATTCAAGGGTACCTCTAAAATGTCATTGGAATAAAATATTCTGAATACAGAATAACGTAAACACGTAAACACAAGCACATACGACGGCACACATGGGACACATGGGACTGACTAAAAGGAAGCTGTAGTAAACACAATTCACTACCATAAAGGGAGACAACACACTTGTCGTTAAAGCAATATGAACTGTATATAGCGCATATAGACATTACATTACATTACTTTATATTATTATTGCTTTAGGTCCAGCGGACTCTTCCGAGCCAAATCAGGACCGGACAGCCCCTGATCCGCATAAAAGATCTGCTGAAACAACCCTGTGGTAAAACTGAAAGCTCTCCACCAGCCAGTCACTTTACAATAAGGACATCCCACGCAGGGGACGCTGAGGCTGCACTCTAATTTATCGAACCCCCGTTTACACAAACAAAATAGAATACAAACATCATTATAAATTATTAACAAAACACATACATATAAAATGCCTACATTGCTAAATAATAACATCATAGGAAGCCCTAGTGACCACCTGGCAGAAAGCGTCCAATATTCCCAAGCTGATTCAACAGAGCTCATACACAAACAAGGAGTCTTGTCCCGGAAGAGTTTTCAAGAAAAAAGGTAGGTGACTGGTCTAGCGAAGAAGAAGATAGTATAGCAGATTGATAGAACAGAGCAGGAATGAGAAAGAGCAAATGAGAAAGACAGCGACAGTGGGAATTTAAAGCACTAAATTTCCAGAAAGTGGGGATACTATTTATACTGAAAGCCCCGGCACCCCAACGGGGGTGCGCATATAGACACAAATTACATTTTATGCCACACATGATTTGCAATGCTGAAAGCTATGACTTGACAATATTATTTCAACTATTATTATTTTGACCGGAGAAAATAGCATGACAATAAGCATATAGTAATCTGCGCTATACTATACACCAAACGATGAAGCTAAGATGTTAGCAAACGTGATAGGATTGCACACACAAACAGTATGGCAAACACGACCAGCCTGGGCAAAACATGAGGAATGTGAAGTAAAACTGGATGAATGAGGGGTAAAACAAGATAAAATGGGTGGTTGGTGTGTGTCTGTGTTTGTGTGTGTGTGTGTGTGTGTGTGAGGGGGTAAACCATGATGAATAAGGGGTAAAACATGATTAGGGGTTAAAACATGATGAATAAGAGATAAAACATGATAAAATGGGTAGCATTACCAACGAGATATAAACACAACTTACAGGCACATTACATTACATGAGACGCTTTCAACACCATCTTGATGCCTATGCCTGACTAACTTATTGTCTGACACATGGATAAGCCTACGAATCAGCCTTAGTGCAAAAGCAAAGTCGAGTAATACGCTTTCGCCACACTGCGCAGCTGAGACTAACCGTACATTCGTGGACTAGTCTCAGCTACGCAGTCAATACTTGCGATGTGACCTGAACACAATAGTAATTGCTGTATAATTTCTCTGACACCATCAACATCACAGCGAAAAACAATTAAGAGTGATCACAACAATTAGGGATAGTAAGTCATTGTACAGTCAGGTGTATATCCAACAACAATATATAAAAGAACAAACACAGATTTTTCGGAAGGAAAGGGTAAGAAAATGGGGGGGAGGGAGGGGGAGGAGAAGAAGGGGTGGGGCGTTGGGGTGGTCTGTCCATCTGTGACAGATTATTCCTTAATGCAAACTACCTGAATCAATTCACGTTCCAGCAGCACATCTTTTTTTTTCAAAGAAAAGGTTATATATATATATCACACTGACTCAACCAAAGCTTTTAGGTTTTGAAGCTAGTTCAGCCAGTCTAGCTATAAATACCTTCGCCAGTGCTCTTCTTTCCTTTCCTTTCACTCAAAGGGAGGGTGTAGACAAGCTATAAATAGCCCGCAGGCAGCAAAATGTGGGAGAACTTAAGAGTGCTGCTCACGTAGGCATTGAGCTGGTGTGATATATCTACAAGGGGTCCTCAAGTTACGACGTTGATCCATTCGTTGGACGCGTTGCAACCCGATTTCATCGTAAGTCGGAAAGTAAGTTGGAACATAAAGAAAAATACCTGTACTGTACGTACAGTGCTATATACTGTACTGCAACTGTTAATGACATAAAAAAGTATTAATATTAAATAGTCCATTTTAACTTCCATGGTGATGGCCTTTCCGTTCTTTGATGCACCACCATCAGAAGAAGGGCAAAAAATGATAAAACACGTGAGAGAGATAGACAGCGTAAACCAAAATGGCATATGTACAGTGACTAAGCGTATGAAGCGACGCCAGCGTATAACCACAACAAAGAGTATTCTTCCGCCGCTAGCCAGAAACTAACTCCCATTTGTTTACGACGCTAAACCGCGTAAGACGGAACAACGCGTAATATTATTTATTATATTTTTATGGGGAGGAGCGTCGTAACCATGAAACAACGTAAGTCAAGACCGGCGTAAGCCAAGGACTTATTGTATATAATTATATATAAATATATGTTGTTGTTGTTGTTTTTTAAAAATTATTTTAAAGATGTGTTGCTGGAACCTGAACTGATTCACAGTTTGCCCTACCAAAATGGGAGACAGTACACAATTCTAGAACCAAACATTGAAATACAATGTTAAAATATAACTGCACAATAACTTATTTTACACTCATTTGTTATGCTTTTACTTATAAATTTACATTAACAGAAGATACACATGAATCAAAAAACATTTCAAGATTGTGCATAGTAATTGTAGTTTGCGCAAAAAATTATTTTTACAAGTATACCTTTACACAAAATTTCCTTATATAAAGATGATAATTCAAATAATATTTGGCTCAAGCATCAACATCTGCAATACATGCAGATTTTACATTCACAAACTTGTGCAAAATATATTTTTTAAATGTCTTTTACAACAAAACAAGACTTATAATCTAACCATACACTAAACATTATGTTCTTTGAAAACCAACATAATAATATAACAGTGAATAAACATAATACAATCTTCAGGAACATTCTGATTGAATAATTAGAGAAGAAATTGATCAATCATCAGTGGAATGGAAATGCATACCTATATATACAACAGTTCTGAGCAAATTCATTATCAGAAATACATACAATCAAATCTACATACACTCTAACTAATTTCCTACTTTTAACAAAATTGTCAAGCAATACTAAAAAGAATACATCACATATTAGAATCACAGATTTCTGAATGAATCGTCTCAAACAAATTCCAACAAAGGCAGCCAAGACGAAAATTTGGGCAAAGAATGGAAAGAAAAAAAATGACAAGGGGAAAAAAATTACACATTTTATGTAAGTATTTGAAGAAAGACACTTCCCCAACACACATTAGTAAACTCAAAGCTCTATGTGCACTGTGAAGTTGACTGCGAATTCACTCTTTGACCAGTACTTAATGGAGATTTTAAAAATATATATATATTTATCTAAATTCATAAGAATATAATACTAGCTCCCACCAAACTTGACAATGAAAAGTTTTAATTTTTTAATGAAATACTGAAAAATAAATTTTGGGAGCAGCAATCTCTGCCTAGATATAATATTTCTTTACCTCGCTATTACATAGCACGGACGGCAGTATTATTTCCAGACAAAAAGATAATGACTTTTGCAAGTATACCCTGTCAAAAAATTAAGATTCGTTATATATATATATATATATATATATATATATATATATATATATATATATATATATATATATATATATATATATATATATATATATATATATATATATATATTAATAAATGACAAGACAACCGGGAAATTAGAATCAAATGAAAATCAAGCTAAAACCAATTGACAGCTAAGCTTAAAATACCAACAACTGTTATGAGTATAACTTTGGCCTTAAAAATAATAAAATGCACGAGAAAACTATAAGAAATTATCATAGCTAACAGGAAAAATAAATTATGTCAAAATGGAAAACAAACAATAAAGCAAACCTAGCAATCAAAAAAGGAAAATTTGCACCATAATAACATAACAAACAAAGTTCTAAAGAAAGGAAACAAGATTCACAGAAAAGGAAACAGAACTAAATCAAAAAATTAAAAGACACGCAGAATAAATTGATAAAGGCATTCAGAATAAAATTAGAAATAATTAAATTCGTCAAAACCGAAAGACAATCAAACTAAAAATAGGAATTAATTAAAGTTCGTCCCTAGCCCTCTTGGTAACCAGCCAATAAACGTATGCTTCATAAATTTCTGGTGTTCTCTTCTTGCTGACTTCAAACCCCAGCTCTTGTATCCGACGCAGCGCCCACTCCAATTCTTTGTCATACTGGACCGCAGCTGCCAGCACTGCCACGTAAGCTACACAAACATGAGAGGAAGGTTACATGAAAATAAAATAATCTCAAAGTAAAAATGGAAATATGAAATAAAATAGCATTCAAAGTAAACAGGGGAAAAAAATCATTAAATCTAACAACAAACACAAATAAAACGGAATATTTAAAAATATATTTCTGCTCTTGCCTGATATGCTTCTTCCTATCCTATCTATCCTATCCGATCCCATAACTCAGAAGTCATTAGGTATCACAGATGATCTTTTAACCTGGGTACTCCATCATTCTCTGTTCTCAATAGCCCTCATGGCTTCGCTCAGTGTCAAGCCAGTCCACTCTCAAATGTTTTCTTCCCACCTCTTTTTCGGTCTCTCTCTTGTTTGCCTCCTTCCACCATGCCTTGAAGGATGCTCTTTGCAAGGCTTGATGCTCTGGTGACGTGGCCATACCATCGGAGTTTCCGTTTCTTCACCAATGTGTGCATGTCATCGTTTTGTCCAATGGTTTGTGTGATGGTCTGTGTAGACATTGTCGTTGGTGATGTGCTGGGTATAGGAAATGCCCAAAAGTTTTTTGTAGCACCATGCTTATCTCCATGCTTTGTATTCTTCGTTGTAGGTATGCAGTGAGGGTCCATGTTTTGCAAGAGTATAGGAAGATGGAGATGACAAGGGAGCACAGCAACCATACCTTGGAGATTAGACTGATGATCCTGTCTTTCTAAATGGGCTCAACCTTGTCATGGCATCAGTGTTTTGTGCTATCCTGGAGAGAAGTTCCTGTCAGGACCCATTGTCTGATACAACTGCTCCTAAATATTTGAAGCTGTGCGCCGTATTGAGGGACTGGCCTTGGACTTTGATGTTTGTGTTAATGCAATTGGTATTGTTGGTCATCATTCTGCACTTATTTCCATTCCAAAGGCTCTGGAGGTGATATCAAGCTTCTGTATCACCAGTTCAGGTTCTTGTTCCTCTCTAGTCAGTCCATCAATGTCATCCTCAAAACGGAGGTTGGAGATTGCTCAACCCTTTATGCTGACTGTGCCTTCAAGATCTGCAAGGGCATCTGACATGATGCGCTCTAGAAAGATGTTTGAGAGAGTAGGCATCCTTGAAGCAAACCGATTGTTGTTCTGAACCAGTTCCCAATGGCACTTTGTGGAGGACTGCACTGGTATTCATGTCATACAGGTTTTTGATGACTTTAAAAATGTTGGGGCTGATGTTGTACATCCTCATGGTTGCTCACAGAGCTGCATGCCAGACTTGGTAAACCATTTCTTCAAGTCTACAAACACTTAATATAAATGTAGGTATTTCTCGCAGTTTATTCTGAGGTTGAAAATCTGCTCAGTGGTATTTCACCCTGCCTGAAAATCCTGCTTATTCTTCAGCTATGATTTGTTCAGCTTGGGGTTTCAACCTGTTAAATATTATTTTCAGGAGGACTTTGCTGGGATGACTGATGAGGCAGATGGTGTGGTAATTTTGACACACCTGAAGGTTACCTTTTTTGAGAAGAGTGATGACAAGCGACAGGGTCCATGGTGTAGGCCACTCCTCACTCTGCCAAATCTTGTTACAGATAATGGTGAGGGCATCAATAAGCGCTTCTACTCCTGCTTGAAGCAATTCTGTGGGTATGTTGTCCACTCCCGCTGACTTCCCTTCTTCAGCGATTGCACTGCTGCCTCAACTTCTTCTTGGAGAATTGGGAGGATTTCTTCTTCCCTGTTCTGGGGATATGATTTACCTGTATTTACCTGAATTTACCTGAGTGGCCACAGAGTGCGGCCAACGGGGTAGGAAGTTTGAGAACTTATTTTAACCCCCTTAACTGTCTCTTTATCATGGCAGTTCTTGAACTGGTTGACAGTTTCAGCTTCAACAATTATTGATTGTTTCAGTGCATTCCATGGGTTCACAACTCTTTATAAAAAAAAGTTCTTTCTGAGATTCAGTCTAGACCTCTCTTTGAACAGTTTGCTGCTGTGACCTCTATGGTAGAATGATGACTGACACGAAGTAAAAAATTTGTCAGCAGAAACTTTTTCAAGTCCCTTTATGATCTTGAAAGTCTCGATGAGATCTCCCCTGTCTCTCCTTTCTTCTAATTTCTGACAGAACTGATGGGTCTCCATTTGGTGTGTGCTTGTAAAGGTCAGAGCAGTATTCTGTCCATCTAAACAAGACTTGATGTTCCTCTGTAAGGTATAAGCCAGACTTGCTTTGGATCGTGTTGACCTTGGTCTTTTTAACACTTGTCAAACAAATGCACACCAAACATGCACAAACACATACACACACTCATTCACATGCACAAACACACATACACATGAACATAAACACTTGGAAAAGAAAACACTGGGCTTGTGATTTATAGAACCCATCAAAATCAGTCGGGCTGGAGCATTATCAAGGGAGATAACCATATACAGATGTGTTACCTAGAAATAGCTACATGGCATTATTCATTCTACAAGTCTATAAAAAAATAAAAATAAAAAAAAGAAAGGACAATTCAATTCTGAAATCTTTTTTTTTTTAAATCATCCATACACATTTAAAAGGGGACTGCCAAGGATATATGTAACCAAATCTGTCTCATCTTGTATCTGTCCATATGCTATGAATCAGAACTGAAGGGGATGAAATCTCTTAAATGTATTTTTTTTTAAAGTTGGTGTTTGGGTTTGTGTGTGTGTTTGTCCATTTTGAAAGAATTAAGTTTTTTGCAGCATTGCAACAAAACGTGGACATCTCCAACTGGACTGAACTCATAAAAACAAATACACCACATGACACAGAGTTGACCAACAACATCATCTCTGCACACTTTTCTTCAAGACTCGAAGTGGAAAAAAGAATAACAGTACTACATGTTGTACTCACCTGCTCTTTTGCCACTCATGCATTTGATAAGGACTGGACCCTTCTCCCCAATCTCCACAATCTTGGACAGGTACTTTGATGCAAACACACCCACTTCTCCATTGCTGTCTGCGAATCAAATTCCGCAAAATCAATGATAAGGCTTGTTATATAAAGACAATTAAAATGACATAAATAAATAATATGGATAAATGAAGTTAATGTAACTCTTTTAAGAGCTGTTCTTTGGAGTGAAGACTAAGTTGCTACTGTTTACCCCCATTCAGACAGCTGCAGCTTATCACATGGGGCGGCTTGTGTCTGGTTTTTCAAGTGTTCTAACTCTAGTCCATAAATATATTATTCATTAATCGGTGAGAAAGTGAAGAGTTTCTAATAGTCTACCGCGACTTGTATAATTATATAAGTTGTTTTGGAATTGTTTTATTTTGTTTTTTTAAACAAATGTGTTTATGTCAACATCTTTGAAGTGCTGCTTACCTATTTGTGCATCATATAGCGCAGAAAGTTCAGTAATGTTCTATGAGATGTTCTACAAACTGCAATTTTAGACTGATGTAAACCCAAAAATACCTGCAAAAAGTCAATACATAAATTAAACAGTGAAGTACAACAATATTATTGTCCCCTATACGCACTGTGTCCGGGGACGTTAATCTATCCACTGAACTGAACAATATTATTTCTTGGCTTTGAAAGAATCGTACCCAGTGGCATGTGGTAATACTCGATGGGGGATTTGTTAAAGGCCAGACGCTCTGTGACTTCCTGGTAGCCCACGTCATCTCCGAACTCAGCAAAATTCCTGCTCTCGTAGTTGACTGGAGAATCTGGGCTGATGAAGAAGTTTGGTCGATCAGGGTCAATCCTTGTTTCTTCCAGCCGTGATTTGAACTGTCGAGGTTCTTGGGCTGAAAATGACAAGGCAAAATAAACATGGCAGTTTTTGTGTTTTTCGTTACGCTTTATTGTCCCTTTTTATTGGAAATTCTGGGACACCTCCCATGGGGAAGGCGTTGTCGCAGCCTGTGGTGCGCTTAAACCCAACCTACCAAATATTAGTTTTATTTTTTGAAATTTTGCTGAGGGAGAAAACCGGAGTATCCAGAGAAAACCCCCGAGATGTGGCCCAAAGTCGAAAGTAAATAATATTCGGAGAACGCTGGATCGATTGCACACCTGTCAGGCGCCATTGGTTTCTGGCCTGTAGACAAGGCAAGTTAGTCTCGCCTTTGACCATTTGTCCACAACCAATAAATAATAATAATAATAATAACGGATTTTTTATATAGCGGGTACTCCAGCCTATGACCAGACTCACCACGCTTTACATAGTCATTACATATAAGTACATGCACTCGATAAAACATCGCTTTCGCTACAATACACCAAAAGACAAAACAGTAAGGGTACAAATTATTTACACTTATGTACACAAATTACAATTTACAACTATGTACACAAATGACAGAAAAGACAAATAGAATAGCAAAATCATATTCACAGCTATTTATATGCCCGGTTAGGCCCAGGAGGAAAAACAGTATAAATATGTACAGCCGTGTATACACTTACGGATCAGACAGAGACAAAGAGGAGAGAATGGCAGCGGGATACAGATCATTCTGAATAGTGAAGTTTGAAGAGGTGGGTTTTGAGGGCCTTTTTGAATGCTTGTGTTGATTGTATGTTGCGGATATAACAATGAATTACTGGCGGCCTTTAGGCTCTGCTGGGCCCACACCTCCATGGTTGGAAGTAGGAGTGGGTTGAGCGACAACAAACACGAATTCAATCATTTCCCCATAGCATAACGTGGACAATGCCATTTCCATTAAAATTGTATAGCAGTTTATATTGGCAAGTACGATATCACTCGCCGGTGTTGAAAATGAACTGATTTGTTAAAACATTTCTTTGTTTGACTGACAAAGTGAACGCACTGGATCTCCCGCAAGCTATATAAGAAAGGAAAGCACAAAGGTAGACAGATAATGAACAAACTAACATAGTGTGTCATGATTTTTACCTCCTCTGGCGTAAGTTCCTGTGTCAGCCTTGATATTCAACAGATTAACCTGACCACATAAACACAGCATGAATTAATATCAAAACTAATTACTGTTCAAAGGGCAAAATACCACAGCCCGATTATTTGGGAAAATACTAATGGAGATGTGGAAATAATATTACACGAATTGTTCCTAGTATGTGAATTAAAAATACAAGGTCCTTACTTGCTAAGCAAGACTGTTAGCTCTCCTAACTGACCTCTTTATACTTGTAATACAGGTGATGTGATACAGTAAGTAGCAATGTGATATATTTTTGCTGTGATACAATGACTGTGTTGCGTGAATGTCTTTTTTAATTTGTACCGTTTTTTTATCTGTTCTTTCTATGCACGAAGCAAGTTCTCTAGTATGTTGTTATATGTACTTGGAGCCAATAAAAATTTGAAATTGAAATTGAAGTTGCTATGACAGACCGTTAGTAATAATAATTATTTACACTATTATTTTCACTCGGAGTACAGCGTTGGGTGGCCAGGGGTAATAGACTTTTCCTTAGGGCAAGAATATAAACAACATTGCATTGAAATAAAATCACACAAATTAGCATTTTATGACAGCTGACCTAGCTGAAATCTTTCAGTTAAGAAATATCAAACTGTCACAGTGCGCACGCGAAAGAAGAAATCTAGGCATAGATGGTAACCTGAAACCTCATTAAGAATGCAGCTAAAAAGTATTATCCAGCCTGCTACAGGTGATGAATATATCTTCAAATAACCGGACTAGGTTTTACGCATGATGTTGCATAACACGCCAAACAACATTGTTTTACACTGACTGTGGCACTCTCTATGCATAATCTATTTTGTCCCTGCACATTTGTAGGCAACGCAAATCGTGCAATTACTTGCATGTAATATAGTGTTACAATGAGCTAAATATAAAGCATTTCAGCACAATAATTAGCGATGACAAAAGATACAATACAATACAAGGTTATTGCTTTAGGTCCAGCGGACTCTTCCGAGCCAAATCAGGACCAGAGAGACGTTATCTTAAAATATTATAAAATGATTCAAGTCTTAAAAAACAAGCCTGTTACTCTTAAATACACAAACAAACTTTCACATGACGCCTCTTGAAGAGACTTCTTTAAAACTGATGTATTAAAAATATATTTTCTTTGTTCAATCAAATCACTAAATTCAGTCCTAATAAAATCCAAACTAAACAAAACATGTCGATACAATTTATATGCGATAGAACAAACCAACATCATGTAAAAATTGAAACAGATGTTGACCATTACATACTTTAAAAATCTCTTTGAAAGGTATGGAACCAAAATATGTTTCCCTTTCCTCAATCAAATCAGCACATTCAGACATAAAATGGCGAACAGAAAAAGATTGATCACATGCAAAGCACCATGGTGGTTCTTCTCCTTTTAAAAGAAAACTGTGGGTGACATAAGTATGCCCAATATGAAGGCGAGATAACACTGTTTCTTCTTTGCGAGTGGATGCAAAGTTAGGCAAAGAAGTGGACAAATCAGGAAGAATTTGAAATAATTTGTTGTTGACATGGTTAGACCAGTCAGTCTGCCACAGTCGTTTACAGTAAGAACCAGTCATACAGCGTAGGTCAGAGTAGGGCACAAACTGGAAAATCTCTGGAGGGAAATCAAGATGCAGAGCATCTTTAGCCGCCCTGTCTACTGCAATATTGCCGCGGATGCCCATGTGACCAGGGACCCACATAAAAACTATCTTTTTACCCTCAGAAATAAGTTGTGTATGGAGGTCATGGATCTCTGCCAGAAAAGGGTGTGATATCTTTCTCGTGGAAAGAGCCTGAAGTGCTGACAATGAATCAGACATGATTAAAAATGAGGTTCTTTTGGATTGATAAACTTGTTTCAGAGCTAAATGAATTGCCTTGAGCTCAGCTGTATAAACAGAACAAAAATCAGGTAAACGCTGTTGCAAAGGCTGGTCTAAGTGTCTCCCGGAGACCGATGCAGCAGCAACTGAATCTCCTTTCTTTGACCCGTCTGTAAAAAGTTGTTCATAGCCTGGGTATAAAGCACACTGTTCTAAATAAAGTTGGTTATATACGGTTTCGGATGTATTGTTTTTAAGGAAAGCGGACAACTGCCAATTAATGTTTGGGATACATAATTTCCATGGGGGAGCTTCAGTCCGAAGTTCATCGTCGTTGATGGAAGCAACATCAATGCCTGCTTTTACCAAATGAGCTTGCATTCTGATGCCAAACGGAGGAATTGTGTTAGGTTTGGCTTCAAATTTCTGAACAAAATCTGGGTTGAAAACACAGTCATAAGCAGGGTTCATAGGATCAGTTTTTAATTTTAAATAGTAATTCATTAACAATTTTGTACGTCTCAGCTCCAGCGGGGGTTCGTTAGCTTCCACGTAAAGGCTTTCACAAGGGGAAGTGCGAAACGCACCCAAAGCAATGCGTAGTGCCTGATGGGCAACTGGATCTAGCATCTTAAGATAAGATTTTCTAGCAGAACCATAGACAATGCAACCATAGTCTAACTTGGATCTAATTAAAGAACGATATAACAGCAATAAAGTTTTCTTGTCAGCACCCCAGTCTGTACCACTGATAACCTTGAGCAAATTGCAGGCCTGTTGACATTTAGTTTTCAAAATTTTCAGATGAGGAATGAAAGATAGCTTTTGATAAAAAATAACACCCAAAAATTTGACTTGTTGGACCGCCTTTATTGGAGTTTTATTGAGGAGAATAGTAGGGTCTTGAATAATTCCCCGGCGCTGGGAAAAAAGAATACATTCAGTTTTTGCTTCAGAAAATTTAAAACCATTTTGTAAAACCCAGTCTTCAACGGCCTTGACACATAACTGTAGCTGACGTTCTGCAGATGCCAAGGTTTTACCTTTGGCTACCAATGCAAAATCGTCGACAAACAAAGAATTGTCAATTCCCCGTTTAACGGAACGAACAATGTTATTTATTTTAATATTAAACAGCAAGGGAGACAAGATGCTACCCTGAGGCACTCCCATCTCCTGTTCTCTCGTATCTGACAAAGATCCCCCAACCTTAACCTGAAAGAGTCTGTCCGTTAGAAAATTGGATATAAACAGAGGTAAATGTCCCTTCAAACCCATTTCTTGTAAATCTGAAAGAATGCCATATTTCCATGTGGTATCATAAGCTTTTTCCAAATCAAACATGATGGCAACGACATGTTCACCCTGGACGAACGCGTTACGGATAAAAGTTTCCAGTCGCACCAGGTGGTCAACAGTACTTCGACCACTTCGAAAGCCACACTGAGTGTTGGATAAGATATTATTGGTTTCGAGATACCACAGTAAACGAGAATAAACCATTCTTTCCAGTGTCTTGCATAAGCAAGACGTTAAGGCTATTGGTCTATAGTTTGTCGGGTTAGTATGGTCTTTGCCAGGTTTAGTGATGGGTACAATAATGGCCTTTCTCCAGGAGGGAGGAAAGGTGCCAGTGATCCAGAGCTGATTGAAGATGTCCAGCAGTTGAGACCGTGAGTACCTTGTTAAATGTCTGAGAAATTGATAATGTACATCATCCGGTCCAACTGCTGAATCTGCACTTTTGTTAATTGCATCATCAAGTTCGACTAATGAAAACGGAATGTTGTAATCTTCAGAATTATCGGAGGTAAAATGTAACTGTTGTTTTTCTTTACGGGTTTTAACTGTTTGAAAAGGGACAGAATAATTTTCAGAGGAAGAATTTGCAGCAAAAGAAGAAGCCAAAAGATCAGCTACTAATTTTTTATCTCCGATTACGTCACCCTGCACAGTAAGGCATGGGCTCACCTGTTTGTTACTTCTATTTTTGAGTTTGCGGACTACTTTCCACACCTTCGACAGTTTCGCTTTTGAATTAAGCGTGGAGCAGAAACCTCTCCACGATTCCTTTCTCTTTCGTTTGAAGAGCTGTCGGCATTGCGCTCGCAAACGTTGGTGGTTTTGTTTATTTTCAGTGCTTGGGTGTAAAAACATAGTTCTTAAAGCTTTTTTACGAGCTTGCTGAAGTTTTCTACATTCATCGTCAAACCAGGGTTTTTTAAGTGTGTGAGGGTTTGACGAAGTTTGCGGAATGGACTCCTTGGCACTGTTAATAACTATGTCAGTATAAAGCTGTATTGGATCTAAGGCATTTGAAAATTCCTGGTTCTTAGCACGTAGCTGGGCCTCTGACAGGTTAGAAAACAGACTCCAGTTAGCTTGTTTCAGTTTCCACCTGCCATGAGTTTGCTCAAGGTTATCTGAATCATGTTTTAATAAAACCGGGAAATGGTCGCTGCCATGGAGATCTTCTAAAACTGTCCATTTAAAATCCAAAAGTAAGGAGGGATCACAGATCGATATATCAATGTGGGACAAAGAAGCAGTTCTAGAACAGGAAAAAGTTGGAGCACCCTCGTTCAAAGTTACTAGGTTTAACGAGTCTAAAATGTCTTCAATTATTTTACCCTGAGAATCGGTACGATCACTACCCCACAGGGGAGAGCGTCCATTAAAATCTCCCAACAACAAAAAAGGGGGAGGTAACTGTTGGACCAAATTCTCAAGTTCACTTTTAGTTACATTTATTGATGGTGTCAAATATAGAGAACAAACTGTGAGGGATTTAAAAAGAGATACTCTAGCTGCAACTGCTGGTAAACTTGTATTAAGTAAAATTGGATTAAATGGGACATTTCTATGGATAAAGAGTGAAACGCCTCTAGAAGATAAACAATCTAGAGAGGAATAACCAGTAATATCTATAGGATGTTTTTTTGACAGGAGAGTTTCCTGAAGGGCCAATACTTCAGGTCGATGCTCTGTCAGCAGACAGCATAGCTCCTCATAATTTGCCCTTATCCCTCGGATGTTCCATTGTAAAATGGACATAAAAATTAAGTAAAAGAATGCTAAAAGTTTCATCTCCGAGAGCACAATTATGTCTCTGTATCTTTTGGACCCTCGTCCATCTCTTCATGTTCCATCAACCCCCCGAAACGGTTCTCCGTTTCGAGAGGCTGCTGGGGCTTGGAAGAAAGGGGTCCGGGCCTTTGATTCTTTGTCAAAGACCCGGAACTCGAGCTGCCAGCGGACTTCCTCCCCCTCTCCCCAGCACCAGATTTTATATCTTCCCTCTCCCCTTCACCCCTGCCAATCTTTCCCTCTCCTCCTCTGACGCTCTTCTGCTGGGTAACTAGGATTTTAGTCGCCCCAGCAACTACCCGGTCGCTAAAACCGGTCGTTGCTGGTGCGGTGGCATGAGGCCTAGCCCCCTTCGTGGCAGGAGTGACGGCTTTTGGCGCGGCCGTCTGCGCGCTTGGAGTGACGGTTTTTGACGTGCCCGTCGGCACGTTCTCCAGTGGATTCGGTGGGGCTGGAGAAACCCCCTTCTGGGCAAACAAAGCAAGCATCTTTTCGAGAGTATCCATCCGTTTGCACAACATTTCCAAAATCTGTGTTATTTTACTCATGGCAGTGTCCATTGTCGGGTGTGCGCTAGGTTCCACATGAGATGTGGAACCCACCACAGACGCAAAGGACCTCTCTTTCAGAACTGGCCTACTTTGGAGAACTTTTTTCCTTGCGTCGCCAAAGGAGCAACTCTCAGTGGCCCGCACCTTTTGGATTTCCAGCTCCAACTGCCACTGAGGACAGTCTTTGGAGCTGGACGAATGATTCCCGGCGCAATTCACACAGCAAATCGGATTTTTGCATTCGTTTTCGTGTTTCTCTTTACCACAATCACGACATATTTCCTTGCTTTTACAGTTCTTGCTACCGTGACCAAATCTTTGGCACCGGTAGCATCGCAACGGTGATGGTACAAACGGCGTCACCTTCACCCTAAGGTACCCCACCTTGAGTGACTCCGGCAATTTGGCCATAGCGAAGGTCACAAAAAGTGTGTTGGTGGGGATACGTTGGGATCCCTTGGTGACGAAGACCCGCTGGACTGCTGTGACCCCCTGGCTGGAGAGCTCACCACGGATTTCCAATTCTGACATGTCGATCAAATCCTGACATCGGATGACTCCCTTGGAGGAATTCAACCGTCCATGCACAGAAACTTTGATTTGTCTATCAACGAAGACAGTCGAATCCCTCTTTAGAAGACTATCCGATGCCCTTTTGGTTGAGCACTCCACCAGGTAGGCCCCAGATCTCAGTTTTTTCACATCTTTGAACCCGATTGTGCAAACGGATTGAAAACCCTTCTGTATTGCGAACGGAGACAGCTTGCCTAGTGGCATAGCCGGATCCGCCCCCTCTACAACCAAAAAACGAGGCCAGGCCCCTTCTACCCCCGATGCACAAGCTTTCTGTCTCGTGTCCATGTCACTGTCCGTGTCCGAGTCCGGTCCGTCATCACGCAGTCGTCGTTTATTTGTGGAAGCCATGTTATTAATTTATGAATTCATCCCCCCTGCTCCCCACCCACCACGGAGTCCAACAAGGGGATGCGTCCAAGCGGAAAATCCAGCAAGGGAGCGCACCAGGGCTACAGGGGGGATATACACCCAGACAATCCCGCACTGCCACTACGGTTTTGTTCAAGTTTGACCCATGAGCCGCAGCCTTCTAGCAGAGCTAGGGCAATACACGACCAGCCGCTTGACTGACGCGGGCCACGCCAGCCTCCCGTCTAGGAGAAGTCCGGGCCAAAGAGGTGTGTTAGTGTGAGGGACCGCAGTCCCTCAGTGACCTCAACCTCCAGGATCCCATTCTCCCCCGACACGGGTTGCCCTGCACGGCAAACGCAGGGGGCCAAGAGAAGGCCACAGAGAAAACGAAGAGTAGAAAAAGAAGGAGTGATGGGGAAAAAGAAGACAGGGAAAGTCCGGTAAGGCAGAAGAAAGGGAGTCAAAACTGCATAGTATATTGGGAGAATTTAAGGGTGAAGAGAATATAGGTGAAAGGACCAATAAGACAGAAACAAGACAAAAGAGAAGAAAAAGGGGTAGGCAACTTGGTCACCCAGCCAGAGAGAGGCATGGGGTCCACCCCCGGCGCGCGGAGCCGAGCCCGTGGGGGCATGACAAAAGATAACTTCAATTAAAAACAAGATGGCAAGCCATTCAAATGTAATTCCAGTTACTCACACAAATGGCCGAAAAATACACATTTTCAAGAGTGTTAATTTTCTTGGCAGTGCAGTGACTTGGCTTCACCTTAATG
The DNA here is from genome assembly GCA_036898135.1 of Oncomelania hupensis. Classification (NCBI taxonomy): domain Eukaryota; kingdom Metazoa; phylum Mollusca; class Gastropoda; order Littorinimorpha; family Pomatiopsidae; genus Oncomelania; species Oncomelania hupensis. Next base: position 34,735,883 of record CM072514.1, read on the forward strand.
AACCAAAAATAAAATATGAAATGGCAGGCCACTATTTGAAAGCAACAAAATATCATAGACAGATTGACCGAGAGACCGACATTTTAACTCGTTTCTGATTCACATCTCCCCTCTCCCTCCACTCCACTTTGAAGTTTTTAAAATATTTCCAGATAAGTGTGGAAATAAAAAAATTATAAAAATTAATTGAAGTGTTCTTATATACCGTGTGCTCAAGGTGTTGGTCTGAAAACAAAAGCAATCGGTGACCTATAAGGTTTTCTGTACATTTGCACCTATATCCTGTAAGGATTTCAAGTTTATTGCAATAAATTGGGTTATGAATTTCAAAAAAATGCAAAAAATTTATTTATTGTCACATTGACTTCATATTTTAGGATATGTTTACAACATGGTTATTCTATGTACCCAAAGAACCATTTTGACTTTAGTCCTATTTTTACCTTTTTGGAATCTTGTAATTAATTCATAAGTACAGGTATTTTATGGACTATGTTAATAAAACAACAACAAGATAGTGTGAATTGCGTGTGAATGTGTGCACAGACACTGAGACAGTCAACACAGACAAGAAAACTCACTCTGGTTGTCTACACCAAGTCCTTGTGCTCTTTTCAGCAATAAGCTCATCGATAAGGTTACCAAACTCACTATTACTGTCGGAGCTATCCCCTACCATCATGGCCGAAAATTTCGCAAACTCAAACCTCAAACAAAATCGTTAAAAAAGTACACAAAACCACGTCAAACTTGCGAAAGCGATAGCGAAAAACACACGGGAACCTTTCCGGAAGTTGACTAAACCTTCTCTCACACACTGGAGAATTCCTATTTCCTGTGATTTCATGACTAAAAGGTGCACTAACGAGGCGCGCATTACCGCGCTCTAGGATTACAGGCGAGGCGCGCATTACCGCACCATAGGACACCTTAGACAAATGAGTGACCCTGAATGACCTCTTTATTTTATTTTATTTTTTAAAATTATTTCTGTTCGTGATGACTACTATTGTCTTTCATACCTTTAACATTCAGGCCACTTTAAACATGCTAAGGGTGGTGCAATAAGGATCAGCTGTACCTCTTCCTGGTTTGGTCTGCCATCCAGCTCGATGCCGGATCGCAGGTTGATAACAGACTGATAGCCCACTTCTTCCATGACGCGGATGTGAGATTTGGTAATCTGTCCCCCTGTGTAATAGTTCCGGTACACTGGATGGGCCATCCAATAGTCCATCCAATCTTCTGGAACCGTGTTGGGTCTACGCACAAACAAACACATATACCATTAAGCAATTTGCACCTAGGATTTCTTGAATGGATCTTTTAAAATAATTCATTCAATCATTTTCAATAAAGGCAAAAAAGAACTAGCATGACAGTAGGGATTGATAATAAGCTGTGTCTGACAAAATGCAGACTAGAATTTATTAGTAACTGTAACAATTGGTAAAAAAATATATGTATCAAAATACAAGCAATCACAGTAGAACGAAGGAAACAAAACTGCAATTCTGGTAAAACCAACAGAACTCAGTCACAGTTTATGTTTCTTAAGGGTTGACACACACTTTCAAACTTAGTTTTATCTTAATCGCGCTATATACACCTCATTGTATCGTACTACATAAAAAATGTTGTTTTTTTAAAATGTTGTTCCACTGCTATACCTCAAGCAGTATAGCGTTCACCTGGCATACAGATGACCCAGGTTCAAATCAGGTAATGGGCGAAAAAAAAAGTGTCCATTTTCAAATGTCCATTTTAGCAGTAAGATAGCTCTTGTGGTTCAGTGTTGATTTAGGTCCCTACCCTTTGCTCCCTGGGATGGTTATTCCCGTTTGCCAATGGTGGGTGTAGACTTTAAACCTCAATGTTCATTCACATGATTTTACTATTATCAGACAGGTCATTAAAAATCTATTGGAATGTATGAGATAGTGTAAATCAGGATTATGATATTGGCCGTTTAAATAATTAGAGAGTGGTTGGTTCAACAGGAGGTATTTTGAAATAAATATTATTTAGTTTTGTAAAAACGTTCAGTTAATAAAATTCGACGATTCATTCAACATTGTGATACCAAAGTCAGCATTTTGAGTATAATAGAGAAATGCATACTAAAGATTGATAAGGATAATAATAATTTTACAGCACTGTGCATCAAGCATTACATTACATTATATGATTATTGCTTTAGGTCCAGCGGACTCTTCCAAGCCAAATCAGGACCTGACAACCCCTGATCCGCATAAAAGCTCTGCTGAAACAACCCTAGTGGTAAAACTGAAAGCTCTCCACCAGCCAGTCACTTTACAATAAAACAACGCAGTGGACGCTGAGGCTGTACTCTAATTTATCGAACCCCCGTTTACAAAAACAAAATAGAATGCAAACATCATTATAAATTATCAACAAAACACATAATGCCTACATTGCTAAATAATAACATCATAGGAAGCCCTAGTGACCACCTGGCAGAAAGCGTCCAATATTCCCAAGCTGATCCAACAGACTTCATACACATACAAGGAGTCTTGTCCCGGAAGAGTTTTCAAGAAAAAAGGTAGATGACTGGTCTAGCGAAGAAGAAGATAGTATAGCAGATTGATAGAACAGAGCAGGAATGAGAAAGAGCAAATGAGAAAGACAGCGACAGTGGGAATTTAAAGCACTAAATTTCCAGAAAGTGGGGATACTATTTATACTGAAACCCCTGGCACCCCAACGGGGGTACTGTGCATCAAGCGTATTCTTTCCTTGCAGTATGAGTTACTATACATTACCTGACAGGGTCAGAGGGCGTGGGTTCACCAGTGATCTCTGCAACAACCTCCTGTGGGATTCGCTCCCTGAAGTTCAGGCCCATGGCGGCGGTGATGTTATAGAAGTCATTGCTGGTGATGCGGGGGGTGAAGTCGGGGTTCAGCCGTGTCTGGTTAGCTAGGTACATCAATGTCACAAATGTGATGGTGTAGCCACGATCGCAGTGCAGCAACACTGGCTTGGGGACAGTTGGTAGAACCTATTTTGGAACATGAATGAGAACAAGAAAAAAAATTAACTCATCAAAATTTACTGCAGTTAGATTAATAGAAAACATGATTTTGCATCAGAGCACAACCAAATCAGACACGTCATTTATACTTAATTTAAGTAGGGAACAATGTGACAATTGATTATTTGAACTACACCATTTAAATTATAAACATACTCTTTATGCATTAATTTTTTAATGTCATATAATGAAGAATGTAATTTATTTTTTGTTGTAGTTGGTATTCAAATCTGAAATATCTACTTTGAAAGTAAAACATGTGGAGTATTCCAGTTGACAGTTCTTATATAAATTATACAAACATTGTCATTATAAGAATTATTAACCAAGTATAAGTTAGAGTTTGGTGTTTTAAGTAAAATCTTGGATAGTGAACTACATTATCTGACATGCCAAGCTGTTGAAAGTAATATAATAATATAAACAAAACATATCAATAAAATAATTATCAGTACTACCAGATGCTGTAAAGGCAATAATGAGCATTGAAATGATACAATGACCAGCTGTTGCCACACTAATTTAAAAGTGACAATCTGATAATGCAGTGGCAGATGTGTTGTAACTTGAAAATCAAATGATGTAGCATTAACAGAAATAAGAAAAACTGGTAAAATAGTGAAGAAAAGTAAATGTTATTTTATATTTGTTTATTTGTTTTAGTTATTGTATAGCTAGCTGCTCCTGTATAGGGAATTATTTGAAGTAGTAAAAAAAAACATCTTAGTTTTAATGCACAAGAATGCATAACACACACACACACACACACACACACACACACACACACACACACACACACACAAATCTACACAGAGATGTATGACATGCACACAAGCGTGCACACAAACCCACACAAGGACGCATGATGTGAATGTGTGTGTATATACACACACATACACACACACACACTTATGACTTAATGTTCACACACACACATGTGCACAATAAAATTTAAAGACATTTAAATACTGATACAATTATCTACATGTATGTGTGCATGTTTTTCATGTATATTACCTTAGTCAACTTTTCCACAGCTTCAATGCTGGCCCACTCATCCATAGGATCCAGCAGATTGACAAACTTCATCCCCGCAATCTTTTCAACAATTTCACGAGATTCTTCTGTGTTTGGCAGACTGTCACCACCAAAAGTCTGACGGGGCTCACTCTCAGGATATGTAAAGAGAGACAGGATGGTCTTGAAACCACATTCTGAAGCATATTTGATCTGCCGTTCTGTTAGACGGCCAGAGACGTGCAGATCGGGTGTGATTTCTTTCGCCCACCAACACTTCTTTGGGAATTTCAGGCCTGGTGCTTTTGTTCTGTCTGGAAACACCGACTGCCTTGGTTTAACATCTTTACATGTTGTTCCCGTCAGAAATGTCAGTAATACAAGTACACAAAATGGGGTTACTGCTGTATACATGTTTCTTCTAATGGCAATGCTCTCTTCCTTCATAATCTAAACTCAACTACAGTATATGGTAAACTCTGACACAATTACAAAAACTTCATTCATTAAAAGCGATCCCAATGGAAGGGAAGCAGACACTGATTGCAGGCACAAAAGTAAAAAGATCTGTAAATTTATTTACTCTGATTGCTGACGTGTCACTTTAGCAATCAGACGACAGACCCTCGCCTTCCCAGCTAAACTGAGAAAAAACGACGGTCAGTTGAGATAAGGTCAGACGTGAGAAAGGAAGACACTCCTCCGATTTAGACTCCCATAGGCCTACACATCATCACTCGTTGATCTATGTGAATGCGCTACAGCTTTCTTTCCTGTTTTCTACTTTCAGAATCGTGCGGTAAAACGTTTAACGCCGACACTATAGAACTAGTAAAAGTTTAATCTTAAGCATTCCGAATAAAACTTCAACTATGCTATCATAAAGTACAGTTACCAGAAGATCTGTCAACGTTGTCTGAGAAACAACATATGCATATGCAGCATGTGTCCGTAGACTCTAGCCGTAGCCGTAGTTAAAAAAAAACAAACGTCCTTGACCCGATGTGCTGATTGTACGTCCGGTCAGGTTAACTTTTCCAATCGGCAAGCGAAAAGAGGAAATAATTCCAACACTTGAAATAAAATTAACAAGGCATAACAATATATTAATTTAAGTTACTTAATTCTTTTTTTAGTTTTTTTAACATTTTAATTATCAGCTAGCTGTCTTAAAATGTCAGCACCTGTTTCCTTCTTTTTAAGCCTACGTGCAGACGACTTTCACATTATTGAGGAGATATTTCATGTGGTACACACGATTACGCAAACGGGAGACCTCCATAAGCCACACAACGCTTGTTCCATAAACTTTGATTGATACATCATGCCGGCCACTTTGTAATGTTTGTAAGTTTAATTATCCGAAGGTCCTATAATTATTCAATTACTGACTGAGTAGGCCTATCTCATTTTATAAAAACACGGGCCTTTCTTTCTTTCTCCTTCTTCAAAGTAGACCTTACCTACCGAAGTTAACGTCAGCTATCCGACAGAGTAACTGATTAGTCTCAACGATTCGCATCGCTACATAAAACCAAAGAACATTAACTATAGGATATATAATTATATCATCAGTACTAGAATAACTCCGTGCAATTTCAACATCTCCACCATCCGCTCCGCTACTCACTGTCCCCTCAGTCACCCCCGTATATTATGGTCTATGCCCATAAATTACGTACCTCCCACCGCTCACCCCAATATCCCTCATCCACTAATCAGCGATTAGCTTTTTTTTACGTCGTGCCTGGAAAATCAGGGAAATAGCCACCAAACACGCTTAATTTACCTTTTCGTTCGTTCAGTCAGTCTACTAACAGAATTTGAAAGTAAAAAATTGAATATTCTATAATTGTGCTCGCGTGTGTGTGTGTTTGCGTGTTAGAGTGTGGGTGTGTCTGTGGGTGTGTGCGTGCGTGTGTGTGTGTGCGTGTGTGTGTGTGTGTGTGTGTGTGTGTGTGTGTGTGTGTGCAGTGTATGGTGTGTGCAGTGTGGAGTGCGTGGTGGGTGTGTGGTCAGCAATATAGGCACTTTCAAAGGGACATGTTTTGTACAATCTTGTATTTCAAATTAAAAAGATTATACTACAATCCTGTTAACATTTATGTTTATTTAAGAAAATGGCGTTTCTGATCGGTTGTGACATTCACACAGTCCCATAGGCACAATTAAAAACTTGATTGCAAGCCATTCAAATGTAATTCCAGGCACACACATATAGTTGGACAAAAATAGCATTTTAAGCGAGCAAATTTTCGTGAGCCGGATATTATCTGGAAATAAAACAACAACAACAATAGCAAAACCCAAAATAATAATAATAACAATAATAATAATAATAATAATAATAATAATAATAATAATAATAATAATAATAATAATATTAATAATAATATTAATAATAATAATGGTCAGGGCAGTTCAGTTAGGGTTAAAGTTCGTCTCTGATTCTCTTGGTGACCAGCCAGTGGAAAAAGTCATGGTAGATTACGGGCGTCTTTTCTTTGCTGACCTCGAAGCCTAGCTCCCGAGTCCTGCGTAGCGCCCAATCCAAGTCCTTGTCGTATTGTAGGGCCGCTGCTAACACAGCTATATAGGCTGAAAAGGCAAGTAATAGACTGAGAATAAACGAAACTACGAGACATCCAATGTAATGGGTCACATGCACATTACCTAATAGACTTAATAATGGCGGTGGTGGTAGAAGTGCCGGTGGTGATGATGATGATGATGACGACGACCATGATGATGATGATGATGATGATGATGATGATGATGATGATGATGACGATGATGATGATGATCGGTTGAAAGTATCGCCAAAACTCCCGCTAGCAGCAGGTGAAAGTATTCCCTCCATCCCTGGGCTCGCTGCTAGCCGCGGATGCGAACCGCAGTACTGTTTGAAAGTGACGAAAAGAGCGGAATATTGCTACAAGGGTTCGGGTAAGGGTTATGTAGATCTATCCCTAGCCCTTGCCCTAACCCTTTTCTCTACAAAAAATGCTCTTTTTTCGTCCCAAAAAACCCATTTGCCTTCTTGGATTCTTAAATTGTATGAAACCAAGTGAGGATACTATCCGGCGTCAACAAATGGTTCGAAAAGATTCTCAAACTGTTCGTAAAATACAGTTGACCTAGAAACAAATACAGCGTGACCTAATTCGTCGCATAGGGGAGACGAAACTTACTTTTCCGTTTCTAGTCTTTCAGCGACACTGTAACTGAGCAGGCTGCTAACTTCGCCAAAGTATCCCTTCAAGGGACAAGGGACATACTTTGGCCTGCTGCGCAGCGTGTGCCTGGAGTATACTTTCTTTCGATCGTAGATAAGTGTAATGGGTGGGAGGATGATGATGAGGATGGGGATGAGGATGGACGACTGACTTTGATGTAGAAGACGACGACGAGGAGGCATTATTCATACCTGCTCTTTTTCCCATCATGCATTTGACCAGCACAGGTCCTTCTTTCCCTATTTCCAGAATCTTCGGCATCACTCGTTCCAGGAATGCGCTGTAAGGACCATGGCAGTCTGAAAAAACGGTAACAACGATATGTGTGGAAATAAGTTGCCATAGCTCAGGTGGTAGAGCGTTCGCCTGGCACACCAATGACCCAGGTTCGAATCCCCTGGTGGGCGAAATAAAAGGTGGCCATTTTCACTGTCCATTTTAGCAGTATGATTGCTCTGGTGGTTCAGTGTTCATTTAGGTCCCTACCCCTCTTTTCATGAGATGGTTATCCCCGTCTGCCATGTCGCCAATAGTGGGGCAGATATTAAACCTCAATGTTCATTCATTCTGATTCACTCTTGAGTTGTTGATTTGAGTTGAGTTAATTTATGTTCTGATCGTACCCGTGTCAAGAACAATTTTATTTACCAAAGGTACTTATTTTAGGTTGTTGTAATTAAAAGCCTAACAATTATGGATATGTGTGAATCATTATATTAAAATTTGTTCACTGAAATGTATGCTTATTTCAAACAGAGAACTTACTGCATGCGCAATAAGTTATCTGTTTCAACTACATCTACCCTCAATCGTTTTCCTTTAATGTTAATTATTAAGTATCAGTATTCTTAGAAATCATTTGACAAACAAACCAATGTGAGTGTTTTAACCACTATAACTTTAATTCCAGAGAAGACAGGGTATACCTAACAGGCCTAAATGTAGATGCATCTGACGCACCAGGTAGAGATAAATGGACATAGTTTTTTTAGTATGCTTAATCAGCATTTATTTTTTAAGAGTTTGTGATGTCCACACACCCATCCTTTAATGTCTAGGCAAAATAGACTCGTTACAAAAATGACAAAATTATGAAATATTTAACTGACGCATACCGAGGACCATAGATCTAACAAGCCTATAAACTTGAGGCGATCGGAGTATGAAGTATGCGTCACAAACGAATCTGATCATCGTTGTGTTTGCAGGCATACACTGATAATTATGGAGTCAGTGGTCTATTAAAGGCTTGATCATAGAGCAGACATGGACTCACCAACTGGCATGTGATAGTACTTAAGGTTAGACCCTTCAAACGCGTTTCGCTCTCTAGGTTCTTGGTAGCCCACGTCGTCCCCGAATTCTTCAGGATTCGTACTCTCGTAGTTGACTGGCGATCCATCGTAGATGAAGTATTTTGGGCGGTCGATGTTGATCCTGGTCATTTCCAGACGTGATTTCCATTGCCTTGGTTCCTTGTTCTCGGTGGCGTAGGTCCCCGTGTCTGACTTGATGTTCAGTAGATTGACCTTTATGTAGAAACATCTATTACGGGTTTAGTTTTCTGCAAGTGTTTATTTATTTATTTATTTATTTATTTATTTATTTATTTATTTATTATTTATTTATTTATTTATTTATTTATTTATTTATTTATTTATTTATTTATATGGCAAGGATATGTGCACTGTAAAAGTAAGCAATGGATTAGACTGGATTGGATACCTGGTGACCCATTAAATGAACAGTAGATTGTTGAATTTGCAGTGGAGGGGGGGGGGGGTATGTCCAACAAGTGGACATTGGATAGTGCCGAATTGTACCAGACGCTCACAGATGCACATTGATTTGGACTGAAATTGATGACCTACAACTGGACATTGGATTGAATTGATATGGATCGGATTACATACCACTTATTGGATTTGGATTAAAATGGAATAGATTACATAAAACCGGAAAGTGGATTGGTTTGAATTGGATGACCTACAGAAGGACTTCGAGTTGGATTGGACAAGATGACCAATAACTCCACAATGGTTTGGAATTGGAAGTAACTACAAATAGACTTTAGAATTAATTAAATTTGGGACATGGGGTGAGTTGGAAGAGGGGGTGGGGGGGGGATTAGAGGGTGCCTAAAACAAAGACCAGAATGGTTTAATTGACTTACTTCTTCCTGGTTAGGCCTGCCGTCCAAAGTTATGCCAGAGCGTAGGTTGATGACGTTGACGAAACCGACTTCCTCTAATACCTTGATGTGAGACTTGGAGATCTGCCCAGCGCTGAACCAGTTCTTGTAGACAGGGTGAGCCATCCAGTAGCCTTCCCACCTTTTCGGGATTGTGTTGGGCCTGCAAACCAACTAACGGCATTCAGCTTGCCTTGATAGTATGGACATTTATATAATAAGATTATAATTTTTTTTTTATAGCGCACAACCAAACTTAAAGCTTTCTCTAAGCTTTGATTGATTGATTGATTGATTGATTTTTGCTTTAGGTCCATCGGACTCTTCCGAGCCAAATCAGGACCGGACAACTCCCGATCCGCATAAAAGATCTGCTGAAACAACCCTAGTGGGAAAACTGAATGCCCTCCACCGGCCAGTCACTTTACAATAAAGACATCCCACACAGGGGACGGCTGAGGCTTTACCCCAACTAATCGAACCCCCGGTTACAAAAACAAAATAGAATACAAACATCATTATAAATTATCAACAAAACACATACATATAAAATGCCTACATTGCTAAATAATAACATTATAGGAAGCCCTAGTGACCACCTGGCAGAAAGCGTCCAATACTCCCAAGCTGATCCAACAGACCGAGTCATACACAAACAAGGAGTCTTGTCCAGGAAGAGTTTTCAAGAAAAAAGGTAGGTCATTGATCTAGCGAAGAAGAAGATAGTATAGCAGAGTGATAGGACAGAGCAGGAATGGGAAAGAGCAAATGAGGAAGACAGCGACAGTGGGAATTTAAAGCACTAAATTTCCAGAAAGTGGGGATACTATTTATACTGAAACCCCCGCACAAGCGCTCGCACGCATACACACACATACGCTCGCAAGAATAAATATTTAAACAATGTGTTAAAACAGGTGATGATCTTAGCGCTATACCTATATCAATAATCAGCCGCAGCAATATCGTCGTCGTCGTCATCGTCAGTTATTCAAATCAAGCTGCCTTCATGATAGGCAACGTTCCTCTCTAATAGGCAGGTAAGTCAGATCGAAGATCATGAGCTATTAACAGCAACTGAATTTTATTATCATCGTCTTTTTACCCATCCTGATCATCCTCATCCTCATCCTCATCCTCATCATCATCATCATCATCATCATCATCATATCATCATCATCATCATTAGATGTCTTCTCTTCCTTCACTTCATTGATCAATTATTTATTCATGCATTTATTTGGTGACCAGATGCTAGACGTTAAACTCCCACCCTTCACCCCCTATTACACATTCCCCATTCCCCCTCCTCCCCACAAACACCCTCTCAAAATCCAAAATCAATAATGTGTATTAAATTCTGTGCATTGTATTAGCCTACCAAGTTCAGTGTACCATGTTTATAAAAATCAATAGACATTATTCTATTATTTCTTTCTTAGTTTGTTTTCTTCTTTTCCTTCCCCTCCTTCCTTTCTTCCTAATTATTCCTCCTCACTTTGGCGGGTTGAGGGGTATAGGCTCTCCAGTGATGTGGGCCACTATTTCTGTCTGCATATTGTCGGTGAAGTCTAGGCCCATGGCGGCGCTGATGTTGTAAAAGTCGGTGCTGGTGATGCGGGGCCTGAAGTTGGGGTTCAGTCGGGTCTGGTTAGCCAGGTACATCAGCGTCACAAATGTGATAGCATGCCCGTTGTGGCAGTGTAGCAGCACTGGCGTGTCCACTGTGGGTAAGACCTGCAAAATAGGATTGTGTCATTTACCTGTATTAACGTCCACCACAGCGACACGTACATTTTGCGTGAGATTTGAGGTTTCGAAGGTTTGCTTCATCTTTGAATTCGCAAAGTAATGTTAACGTTTCTGTCTAAATCTACGAATAATGCATAGCATTTCTTGAGGGGTTTTCCACACGTCCATGAAGTAGAACGCATGGCAGTACAGATGCAGAAACGACGTTTATTTTCGGACTTAAATATAAACCGACCAATCTAAATAAAGTATTGTGTGACCAAACGTTAAACTCCCACTTCCCTCCCAAATCCCCACTCTTCTACACAAGCCCCATCCTGCCCTGCAGCCCTTCCCAAAAATGTAAAGTCAATCAAATTGTAATAAATTTGGTACATTGCACTCACCTACCGAGTGCAATATATTGTATTGTATCAAATTCAGTTCATAGTATTCGGTTATGTATGTTTTACTAAGTGTAGCAATATTCTTCAGTCTGTGGAAGATGCATGTCGAATGAATGAACATTGAGGTTTAACGTCTAAACCCACCATTGGCGATATGGCAGTCGGGGATAACCATCCAAGGGAAAGAGGGACCTGAATCAACACTGAACCACCAAAGCAATCATACTGCTAAAATGGACAGTGAAAATGGCCACATTTTATATCGCCCACCACGGGATTCGAACTTGGGTCATCGGTGTGCCAGGCGAACGCTCTACCAATTGAGCTACGGCGGTGGGATGCATGTCTGCACTGCCAATATCAAAGAAGCAAATTATATTAGCATACTGACTTTAGTGAGATTTCTGACGGAGTCTGCGCTAGACCAGTCCACCCAGTCCTCATTGGGTTCCATGATGTTGAGGAACTTCATGCCGGCGACCTCCTCCACGAGATGCCTCTCCTCTTCCGTGCTGAGCAGCCTATCCCTTCCGAAATGTTTCTGCTCGCCCTCAAGGTAAGTGTACAGGGAGATGATGGTTTTGACCCCGCAGTCGGCAGCGTATTTGATCTGTCTCTCCGTCAGGCGGCCAGAGATATGCAGGTCTGGCGTGATTTCTTTCATCCACCAGCACTTCTTGGGCCAGTCCAAGCCTGGAGGTTTCGTTCTGTCTGGAAATGCAGACCGTACCTCCTTCTTTTCCCCTTCTTCTGCGCAAATCGTTTCTCGCACCAAGACAATACACACAACGATACGCAATAACGCACTTCTACTAGCCCGAGTTTTTAACTTCATTTTGAAAGTCCTTTTTGTCTTTCCTATAGCTCGAATTACCGAATTACAGTTATAAACAACGTCCAGAGCGACAGAATATAAATCAAGATCGTCTCTTCGGTCTCATCTGTTTTTTCCAATTATCGGGGGATGTTTTTTCTGAGTATCGCACTAAGGTTTCAGTTCAGTAAATATTGGGAAAATTCGAAGTTTCCTTTACTCGTTAATATTTTCCATTCTGGTAAAAATAAAAATTCGACATCTTCACTGATTATAGCAATGTGTTTGCTTTGTTAACGTAGCCTGTGAACAGAATAATATCCACATAAACAGGATGTGTAGCTCACAACCGATGTACCAATCAAACAGACTTTCAACGAAAAGCAATGTAAGATCCTAAGGTTTGTATTATTTTAAGTTTGTATTAGTCAACGCATACCAATGAAATGAAATCTTCAATGTGAATATTTGTATCCAAGTGTTCTTTAAGCGTCAACACACGTACACTCACAGGAAATAGACCGTTTCTAGAATCGCGCTCGTAGTATGTCCGTTCTGTACTAACCAAACCCCAAAATCCACGTAGGACGGCTTAAAATTAAACACGTAGTAGTTTTTAGATAGTGCCTCGACACTCGTATTCAAAATAATAATGTAGCCTTCAAACTGTGGATTCATTGATAGCACAGCGCAAATAGTACTGCTTATCGTGAATGTGTTTCATTGGCCTAGGTCGTTGGCATGGACAACATACAAATTTCCTTTTCTGTCAAAATTTAGATAATAAAAACTGAACTGGCAAAGGAAATACAACTGATCACACTAAAAAGCAATAGTAATAAGAAATTCTTTTTTAAAAACTAAGTTTGAAACTAACTCCCATTAACCCAAACAGTGTATCGTTCTATATTTACTTATTGAGATAAGACTACATTATTTATAAATGCGAGCCTTGCAAGGTCAAGTAAGAAATTTCACAGTTTACCGAACTGTCCTTCTAGATTCTCTGCGGCGAGAAAAGTTGAATGCTTCAGAGTAAGAGATTGGTTTTTATTAACGCACAGTTGTCGACTCAGCATTTAAATGCTTCAGATAATTATGCCAATAATGTTTCTATCAACACTTCAGATTGAGTTGGCTGTAGTGTCCCTGTATTTCAGGCAATAGAGGTATTATGCATGTAGGCAAGAACTTGAGTTTTTGCACACTAAAACGTTGTTCTTCGCACGTGATAAGTTACGGTTTTGTTGACAGGAAGTTGTCATCAGAGGTGTGCCCTGCATGAATTGTGAATTTTGTGCAACATTTCTGTTGACAGCTGCGCATTTACAAGGGCATTGACTATGATATTATCTTACGTAAAGTTTACCGCTTTTCTACAGTGCTACAGAAGACTTCTGGGCATTTCCTATACCCAACACATCACCAACGACGAAGTCCGACAGACCATCACACAAGCCATTGGACAACACGATGACCTGCTCACAGTGGTGAAGAAACGGAAACTCCGACGGTATGGTCACGTCACCAGATCATCAGGCCTTGCAAAGACTATTCTGCAAGGCACAGTGCAAGGAGGTAGTAGAAGAGGGAGACCGAAAAAGAGGTGGGAGGACAACATTCGAGAATGGACTGGTTTGACACTGAGCGAAGCCATCAGGGCTGCTGAGGACAGAGAAAGATGGAGTATGCTGGTTAAACGATCATCTGTGGTGCCCCTACGACCTCCGGGTTACGGGACAGGATAGGATAGGATAGGACCGCTTTTCAATTGGGGATCCACTACAGGCACCCGACTTGAGTAATGTCCCTGTGGTGAGACTTAAAGGGGCCCACATTGACCACGCCCCCTCTACAGATACATTTACGTTCACAGTGAGTGTTGCCCCACTGAAAAAATAAGAATACAGCAAAAACTAACTCTTTCGAAAGTATCGTAATGGTTTAAATCCATAAAATAATGTAGAAGTTTTTGAGCCGCTAGCCACCGTTTTCGCGCTAAAAATTGCACCTACCAAAGCCCGGAAGATGCAAAACAAATAACAATGTTGCTCTGCAAGGATTTTTGTTCTAGGTGAATACAATAGATGATCCTATTCTACTCCAGACACCAAAAACCCAACATGGTAACCTCTTGGCTCATTCAGAAATAAGGCAAATGTCACACTGCTATGGTATTGATGTACCGTTAAAACAGGGGAAATCCCTGTAATAACAGACATGGAAAATTCAAACTGTAGCGGTTGGTGGGCGCAACGAAAGTCCACTGTATCATTGCAATGTTAGGGCACATCCGTATAGCAGCACAGTATGGTTTGACTTGCCTCAAAAGCACCCGCTTGCTTTTAAATGAATACGCTCGCTTTTAATGGGAAATTGACTGACGAAACTTTATTTGACAGAGAGTATATCATTATGGAATAGGTCCGATCAGTCCGAAAGTTAATAATAAAATAATAATTCTTTGGACATTATTTGGTATTTGAGAATATTTTGTTGCAGTTTTCTCTCCCGAAATTTTTTTCCCGAACTTCGATGAACTGAATTAGTTTCAATAATTATTGACCTTTAATAAACAACTCTTGAGAAGGAATTGCGCTATATCAGGAGGAATCAGAACGATTAAATAAATACATTGCAGACTTTCTTACCTGGTTGCAGTATTTACAGACTTAAGATTGTGTGTTGATAAATACTACAATTATTGGTACTAAATTTTCTCGTCCGTTTAAAACATGCTTATTTGTCTGTTAAACTCCACAATCCCAACATGGAGCTGATCCTGATCGCCCAGCGGTACAGCCCCAGCTGCATCAGGCCGCCCACAACCAGCATTTCCACGGCCATGGAGCAAAAAGAAGGGAAAGTACGGTCATGGACACATGCGCTGCCAAATGGTCAGATGGTAAGGTAATTGTAGATTATGACACACGCGCGACCACCGGAGCGTATAGCCGACTACTGGTCACAATATTCTGACACCAGCGAACCAGTTGATGGTAAGGGGAAAATAATTTGGTCATACGTTGGCCACTTCGGGATTCGAACCAGATACCTTTCGGTTACTCTCCTGCTCCATCTCTCACACTCACGAGCGCCATGCATAGCAATGTACCGTCAGTATGTGCGCTATATTATTATTATTATTATTATTATTATTATTATTATTATTATTATTATTATTATTATTATTATTATTATTATACGACGTTCTTCATTATCAGCAGATTCATCTTCGCGGCCTACGGAGCCTGATTGCTTACATAAATTTATAATATGTAATCTGTAACTTTCTTTTTTTTTTAAGAAGTTTTTTAAGCATACAAATGTATCTTCGATATAATAATCCAAATAACCTATTTTTGAGGTTAAATAGAAGAGTCCTGCGACCAAAGGGAGATAATGGAGCCTTGCTTTCAAAAATGCATCCAGTATACACAGGTTTGGGTTAGCTCTTATTAGTTGAAAAAACTATTGTGTCACGCTATTGTTGTTGTTGGTGGTGGTAGTAGTAGTAGTAGTGGTAGTAGTAGTAGTAGTAATTATTGTTGTTGTTGTTGTTGTTGGAGTAAGTGTCAAAAATCAAATCAAGAGTAGTAGTAGTAATAGTAGTAGCAGTAGTTGTTGTGGTAAAAGCAGCAGCAGCAGCAGGCGTAGTAGTAGAAGTAGTAGTGTGATGATGATGATGATGATGATGATGATGATGATGATGATGATGATGATGATGATGATGATGATGATGATGATGATGATGATGATGATGATAATGATGATAATGATGCCTCTTTTGATCTTTCCTTTTGTCTAATTTTTTCCGTAAATATCGTATTCAAGCACTATTTAATGTGCCCGGTACCATGAGGATAACGATGATGATGACGATGATGGGGGTGATGGTGGTGGTGATTCTGTTTTTCTTGTAGGAGGGAGGGGAAGGAGGGTTGAAATGTTAGTGCTGTTGATGGGGGTGATGATAGAATTCGGGTGTGTGTGTGGGGGGGGGGGGGGTGTATGTGTGTGTGTGTGTGTGTGTGTGTGTGTATGTGTGGGTTTGGTTATGTGTATCTGTGTGAGTGCGTGTATGCGTGTGCGTGTTTATGTTGTTACTGCTGCTGCGGTTGCTATTTGTTACTGCTGTGCGTTTCTCCTTGCTCGCCTCCCAGGCATGATACTTCACCTTAAGGAAAAGAGAAAAGGGCCATGATTATCGAGCAGCAGCTAAAACGGATTAGCTGCATTGCTGGTGTGTGCTTTTGCACGACAACTGCCTGAAAAGGGACAGAAGAAGAAACATCCTGACGTCCCAACAGAAAACGACATGCCATAACTGCTGACACCCCCATCCATGGCTCCACCCACCCCTCCCTTATCCGCCATCAAAATGGTTGATATTCTTTGCTAATATTTAGACATTCACACCATACTGATATAGATTCACGTCTTTTTTTTTAAAATATCTTGTTTGGTCGGTCTTGGGTAGTTTGCCATATTTCACTCGCCTTTGGAAAGGAGTGGTTCTTTGTTGAATTTATTTATAGTCAGCGTTCTAAAGTAATGATTCTGACATGTTGTAACGTTGTAGGTGTCATCTTTAGAGTTTACACATGTAATGACCAAGCAATGTCTTGTTTGCTCGATCAAAATGTTTGTCTGTTATCAAAATGTCTGTCAAGGAGAACTTTGAACCTCGAGGAATTCTGCTCTTTGGATGCTAACTATAGACTACAGATCCCAGAAAGCCGACTATCTTAAAATTGTCTGCCTGTCTGACACAACGGATCTGCTAGATATGCATGAAGACTTAACCGCACGCCTTCCTGTGGATCTACAGCTTGTTCGTTAAATGTATTCACGATATTTGGGTAGTACGTCTGGCGTAGATCATACATGTTAATTTCCGATCCATGCCCTAAATAAGTTCCCTTTAGAAACGTCATCATCATCATCATCATCATCATCATCATCATCATCATCATCATCATCATCATCATCATCATCATCATCATCATCGTCGTTGTTGTTGTCGTCGTCTTCTTCGTCGACGTCATTGTCTTCCTCTTTTTTTTCTTCTTCTTCTTCTTCTTCTTCTTCTTCTTCTTCTTCTTCTTCTTCTTCTTCTTCTTCTTCTAAAGCTTCTTCATGCCCTAACTATGCTCCCTTAGCAACATCATCATCATCATCATCGGCAGCAGCAGCAGCAACAGCAGCAGCAAAACCAGCAACATCGTCGTCATCGTCGTCATCAGCAGCAGCACCAGCATCTTCTTCTTATTATTATTCTTGGGGATTTTTTGATACACTCTGTATTGTAAATGAATGTGGAAGCCGTGTGTTCAACAAGACAGTCTGGAGCTCGCATTCACCAGAATGAGTGCACACTCTAACAGTCTCCAATGCGCCGTGCGTTTCTTGTCAAGTTGCTTGCGATCCGGTAATTCCCTGAGCAATTTGCCTTTCTTATTTCTTCTCCTACTCACTGACCTCAATGTTCCCAGACCTCTCCATCCTCACCCCAACTCAACCCATCCGCTCTGTCTATCTCTCCGTCTGTCTCTCTCTCTCTCTCTCTCTCTCTCTCTCTCTCTCTCTCTCTCTCTCTCTCTCTCTCTCTCTCTCTCTCTCTCTCTTTCTCTCTCTCTCCGTGTTTGTGCGTAATGTTCTTTCATTATTACTTTAGGGTCCCCAGACCACGAGATCTGAACAAAGCTAAAGCTCTTTAAGTGACTGTTTAAACAAGGGAGCGCATAAGGACGCAATATTACACAACATCTGCGGTCTCTCCCATCACTGAGGAGTCTCATTTCTTATAATTATCTATGAAACCACGAGATGAGATACACACTCTTCTGTATGCTCACTAAAAGGTGCTAATACGTGTACTGTAGATTTTTCTCTCACAGTCACATTCAAACTACGGCATATGTATTGTATTCGTTTTCTACATGAAGGAAGAACATTAAGTTATTATAAGACACATGAGTGTGTAGTGTATGTCACATGTGTGTGAGTGTGTGTGTATGCGCGCGCGCGCGCGTTCTGATTTGGTATTTCATGTTTTGCTTTTGCTTTATTTTTTTTTTATATCTTTGCTTTGCTGTAAAGCGGTATAAGCTAAACGCGAACCCTAAAGTATGCTGAGTGTAGCGCATTCTTGTTCAAAAACACGTATCAATAAATGGAGTATTATAAGGGTGTACGCCATAATGATTTGAGAGGCATTGTATGTTGGAGAGGCTTTGTATAACGTTGATAATTTGCTTTGCTGTAAAGCTCTATGAGCGAAAAGCGCTGTACAAATGCTGTTTATTATTATTCTATTATTATTATTATTATTATTATTATTATTATTATTATTATTATTATTCCAGAATCCGTGGAATTGCCGGGCGCGTGAAGAATCTTTAAATTCGATTGTGGCAGTGCGTCATTTCTACCATGTACCATGTACTTCCCTTACTCCTATAGAACTAAGCGATTTCTTTTGCTTTGAACCTCACCTACCTTTTTTCTTGAAAACCCGAAGGAGAAGGAGAATAAGGAAACGCCAATGGTGACGATGTTTTTGGTGTATATCATCCGTGACGTATAACGCGTTGACATTTTATAAATAATTCTGTTTTTGTAAACGGGGGTTCAATAATTAGAAATAGCCTCAGCCATCCCTTCGTGACAATGCTGATAGCACAATCAGTGAAAGCCAGAAGATTACCAGAAGGGATATTTTTCTTAGAGTTGTATATACGAAGTTGTGGTTTTGATTTTGTGGTCGCGTGTGTGTGTGTGTGAGTGTGATAACAGTCCAATTAATTATAGAGAGAGAGAGAGATTATTATTATTATTATTATTATTATTATTATTAATTATTAGAGAGAATAAAAAATGGTTTGAGTGGGTTTCCACACACACACAAGCGCATACCCCACACGCACTGTTACACGGTATTTATCAATGGTCGATTCAGCCCCGATGCTTGAATCTTGACAAGTGTAACTCGAATTCGTTTATCCACGCAGCCTGTTCATCAGCAAGTTCAAGGCAGGGTCGTCGTTTATAGCTTGCAAAACTCAGATAGAGTTATCTCTCTCTCTGCCTTCACCTATGCCAATCATCGCCAACGCTAGTTCCGTCATCATCATCATCATCATCATCATCATCATCATCACGTCGTTGTGGTCGTGTTGCTGTTGTTGTTGTTGCTGTTCTTCTTCTTCTTCTTCTTCTTCTTCTTGTCTTCTTCTTCTTCTTCTTCTTCTTCTTCAGCTAACAAAACACTGAAACGACTGAGTGGGAACAACGTTTGCGACTGATTCAAAGATTACAACAAAGTAGGAATAATAAGACATAATTGCAGTTGCTTCATGAATTAAAAACAAAATTATTCTACTGTCATAATGTTTTCTAGATAAACTGCAACATTAACATTTCTCAATTAAAAGATTAAAGCAAAGAAAAAGAAAGAGACTTCGAATTTCTCTGAATGTAGGTCACTGACAAACGAATTAGGCCTACTGAACAAACAAATCAGCAATCAATGTTTAGGCAGTTATTGTTAAATTTACTTTTACAATTTTAATAAATGATTTATCATGATTTTGGCTGAAGACAGCTAGTTATTTGGTTGAGATTACTGTATGACAGTGTGTGTGTGTTGTGGCTTGGAGCTGACAAGACACGCTTACACAGTAACACACGAGGAGGCACTGTGGTCTAATGGTAGTGCTTCGGCTTGTGGATCTGAAGGTCCCGGGTTCGAGCCCTGGCCGGGCCATTGTGTTGTGTCCCTAGGAAAGACACTTTACTCCTGTTTTCCTACTCCTTCAGATGAGAGTATAAACCGAGGTCTAGTCTGTGTCGCATACATTCCATCATAACGGACTTTAAAGATCCTGACGCTCATGTCCTAGACGGGTGAGTGCCGGTAACAAGAAAACACCCAGCATGCACCTTGGTAAAAAGTGCCATAATAATCAAAATTGATTGTGGGCATATACGGAAGAAGAAGACACACTACACAGCACAGTACATCGATTCGATTAATCAACGCAAAATTACTATTATATTTACTTGTGAAAAGTTACGCCTCGTTTTCTATCACGTTGAGGTCTGTTCGTACATCCATATGCACAGCAAGCAGCCATCCTGAGTAAAATTTGAACGATTGTACAAGAGAAATATAATTTATATAACCCTCCATCTTTCTTGCTTCAACCGGAACTAGCCCAACCCAAGGGCCGCAACCGATCCGCCACTTTCGCTTTCATTATGAAACAGCGCTATAGTATTCCAACTTTATTCAGCAAACATCAACAACGGCATACAAGATCGCTTTCCGAAAATCACTACAAAAATCTTCTAGCAACAACGCACAATCAAATCAAAGGCAAATACACGCTGTTATTGCATGCTTTGCAAAACAAAAAATCTATCGTGCGCTTCTCAATCTTAACACACACACACACACACACACACACACACACATACACACACACACACACACAACCACACACCTACACACACACTTTTACTGAAAGCCAGGACGCTGAAGATTAGAAGTGAAATGGCTCAAAGGTATTCATGTCCGCGCGCAAGAAATTGAAAGAAGACGGATGACGGAAGGAGTCTAATAGAACTCTATTAAAATTTCTTTGAATGAAGGAATGGCGGCTGATGAAACTGGGAAGGAGACCGCATGCAGAAGGGAATTGTAGTAAATGGGCCCGAGGAGAGAAGAGCCGGAGGCAGTGCCACACATCACAGAAACATATAGGCCTATAGATATCGACAAACAGACATTATAGATATCACAGACCAAGAGGCGGCCCCAATTCACTCACCGCCCACCCTCCACACATACATATTCACACACTGAATTATTACTTCCTTTTCCACACACAAAGCCACACATATACACAGGCAAACACATACTCTCTCTCTCTCTCTCTCTCTCTCTCTCTCTCTCTCTCTCTCTCTCTCTCTCTCTCTCTCTCTCTCTCTTTCTCTCTCGATCCCCAACTCTATTTTTCTATGGGCTGGTGGCCCGAAGATTGTGTGAACTGTAGCTGGTGGCCCGAAGATTGTGTGAACTGTATATATGTAATATTTTGGGAAGTAAAAGGACGATGTCCAAATGTTAATGTCTCTCTCTCTCTCTCTCTCTCTCTCTCTCTCTCTCTCTCTCTCTCTCTCTCTCTCTCTCTCTCCTCTCAAAACCTCGAACAAATTTAAGAAAATTTGTAAATTTACTGAGGTACAAACAAGACCAGAAAGTTTACTGAAGGCGTTTGCGAAGTCAAACAAATGGGTTGTTGAACTTAGTTATGTTTTTCTTTCTCTTTGTTAACTTTATAACATGATTAAAATTAAACGTAGGCTAATTAAAATATGAATTTTAAAAAATATATATAATTAACAGAAAACAAAAGCATGGACTCTCTCTCTCTCACTCACTCACACACACACACACACACACACACACACACACACATTATAAAATCATTGCCATCATCGATCTCCTAAGACATGAATATAGTTCCAGAGAGATATTCTTAACCGCCCTCCAAGATCCCCTGCCTTTTTGCCTCCATCAATCTTTTATTGTTGGCGCTGATAAGTGATATAGTGTCAAATTATGAACGAAACATGCGTAGGGTACCACGTATAGCTATTATTCACCAGACGTTTCACGCTTCCCTACAAATTCCATTAACCACTTCTTACCCCCTTCCACATCCCTTTGCTTCGTCCTGGGTAGCGCTGCTCTACAGCTGCTCGCTTTCGCTCAGAAAGCAACCCGCATGAGTGACGAATATTGTCGAAAATTCCAAGTAATAAAATGTAATGTTTACCACTACCCCACTATAATACACCATCACAAATCATCAGTGTAGTTGTTTACCTGTTGCATACCCCCGTCATTCCTAGCACAAATACCCCCGTCAGCTCCCTCATTAATAGTAAGTTTAGACCCAACTTTACACAAGTAAAAAGCAAATGTCATCAGATGGCCACGTCACCAGATCATCAGGCCTTGTAAAGGCCATTCTTGCAAGGCACAGTGCAAGGAGGTAGAAGAAGAGGGAGACCGAAAAAGAGGTAGGAGGACAACATTCGAGAATGGACTGGTTTGACACTGAGCGAAGCCCTCAGGGCTGCTGAGGACAGAGAAAGATGGAGTATGTTGGTTAAACGATCATCTGTGGTGCCCCTACGACCTCCGGGTTACGGGACAGGATAGGATAGGATAGGAAAAAGCAAATCGGCAGTTTCAGTGCGTAACCCTCCGGTCACAGGGGAGAGAGCTCTAAGGGCGTGCTTCATAATGGCAGTGCCACGCGGTCTTCCCCCCAACAGCTTGTACCCCATCAACAATGTAGTCACACATCACCAACTGCAACCCCATCAACTCGTCCATCAATAAGTAGGCCTACAACCATCCATCCACCGTTACCGCTATCCCCCACCACCGGCCGCGCGGCCGCAACCTTTAGACGACACCAACGGCCTTTCAAGGTTATTCTGAGATGTGGCGGGCACGGCATCCTGCTGTCAGTTCCGCACTTAAGCCTGTACGACAGAGCGCGCGCTCCGATCAGCTGCAGCAACAGCAGCATCAGCAGCAGCAGCGCCAGAGAGGAGACTTTTACTCAGTGATTCGCTGCACTGGCTATTGAACACATTCCTTTTGCCTTGTTTGTGGATAAATGTCACAGGTTCGCCCTTTTGTCGAGTTTTAGTTTGTTGTTAGTGTGTTGACTTTGCTATGTATAGGCAGAACTACCACTGCTAGCTCTTTCTATAATGATATGCTATTTCTGTAGACTATTGAAATAATGGCGATTTGCTATTTAAAACATTATTGAAGAAATTGTGATTTTTATCTATATGCTATTGAAGTAATGGTGATTTACTGTATCTATCTAGACTATTAAGTAATGATTTGTATCTAAAGACTATTCAAGTAATAGTGAATTGTATCTACATGCTGTTGAAGAATTGAAGTAATGGTGATTTGTATTATGTGCCATTGAAGTAAGAGCGGTTTACTGTATCTATCTAGACTATTAAAAATAATAGTGATTTACTGCCATCTATATTTGCTATTATCTAGAGACTATTAAAGAAGTACTTTTTTGGCTGTTGCTGTATGTGGACACCTATTACATTGAATTTTCACACTCTTGTTATCTTATCTATCAAGTAGACTTTTAGATTGTGGACTTATTACAGGGATCGCTGGTGTAGGTAGAATTACCACTATTAATACTATCTGGTGATGTGCTGTAGCTTTAGCCTATTGAAGTTAATGGTGATTTGTTGAATCTATAGATTACTTAGTGATTTGTTGAATCTATAGATTACTGAAGTAATACTTTTTTTTGTCGTTATACTGTGTGTGGATAAATATCAAACTGAATTTTCACTATCTATAATTTTATCTACCAAATACATGACTATTTTGTTGACTGTACTTCAGTACAGAGATAGTTGGCAAAGCAGAACTACCACTACTAATTCTTTCTTTGGTGACTTGCTGTATCCATTGACTGTTTGAAGTAACACTTAGTTGGACAAATGTCGCACTAAATTTTCAATCTGTTTTTCTTCTCTATCAAGTGCTAGTTGGTCGACGTTACTTTTACTAGTGATCGCCTGTATAAGCCGAACTATGTCACCACTAATACTTCTTACTTTGCTGAATCTATTGATGAGCCGTGAAGAAATTGTACTATCTGTGGTTTTTATTCAATTTATCTCGACTGAATCTATAATTATACAGTTGAACGGACACGTTCTTCTTCCCTGTGTGTAAACAAATGTCACAAGTTGACTGTCAATCAAGTAAGCTTGTTGTTGACTTAAGCAAAGTTGTAGTGTTTTATCTGCATATTTGGCCCGCTAGTCTGTTCGTTTTCATGTTGTTAGTTCCCCGAGCGAAAGATGAGAAACCGTTGCTTTTGTTTGCTTCTCTTCTCATTTTTAATTTGAACTAGTCATTATCTCATTCCTTGAATCGCTGTAACGGCGAGAGATTTGCGCTGTACGCATAAACGTATTATTATTATTATTATTATTATTATTATTATTATTATTATTATTATTATTATTATTATTATGTTTTTAAAAGGGAAATTAATGTATTTGTAAATAATACATTAATGTGTGTCTGTTTTATAATAAATTAATTTAGTAGTAGTAGTAGTAGTAGTAGTAGTAGTAGTAGTAGTAGTAGTAGTAGTAGTAGTAGCAGTAGTAGTAGTAGTAGTATGTTTTAATTGAGAAATTAATGTCTTTTTAACAAATATATTAATGGGTGTTTTTTAGAGTAAGTTAATGTCTTATTATTATCATTATTATTATTATTATTATTATTATTATTATTATTATTATTATTATTATTATTATTATTATAATCACCATTTTTAACATTATTATTTAATAATGAATGTATTTATTTATTAGTTTCAATATGCAGGATTTTAATTGATATTTGGCTAAATGAATTGATACTTTAATTTGCTTGTGTGTGGACAAGTTGTCATAAGTTCACACTTTACGAAACATTGTTTGCTGAATAAAATACGAGTCATTTAGTCTAGCAGTCAATAAGGTTTTTTTTTTTATTTTTTTTTTAAGTTCCCCTTAGCGATTTGCTGTACTAACAGCAACAATAATACACTTTGCTCCGAATGCATCATTATAGCTTGTTGACTTAAATATAGAATAATGCTATAAAATCATCTGAAAACAAACATTTTAACTTACAATCGCTATACATAAATCCTGTAGAAATGCACAAAGGTAGACAACTATTTGATATTGCTATAGAGATTCAGGGAGTACAAGCATAACAGAACTGATTGATAGTTATAACCTTTTCCTGTGTTTGGCGGATAACTGTAAACGTCACAAAGACAGTTCCTATTACATGTAATCATTTGCGTGTTGACTTTATTCTAGTGTCGTAACTATAGAGATTTTCTTTTGTCAGCGAGTGCGGCCTGATTGTCATTAAACGTCACAAAGACAGGTTCTGTAAATCATTAGCGTATTGACTTTATTCTAGTGGCATAACTATAGTGATTCTTTCAGCGTACGCGGACAGATTGTCATTACTCACATCCTACCACTGGGTCTTGTTTGACTTTACTTTGCTATCTCAAAGGAGGAATGTTGTTGGTCCTTGACGCTGGGTTAGAAGACGGCCAAACACACAAACATCTCATCTTACCCCAGGAAGGGCGAGAAAGACAGATCGTAATTAATTGTGCGGAAATCGGCGGAAGTGCACTCGGTATACACTGTAAGGAGCTTATTAACATGAACTTTGAATAATAATCATAGTTTTATTTCTTTAACCAATCTTATAAAGCTTTTCCAGCTCAAGAGCTGCTCCAGGCGCTGGCCGATATTCACAACTTTCCGGCACCTCTCATAAAAACTCGTGGGTATCGCCATTATAAATCAAAACGAGGTTAGAGTAAAACCCAGTTCCGGTCTGGCTTGTTTTGCTTTTCTCAAAGCTTGATGCGTGACTTTTAAATATGGCAAATTCCGAAAACGACGATTGTTAGAGCCAGAAAACGAGTGGGATCAGTATAAAAACAATGGAGGAAGTACATGCTCAGTGAAAGGATGCAAAAACAATCGTAGAGGCCTGTATTTGTGGCGACTTCGGGGGTGCGTTGATCACTACCCAATGGTTCATGGAGAGTGCGTGTGTCAGGAGCCCTACAAACTGCACACCCCTTCAAATAGTGACCAGATAAGAGAGTGGCTTGTCAAAACTACATTTAAAACGTCCACCGAAGACAATTTTTGTCTGTTCCTTTCATTTTACTGACCGAGAGCCCACCATTCAAAATCCATCTCCCCAGCTGTTTCTTGGTTACGACAGCAAAGTGAAGATCGGCAGAAAGCCACCACGAAAACGCCAGTCGTCAGATGGAAGAGCTAGCGATACAACGATTAAAGAACTGTAACGCGTCCCCTATTTTGCGTTATCTATGTGAGAGTTAATCTAACTACCCTATTGTTCTAACCGGACGGGGATCGGGCATGACATACCAAACTATAGCATACAAGACATATAAAATAGAATCAGTCTCACTGCCGTTCAAAAGGGTTTGTCATGCGCTCAAATAAATAACAATAAAATACAGCTTGTCTTCATTTTATACAATTTTAATAGTCTAACTAATACACATCAATCAAGAAACATAAAACTCGCATGCACATAGACTCTAATTAACAATACAGATAATATTCAAATAAGTTCATTGCGTCTTACCTCATCTTCCTTTCTTTTTCCGCTCTCCTTTCCTCCTTTGAAAATCACTAACTCTTACCCTAAAAATCAATCCAAACTCACTGACCAACTCACTAACTGACTACTTACCATCTAAATTCTGCAACCATACCAACCTTTAAGCATTACACACCCTATACTTTCTACACTCTATTTGTTCTGCAATTACTACAAATTAGGTCCTGATCTCAGATACATTATGAATTAAAACACTCTAAATACTACAACCTAGACAAGGCGGAACCCCGCAGAACAGAGTTGTCCGAAGTCTGGCAGAAGAAAGAGATAAGAGAAAGATTCCTTTGTTCACTCTGGCTTTTATAGCATAACATGCAGAGATGCACTTCTCTACATAAGGTGATGCCCTAACTGTCACGTGACTGACCCCACCCAAATCCCTGGGACTTGTACCAATCACAAGGTCAGAATTGACCACGCTCTCCACACACAAGAGACCAATGATTGCAGATTACAGACCTACTTGCATGCACATCTTTATGCGTCATACTTTGACCATGCAAACTATAAACTTTCCCGGCCAGTAACTGCTGACCAGGCGAATATGTATCGCACGTGCTAGGTAACAACTAAACACTTCTGTTCTGACTCACTGCTGTATCCAAGCCGGGCTAAGCAATCTTTATAATCATCCCTTACCATTATCTTCTTCCCCTGTGTACTTTCCCTCAAAGGTTATAGAACGATCATCGACAGAAAGTGAAACAGGACCTGAAGACTCTTGTAGTTTTCCATAGCTTCGCCGTCGCAACCTTCACAAAACACGAAGTAGTCCTAGTTGACTATGTGAGGGTACGATACCGGTGGCCAGTGACACATGTTGTCTTCCCACTGTAAACTTAACTGTCATAACTGGGACTTCAAATCTATCAGGCATTCTCTGCAACACTTTCTCTTTTATGCTCCCACCAACGCTTTCTCATGTGATTCGACATATTCTTGAATATTTGAAAATAACTCACTCAAAACATTCGGATAAACAATACGCGGAGAAAGAAACCGGAAGTATGCTTCACGATAACGGAAAGAGTTACTCCTCTTACATGGGGGATTCCCGTTGGTGCATAGGATAGCAGAAAAGTGTGAATAAGATCTAATTCAAGACGCCCGAGTCGCCCACCTGCCACATCTGTGCGCATAGTCTGACGTCCAGACGACTGAGCACAATCCTGGGTGACCGAGGAAGGATATATATGTAGGCTTATGTATACGCTTTTCCCCTAAATCACTAATAAGGCTCAAAGCGCAGCGATCTGTACCAAAATACACGCTCATATGTTTCACTCACCCTCACATGCACAACAAACACACATCTATATGGTGTAAAGGCAGGGAGATCGCTGTTAAAGGAAGGAAACGAACTCGAATTCGAGTTTCAAAATTTTAGAGTCCAGTATCATTATTGAAGCGAGGGCGGAAACAGGAATACCCGGAGAAAACAACCGGTAGCTTGAATAGTTAGAGCGCATGCACGACTTGGGTAGTGCTTTTGGGGGTTCGAATCCTAACTTTACCAAACTATTGTGTGTTTGCTGAATATTAGTGGCCAGTGCCTTGAGAAGCTCTCTGAGCTTGTAAGTGCGCGATATAAGAGCAATAACAGAAAAATAAGAATAGTCTCACACCTAAAGACACGTAAGTTCACCCCTAGCGGGAATCGATCCCGCGACCTTCGGCATAGGAAACCGGCGACTGACCAACAGTACTGCGCCTCTAGGTCACATACAGGTATAGAGTGCTAAGACTCATCAGTTTTCTCGTCTGCGTAATATTTATAAGCCGTGGAGCTAATTATAATTCCTTTAGCCATTCTCTGTTACAACGTTTATTATTTTTATAGTTACAGCGCCAGACTTTTTTTTTTAAAGATGTCTCGATGTAGAAGTGTGCGGTGATGATGTAACTCTTGTTTGTGACTACGGGATGGAATTTGAAACTTATATAAGGAATAACTGTTGTGGTAGCCTGGTGAACCTGTTTCAATAGCCTGCCGTGTATGACAGTCTATAGACAGTCGGTTATTATACTGCCGTTAAATATGTAATATACAGGAGGTATTCTTCTTTCGATTTGTTCCTCCTTCGGCGTGATTCTATCCGTCCGCGCATTTTCTTAGTTTAGATAGTCTGTTACCTTGTTGTTGTTTTTTTAAAGAGTTATTTTCGTAATGTGTTTACATTCAAATTCTCGTGAACAGATGTAAAACTAAGACTTTGAACTGCTTTAATTAGATCTCCAAAGATTTTGTTTTAAGTACACTGCCTGTTTCTTGGTAGATACTATCTTCATTGGGCAGACGTAAGCTAAAATACCTTTTGTTTATTGAAACAAATGTTTAAGACTTAATAACATATTTATACTGAACATTTTATGTTTGCTTTGACGCAGGCAAATTTGTTTTGGTGAAAAATAACAATAGGTGGAAAATAACATCACGACTTTTGAATTTAAATGTGTGATAATCAGTAAACAGCTTCTTCATAACACAATGCACAGACATGTTGAACTCTAGTAGGAGAGTGCATGAACTCTGAAAGTTCTGCAGAGAATCTTCAAATTTACACTACGGTTTCTGTGAGCATTAAAGGTTGGAAAACCCCGATGGTTTGGCCACGTCACCAGAGCATCAGGCCTTGCAAAGACCATCCTGCAAGGCACGGTGCAAGGAGGCAGAAGAAGAGGGAGACAGAAAAAGTGGTGGGAGGACAACATTCGAGAATGGACTGGCTTGACACTGAGCGAGGCCATGAGGGTTGCTGAGGACAGAGGAAGATGGAGTACGCTGGTTAAACGATCATCTGTGGTGCCCCAACGACCTTCGAGTTACGGGATAGAACAGGAATAGGAAAGATTGGGATTTCTCGGGCGACATTTAAACAGCAGTTATTCTCCTTTCACATTTTGTTTTAAAACATTGTAGCATTTAAATGTACAATTACATTGTACAAGATTTCCCCCGAAACATTTCTGGCGTAATCGAAAGAGGCGATGGAGAACCACTTAACTCAGGGTAAGCTTTGCGAAGGTTGCTTCCATCTACTCCTCTTCGTCGCTGTTACCTTTTCTTGTTCTAAAAGAACCCCCCCCCCCCCCCAGGTATTTTGATACTTAATCACAGACATGGACATTGACCCACGGAAACGTCAACAGACTAGTGCGTAACCAGTGTGGGCTATTAGACATTTTGCACCTTTACTGCAACTAGAATATACTATATAGACTATAAATATTAAGAAAAATAATTATCCTGCTTTCAAGGGTGGACAAAAAGTGCGACTGACTGGCTTTCAGTTCTCTGTGCTTTTACATGAGCTTATATAAGGAGCTTAAATGCAGTACAATTGCATTAATCGTCCCCTATACGCTTATGTGTCCGGGGACGTTAATCTATTTTAACTAACTAACTACAATTGCATTCGTAAAGCCTGGTTCTCCTGACGCGCTTCGACCTTTACCAAAGGTCTCATCAGAGGAGGTTTGGCCTTGGATACCTAGACTACAATGAGTGCAGTCCATATGTATTGCATGGGTAGTCACAAATAAATTGAAAACACTCCAGTTGCTAGGGCCGACCGAGAAAATGACTTAAAAATAGATTTGCAAATAATTTTAAAATTTATAATAAATTATCTCAAAATGGCTAGCACTCAATGTAGCCTAAGCATTCAAGGCCAAACCTTTTTTTATGAGGCCTTTGGTAAAAGTCGAAACGCGTCAGGAGAACCGGTGTAACATCCTCAAATGTCCGGGTGTCTTACTTTAGCCGGGCGCCTTTGCGCATGCGCCAGGTCAAGTCGGGCCGGCTTTTTCACAATGTTCTTAGGCATCGTAACCCTAACCCAAACCCTAATCCTAAACCCTAACCCTAACTCTAGCCCTAACCCTAATCCTTACTAAGACTACGATAGCACTGTGCGCATGCGTCGAAGTTTGTAATGTGTCGACCAATCAGAATGTTCCCAGTCGCTCCCAGCCCAAACTTTGACGATGTCACATCGGGCTTTATGAATGCAGTTGTACTGTATTTAAGCTCCTTACGCTCATATAGAAGCACATGGACTTGAAAGCCAGAATGTCGCATTTTTTTGTCCACCTTTGAGAGCAGGATAATTATCTTTCTTGATGTAAAATTCAACTTCCCTCCCAGGGTTTGTTTTATTCCTTGTTCATTAATGGCTGCTGTACGGTGCTAACCATTTTGAGAGAATTTATTATAAATTTTACACTTATTTGAAAACCTTTTTCTTTTAAAGTAATTTTCTCGGTCGGCCTTAGCAACTGGGGTGTTTTCAATTTGCTACTGGCTTCTTCCTAATGTGAACTTCTCAACGGGTGTCTTTGTGACTACCATGTACCAATGCTGTACATATTATAGACTGCACTCAGTGTAGTCAGAGCAATCAAGGCCAACCCTTATTTAATAAGACCTTTGGTAAAGGCCGAAATCCGTCAGGAGAACCAGGCTTTATGAATGCAATTTTACTTCATTTAAGATCATGTAGAAGCATATGGAATTGAATGCGAGTGAAGTCGCACATTTTGTCAAAATTTGAGAGCAAGCTAATCATCTTTCTTGATGTATATCATATATTACTTGACTCCCTTGGATTGTTTTATTCTTTAGTCCTTAATTGCTGCTGTATTTTGAGAGAATTTTTTTAAATTTAAATTTTAATTCTGCTCTTGATAATAGAGAGAGATCTATCAGCTTCATATATATATTGCCCCTGTGGCAAAACTCAGCTGCGCAGTGTGTGTAGGCTATTTGTTAGTGTTGTGCGATGACTTAGTCGCCATTGCTGTCATTGGATTTAACAGGTTTTGCTGCGTTCACTGTGAGAAGGAATGTGTCTTATTTAAAAACACCATGAATATATAACTTGGGGGAGAAGGTGTTAATTTATAGTCCAACGCTGAATAATTATACTGCCAGCGACTGTAGTTGCACGTTGTTCAAGCAGTGAAGTGTTATTATTCTGGAACGTTGAAGAAGAAGAAGAAGAAGAAGAAGAAGAAGAAGAAGAAGAAGAAGAAGAAGAAGAAGAAGAAGAAGACGTGAAGTGAAGATAAGTGAAGTGACATCAATAAATTGAGGAGAAGAAGAAGAAGAAGGCATGAAGTGAAGTGAAGTGAAGTGAAGTGAAGTGACATCAATAAATTGAAGAAGCAGAAGTGTCCGCTATAGATTGCTTTTTGACTTCAAGCCTTTAACATCATGCAGGTAAGTTTTATGATAATGCTATAACAGTTGTAATTTTATTCCATTATTTATTTATTTCATTATTAATTAATTAATTAATTAATTTAAAAAATATTTTCCTTTATTTAATTACTCACTTGTTTTATTATTTATATTAGGTCCATTTATTTTATTTTGTTTCATTTATTGTATTACTGGTTTATTGGTGATTCATGTGTTGATGTACCTGAATGTCAAATCTCAAAAAATCGATTTAGCCGTTTTTGAAATATTTAAGACAAAACGTGTTTACCAAGGATGTGACACCGGCGACCTTGACCTTGGAGTCAGGGCAAATTCGATTGCACGGGAAGCTGGCCACTAACCCAGGAGTTTGATTACAATATGTCCAGTGGTTGTTGAGCTATGGCGTGCCGCGGACCGACGGACAGACAAATAGACAGAAAAGACATCTGTCTCGTTGTGTTCCCGACTATTTTAAAGTCATTCCAGGTAAGTCGGCACCTGCGCCTACTTACTTGATATGCCACGGGAGACAACCCCTTCCGCCCATCTGATCTGCTCCATACACAACTTCTATTCTCACCTTTAAAAACAAATTTGTGTTTACGTAGAATACGGGGAAAAGGATTGGGAAGTCATCGCACGTGTAGGGCAAAATCGAAAATCAGATATAATCGGGCAGTCCTCTGAGGGTTCTGATGGGAGTGATAAGAAAAAAATCGATAATTATTAGCTAGATACCTTTTTTTCTGCTGCTGCGGGGTGGTTTTGTGATGGGGAATTTTTGCTACGTAAGGTCGGCCACTTCGGTGGAATTCTGGCCTCATCGCACATTGCGTAGCTGAAGCTAGTCGGGGGTAAGTTCGCTTCTCCCACTTAGACTTGAGCGAGTCTTAGCTACGCTGGGTGGCGTTGTCCGTGTAGCGCTAACATCATATTATTTTCCCCTTTACCAACAACTGGCCCGCTGGTGTCAGTATAAATCGGTCCAGTAGTCACCTATATGCGAAAGTGTCGTGTGACTATAATCTACAAACAACAACAACAACAACAGCTGCAGCTGGGTCATTCTGGGTTTCAGGGAAGTCCACAGATCTGGTGCACGGCGGGGTCCTAAGCAACTGTCCTACATAATAAAACCGTTGTTCCAGGAGGTTACAAAAGCCCTTTTAACATAAAGCTATGGTCCTTGATTTCGTCACAGACTTCTTGTTGTGTATGTCTGGGACTATGCATATACAACACTGGAGAATAGCATCCTAAAAAACCAGGGATAGGATAGGACATACTTGTCTATACTGCAAACGACTATTGATTCGTCTGTATGTGATATCTCTTGGTAGCCTCTTCTTATAATTATGTGTACTTTAGAGATTGCACTTTGTCAGAGAGAGAGAGAGAGAGAGAGAGAGTGTGTGTGTGTGTGTGTATGTGTGTGTGTGTTTGTGCGTGTTTCTTTGTGTGTAAACAAACGTATAATCTTAACAATAAAAATAGAGTTGGCACTCAACAAATAAGCCTTGCATCGCATTTAGGCTATCATACTTCCATTTAATCCTATGCCTGTATCTAAAAAGAATGCCATCCGTGTACAGACGTGCAATCTTATGCACAGCAATAAATCTTGCAGTCAGGCAATATGAGCTTTACAAAATTATTATTATATCATATGCCTTAAACTAAAACCAGTATTGTCCGTGTAAGGACGTTATATCATGATTATGAATAACAAATAGAATTTACGCGACACAACAAATATGCCCTATATCAAGAATCATTTATTATAACATACCATCCGACTTCCTATACCCAGCACATCACCAACGACGAAGTCCGACAGACCATCCACACAAGCCATTGGACAACACGATGACATGCTCACAATGGTGAAGAAACGAAAACTCCGATGGTATGGCCACGTCACCAGAGAATCAGGTCTTGCAAAGACCCTCCTGCAAGGCACGGTGCAAGGAGGCAGAAGAAGAGGGAGTCAGAACAAGAGCTGGGAGGACAACATTCGAGAATGGACTGGCTTTGACACTGAGCGAAGCCATGTTGCTGGGGACAGAGAAAGGTGGAATACGCTGTTTAAACGATCATCTGTGGTGCCCCAACGACTTTCGAGTTAGGGGATAGGATAGGATAGAATAGGATAGGATAGGATAGGATCTGACTTCATTTAAAACCCGTCCGTGTAAAAAAACCACGATATTACAATGGCATGAAGTAAAACCATTGCACTGACTTGTTTGACATATCTCAGTCTTCTGTCACCATCATGGAGGATTAGTTTACTGAAACAGAATTACAACAACGCACTGATCACCTCATGAATAAATCGAAAGATCGTCATTTTTTCCCAGATGCAGATGGTGACTTCGGGAATCAATCTGCCACAGCTCACCGATTGTTTCATGAATAAGTCAGCATGAGATTTGCCTGTTTCCATAGTACAGGCTGATCGTTATGATAGAAGTGCAGTGAACGCTGCTATTAGTTGATAGATTATTATCAGTAATGCCTACAGTGCAGATTTAGTTATTTTATTTAGTTAAACATTTAAATGTTTATATCTATAGTTATAGGCCATTTTTCTTCTTAGTTTCTCTCAGTTTATAGCTATGTGTGTGTGTGTGCGTGTGTGCGTGTGTGTGTGTGTGTGATTAGTATATCAGAGAGATAGACAGACAGACAGACGGAGCCAGAGAGAGAGACAGAGACAATTACTTGGGAAGCAATTTTTGTTGTTGTTGTTGGTTCATTCTTTGTTTGCACAATGTGGTAACACTTATACCCGTTTCTTAGAATGGTATTAATAAGCCAGATGCTAGTTTGTGAACTTGTCAAGTGTCAATTAGCTGGGAGGAAATAACAGTCGCGGGGTGCGCAGGATTTATTACCTCTCCTCCTACCCCTGCACCCCCACTTCCACTCCACCTTTCTTTCTCGTCGCTTCCTCACCCCATCACCACCACCACTACCTGCTGGCGTGACGTTGGCTACCTAATCAAAATGGTTCCACCACGAGTACTTTCTAGTTTTTCAATTAAGATTCTGAGTGTTTCATTGTAAATTATATGGCTGTAGGTTTCTGAAAAATTCAATGGAACAGTTATTATTACTTTTTTATACCAATGGGAGCTGTCCAAAAAGTGGCTACCTAAAACTATTTACGTGTTCTATTTAATGAAATTTATTTAATTTGATGTAAAAACTTAGGTGGTGTTTGTTTGGTTAAGAAATATAAAGAAATATATTTTATATAAAATTTAGAATTGAAACACCACGTGTTTTTGGTGGTTTTAAAAAAAACAGAGTCAAGCGTATTACTTCCTCACACTGCCCATATGTCCAGATTTCAACACCAAGTTGCGTGAACTCGTTTTAACGATTGAAATGAAAAATAAATATCTAAACGTTAACCAAATGTAACCAAACTTGGCAGAAACATTGCCTGGAATGTTACTAAAGTGGTGAAAGAAAAATTTTGAAAATCCAATCAGTAATTTTAGTTTTATAGTGATTTTCTGGAACATTGTAAAAACCCGTGGCATAAGCCGAAAATGGCTACCTAAGAAAGTCAGTGACAGCGTCCTTAATTCAATTAAGTAGAATGCCATGTGCATATGAGCTAGTTACATTCGGCTTGACCATCATTAAAAACTTAACTTTGTTCATCGTGGCGGGAGAAATGTGGATTTGGGGTTTTTATATCCGATTTAGGTCACCATGTCCAGTTTGGAAAAGCACCACCGCGCTTATTTTGGTCAACACTTTTACAAAAAGTTAAAACTTTGACACCATGTACTCAAAAAACTTAAATTCGATACTATTTTGAATTATTGTAATGATCTATGGGCTTGGTGGCGAAGTATTATAATAAATGTATTAACCGTATTTTAGCTTAGGTAGCCAAGACAATCGGTGGCAGTCAAAATCAATCAATCGCAAAACTGTGTGAAAACTTTTAGCAAATATACAAACATTGTAGGTAGGTATTTCAACGGTGCGTTGTTTGCAACCAAAAGTGTGTAAATAAGTCAAGCAGAACGGGTGTTATACTGCTTGGAATGTCCCCACCCCCGAATAACTGTTCTCCGGACAAAGAGAGAAAGAGAGAGAATAGACTGGACCTATCCCGATTGACGTCATTTTCTCAACATGACGAACGATTGTTGTGTCAAACATTGTTCGAAGCGAAGTACTAGAGATCTTGGGATCTCTTACCATAGAATTCCGACGATTATATTCAATAGAGGCTCCAACATACGCGAGCTGACAGCTAGGAGGAGAAGGCTTTGGATCGCCCAAATCAATCGAAAGAAGATCACAGACAAAACAGTGAAACCCTGGACCCGTGTGTGTTCACGCCACTTTGTGAAAGGTAAGCATTTTTAATAATTGTTCAATGGTTCACATGCATTTTGTTATTGGTCTTAGGCCATTGCGAAGTTGCAGCTGCCCACTTTCACCGACAACCTGGCAGTAGTGAAATCTGCCATTTTTGAGCAGGTCGAGTGTTGGAGGGTTTTTAGATACATTTTGCTCTGTTCTAAAAATTTCATAGATAGAATGTGCGTTTAGGCTTCGTGATTTAAATATAAAGACTGGGACTGTATTTTTTTTTTCAAATTTCACGTTTACTTGAATACAAAATAATATTTAAAAAAAAAAAAACAACACACAAAACACCTGAGGAGAAACATTGTTTACCTTTCTTCCAGAATCACAGAGGAAAGACTAGAGACGAGTAGAGTGCTTGTTTTGTTTATCATGCAAGTCAATATTTTAGTGTAGTTGTTATTACATTTTGACTTGATTTTGATGGCAGGAAAACGTGCGGAGGGAGTTCTATCAAGATGATACGCCCAACTGGATCCCAACTTTGCACCTTGGCTACAGCATTAAATTTGCATCCACTGATGTGGACCGGTTTGAAAGGAAACAGAAGAGAGAGCAACAGAAACAAGGAAATGCCCACAACAGTATGTAATGAATATTTACTTTATGAAATATTTCATAGTTTATCTTCAAGTGTAAAGAAATTGTGTTTTTGAAACAATGCTGCCTTTCTAAAGTGCAATTTTTAATGTTTGTAAATCTAACATTGGCATGTATAATGTCATCGCCTTTGTATTTATATATTTGATGTAGTCCATGAAATTATGCTTTTTGAAGGTAATGCAGTTGTTAGTAAGTGCACAGGAATGCAGTTTTCCAGGGAAGCAATCCCCCAGATCCAGTGTTAATTTTTTTTCTCTCACCACAACCCGTTCCCACCACTTCATCATTATGAATCTCAATTCATCAGTATTAAACTACAGTTAAATAAACTGTTTTCAGTTTTCATTTTGGTTAATTTAAAAAAAAGCCACATCTTGTCTTATAGATGGGAGGAACACTGATTGCCCAAAATAGGCATTTACTCATAATTTTGAGTAAAAAACAAAAGTGAAATATTTCAAGGCAGTATGATCACCTAAACATAGAATGTGCTTGAAGTAAACAAATAGTTATGTGTATGTTATGGTTCTTATTTGTGCAGATCATGCTGGGGTAGGTGAGAACACCACAGACAGTGACACATCTATGGGTGATCTTGGAGGGGACACTGATTTAGAACTGGGTGAAGAAGCTACTGATTTTAAACGAACTGTGGAGCAGGAAGTCCAGACCGATATTACCATTTCCTACCTTGAAGCCATGGAGTCTGAGCTTCAGACCCTAAGAACAGAAAACCTCACTCTTCGTATGAAACTGAATGCCAGCACGATGTCAGATGACTTTTTTTTTAAAAGAAGATGGGTCTAGAGATGATGAGAAGGTTAAATATTACACAGGCCTACCATCTTTTTTGACTCTTGCTGCTCCGGTGTCATTCCTCATGCCTCATATTACTAGTGGGCCCAGATCAATCACAAGCAAATTTCAAGAAGTGTTAATTGTCCTCACTCAACTGAGGTTGAATCTGCCTGTACAGGTCGTTGCTGATTTGTTTGGCATTTCTGATGCTTATTGTTAACAATAACTATAATGGAAGCTTGGTTTTGTATCCTTCTTGTTTTTATTATTATTATTACTTCCAACTATGTAGTTTTGTTGACAATAACTATCATGGATATTAAACCCACGAACAGCTAATTTTGTTCACCTAGATCATCACGAAGCTTGGTTTTGTATCCTTTTTGTTGTTATTATTATTAATTTTAGTAGTATTGTTATTATTAGTGTTATCATTGTTCCTATCCTGTCCTATCCTATCCTGTCCCGTAACCCGGAGGTCGTAGGGGCACCACAGATGATCGTTTAACCAGCATACTCCATCTTTCTCTGTCCTCAGCAGCCCTGATGGCTTCGCTCAGTGTCAAACCAGTCCATTCTCGATTGTTGTCCTCCCACCTCGTTTTCGGTCTCCCTCTTCTTCTACCTCCTTGCACCGTGCCTTGCAGAATAGTCTTTGCAAGGGCTGATAATCTGGTGACGTGGCCATACCATCGGAGTTTCCGTTTCTTCACCACTGTGAGCAGGTCATCGTGTTGTCCAATGGCTTGTGTGATGGTCTGTCGGACT
The DNA here is from genome assembly GCA_036898135.1 of Oncomelania hupensis. Classification (NCBI taxonomy): domain Eukaryota; kingdom Metazoa; phylum Mollusca; class Gastropoda; order Littorinimorpha; family Pomatiopsidae; genus Oncomelania; species Oncomelania hupensis. Next base: position 34,774,433 of record CM072514.1, read on the forward strand.
TCATCGTTGGTGATGTGTTGGGTATAGGAAATGCCCAGAAGTCTTCTGTAGCACCTCATCTCCATGCTTTGTATTCTTCGTTGGAGATCTGCTGTGAGGGTCCATGCTTCGCAAGCATATAGGAAGATGGAGATGACAAGGGAGCGCAGCAGTTTTACTTTGGAATGTAGATTGATGGTCCTGTCTTTCCCAATGGGCTTCAACCTTGTCAGGGCAGCAGTTGTTTGTGTGATCCTGGAGAGTACTTCCTGTCGGGACCCATTGTCTGATACAATGGCTCCTAAATATTTGAAGCTTTGCACTGTGTTGATGGATTGGCCTTGGACTTTGATGTTCGTGTTGATGCCATTGGTGTTGTTGTTCATCATTTTGGTCTTCTCTGCACTTATTTCCATTCCATAAGCTCTGGAGGTGGTGTCAAGCCTCTGTACCAGCTGTTCAAGTTCTTATTCCTCTCCAGACAATCCATCAATGTTATCCGCAAAACAAAGATTGGAGATTGCTCTACCTCTATGCTGACTGTGCCTTCATGATCTGCAAGAGCATCTGACATGATGCGCTCTAGGAAGATGTTGAAGAGTGTTGGAGAGAGTATGCATCCTTGACGCACACCGATGGTTGTTCTGAACCAGTTCCCGATGGCGCTGTTGTGGAGGACTGCACTGGTAGCCTTGTCATACAGGCTTTTGATGACTTCAATAATTTTAGGGCTGATGTTGTACACTTTCATTGTTGCCCATAGAGCTGCATGCCAGACTCGGTCAAACGCCTTCTTGAAGTCTATGAACACATAATATAGATGTTGTTGGTGCTGTAGGTATTTCTCACAGATTATTCTGAGGTTGAAAATCTGTTTAGTGGTACTTCGCCCTGCCCTGAATCCTGCTTGTTCTTCAGCTATGATTTGTTCAGCTTGGGGTTTCAACCTGTTGAGTATTATTTTCAGGAGGACCTTGCTGGGATGGCTGATGAGGCTGATGGTGCGGTAATTTTCACACTCCTGAAGGTTACATTTTTTGGGAAGAGTGATGACAAGCGACTGGGTCCATGGTATAGGCCACTCCCCACTCTGCCAGATCTTGTTACAGATAATGGTGAGGACATCAATCATCGCTTCTCCTCCTGCTTGTAGCAGTTCCGCGGGTATGTTGTCCACTCCCGCTGACTTTCCTTTCTTTAGCGATTGCACTGCTTACTCAACTTCTTCCCGGAGAATTGGGAGGATTTCTTCTTCTTCTCTGTTCTCTGGACATGCTAGAACTGATGGGTCTCCATTTGGTGAATAGTTGTAAAGGTCAGAGCAGTACTCTGTCCATCTGTCCAAGACTTCTTGTTCTTCTGTTAGGCATATGCCAGACTTGCTTTGGATCGTGGAGACTTTGGGCTGTTTGACACTTGTCAGCCGCTTTACAGACTGGTAGGCCTTCTTGCTGTTGTTCTCTATTTCCTGGCATTGATCTTCTATCCAGTTCTCCTTTGCTGTGCGCATGCCTTTTCGGATTATCATTGTTACCATATATTATTAGTCTTGTTGCTGCTGCTGTTGTATTAGTTTAAGTAGTTGTATTGTTATTATTATTAGTTTTATAATTACTCTTATGATTACAATTATTTTTTATTATGTTTATTAATATTATTATTAAATCACCATCATCACCTTCATCAGGTTTTCACCAGTACTCAGTATTGTAATTTTAAAAAGATAGTTTTGCTGAAGTCATTAGTACTTTGTCGCACCTAGTTATTCCAGGAACCTAATATATTCTATTCTATTGTTGCTGTCGTTAGTGCAAGGTGTATGCAGACATGAATGGAGGGGTGGGTGCACGTGGAAGCATGTGTGTATGTGTGTGCATGGATGTTTGTGTGAGTCAACGAGTTGAGTGGTAGAAAGGATGAAAAGTATTTAAGTGCGAGTGTATAGATACAGAAGTGAGGTGTTGTGGATGGCTATGATGGGTCTAAGGCATGGAGGAATGGGTGGGTTTGAGTGGTTGTGTGTATTGTGGAATAATTATCTGTGTGTCTAATGTGTACGCAGGGGTATGTGACTGGATATCTCTTTAGGCATGTGTGCTATTGGTGATAGATTTGTATATCGGTATGGAAGTTGTGTATGATAGTATATCAAATGTATTAATATTGTATGACTATGTTTTTGATATTATCTCTTTTCTTGCATTGCAAAACAAATATCCATGCCATGTGTTTGGACAATAAAGACTCTTAAAGTGATGTGAAGCTGTTTGAAAGTATTGTTTTATGTGGTATGTTCTCACATAAATGTCTGTTTATGCATTTCAGTATGCTATGGAATATCATGTAATAATGATGCTCTCGCTGTGAGAGTGTGTGTTTAGTAGTAGTATAGGCGATGACTGTGTGCGCGCCTTTGGGTATGTTTGTGCTAGTGCGTGTGGCTGTGCATGCATTTGTGTATGTAGGTATGCGTGTGTGCGTGCGTGTAAGAGAGAGAGAAAGACAGAGAGATGTTAAATATAAAACATTCTGCCATTGTCCAACACCAAATAATATTCCGATTGTTGTATCTATTACATGTCAATTGGCGAAATAAAATAATTTCTGTTATCCTTGTTGCAGAGTGATCCTCATTGAGAATTAAATTGCAACGTTGCAACAATGAAAGTCTGGTTACAACATTATTGTGCATTCTGTCCATACAAATGTTTGTGTAGAACTTCCTTTATCCCCCTTCCCCACTCTCTGTCTCTCTATCTCAAGCAAGAATGGTGTTAAAGTGAAGAATGGAAGTAGTTTAAAGTGGCTTTAAAATTTATGCTTCAACGTATCAATGGTCAATGTTTTTTAACAAATTGTTTCATGTCAGTTTAACAACATAGCATATTAGGTAGCCATATCACCATCAAGTAACATTTCACGTATTAGGTAGCCGTGGTGGTGAACTGCTTAAGTCGCCATTCACAGGCAGGTAACCATTCACATTTAGGTCGCCTGTCGTAAAAATGGGTTCAAAATTAAGTAGCAGTTCACAAATATGGTTAAGTAGACATTCACATTATAGGTAGCCGTTCAAAATAGTAGGTAGCCAGTTCACAGTGATCGGCTACCTAAATGGTATTTAGGTCGCCAAACCTGTGGAAATAAAGGTTCACCACCACCACCACCACCACCACCACCACCACCACCACCTCTCTCTCATGATATTCCTAGCTCTATAGTTCTTAATTTAATTTTTTGAGGATAGAGAGTTGGAAGGTAAGGACGCAAACTTACTTACTTGGTGCCCGTCAACCCTGCCAGGGTATGGGCCGCCAACAACAGCTCTGCAGAGTACTCTGTCCTGTGCCATTCTTTCTAACTGACTCCAGGTGTAGCCCATCTTGGTGGTGTCGGCCTCGAGGTCGCGTCGCCAGGTGTTCCTTGGACGGCCTCTCTTTCACTTTCCCTGGGGGTTCCACTTCAGCGCCTGCCGGGTCACGGGTGACGTTCGTCGCTGGTTTGCGTAGGGTATGCCCTATCCAGCCCCATCTCCTTTTCCTGATTTCATCTTCAGCGGGGAGTTGGCGGGTCCTTTCCCAAAAGGTTGGCGTTGCTGATGGTGTCGGGCCTGCGGATCTGGAGAATCCTTCTGATGCAACGTTTGATGAAGGATTGGACTTTTTTTATGGTGGTCTTGGTTGTCCTCCATGTCTCTGGACGCAAAGGCGATCTGAAATTGGACATTTAAAATGTATGATGATGGTCGGTAAGGCATCTCATTCTCAGTTTCTCTTCCTCACCCTCTCTCCCCGCTCCCACCCCCCCCCCCCCCCGACCCCCCATGTCCCCTTTCATTCCTTTGAAAGCTGCTAGCCCTAGTTGTGGTACAATGAGGTATTGCCTTTGGGTGTTGGGCTGTGCTGGCGGAATTGTCGAAATCGATAGAAAGATGTTTTAGCTGACTTGCTGGAAAAGCCTGCTGAAATCTTGATATCAACCCGGTGGACCTAGAGGTAAAAGGTATTGCCAATTCAAATTGGAATTTAGCTTTCTCTCCCCCTCCACTTCACGAAGAAACCGTTTTGCCAAGAGGACTATGAAGTAAGTTAGATTCTTCTCTTCCTAAAGTGTTTTCTTCTTCTTCTTCTTCTTCTTCTTCTTCTTCTTCTTCTTCTTCTTCTTCTTCTTCTTCTTCTTCTTCTGCTTACTATTTTTCTTCTGTGTGTCCTTTTAGCCAAAATTTCCGCTGTGGAACAAAAACAAACAAAGAAAACTTGAATAACAAAATATGAGTAGCAATTTCAAAAAACATCTTCTGTTTGTTGGCTTCAAATGGCGAAAACGCTCTCTATTGTAGGCATAGCGTGCTTGATCTCGACAGCTTGACATTTTCACTTTTAAAAAATGTAATATGTTAAGTGCCTTCCCACTCGCATTGCACACACACACACACACACACACACACACACACACACACACACACACACACACACACACACACATTCTTGTATAGGTCAAAAATGAGGTAATTTTAGAATGTAGGAGTCGGAAACCACTTTTTTGACGGAAAGAACGCAAATTTCTTCTAGAAATGTAAGAATCTAAGTCAAAATTGGCTCTTTCCGTCTCAAAAGTTGACCTAGTTCGTCTCCTAGGAGCGACGAAATAGGTCGATTTTTGCTTCAAAATTTTCCGAAAATTGGCTGGATTTTCTCCGTCCCGGATAGTGCACTCCTCTGTACTTAAAACACTCTTTTGCACTACAACTGCACTCCCATGCACTAGAAAAGCACTCCGGCGTACTTAGAAACAAATGGGTCACGGGAGAAAAATGAGGAACGAGAAAATTACCTCATTTGTGCGTAAAAAAGTAAATTTTGTTTCTCACTTTTGTGGTTTTACAACCTCACACACACACACACACACACACACACACACACACACACACACACACACACACACACACACACACACACCTTCCCTCCCCTTCCTTGGCCCTAAACCCTCCATCCCACCCACTCCTGACCCACTCCTGACCCCATTCCAAAACATAGATACGTTTTAGACATGGATTCTTCAGTATATATGGATGCACGGCTTTCGGCAAGAAGGCCCGAAGTTCTCTGCTTCCCGTCTTTTTTTGGACGTGTGTTCCAAACTTCCGGTTGCTGAATGGCGTACATGTTTTGATAGTGATATTTTATATTATATATTCCGCCAAACGTCGCCCTCAGGGCAGTTTCTGCTGTTTCGCCGTAAACTAAAAGAAATAAGTCAAAAACAACGATAGATTAAATATATACACTACTAAAGTTACAAATGTATCATGAAAATGTCCATGATAAGAAATGACTACAATCTACATCTCTACCTTGCTTCGCAAGTTTTGGCCTAGGGAAGCACTGTGGCCTAATGGTAGAGCTTTGGCTTGCGGATCTGAAGGTCCCGGGTTCGAGCCCAGGCCAGGGCATTGTGTTATGTCCTAGACGGGTGAGTGCCGGTAACAAGAACACACCCAGCATGCACCTTGTGGAATCATTTTCCTCGAATACGGGGTATCCACAGTATTACGAAGAAGAAGAAGAAGAAGAAGAAGAAGAAGAAGTGACAATAAGTGAATGACACGTCAATGGCAGTCTCTCTGATAGCGGCTATTTGGACAGTCGAAAACATCAAGTTTCACCTTTCAAAAACCGATGAAGAACATTAAATCTTGTACTTATTTTTTTCTTCTTCGTTATTACATAGAAATTTAGAAAGGAAAAAGTATCTACATGCCTCAACAAGGTCATCTAATTGGTCCATGGTTTGTACTTCCACATGATGCGGACATAAGACTTTCTGCAACCGGAAGTATCGAACACAAGGACAAAACCACGTGACTTGGCTGCGAACTCCCTTAGTCATAGAAAGAAGGAGATGTGTTTCCATGTGTTTGTCCTTCCATGGTTTTAGAAGTCAAACATTGAGCCCACTTTGAGAAATCAGGCAGAGAGAGAGAGAGTGAGAGAGAGAGAGAGAGAGAGAGAGAGAGAGAGAGAGAGAGAGAGAGACACACACACAGAGAGAGAGAGAGAGAGAGAGAGAGAGAGGGTGAGAGAGAGACGCAGTGAACTGTGGATGCAGGATAGCGGGGCAGTTGTAAGCGGTAGATGTAGTAGGGTTTTGTTCTGAGTCTAAATCCTATCCTATCTTATCCTATCCCGTAACTCGAAGGTCGTAGGGGCACCACAGATGATCGTTTAACCAGCGTACTCCATTTTTCTCTGTCATCAGCAACCCTGATGGCTTCGCTTAGTGTCAGACCAGTCCATTCTCGAATGTTGTCCTCCCACCTCTTTTTCGGTCTCCCTCTTCCTCTACCTCCTTGAACTGTGCCTTGCAGGATGGTCTTTACAAGGCGTGATGATCTGGTGACTTGGCCATATCATCGGATTTTCCGTTTCATCACCACTGTGAGCAGTTCATCGTGTTGTCCAATGGCTTGTGTGATGGTCTGTCGGATTTCGTCGTTGGGGATGTGCTGGGTATAGGAAATGCCCAGAAGTCTTCTGTAGCACCTCATCTCCATGCTTTGTATTCTTCGTTGTAGATCTGCTGTGATGGTCCATGTTTCGCAAACATATAGGAAGATGGAGATGACAGGGAGCGCAGCAGTCAAACTCTTTTTTGAAGTCTACGAACACATAATATAGATGTTGTTGGTGCTGTAGGTATTTCTCGCATATTTTTCTGAGGTTGAAAATCTGTTTAGTGGTACTCCGCCCTGCCCCGAATCTTGCTTTTTCTTCAGCTATGATTTGTTCAGCTTGGGGTTTCAGCCTGTTAAGTATTATTTTCAGGAGGACCTTGCTGGGATGAGGCTGATGGTGCGGTAATTTTCACTGAGTCTAAAAGGCAACATTATTTTAGACCTTAAAAAGTACTATTGCTGAATTTCTTTCTCTTTTTCTGTCTGTCTATATATATCTTCTTTTTCACTCTCTCTCACTCTCTCGCATCCACACAAACTTAATACCCCTCTGGCTTCCTAAGTTCCGGGCCTGCATGTCATTTTGTTTGTTCATGTATTGTTTCTTGTTCATCTTTGGTGAGATTTCTGTCGATATCCAACCGCGATTGGCACCAACATGCACGAGATTTAAGCTGTGCCTCTCCATTTCCATGCCTCTGGATTCTTGTCCAATAGTGTGTATGTGTGGGTGTGTGTGTGTGCGTGTGTAAGGTGTGTGTGTGTATGTTTAAGTTTAAGAATATCGAGGCAATTTAGCATGTGCGATGATCTTGCTGTTGTAACTTCGCTGAAATGAAGTTCTTTATTGTTCTGTAATCTTCTTCTTCTTCTGAAGAGGTTAATGGAAAAGCAATTCAATTTTGTTTGAAGATGCTGACTCTTGGGAGCTAGCTTAGTATAGTAGATTGTTTATAGTGTTCTGTGTACTTTGTTGTTGTTGTTGTTGTTGTTGTTGTTGTTGTTGTTGTTGTTGAAGAGAGACAATAGGAGATTATGCCATGCGTGATTCCAGGTGGGAAGATCGAAAGAGAAGAAAAAGCGAGATCAACAGAAACATTGTTGATTTTGCACATCGACCGCTCTTTCTTGATGGGTTGTGAATGATGCTTGCATGTCACGTTCCGTCTGTGTGGCTGTTTACTTTGACACGAGCTCTCTCTATATATGTCTATATGGATCCAACTATTTACTGTATAGTAGCTTTGTTTGTCCCCTTCTCCTTCTTTTTCCCTTTATCCCTATTCTCTCATCCTTCTCTCCTCTTCTGCCTCCTCTTCCACGTTCTGTATGACACGTGCATCATTCCTCTATTTACTTCTTCAGATGAGAGTATAAATCGAGGTCCAGTCTGTGCGCGCGTCCGTTTCACCGCACGGACTTTAAAGATCCTGACGCTGATGCCCTAGACTTGCGAGTGCCTGCTACACAACCACTAGGTTCCTTCTCCCCATCCTCGGGCGTCAGACTATGCGCCCAAAGGCTACAAGTGGGAGCCTCGGGCGGCTTGAGTTAGATCCTTTATTGGCCAGCGCCTTGAGCAGCTCTTGAGCTGGAAAAACGCTATATTAGAACGATTAAACAAACAAATGTGTGGACCTACTACTATGTGCGCACTCAGACACCTTGTTCGTCTCCGTCTCCTTTCTCTCTTTTCATCCTTAACTTTTCTTCTTCTCTCTCGTTTGCTCCTCCTCCTAATGTTCTGTCTACTGACTGCGTGACACGCGAACTTTTAAGTCTATGTCTATGTAGTACAGTTTGTCCACACTCGCTCTTCACCTGTAGACTTCCTTTCACCTACACACATTGTTCGTCTCTTTCTCCTCCTCTTTTTCATCTTTTATCTTCTCCTCCTCCTCTTCTATCTCTATCTTCTCCTTCTCCTCCTCTTCCTCTTCCTTATCCTGCTGCTCTTCCAGCAGCTGTTACAATTCATATTTAATCTATTCTACAGTTTGTCCACAGATCTTGTTTGTCTCTTCTTGTTTTTTTAAATTTTTGTATTCCATCCTTTTTTGTATTTTTTGTTTTTGTTTTTTCCATGCTCTTCCCTCTTCTTTTCCTCCTCCGTCTCCGGCAGCTGTTATGGGTTGTTGGGATGGAAGCACGGAAACCCGTTAAATGCTACAAGGTCAAGTCACTCTCGCTGGAACTTCATCATCTTCTTCATCTTCATTTTTATATTCTCTATCTCTCTTTTTCTTCTTCTTCCTCTTTTTCTTCTTCTTCTTCTTCTTCTTCTTCTTCTTCTTCTTCTTCTTCTTCTTCTTCTTCTTCCTCTTCTTCTTCTTCTTCTTCTTCTTCTTCTTCTTCTTCTTCTTCTTCTTCTTCTTCGTCTTCTTCTTCTTCTTCTTCTTCTTCTTCTTCTTCTTCTTCTTCTTCTTCTTCTTCTTCTTCTTCTTCTTCCTTCTTCTTCTTCTTCTTCTTCTTCTTCTTCTTCTTCTTCTTCTTCTTCTTCTTCTTCTTCTTCATCTTTTGTTCTTCTTGTTGTTATTCTTGTTGTTCTTCTTGTTGTTCTTCTTCTTCTTCTTCTTCTTCTTGTTCTTCTTCTTCTTCTTCTTCTTCTTCTTCTTCTTCATCTTTTGTTCTTCTTGTTGTTCTTCTTCTTCTTGTTCTTCTTCTTGTTTGTTTTTTCTTGTTGTTATTGTTGTTGTTGTTCTTCTCTCTCTCTCTCTCTCTCTCTCTCTCTCTCTCTCTCTCTCTCTCTCTCTCTCTTGTTGTTGTTGTTGTTGTTGTTGTTGTTCTTCTTCTTCTTCTTCTTCTTCTTCTTCTTCTTCTTCTTCTTCTTCTTTAATTGAAATCTATGATTGTCTATGCCGAATGCGGATGTATGATTAATACCACTGTGTGAGTGGCCAAAAGAAGGACTGATTGTAAGATTAACACATTAGTGCTGAAATCATTTTCTTCTCGTAATAAAGTATTGAATCTGACTCTGAACCTTCCTCCTGTATTTCTTCCTCCTCCTTTTCCTTCGTCTTCATTCTACCAGACCAGAAGAATCGCTTCTCTCTCTCACAGTCTAATATACATTTTTTTTAAAGTTTTCTTTTAATTTCTGATTTCTTCTATTCATTATTACCCTTCTCCCTTTTCTAAGTTAGGTCCTTCTGCAACTTGTTCGGTTTGCTGAAGCGGAATAGTTGTTAGCTAGTAACACAGGTGATTGCCAGCCAATCTCCAGCCATTTTTGTGTGTTCTCCTCCTTCGTTTCCTCCTCTTCCTCCTCTTGCAGCGTGACTAAGAGCAACTCCTCTAGTAGCTTGTTTGTGTTGTTGAGCCGGAATAAGTGACACCAACACTGGCAGCAATAGCTGTCTTTGTTGTTGTTATCAAGTCAATAGTTCCCACGATAGTTCCTACCCACCAGTCCAAGGAAATAGCGGGACGTACTCATGAATGCCAAGGAAAAAGCGGGTTCTCACCCATGAATACATAGGAAAGAGCAAGTTCGCATTCATGAATACTAAGGACATGTCACATTCGCACTGATCATTACCAAGGAAATAGCAGGACGCACTGATAAATACATTATTTTATCGATCTCCTTTTCGCACCTTCTTCTTCTTCTTCTTCTTCTTCTTCTTCTTCTTCTTCTTCTTCTTCTTCCTCCTCCTCCTCCTCCTACTTTTCCTCCTCATCATCCTCCTTCATCATCATCATCATCATCTTCTTCTTCTTCTTCTTCTTCTTCTTCTTCTTCTTCTTCTGCTTCTTCTATTTCTTTGAATTCTTATTATTCCTTTTTAATAGTATCTAGTTTGAAGTCGTTGAAACAAGATGTATTAAAGGAGCACTAGAAAGTGGTTTCTCTGTCGCTGTCTCGTCATCGTTAGTCAATCTTCTTCTTCTTCTTCTTCTTCTTCTTCTTCTTCTTCTTCTTCTTCGTCGTCGTCGTCGTCGTCTTTCTCTTCCTCCTTCTTCCTCTTCCTCCTCCTCCATCTTCTTCTTCTCCTTCTCCCTCTCCTTCTCTAGCAGCAGCTAGTTTGAGGTCGTTGAGACAGGAAATGTTTAAGGAGCACTAGAAAGTGGTTTCTCTGTCGCTGTCTCGACATCGTTAGTCAATAAGCGGCTGCGACATTGTTAAGGAAGCCACGCCATACACTCATGAATACTTCATCACTTCATAGTTTTACATGCTAATGGCTTTACTGGACTCATTGGGCCTGTCTTTAGCCTGGGGGGGGGGGGGGCGGGGGGGCAGTCATCAACACTTCTCTGAGTATTGGAGCACCTACCGTAAAACAGCATTACATGGATACTTTCGTGTTATCTTATATGTTATAGGCCTGCAGTACGCTTATTGTCAAGCACTGCATATTGTTATCATGGCTTCTTGTTGTTGCTATTGTTAGTAGTAGTAGTAGTAGTAGTAGTAGTAGTAGTAGTAGTAGTAGTAGTAGTAGTAGTAGTAGTAGTGCCCTCCAGCATTTGTTCTACTGATGAGATTATAAACCGATGTCTAGTCCGTGCACGCATGCATTCCATCACTGATGTCCTAGACGGGTGAGTGCAGGTTATACAGATACACCCAGCGTGCACTTTGTACCTTCTCCCCCATACCTGTCGCCCAGCACTGTGCTCTCAAAGGCTGCAAGTGGGCCTATAGCGGCTTGAGTTAGATCCTGTATCGGCCAGCGCCTTGAGCAGCTCTTGAGCTGGAAAAGCGCTATATAAGAACGATGAAATCAATACATAAACCAATAAATATGTAAGCCTACTACCACTCCCTCTTCTTTCACCATTTTCTCCTTATCTTCTCTCTTCCTCTTGCTTTTCCTCCTCCAATGTTCTGACTTCTGACTTATTTATTTATTGGGTAAAATGTCCGTCCCCTAACACCGAGGCGTATGGGGGACATAAAATTGAGGATTAAAAAGGTGGGAGCCCCGAAGAGGGGGGGGGGGGATATAAATGTTACCATTAAAATGTCCAGGACCACATTAAAATCCAAGTAGGGGACTGTAAGATCAAACAGGGGAATAGGGACCGGCCAATCAACACACACCAGACACCCGCAGGATAAAAATATATCCACAAAAGACGGAGCGGGCTATGGCCCAGAACCGCCAGGAATAAGGGAACAGGACAGTAAAGCCTAAAAAGTAAAGTCTAATGGGACCACCTAGAACAGGCAGCAATCAAAATAAGAGTTAAAATTTAAGCGAACAAATTTAATTAAAGGTATGCAATAAATAGTAAAATTATTAAGAAAGAAGACAGTCCTCGGCAAATGGACGCCATTGTGCGGGCGTCGGGCGATATACCGTAACACCATGGGATCGCTCAATTAATCTAAGATTATAACAATAAATAATAACAAATAAATAATAACGTTAACAGTATAAGACGAACCTCGGCAAGTGGCTGCCATTGTGCGGGCGTCAGGCGATATACGGCAGACGTGCCATGGGATCGCACAGATAGGTAAAATAAGCAAAAATGAATGATGAGATTAAGAAAATAGACAACCCTCGGCAAAAGGCTGCCATTGTGCGGGCGTCTGGCGATATACGGCAGAACACGCCATGGAATCGCTCAATAATATTAAATTTGAAATGATCGTTAAAAGGTAAAACAACACAACCAGAGGCCCTCGGCAACAGACGGCCGACTACTGACTGGGTGACGCGCGAGCTTTAAGTCTGCCGTCTATGCAGTACGGCACAGTGTGTCCAGACAAAGACGATGAAGACAATACCGGTAATGTCGATGAAACCAGTGAGATGCAAATAGTACACTGTCATGCTAGAGTAGTCAGAGAAGCAAGACCGCCAACACTTGTCAAGAGACATCAGGACATAATAGTTTACATGCAAATAGCTTTGCTGGAGTTCTTGGACCTGTATTTAGTTAGAGGTGGCCTATATATAGCTGACGACAATTGCAATTGCAATAACAATAATGACAGCGGAGACGATGATGATTGGAGTCTTATTTGCCTCTAATATCCACATGCTACTATAGAATGCTGAATGCGGCGCTGATTAATAATAGCCTTAATATCTCGCTACAGGAAGAACGGTGGAAATGAAGGTATCAAGCATTAAGAATTTGTCCACGAATACATGCCCAGAACAATAAATACATGCAAATGGCCTGTCCACAAACACCGTACACCGGATCTGTTCCTACATACACCGCGTCTGAGCCTGCTGAGGCGCACGCCATAAATTTGGACGGTTCTTGCCTCAGTAGGGTTTCAGCTAAGCTGACGATGCAGCTATACTGGCCAGATGATGCATGCTGAACATCAAGGTATCACCAACGGGCGTTGTGGTCGGAGCAGTCTGAACACATCTTGCGAAAATCATAATAATCTGACATCGTCATCGCCATCCTCCTCCTCATCATCATCATCATCATCATAATCATCGTGTTGTTGTTGTTGTTCTTCTTCTTCTACTACTACTACTACTACTACTACTACTACTACTACTACTACTGATAATAACAACAATAACAACATTATTATTATTATTATTATTATTATTATTATTATTATTATTATTATTATTATTATTATTATTATTATTATTATTATTATTATTATTATTATTGTTTTATATAAATACACATTACAAGAAGTCGTGTTTTTGCATTCATTCAATTAAAGATTACAAATGAAAGTGTGTATGAAGGCACTTTTAGTTACATTTTAATTTTATTTAATTATTCTTGGCATTATTTTAATACAAATTAAGAGAATGCGAGTTTTTATGGTGGCTTGACTTAGGATGCATTTGGGTGGGAGATGTAATTTTCGATTTCATATGTTCGAGAAGAATTTCCAGAACACATTTGGAAAGAGAGAGTCAACAACAACTGCAAACAGGCAGCAACGCCGTGAAATAAAAGTTTGCTTTATTGCAATTTTTTTTTCTTTATTTTACATTTTGATTATTTTACATGTAACTGTGTTTGCCCGAAATTTATTTGTGTAACTTGTTATTATATTAGTTATATAGTCGATTGGAAAACCTGTGACTTGTGACATTTTGTATAGAGAAGGAAAGATAGGTTGGGACCCATTTCAAGTTTGTCTGTATGCCTATATGTACTCGAGCGTGTAACAGCAGAAATAGTGACGACAAAATGTAGAAAATTAGCTTAGCGCAAAATAGATACCATCGAATGAAACTGGACGTTAATTCAACAGTTATCTAAAAAGCAGCACACACATGTCAAATTAACTTCCTTGAGACAGTCACACAGACAGCCGCTCCAGATACCATCTAACAGACTTAGCGATCCAAGACTAAATAGCAAACTTTAGTCAAAACTGACCATAACCTCGTCTTTGTTAACTAGCCTACTTCACCGTGACCAGAGTCACTGAGACACTAAGTAGCCTAGGCTCAGCTTATCGCGATTATATCTATCCGCCACTCAACCCCTGACACTCCACTTCAAGGATAATTATGCATGTCTAGTGACTAGGGCAGGGGGGAGAAAATATTCATAATAAAAGGATTAATCCTGTACGTGCGAGATTAACTAAGACGAGAGTTAAACGATTGGTCAAGAAGACTAAGGAACGCCTGCATATCGTTGGGGCCCCAATCTTAGCTAGTCAGTCGGAAACTAACTGCCCAGCTGCGAGGGTCAACCAAAGGAACAAACTGCAGTGAACGATTATCCTCAGCCTTATCATCAAGATAGACTAGAGACGGTTTCACGGATCTCAGAGTCTGGATGTAAGATAACATTAGTAGTTTTGATATGTGTATGTTTAATTTACATTGATTGCCATGTATTATTAATATGTTCTTGATATATATATATATATATATATATATATATATATATATATATATATATATATATATATATATATATATATATATATATATATATATATATATATATAGTTACAGAAACAGATTATTGTTTCTGAGACAGTATGCATGTGGATTGATGTATCTTAGCCTTAAGATTCGAATCGAATTGTGCATATGGGAACCTTGCAGGTGTCTGATGCTATAGAAACTTTGCAGAGGAGACCGCACACTTGTATCTAATGAGAATATTGTAGCCAGAGCTCCGACTTTTACAGGTCAGCTCTGGGCCAGTTTGTGGAGACAAACGCATGACACTTGCTCCCGTGGTACAGAAGGAGAACAACCAAGATTCTACCTATCCACGTCCCACCCTCGTAGCTTCACAAGTTAGACGATTCACCCGATCAACCTGAGAGGCAAGACTTCTCAGAAGGACCCAAGCACTCTCATCGACAGAGCAGCTAAGTCACCCGCAAATACCATCTGATTCCACACTCGAGAAAAGATAACCGACCACTAGAGCATTTAGCGAACTATGAATATATTCGCATAGTAAATGATGAAGAAGACCTGCTGACAAACTTTCCCAGTACAGCGAACTCTTAGAATTATTAATTTACCGGTTTAATGAAGTACATGTAAAAGTTGTGTTGAATATATAAAGCGAGAAAGTACATACATACGACTGGTGTCTGTTACGTTGAAACGCGAATGATAGTATGGCTGAAGCGTGTACGATAGATCTAATCGTTTCGATTTGCAAAGTATTCAATAATGGAGTTTATTTACCTTTGATTTGAGTTTGCATTGTTGTTAGGAGAGGCTTTGTATAACGTTGATAATTTGCGTTAGTCGATATTATTTGAGAATCTTCTGGATATGCGTGTTTACTCTTGATAGAAATTTCCGGATGGATATCGAAGGTCGTGAATGTTCCCGGAAGTAGAGAAAATGTGAATGACGTAAGTCAGTGATGACGATCTTTAGTTCGATTGGTGGCAGTGCGTCATTTCTACCACGTACCAAATCGTTCCAGAAAAGAGAGAGGTTATTTAATCGTGAGCCGAGTCGCTGTAGAGAGAGTAAAGTTGTTGATAGTGATTTGGAAAGTTGCTGTGAAAGTTGTTGAGTCGAATTGAGAATTGTATGCAGTTGTTGATGTGAGCTGAATAAAAGTGGAAAACTTCATACGTCGACTTTGTGACTTGTATGCTGTTTGGACGGGCTGTGTGAATAAACGAATCTGAGTTACACCCTATCAGGAATTCAAGCATCGGGGCTGAATCAGATACTGATAGAAAACACCAACATCAAACAGAGTGTAACAGTGTCATTCTATTGGTATTGTTGTGTAGCTATTAGTTTTCTTCTCTCGAGACATAATAACCTAGTCTTTTGATTAGTACTTAACCAGCCCTGAAAATGAAAAAAAGGTCCCACTAGCCTTTGGCTAGTAACTTAAAACTTTTACTAGCCAAACTAAAAATTTTACTAGCCAAACTAAAAAAAAAGTTCATTTTAGCGCACTCGCATTTGGCGACTAAAGTTTTTTTTTTAGTCGCCAATTTTTTTTTTCACTAGCCATGGCGACTAAATTAGTCGCCATTTTCAGGCCTGTTAACGGTTCTCAAGTTGAGCCAAATGATACTAAAACACCCGAGAACAAATATAAATTTTATGTGACCAAAGTGCCGTGATCAGTCTCTCACACAGCTTTCGGAATTCTGGTAAAAGAACAATCGATAGTGGTAGCACATCGCCCATCTATCAATAGGTCTTACCCCCTAGTAAGATAAACGTATCTTCCCCAGAATATCATCACAGAGCGGAGTATTTGACTCCCGCTTCTCGGCCACCACCTTGAGAACACGGCCCTACCCGAACTGTTATTTTCATGCATCCCTCGTAACAGAGACATAAAAATTGTTGCCCTGCAAGTCGGGGAAGCATGTTTATAGTAAACCGGATCGCCGGTGACTAGTACCACGACACTCTCTACAAGTCACTGCCACTGACTTGTATAAAATGCCTGCCGACAACGTAGTCCCGCTCACCAACAAAAGCAGAAGATGAATGGTCACGCAGGGAGAACATAATTATGTCCTGTCGCCTTGTTCTGCATAACCCAATGGCAACACCAAGGGATTCTGCACAACAGGAGCCACCACATGCTAGACTAGGCATCAAAGAGAAGTTTGACAATCTTTCTCTCAGTTGTGAACCAGTCGCCTCCCATTTCGCCACATATATTTTTGTAATGCTATGGTCTTTGGTGCTATGTAATCTTTGGATAAGGATATGGGTGTGGTGAGATGGTATTGCGGTGGCATGATAACACAGTTGATAGAGTTGCTGGTTTACTATTCCGAAGGTCGCGAGTTCGAATCCCCGCCTGGGACAAACTTCGTGACTTAGGTACGTGCGAGACATTTCAGGACAGCGAGGATTTTTCCCTCCCTTCAATAATGGTATTTGAGGCAGTCAAACTAAATTTTCCCCAAAAAATTAAAAATTAAAGAATTAAATTTTGCCTTCTTTAATAGCGATTTCTCTGGATCGACGCGCTTTGAGTTCGTTTGAAGAAAAGTGCGTGATAGCATCCTGTATTATTATTATTATTATTATTATTATTATTATTATTATTATTATTATTATTATTATTATTATTATTATTAAATACAATAGCGTGCGGTTATTGATTGAAGATTTATTGATTAAAGTTTGAAGTTTAAGTTTTGTATTTCGAGATACTCAGATAGTCTGACAGATGGAGTTTGTGTCTTGTTGGTTTTTTTTTCTTTTACAGTTTGTTTTTACATGATTGCGTTACCTAGTTTGTTTGTTTGTTATTTCATTTCCAAATTCTTTGTTACTTACGTTTACTGAAAGAGGGCAGTGGACTGAAAAACAAGTTGCAATGGCTTAGATTACAGTATCGGCTGAAAGCTTGTGCGTTCTGACACCGCCATTCCTAAGAATATGGAGTAACAGCTAAAACGACATTGCTTTCCTTGAGATACGTATTTATTTTATTTAATCGTTCTCATATAGCGCTTTTGCAGCTCAAGAGCTGCTCAAGGCACAGGCCGATACAGGATCTAACTTGAGTCGCCTAAGCGAGCGCCCACTTTCTGCCTAATAACCTGTTGATTGGAAGGTTCGTGGAGGTTCAAAATCTTGTTTTCCAGGTTCGCAGATCCCGAAGGTTTCTGAACCTTTTTTTTTTAGTCCAAAAGGTTCAGTTTCCTAAGTTCGGGGTCTGATCTGATCTGAGAACCTCGACAAAAAAGGTTTTGAGCCTCCACGAACCTTCCCTTTAAGATTGGCCATTAGCCGCAACGTCTGACGGCCCTGTCAGTTGAGTTCAAATCTGGCTAAAAGAGGATTGTGAGAAGGGACCTAGTCCTTGCTGGGTGTATTTGTGTAGGTGGCACTCACGCGTCTAGGACAAGATGCTAGACATAATGATAATACAGCCGATATTGCAGTATTTGATTCTGTGACCCCAAAAGCACCCCCAACTTTTTGTTTCTCTCCAATTGTTGTATACGCTCTAATTGAATTAGCATCGTTCAATTGATATAAGACTGTGTTGCTGATTGAGTGTGTTTGTAAAGAATCACCTGTCACTCGCGTCAAACTGATTGTGTTTATTCTTGTAAGCAAGTTTAACGTATATATACAAACAAAGCTTCTTGACTTTACTCTACTCCAAACTGCGGAGTCCCACGAGACGAGCGGTTGCGGTTGCGGTAATTGCATCAGAACATGATACCCCGGGCATCAAAAGTAATCGTCGCAGAGATTGAAATAAATGAGAAGAAGGGCAGCTTGTGACATTTAACTGATTTGCAGGATGGCGTCCTTCTGCGTTCACAAACAAAACGAAAAAACAACAAAAGAAAATAGCAACGGCACAAATTTGTTTGGAGTTGGGTTGGGCAAAGATTAGATTTAGTCCCACACAGCGTAGCTGATATTCGCTGAGTAACTCTCACAAGACGAGTCAGCGCACTTGAGCAGTCCCAGGGTGCGCAGCTGTCAGTGAGCGAGTCAGACTGTGGTCTTCAGTCAGTAAGGGTCAGTTTGACTGTCGCTGTCAGTGGCAGGGGTGGCAGCCCAACCCTAGTAGGCGTTCAGACCCACGCTCGGTTTAGCGGCGAAGATGGACGTTTGCCCGATCACTTGCCATTCCTGAGGTCGACATACTGGGCCCAGAAGTCAAACCTGCGACAGCTTCGGGTGGGAGATCCCGATACGATACTCCACCTCAACCTTCAACCTTCATTTTCACCTATGTGGGACTCCTTCAACTGGGCGGCGGTTGCAGATCGGCAATAGACGTCTGGGCGCACTGCTGCCGTCGCTCCATTCCCAGGCTGACCCGTTTCTTCTTTTACTGCGACTGGGCGACGTGGGGATTCCTGTGGAGGGTGGCGCCCTCTGGACAGCAGTTGATTGCGTCGCCATGGTTCCTTACGTGCTGCCTTCCCCTCCTTGTGGGTCACTGCATCGCGACCACCTCTCTTCGCGCCTACGTCAAGCGATTTGGCGAACTGTTTCTTCCCTGCGCGCTTGCCTCTTCAGCTTGTTTTCTTCTTCGTCCGTGGAAACGACCATTCATCATCGCAACGAATGACCATCAACACCAGCCGTATGGCCTCTTACTACCACTTCTTAAATCATCTAGACATCCTATTCACGTCCCCTATAGGCGTTAGTGTCTGGGGACATTAATCTAGCCAACGAACGAACGGTCTCACAAGAATTCATGTGGAGGCGAACGTCAAGATAGATACGCTTGTCTCCACTACGCAGTATGATTTTGTCCCTCTATCGTTTGAGTTGGGTTTCTTGCCTGCCTCTGTCTTTCTGGTTGGGCTTCTGTGTGCTGTCCCTGTTTCTTTGAGGTTTGGGTTGGGTTGGGCAAAGTTGTTCCTGTCTATTTCGGGTTAGGTTTCTGTGTCCTGTCTATTTTGGGTTAGTTTTTTTTTTTTTTTTTTTGTTGTTGTGCTTGCTCCAATCGAGATTGTTTCTCGGTGATTTTTGCTTGGAGCCAAACCCCAATGCGCTCTAATGATCTCTCCTTTTAGTGACGCACGTGGTTAGATGAGACCAGATTACTTTCTCGTCAGTGCGGTCTCACTTCTTAACGCTGCCTCCCTCAAAATCCATTTCCTTTCACCCCTACCATACCATACCATACCTACTCTCTGTCTGTCTCTGTGTCTCTTCCGCTTTGTCTGTGTCTCTGCCTCTCTCTCACTTTCTCTCTCTCCTCTCTCTCTCTCTCTCTCTCTCTCTCTCTCTCTCTCTCTCTTTCTCCCTCGCTCTTTCTGCCTTTCTCTTCCTCCCCCTCTCCTTTCTTTATCATACACACCCCCCTCTCCCCCCCCTTCACTCTCTCTCTCTTTCTCTCTCTCTCTCTTTCGTCCACGTGCAAAGTTGATAGCTTAGTGTATCTAATTCGATTGAACCATTAAGATCACGCCGTTTTAATCAATACCATTTTCTGTTAACAATGCCCCATTAGCTCTTGGCTTTAAAATTACATTAAACAGAAAACGCGTCTAGTTACATTCTAATCCTGACTTCTAGACAGTCTCTCACGGTTCCCCGGTTTGAGGACTCGGAAGTTGTCTGCCTATATGGATCAGTCCCATAAAATTTCCGTGCTTTTAGCAGACTTTTGGGTGTCGGCATGGTCGGTATCGTTGACGACGACGACGACAACGACGACGACGACGATGATGATGTTGATGATGATGATGATGATGATGATGATGATGATGATGATGATGATGATGATGATGATGATGAAGGAGACTTCTAAGGCACTTAATCTACGATGATGATGATGGTGATGATGATGATGATGATGATGATGATGATGATGATGATGATGATGATGATGATGATGATGATGATGATGATGATGATGATGATGATGATGAAGGAGACTTCTAAGGCACTTAATCTACGAAGATCACGCTCGAAGCGCTCACCAGCTCTTTGAGCAACTGTTTGCGTGGGTAAGCGCGCTATGAGAGAATGATTAGCTTTGTATTACATTTTTTTTTTTGCTTCGAAGGGGTAAGTAGCATGGCTCAGTGCACAGGCGCTCGTATCGGAATGTGAGCAAAGTCTATACAGCTAGTATACTCACATATCGATATTCCCGATTATTTGATTTATTGGCGCCTGTGGCTCAGTGGTAGTGGAACCACGCTCAGCTGGCATGCAGGAAATTCTGGTTCGCTTCTCGACCAAAGACGTGAGATTTTCTTTCTCCACAGGAGTCTGTAATGACCTTTTAAGCGATGTTTCTCTTCCACAAAGTCGCCGTACAAGCACGTACAAGAACACTTTCTTTAATGACTCTGTATACGATGTTTTTCTCTTCCATCGTATCGCCGCGCAAGCACGTTCAAGAACACTTTCTTTAATAACTATATACGATGTGTTTGTTTCATCTTCCATCGTGTCGTCGCGCAAATACGTTAAAGAACACTATTTTTAATAACTCTATATACGATGTGGTGTTTTATTTTTTTTCTTTTCCACTGTGTCGCCGAAGAAGGAATTTAAAGAACACAGATCATCCAATCTAAAGAGGCAGGACTGGTGACATGCTCAAACTTAAAAGCGGTCTACATTTAGGTTGGTCAGTGTGGCTCAGTTTTCCGGAGCGTTTGACATGTAGTGCGTTTGGTGCTTTGCAGGCCGGCGCATTGGGGCGGGTATTTGCCAGCGCCTTCGGCTCATAACTTGCGCTACATAAGATTAAGAACTCGTGTTATATATGTCTTCATTTCCATTTCTTGCTAGTGCGCTTTAAGCTTTTGGCTTCGGATAAGGGAATAAACCCCGAGGTCTAGAATAATCTGGTGCGTGCAAGCATTCCTTCGCTCGGACTTTAAAGATACTGACGCTCACGACCTAGGTGAATGCTGGCTGCACAATTGCACTCAGCAAGCGCTAGGCTCCTTCTCCCTCTTCCCCGGTAGCCCAGGATTGTGCTCAGTCGTCTGGGGGTCACACGAAGCGCATAAGGCAGCAACTGGGCGCCTCAAACAAAACATTAAGGTATCGATCTATGTAGATGTAAGATAAAGGTATCGATCCATGTAGATGTAAGATAAAGGTATCGATCTATGTAGATGTAAGATAAAGGTATCGATCCATGTAGATGTAAGATAAAGGTATCGATCCATGTAGATGTAAGACAAAGGTATCGATCCATGTAGATGTCAGATAAAGGTATCGATCCATGTTGATGTAAGATAAAGGTATCGATCTATGTAGATGTAAGATAAAGGTATAAATCCATGTAGATTTAAGATAAAGGTATCGATCCATGTAGATGTAAGATAAAAGTATCGATCCATGTAGATGTAAGATAAAGGTATCGATCCATGTAGATGTAAGATAAAGGTATCGATCCATGTAGATGTAAGATGTAAGATAAAGGTATCGATCCATGTAGATGTAAGATAAAAGTATCGATCCATGTAGATGTAAGACAAAGGTATCGATCCATGTAGATGTAAGATAAAGGTATCGATCCATGTAGATGTAAGATAAAGGTATCGATCCATGTAGATGTAACATAAAGGTATCGATCCATGTAGATGTAACATAAAGGTATCGATCCATGTAGATGTAAGATAAAGGTATCGATACATGTAGATGTAAGACAAAGGTATCGATCCATGTATCGATCCATGTAGATGTAAGATAAAGGTATCGATCCATGTAGATGTAAGATAAAGGTATCGATCCATGTAGATGTAAGACAAAGGTATCGATCCATGTAGATGTAAGATAAAGGTGTCGATCCATGTAGATGTAACATAAAGGCATTACCGTTTCTTCACTTCTTTCATCTCCACTACATACCAAACCCCTTCCTCTTCTCCTCCATTCTTACCCACCCACCACTCATCACTCCCACTTCCAAATACCCCGCTATTCTCCCTTACGTGCACGTAAATGAATTTAACCTCCTCCTCCTTCTCCTTTTTCTTCTTCTTCTTCTTCTTCTTCTTCTTCTTCTTCTTCTTCTTCTTCTTCTTCTTTCCCATGTGTGTGTGCGCGTGAGTTCATGAAAGACTGAGAATTTTTGAAAACGTGCCGTAGCTAAGTGGTAAAGCCTTCTACTGTCACGCCGATGACCCTTGGTGGTGGACAAGATGAAAGTGGCCATTACAAGTTTTGATTGCTCTGGTGGTTCAGTGCTGATGTATGTCCCAAACTCCTCTTCTCTGGGATGATTATCCCCGTCTGCCGTATGGCTAATGGTGGGTGTGGACTTATGTGTTCATTCCTCGGAGAAAGCCAGACTTGTGTGGATATTTATACCCATGCTGCCAGCGTTCTGATGCCTGAGGGAGAGAACGACTTCATTAAGGATAAAATCAAACGGGAAGTTTCTATTCTAGGCTCAGTTAGGAGCTTATCGGATTGTGTGTGTGTGTGTGTGTGTGTGTGTGTGTGTGTGAGACAGACAGAGAGAAAGAGAGAGAGAGAGAGAGAGAGAGAGAGAGAGAGAGAGAGAGAGAGAGAGAGAGAGAGAAAGATGTGCGCGCATGAACGCGAAACTAAATGCAATTTGTGAATGAACATTTTCTGACGTTACTACTATACTACTCAAAATAATTGAAGGGCCACTCTCATATTTAATTTAGTTTAATTATTTTTTTGCTGCTCTCAATAATATCGCTTATACTGCTTATTTCAAAACTTATCCTGTACAGTAACATTCAAGACAATTTTATTCTGACAAGTAATCACATGTGTGAGTTTTGAACTTTCTGCACTTAGTTGAAAAACAAACCCAATTTTTACAAAAAATGACCCTAATTTACTGTTGTCTTGCTAATAAAGCAAAATGTTCAACATTAAAAAGTGATTTGCACGCGATATGCTTGCATTTTCTGAGTTCAGTTCAACAATCGGCGCTTTTTTCTGGGTATAAATGGCAGCGCCTTTGCTGCTATTATAACCATGCCCCCAAGGCGACGATTGACTGATGCGGATAGAGGCAGAGCTATTGCATGGCTTCAAGAAGGGGTGAGGGTGAGAGAAGTTGGCAGGCGGCTGGGAGTGTCCCACTCCGTTGTCCAAAAGCTGCGGGAGCGCTTTAACAACACTGGAAGCGTCCAAGAACCAAGAAGGTCCGGACGCCCTCGCGTTACCACTGCTAGACAAGACCATTTCATCACCCTGTCAGCTCTGAGGATGAGGTCCGCTACAGCAAACACCATCAGAAGACAGCTTCACGCAGCCAGCAATGTTAACGTCAGCGACCAGACAATTTGCAACCGTCTACACGAGGCAAACCTGCGATCAAGACGACCAGCAGTACGGCCTTTGCTCACCCCAGCTCACCGTGCAGCGCGTTTGGCCTAGGCTCGGCGTCATTTGGTGTGGACTAGGCAACATTGGTTAAGGGTGCTCTTTACAGACGAGTCTCGGTTCTCCTTGTCTTTCAACGACCGTCAAGTGAATGTTTGGAGGCGTCCACGGGAGCATTTTGCTGATGCGACGGTGCGCGAGCATGACCGCTTTGGTGGTGGATCTGTCATGATGTGGGGTGGCTTCGCATTAAACTTCAGAACACCCCTGCTCCAAATTCATGGCAACTTAAACGGTATTGGCTACAAGGATGACGTCCTACAACCTAGGGTTCTCCCAGCTCTACGGGCCACTGGGGAAGGTGCCATACTACAGGGCGATAATGCCAGACCCCACCGAGCGCGTATCGTCAATGACTTCCTGCAGCAACAGCACGTCATAAGGATGGATTGGCCGGCTCGATCACCCGATTTGAACCCCAAAGAACATCTATGGGATGTCTTGGGTCGACAGAAACGGGCAAACCTCCCTCCAGGAGCTAACCTTGAAGTTCTGGCCCAAGTTCTCCAGCAAGAGTGGTTGACCATCCCAGGAAACATCCTCCATAACCTGATACGGTCCATGAGACAACGATGCCAAGACTGCATTGATGCAAACGGTGGCCACACCCGATACTGACTCTATAGATTTTTGGTTTCTAAAGTTTTGATTCTGTAAATGAGGGGTATGTCCAGTTAAATTGAATTTACTCGAAATTTAAGCGACTGATGTCTAAAATCTTTTTTGTTATTGATGCAGAAATGATTGCAATAAAATATGATGAACTAATAAATTGAATTCGTGTTTCTGATTTAAAGAGAGACCCATATGTCCAAGTGGCCCTTGTATTATTTTGAGTAGTATATATTTGAAATCTACAATGCGTATGCTGAACGAAAGAAAGTGGGGAGTCAATAAGAGAACTGATGACGTAAGTGTCTGCAATACGGCCACATTGCACAATCATAATCTAGCTTGAATATTATCTTTGCGGTCTTCACTTCTTCGCATTTAAATGCGTATATACACGTATTCACACGGTCTATGGAGAACAACCAACGAGGAAGCCCGACAGACCATCACACAAGCCATGGAACAACACGATGACATGCTCACAGTGGTGAAGAAACGGGAACTCCGATGATATGGCCACGTCACCAGAGCATCAAGCCTTGTAAAGACCATCCTGCAAGGCATGATACAAGGAGGCAGAAGAAGAGGGAGACATAAAAAGAGGTGGGAGGACAACATTCGAAAATGGACTGGCTTGATACTGAGCGAGGCCATGAGGGTTGCTGAGGACAGAAATAGGTGACTTACACTTGTCAAACGATCATCTGTTGTGTCCCAACGACTTTCGAGTTACGGGATAGGATCACACGTAAGTCTAAGCGATCGCATACATCTGTGTCTAGTGGTTTGGCAGTTGGTCTACAAATAGACCTACAGGACAAAAATAAACTTCTGCCCTTATATCTGTACAGTAAACTATTGATCACAGATAGGGAGAAAAGTCAAAGAGCTACCTGATTTAGCCAAAGCTTTATCTGCACTCTGCACGCTATTTATAATCAGAGGACGGTCAAATGCGGTTTGGTCGCGGTAGGAGAAATTACATGTAGATCCTTACGTGTTTGTTTTTTTTCTTTCTTTTTTTTTTTTTTTTTACATAAAAATAAGTACAATTTTTCAAGGATTGGTCGAACAATGACATCCGAAAAGGCCTTCGCCAGGTTTGGTGCACTGAGTCAATATGAACTTAGCTCAATGTTAGAAGAGCTGTGTTGTGGTTGATTCTTTGATGAGCTGTGTTGTTGTGGATTCTTCTCCTGGTTGCTAGACTGGTGGGCTCTCGTCGCGCATTGCTTGAGACGCCCCTGCAGGCCGACTTTCAATGAAGACTATTTCTTGTCTTTCGTCTGGTCGGGGCCACGACGCCTGCTCGTCTGTAACATATGAGACGAAATTCTGCACCACCGTGTATACTAGGTGTGTGCAGAGCGTCTCACTGAAGGCCGAAGTAGCCCTTAGTGATTAGCTCCACATCTCTATATATAAGCGACGAACATTCTGCTAAGTCCATGGTCCACTGGAATCTCCACTCTAATTTCCTATACATATATAAATATAAATCATGGCTAACTATACACATAGAGAATTAATTAATATTATACACATTCTCTGGTACAGCCACTGGTCTGCAAGAATACACATAGGCTAACCAAAAGTGGGTCCGTAGGGTCTACAACATGGCGTCAAAACCGGTCGTGTTCGCCACGTGGTCACGCAACGTTGGACTAACAATTCAATTCTAAACATGGCAAATTTCACAAACATAATTCAACAATAATATCAATACATCACGATAATACAAAAGTATGTTCATTTACCTTTTTGACAATGTCAGGCCGTGGCTAACTTGATTGAATAAAGTTTCAACAGTTCCTGCTTTTTCGTCGTCAGTGGAGATATCTGTTAAAGCGTAGCTCTGTCTTGCTGGCAGTTTACAACACGAATGAAACTACCTCACCTGTTTCCTAAACCGGGTAAAACTGGTCAACCTAAGCCCTCGCTGTCCGGATTGGCCGTACTGCTGCCTATACGTAAGCTGAATGATGTCATTACCTACTGCGCTAACGTCAATATAGAAAAGTGTAGCACACAGCAAACTTCTGTCGTCTGCTGCAGGGTAACATTAACCTACTAAGGTTACAGCTGACTAACCAAGGCAAAAGCTTAATGTGCTGTTAAATCTAGTCTCTTATCACAAAAGCAAGTCTGGCATATGCCTTACAGAAGAACAAGAAGTCTTGGACAGATGGACAGAGTACTGCTCTGACCTTTACAACCACACACCAAACGGAGACCCATCAGTTCTAGCATGTCCAGAGAACAGAGAAGAAGAAGAAACCCTCCCACTTCTCCGAGAAGAAGTTGAGGCAGCAGTGCAATCGCTGAAGAAGGGGAAGTCAGCTGGAGTGGACAACATACCAGCGGAACTGCTTCAAGCAGGAGGAGAAGCAATGATTGACGCATTCACCATTATCTGTAACAAGATCTGGCAGAGTGAGGAGTGGCCTACACATGGACCCAGTCGCTTGTCATCACTCTTCCCGAAAAGGTAACCTTCAGGAATGTGAAAATTATCGCACCATCAGCCTCATCAGCCATCCCAGCAAGGTCCTCCTGAAAATAATACTCAACAGCAAGGTCCTCCTGAAAATAATACTCAACAGGTTGAAACCCCAAGCTGAACAAATCATAGTTGAAGAGCAAGCAGGATTCAGGGGAGGGTGAAGTACCACTTAACAGATTTTTAACCTCAGAATAATCTGCGAGAAATACCTACAGCACCAACAACATCTATATCATGTGTTCTTAGACTTCAAAAAGGCGTTTGACCGAGTGTGGCATGCAGCTCTGTGGGCAACCATGAGAGTGTACAACATCAGCCCTAAAATTATTGAAGTCATCAAAAGCCTGTATGACAAGGCTACCAGTGCAGTCTTCCACAACAGCGCCATCAGAAACTGGTTCAGAACAACAATCGGTGTGCGTAAGGGATGCCTACTCTCTCCAACACTCTTCAACATCTTCCTAGAGCGCATCGTGTCAGATGCCCTTGCAGATCACGAAGGCACAGTCAGCATAGGGGGAAGAACAATCTCCAACGTTCGTTTTGCGGATGACATTGATGGATTGGCTGGAGAGGAACAAGAACTTGAACAGCTGGTACAGAGGCTTGACACCACCTCCAGAGCCTATGGCATGGAAATAAGTGCAGAGAAGACCAAAATGAATACCAACCACACCAATGGCATCAACACGGACATCAAAGTCCAAGGCCAATCCCTCAACACAGTGCATAGCTTCAAATATTTAGGAGCCATTGTATCAGACAATGGGTCCCGACAGGAAGTCCTCTCCCGGATCGCACAAACAACTGCTGCCCTGGCGAGGTTGAAGCCAATTTGGAAAGACAGGACCATCAGTCTACATTCCAAGGTAAGGCTGCTGCGCTTTCTTGTCATCTCCATCTTCCTATATGCTTGCGAGACATGGACCCTCACAGTAGATCTCCAACGAAGAATACAAAGCACGGAGATGAGGTGCTACAGAAGACTTCTGGGCATTTCCTATACCCAGCACATCACCAACGACGAAGTCCGACAGACCATCACACAAGCCATTGGACAACACGATGACCAGCTCACAGTGATGAAAAAAATTAAACTCCGATGGTATGGCCACGTCACCAGATCATCAGGTCTTGCAAAGACCATCCTGTAAGGCACAGTGCAAGGAGGTAGAAGAAGAAGGAGACCGAAAAAGAGGTGGGAGGACAACATTCGAGAATTGACTGGTTTGACACTGAGCGAAGCAATCAGGATTGCTGAGGACAGGGAAAGTTGGAGTACGCTGGTTAAAAGAACATCTATGGTGCCCCTACGACCTTCGGGTTACGGGATAGGATAGGATAGATAGGATAGGTCGAACGTTTATTGTGTTGCACACGTGCATTCGTGCGGGCACGCACACAAACATAAGCACACCCATGGCCATTTAACGCATCACGCATGTGCGAATGCACACACACTCTTACTTACACACACACCCACACACGCACACACACCCACACACAAGCGCGCACACACACAAGCACCCATACACGCTTACTTACGCGCACACACACACACACACAAACATACCCTCCCTCACCCCCTCTCCTTCTCTCTCTCTCTCTCTCTCTCTCTCTCTCTCTCTCTCTCTCTCTCTCTCTCTCTCTCTCTTAACGGAGATATGGTGGTGGTATTTTAAGATGAGAATATTGCGACATGTAGCTAGTGGTGTAGTGCATGCAAGGTGTTTTTGATTTATTTCACTAGGACAATGCCTGGTCACCCGATCAAGCTACAGAGCCGTGTATTAAGCATGTAAAATTATGCTCCATTTTACACCCTCTAAATCTAAATGCCAACATTAGTTTTTCAAGTCCCCAGAAACTGGATCATAATAATGCTGTAAAAAGTCTAATGGGTTAAACAAAAATGTCAAATCCACAAACATTCGCAGTCTAATGGAAATATGTATATAAAAATCCACAGACACGGGTCATTAGACATTTAAGAACGACATCTTTTATGCGGATTGGGTGTTGTCCGGTCCTGATTTGGCTCGGAAGAGTCCGCTGGACCTAAAGCAACAATTATGTAATGTAATTTAAGAACGACAAGTCCATCAACTAGGCCCCTACTCTATTCAATCATCTCCTTCTAAAATTAGTCTGGAACCACGAGTCGCGCCACATCAGGCACGAATAATTGTCATACAACAGGGAGCAGCATTACACGATTTGGTTTGCACTATGGGGCAGTACTGGGTTAGGTTTATCCCAAAGCGCAGAACTAGACATCCCAGTGTTTCCGTACATGTTTCAGATCTATACCTGTAATTAGAACCACACTGCACATGGGACGGAGAGGTCTACGTAGTGTTTATAACAATTGGAATCCAGGATCACAGGCTCTACCTCTTCCATGATTGTGATATTATATCACTGCTCAATCCAGTATGAACTGCTACAGACCCGTTTTGATGTTATTGATCTGATTGATCCATCGATCGGTTGGAACTGGTTCTTAGTTTACGTTACGTTTACGTTAAATAGATTAAAGTCCCCGGACGCAATAGCATATAGGGGACTCGGTTCTTAGTATGCCACCATAGAGCATAAATATTGTAGACTGAACTATATTAATCTCCATTATTACGATATATCGCTATGTTATGCCACTTTGATGGGTTGTAGTGTGTCAGAGTCGCACAGATGTGGTGTATTACGTTGTTTTATAATTAATATTGTATTGAATCGTTTTGTGTTGTGTTGCAACGTTTATATATGGAGGGGGTGCGGGGGGTTGCCAGGGTTGTAGTATGATGTATTGTGTCGTGTTTAATATAATTATATGGTATTTTGTGGTATTGTATTGCAATGTATAGTATATATTGTTAACAGGTGTCAAGAAAATCTTTCCTTCTCTCTCTCTCTCTCTCTCTCTCTCTCTCTCTCTCTCTCTCTCTCTCTCTCTCTCTCTCTCTCTCTCTTTCTCTTTCATAGGCCTATAATTATGTCGCTGGGCCAAATTTAGCCTCAAAGTAGCGCAAGGTTATCATTGTAGGAATGTTCCTTTAACCGTGGCTTGTGACACTGTGGAATGTCGGGCACACACAGCGTAGATGGGAGCCGCCGTGGCTTACAGGACAGGTACTCGACGAGTCTCAGCTGCGGTGTGTGTTTCGGACAGTTACCTTTTATAAGCTCTGTGGTGTGTACCAGTTCTTCCATTCAAACAGAAACTAACCGCGGGTTCGCAACTGTGTTTTGTGTATGCTATTGACAAAACGGTTTGTGTTTCGCTTGAGAAAATAAGGTTGGGGGTAACGAAGAACAGATTAGTAGTAGTAGTAGTAGTAGTAGTAGTAGTAGTAGTAGTAGTAGTAGTAGTAGTAGTAGTAGTAGTAGTAGTAGTAGTAAGCTATCCTATCCTATCCTATCCTGTCCCATAACCCGAAGGTCGTAGGGGCACCACAGATGATCGCTTAACCAGCATACTCCATCTTTCTCTGTCCTCAGCAGCCCTCATGGCTTCGCTCAGTGTCAAACCAGTCCATTCTCGAATGTTGTCCTCCCACCTCTTTTTCGGTCTCCCCCTTCTTCTACCTCCTTGCACTTTGCCTTGCAGAATGGTCTTTGCAAGGCCTGATGATCTGGTGACGTGGCCATACCATCGGAGTTTCCGTTTCTTCACCACTGTGAGCAGGTCATCGTGTTGTCCAATGGCTTGTGTGATGGTCTGTCGGACTTCAACGTTGGTGATGTGTTGGGTATAGGAAATGCACAGAAGTCTTCTGTAGCACCTGATCTCCATGCTTTGTATTCTTCGTTGGAGATCTGCTGTGAGGGTCCATGCTTCGCAAGCATATAGGAAGATGGAGATGACCAGAGAGCGCAGCAGTCTTACTTTGGAATGTAGACTGATGGTTCTGTCTTTCCAAATGGGCTTCAACCTTGTCAGGGCAGCAGTTGTTTGTGCGATCCTGGAGAGGACTTCCTGTCGAGACCCATTGTCTGACACAATGGCTCCTAAATATTTGAAGCTGTGCACTGTGTTGAGGGATTGGCCTTGTACTTTGATGTCCGTGTTGATGCCATTGGTGTTGTTGGTCATCATTTTGGTCTTCTCTGCACTTATTTCCATTCCATAAGCTCTGGAGGTGGTGTCAAACCTCTGTACAAGCTGTTCAAGTTCTTGTTCCTCTCCAGCCAATCCATCAATATCATCCGCAAAACGAAGATTGGAGATTGCTCTGCCCCCTATGCTGACTGTGCCTTCGTGATCTGCAAGAGCATCTGACATGATGCGCTCTAGGAAGATGTTGAAGAGTGTTGGAGAGAGTAGGCATCCTTGACGCACACCGATTGTTGTTCTGAACCAGTTCCCGATGACGCTGTTATGGAGGACTGCACTGGTAGCCTTGTCATACAGGCTTTTGATGACTTCTATAATTTTAGGGCTGATGTTGTACACTTTCATGGTTGCCCATAGAGCTGCATGCCAGACTCGGTCAAATGCCTTCTTGAAGTCTATGAACACATGATATAGATGTTGTTGGTGCTGTAGGTATTTCTCACAGATTATTCTGAGGTTGAAAATCTGTTCAGTGGTACTTCGCCCTGCCATGAATCCTGCTTGTTCTTCAGCTATGATTTGTTCAGCTTGTGGTTTCAACCTGTTGAGTATTATTTTCAGGAGGACCTTGCTGGGATGGCTGATGAGGCTGATGGTGCGGTAATTTTCACACTCCTGAAGGTTACCTTTTTTGGGAAGAGTGATGACAAGCGACTGGGTCCATGGTGTAGGCCATTCCCCACTCTGCCAGATCTTGTTACAGATAATGGTGAGAGCATCAGTCATCGCTTCTCCTCCTGCTTGTAGCAGTTCCGCTGGTATGTTGTCCACTCCCGCTGACTTCCCTTTCTTCAGCGATTGCACTGCTGCCTCAACTTCTTCCCGGAGAATTGGGAGGATTTCTTCTTCTTCTCTGCTCTCGGGACATGCTAGAACTGATGAGTCTCCATTTGGTGTATGGTTGTAAAGGTCAGAGCAGTACTCTGTCCATCTGTCCAAGACTTCTTGTTCTTCTGTAAGGCAAATGCCAGACTTGCTTTGGATAGTGGAGACTTTGGGCTGTTTAACACTTGTCAGCCGCTTCACAGTCTGGTAGGCCTTCTTGCTGTTGTTCTTGTTCAGATTGTTCTCTATTTCCTGGCACTGATCTTCTATCCAGTTCTCCTTTGCTGTGCGCATGCCTTTTCGGATGTCATTGTTGATTTTTCGGTAGACATCAGCTCCCTGTGAGGTGTTCTTTTTCTTTTTTAACTCTCTTCGTTTATCACACAGATCCAAAAGTTCAGGTGTGATCCACGGCTTCTTCTTTGGTCGGTGCTTGCCAAGGATCTCAGTGGCGGCATCTGTTACAGCTGAGTTGAAGGTATTGGTCATGGTGTTGACATCTACTTCGCCTGCCCCCAAAATAAGCAGTGGTGCAAATTTCCCTCCAATTGTGGCCTGAAATATTTTTGCCACCTCCGGGTCTTGCAGTTTGTCCAGGTCGAACTTCAGCCTAGTGCACTTTGCTGTATTTACTCTCTTCAAATGGAGCCGGAAAGACATCATCACGAGATCGTGGTCACTTCCAATGTCTGCTCCTGGAAAAGTGCGTGTCCTGCCAATGTTGATGCTTGATCTGAAGCGTTTCTTGACCATGATGTAGTCGATCTGGTTGTGATGTTCCCCGCCGGGACTGTGCCATGTCCATCGTCTGGATTTTTTGTGGAGACCAAGCGTGTTTGCCAGTACCAGATTGTTGTATCTGGCAAACTCCAATAGCCTCAGACCCCTGTCATTTGTCTCGTTGTTGCAGTGGGGTCCGCATGTGTCTCCCCAGTTGTGGTGCGCATCTTGGCCAACCTTGGCATTCCAGTCGCCTTGCACTATGACTATGTCCTTCTTCGGCACTTGGTCAAGGACCGCCTGTATATTTTCATAAAAATCCTCCACTTCGCTGTCTTCATAGTCTGATGTTGGGGCATAGGCCTGGATGATGGTAATGTTGAAAGGGGTTGCTCTCAGACGGATGGTAATGAGTCTACTGGAGACTGGGCGGCAACCCATGACAGTGGCTAGAATGTTCTTGTGGACCAAGAATCCAACGCCGTGTTCGTGCCTGTCATCTCTACCGCTGAAATAGAGCTTGTGGCCTTTGTCAGTCGTTGTTTCACCTAGGCCTTTCCAGCGCAGTTCGCTGATACCTAGAACGTTCCATCGATAGTGGTCCAGCTCGTGGGCCAGTTCTTCTAATTTTCCTTCCGCAGTTAGGGTCCTGACATTCCAGGTTCCTATGACGATGTTGTTTCTCGTGCGGATCTTGCTAATTTGTCCATCAGTAGCATACTTTTCACCTCCGTCCTGGTGGCCAACGGAAGGCGCGGTCCTTGTGTAGCCGGGCGACGACCGATCCGGCATGGAATTAGTGGATAGCCTCATCATGTGTTGTGTCTTGGGCAAAAAAGACCTGGCAGGGCCCAATCCTCTCCAGGCTGTTGGCCAAAGCCGAAATCCACGAATACAGTGTGGCTCGCCTTGGCCCTGAGCACGTGGTCGTTGAACCTGTAGTAACGTGAGGTTCCTCCGCCCTGGCCGGTGACTTCTGTGTAGAAGACTTTCGCCCAGTGATGCCGTGCTAACATCACCCCTGTTAGTCGCCTCTTACGACACGCCGGGAAACGTTGGGTCTATTCTATTTGCCCGAACCCACAGAGCTCATTATTATTATTATTATTATTATTATTATTATTATTATTATTATTATTATTATTATTATTATTATCATCATCATCGTCATTATTATCATCATCATCATCGTCGTTGTCGTCTTCGTCATATGTATTTTGATGCCGTTCTGTAATTTGTGTTTGGCAGCACAATGTAATTCGTCAGTTAGATAATAACGTTTTCGCATTTGTATTCGTATCATCATCATCATCATCATCATCATCATCATCATCATCATCATCATCATCATCATCGTCGTCGTCGTCATCGTCGTCGTCGTCATCATCATCTTTTTCTGTTTCTTGTTTTTTGGCTGTTGTTGCAAACTCATCGTTCAACTAATTGACTATCTCGACCCGATTAGTAGACAAAAGCATCTTATCTTTAGTTGATTTGTTGTATTAATCTGTCAAATCTCACTTCTGTTGAGGAAAAACCGCAATAAACGATACTTATATCACTATTTGCAGAGTTTACAAGCTTTCGATGACTTTGGTATAAACACTTCCTCAATGAAAACCTCCTTTCTTGACAGTTTTATGCATACACCGAGCGTATTCCTATTTTATCCGAGGCAAACTTTGCGAATAGCGAGGCTTTTTTTTTTTTTTTAATAAAAATACACTTCGATGAGGGGAGAGGACAGAGCTAATAATACCACCTCCGTTGTTCAATGTCACCTTGAACTGCCCAAAGGTCGACTCTAAAACGGCCTTGACTGAAGGCACACACTGTCAGCAGGGGAAGCTTTCAGCAGTGAGTCGGATGTGACTGACCATTGTGGAGAGAGAGAGAAATAGGAAGAGAGTAGACGATCGTTTGTCTCTGTTGACTGCACTGGCAACTAAACTATCTATAGCAACGCACCAGTAGGGTAAGCCATAGATATATATAGACTATAGTCTATATATATATATCTATGGGTAAGCTAAACACTGGATTGTCTACAGACCTGCATAGCTATAGGTTACCTCGATCACTGTTACAGGATATTGCAAACTTGATTGTTGTTATTTGAGAAGCGTTTCAACACTGTTGTGCCCAAGCAGCTTATATAAGGAACGCGAGGATTTAACACGTCCCCTATAGGGTCGAATCACGAAATCAAGGCGTCTGCTTCGTGCGACGTCATCTTCGTAAATGATCGGCAAAAATCTTCGTTTTAACTACTTCCGGTGACAACACTCGGTGTCCAAATGGCGTACTTTCAAGTATTTCCAAATATATTGCTCGAAGAAAAAGATGTACCGGGAAGCAGTTTACCTTTAAATGACGTTGGTTCTTCAAGTGTGATAGCATTATAACGATAGTTGATAACAAGAGGACTGTCAGCATCGGGAAAGAAGTCGGATTGGGTCGAAAGGTGGTGAGGGGCGATGATACGATTACGGATTAGTAGGCGTACGGATTAGGCCTCATTTCATATCATTAAATTAATGTCATGTCGCAATCAGCATCGTTCTTTTGACATACTACCAACATTTACTGACTTATTTCACAGGTTTGATAATTGAATTTAGTAAATTTAATAAACTAAAGCCGTCATATTGACTTCAATATGACTGTAGGCAGTGTAGTCTAGACAGTAGTAGGCCTATATCTGATTGAGCACTGTACAGTAAGAGTAAGCCAGTTGGTGCATTTAGGAATGATTGATAGTTATATTAATTTCACACCTCCACCCCCACCTCGAAAAAAGGCTGGTATTTGTATGCACACAACTGCTTAGTAGTGATTATTTACAAAACATGTTATGATGTAGGTGGATTAGATTAAAATAGTTGAATGGTACTTAATAGGGCTTATACAGTACAGTGGTTTTTTTTTTTAGTAATTTAATGTAAACATAAATCAATCTTATTTAATTTTTACATTATATAGTATGCTTTTTTGTGGGGGGAGAGGGGGAGAGTTCTCATTTTTGCTGTATGTTAATGTAAAATTTGGGGCTGCGCGACAATGTTTTGGTGGTGTTAGCAGCTTATTTGTATATATATCAAAATAAAGAACACTATACCTTATGAAATTTCACGGCATTTGCCCGCGTACAGACGATTGTCATTTAGTTACAGAATGAGTGATATATTTTAATTCAGAATCAGAGGCATGAATTTAACAACTTACAGTTCTTTCTGTCTAAATAATTTCTAAGTGCAATTATTTACGGAAAGAAAGAGTGGTATTTTGTCATCCAGTGAAAAAATACTCATACCTGCCTTAGGCATTTCCCATGAATGACTGATTTTCTACATTTTGACTGACATATATCATATGTGTGTGGTTAACAGCTATTTATTTTGCATCAATTTAATAAATTCTTTTAATAATGTTATACTTTTTAGTGTTTTAGGGTTGACATCTTTGTCCATGTCTTGTGTGTTATTTTATCTGTGTTGCAAATTGAGTAATACTTGTTGACGCTGAAAATCAGTGTTTTTCATACATGTAAGCATAGTCAGAAAACAAAAACCAACCACTCAGTAAGACAAATCTGAAATAAATTTACCAGCTTTTTATTATTAATTTTTCATTGCACACAAGTTATATTACATAAAAAGATGAATTATAAGAACATTTTACAGCATAATATTTTA
The DNA here is from genome assembly GCA_036898135.1 of Oncomelania hupensis. Classification (NCBI taxonomy): domain Eukaryota; kingdom Metazoa; phylum Mollusca; class Gastropoda; order Littorinimorpha; family Pomatiopsidae; genus Oncomelania; species Oncomelania hupensis. The sequence continues at coordinate 34,810,575 of CM072514.1, forward strand.
GCTGGAAACTAACTATGAGGGTCAACATTGACCACCAAAAGTTTATTTCTACATGTTATCTTCTTCTGCCTCTGCTATTTTTGATTTCTTGCAGTGACGAACATTGTCAGGCGATGCTCTCCGTCTCTTGTTTATTCTGGCTGCTTTGACTGCTTTCTCAATCTGTGTGCACAACATAAATAATAAATATATAAGATTATACAGTGATTTTTTTTTTTAAGAACTAGAGCCTGCAAACTACCTTGTGGAATTCCCATTATTTCCTCACTACATGCATATACTGTATTTCCACAATGCCAAATAGTTGAAATACAGGTTATTGGCAAATGGTTTACATTTTAAAAAATTATAATGAATAGATCATCAATTATAACAATATAAGCAACACATGCTTACTCTTTCCATTTCAGGTAATCTTACTAAAAGTGAAATGTAATTTTAGCCATGTGCTTTTAAAATGTTGGCAATGAAAATAAATAAAATCTATTCATGCCCCAAAACATTCATTCATGACTTATATTGTTATAAATATATTTATTAATTAATTTACCCTAACGAGCTGATAAAATCAAATCAGTGAAAAATGTTACTGACAGTAGTACTAATTACTATGAATATGATTTATGTACAGTAACTGGTTATATTATATGATGCAAACAGTAATTAGTAATTTGTTTACTTAACAATCTTTAGTAAAAATGTAATGTTTTGGAACACATAGTAATCAGTAAACACATATATACTTAATCAGTTCATCTAGTAAAAGAAACCTAATGAAGTCTCATAATAATAATAGTAATTATAAAATAACAATGATAATAATATTGTAATAATAACCAAGATGTAGCTAGGTATTGCAGGCCTAAACGTGTTAACCATTTAAGAATTGTAATTTAAGCTAATCTTTTTAAAGTTTTAAATAACAAGTTTGAATATTTCAATTTTAATAAAATTTGAAAAAGTAAATAAATGGTTGGCTTTTATAAACTTGTTTTATTCTAATTCTTATAAATTTACCAATGCCAGCCAATAGTGAATAGTAAATAGAACACCAGAAATCTGAAATGATGCAAAACTGCGAGTACCCAAAACTGCTGTTTTGAAATGGTCTTACTTAAGTTACTAGTTACATGTTGCCAAGAGAGAAAAAAAGCAGTTGAAGACTGTCAACAACAATAGTGTGGGAAGGTGAGTGTACCACGTCTACTAGTACTAGCAGCAGTATCAGCTTGAGTTTATACACTAAATTAGTAAATAAACAAATAGGCCTACTTTAGACTATTACCAGTAGTACCAACTTAAAAACATGTAGTAGTAGTAGTATAGGGACTGAATACTGAGAATCTATAGTATTTCTCCAGTTTATAAACTTCTAAATCTTTGCGATTATTTATTACACACCTGCTCTTGTGTATAACTTGCTGGCAAAGGGTCTGGATTCAGTTCTGTTGGTCCGATCCCTCCCACAAAATGCTTCGAACAGATGAATCTTAGCCGTCTTGCTGTGCTCGGATCGTGCGTTGATTTGGTCGTCAAATCTGCCCATCCACATAAATAAATACACCGTTTGTGTTTGTTTGGGTCAGCCAGTAGATCTGGAATGGTGAAGAAAGTCACTCCCTGCATGTAATCCTTGTGTGTGTACCTTGAATCACTGTTGCATTTTCCCCAGATGCAGTGCTTCGTCGGCATTTACGACGGTCATTGCCTTGTCACCGGAAGTAGGCATTTGAGCTCGGAAATCTATTTTTAGACTTTTTGTTGCCGGGCAAGGATCGTGACTCGACCCTATACGCTTATGTGTCCGGGGACTTAATCTATATTCAACTCAACTTAACACGTACAGTACTAGACTAACTAGTACGCTTGACTTCCTGTTACAACAGTGAAACTTGAGCTGAGCAACCTCGATCGTCGTTTGCTTTTGCAAAATGGATCGTTGTTCTTCAAGGGAGTTTCCTTTCAACACTGATGTGACTAAAGCAACCTATATTATCTTGGCCTGAGATCTTAACAACTACCGTAGGCCTAAGATATTAGCTAATATTGCCAGAAAAGTAGATTAGCTAGCACACTCAGATCGGCGTTATATTGGTATCTGCAAACTCGATCGTTGTTAGTAGTACAGCCACTGCTTGTCTAATGTAGGCTACTGAAAATATTAAACGCTCAACTGACTCCCTGCTGCCTTCTGTGTTATGCCACAACATTGAATTTAGTAAGTGCTGCGAAGAGAAGCTACAGCAAGTACGAGCGCGCACTTAGCAAAATACTGTGAAGTTTACTGCCAACAGTTAAACAGTGGCGTCGTCGGTGCTGGAGAGGGTATTAGTAAACGCCACACACAACTTTCAAGTGCTTAAAAAAGTTCCAGACTTTAAAAAAAACACACACAAAAAACTACAACTTGAATGGCAAGGCCTACGCTTGGAACGATCGACCGTTTCGAGAAGCAAACCTCTTGCCGTTGTTGTTTGTAGATTATAGTCACACGACACTTTCGCATATAGGTGACTACTGGACCGATTTATACTGACACCAGCGGGCCAGTTGTTGGTAAAGGGGAAAATAATATGATCACACGTTGACCAATCCGGGATTCGAACCAGCGACCTTTCGGTTACTAGCAAGACGCTCTTACCAACTGAGCTACCCGGCCGTGTGTGATGAAATCTAACTTATAGCTTGAAAGTTCTATAAGTTGTATAAAAATCACTGCAGTTCTTCTACGTTTTCTGTTAGAACTATGAAAACATACCTCATATAGTATGCCTCCAAGTTCTCTGCCCTGGCTCTAGTATTATAACGAGACTAGCGATCGTTTTAGTTAAATTAAAGCCACTCCTGTCTCTATGCTAGTTCTAGGTCTCTGAAAATCGTTAAAGGTCTTAAGGCATTCTAACGAGACCGTGCCAGCTGAATGTGATGTTGTTTGTTTGTTTGTAGATTATAGTCACACGACACTTTCGCATATAGGTGACTACTGGACCGATTTATACTGACACCAGCGGGCCAGTTGTTGGTAAAGGGGAAAATAATATGATCACACTTTGACCAATCCGGGATTCGAACCAGCGACCTTTCGGTTACTAGCAAGACGCTCTTACCAACTGAGCTACCCGGCCCCACGCTGAATGTGACAGCGTACTTAGGACTTTATTGGACGCCTTCTCACATTTGTTATGCAAGTTCCCATGCACCGGTAAGTGATTTGGAGACTCAACTCTTCAGTCTCTTGCCTTTTCATTTTAATTTGCCTGCGATACTTGGATATAATTTTATCGAAACACGATTTAGTCCATTTCTTTATGCAAGCTATATATGTGTTATTTAAATTTATTATGCGAGCAGTAAAATTCGTCTACATGTGCGTCATGGTACTTCGTTCAGAGAAAATGCTCTCTCTTAGTCTCTAGTTCAAGTTTTATACTTGTATTTCTTTCAGGGAAAACACTCCAAGCTAAAGTTCTTGCTCTTTGCACCTGCTTGTAGTGCTTTCCTAGTTCAGCGATCGCCATCTCTGTGCATACCGTTAGCCAACAGGCACTTCAATAATATAATAATATCTGACTGTAGTGTACAACCAAGTTAATATTTTTCACCTCTTGCCACGCAGCTCTGTACTATTTCTTGCTTGACTGGCTGAACTTTGAAATGAGGCGGTGCGGTGGAATTGTCCTGTAAGGACCCACACTACAGGCAGTTTCACCGATACTAGGCCTACTTCGGTGAAGTGTGTGTGCTCATTTTCTACTGAAACAGGTTGTAGTGTGGTGTAGCGGCTTTGACTCTTGTTTGGATTATATGTGTAACGGTGGCGCTAGTTCCGGGTACGCTAGTTTGATGTAAACAACCAAGCAACGCGTTTGGTAAGTCACGTGTGTGTATGTGTGTGTGGGTTTATTGTACGAGTCTCATTGTGAAAATAATGGTTTTGATTGCTGTTGAGTGTTGTGTTGCATGCTGCTGAACATCTCCAACTTTACACTATACAGATGCTCTGCTACCCAAAATCCCTATTACAAGCTGGCATCTATCGGGTGACATTTAAACACCAGTTGTTTTCCTTGTTTCCTTTCACATTTTGTTGTTTTATATATATATATATATATATATATATATATATATATATATATATATATATATATATATATATATATATATATATATATATATAGAGAGAGAGAGAGAGAGAGAGAGAGAGAGAGAGAGAGAGAGAGAGAGAGAGAGAGAGAGAGAGAGAGAGAGAGTTCTCTCAAAATGGCTAGCACCGTACAGCAACCATTAAAGAGCAATGAACAAAACAAGCTAAGGGTGGCAAGTTGATTTAAACATTAAAAAAATTATCCTGCTCTTAGAGGTGGACAAAAAGTGAGACATATTGGCTTTCAATTCCATGTGCTTCTTCGTGAGCTAACAGAGCTCAAAAGCAGTACAGTTGCACTCATAAAGCCTGGTTCATCTGACGCGTTTCGATTTGTACCAAAGATCTCACAAGAAGAAGTTTGGCCTTGAATGCTTAGACTACAAAAGTGCAGTCTATAAGCACTGCATGATTAGTCACAAGGACACCCGATGATACTATATCTAGTTGCTGAAACTCAAGACGGTGATTTGTGTTGTTAGAAGGTAATACTCATATATTAATGCGACACTGTTATTGTTTTATGTGTCAAGGAATTAGGCCTGTACTAATCGAGTGCAGCTGTGTTTACATAAATGTCATGGATTCTGACCTGGGTAATGAAACAAGTGGTGAGATCAAAGCGTTTTCCGTCAGCCGTATTGCCAGTGTTCATTCATTCATAATAAACAACAACAACAACAACAACAACAACAAAAACAGTTTACACAAACTACACATGGATTAGGTTGTATTGCCTTAAAGAAAATGGGACTAAAGTTCACCAGTGTATTACAGATTTACATAGTTCGTAAAAGTAAGGTGAATCTGTACTGCAGAATGTGTTGAATATAGGCCTATTACCGTTAGGAATGTGTTCAGATGTCAGCCATACGTTGTTTGCATGCCGCGCTGTTTTATCAGGTAGTTCAAATAAAGGGCAACACGCGGGAGGTAAGGCAGTTTCGACCTCACAGTCTCAAAACCACTCGAGCATAGTAGGCTTGAATGTTGGGGTCTCTCCGTCTAACACACCTAATACAGCGTGGCAGGCAGGTAGATTAACGTCCCCGGACACCATGACGCGATCGAATCCTTATTATAGTTGAAAGATGATCCTCTCCACCGTCTAGGTGGTGTGACTGATAAGGTTTCTGTCCTGGTGAGATAGTGCTGAGATGCATGATTGGCGTGTATGCGAGAGAGAGAGAGAGAGAAAGAGAGAGAGAGAGAGAGAGACAGACAGACAGACAGACAGACAGACAGAAGGACAGGTAAGCAGGTGCAGACAGACAGAAAGAGAGACAGTCAGAGACAGAAAACAGACAGAGACAGATAGACAGAAAAAGAAACAGGGAGAGAGAAATGGGCACCTACTGTCAGTGAAGAGAAAGATACGATGAGAGAATGTATGTGTGAGTGTATGAGTGTGTGGGTGCGCGCGCGCGTTTTCGGGTGTATGACTGAAGCGATAGGAAAGATTATCAAAATTAAAGTAGGGTCTGTTGTGTCTCTTGTGTATGCATTTGCGGACGTTTGCCTGTTTGTTTATACTCTTTGGTCTATACATTTGTCTCTGTGTGTCTGTGTCTCTTTTTGTCTGTCTGTCTGTCTGTCTGTCTCTCTCTCTCTCTCTCTCTCTCTCTCTCTCTCGCACACACGTCAATAATGCATCTTAGCACTACCTCAAGGACATAAACCTCTCTCTCTCTCTCTCTCTCTCTCTCTCTCTCTCTCTCAGGATGTGTAAGAATGCATAGACCTAAGCTATATAATTATTGTTATTATTTGCCGTGCCCTTGTGTGTGTGTGTGGGTGTGTGTGTGTGTATGTGTGTGTGTGTGTGTGTGTGTGTGTGTGTGATTGGAGAAAGAGACAGACAAAGAGACAGTCAGCGCTGTGTAACACTGAAGTTTCAGTCTGGGTGTGATGACCCATGTATTCATTTCATGAAGGATTGAGAGAGAATTTGGACAGGGCGGGATCAAACTCAGGCGGGTGAGATCCTGAAACCACAGTCGATCCAAGAATGGCGTGGACGGGAAACTCCCTGGGAGAGTCCTCGATTTATGACATTATCCCTGACGGGCAATCACCTCTGAAAAATGGATCCTGTGCAAAATGTCGGCGCTGGCTACAGTTGGTTCTCTTGACAAAAGCAAGAGAATGGGACTAACTTCCCTTGGGTTTGCGTAATGAGAGTTTTCAAAGATGTCGAAGGTTACTTTGCTGCTATGTATACAGGAAATTTTAGACAAGGAATTAAAAACACAGACCTAAAACAACTGGGCATGTGCATGGTACACACAAGAGAGTAGAATCATGACTTTGTTGGCCTATTGAGTCTATCAGAAAGTAAGCCTGTGCAGTATTCCTTTTAACGCAATTTACAAAGTAATTTGACCACTTGAAGGACAAATCACATAAGACCTGCATGCTAATTTTGGAACTCGCACTATTTAACATGATAATGAGTGCCCAGCGTAAACAAAATGAAACGGTGGGACTACAGTGCTTAGTAATAGTAATACCGACTTTGATCTTTCTATACTCTTGACCTTGAGATGACCTTGACCTCGGGATCAAAATACACTAATGTACTATCGAATAAAACACAGCAAACGTTGTATTATGACAAAAACGGTGACCTTTTAATGACTTTTACCTTCAGTGACTTTGACCTTGGGATGACCTTGAACTTCACGTTACCTCATGCAGATCTTATCAAATAACGCAATGTTGTTGCATACAAAGGGTTAAATAATACAGTCATTCTATTATACGTTGACCAATTTTTGGTATGTTTTTGCAAGGCCTAAATTAACTTTGACCTTCAAGATCAAAGAAAACACTGAACAAATATGAAAGATCAATATATATATATATGTTCGCTAAATACAATAAGTTTGGACTTCATATCTTTGATAGTTTAGGGTCAAGGTCACTTTAAAGTACCTATATTAGCCGACTTTAGACAGCTCCAGTGACCTTGACCTTAGAGTGAAGTTGACCAAATTGCATAGTGCATGTATGTGTGTCCCATTGATATGTATCATTCATCCAAGAATCATTAGTTCATTATTAACTTAGAAAAAAAAATCAATTTTGTCAATTTGCTGATCCTATGACCTTGACCTTGACCTTGAAGTGAAGTCATTCATTCACTGATCATTTATGAGGTCTCATGGATGTACACAATCTTACCAAGTTTGGTTGTGATACTTGAAATAGGTTCTGAGGTATTAATCCACTTTCATGTTTTGCACAGACAGACGGCGGACAGACGAACGGACGGTCAATTTTTTTTATATGTCATATTTGGACTATTTAGGACTCATTTATGTGAAACAATTTTTGGGGGTGAATACATAGACTGACATTGCTATGCATACGAGTCAAGAAGCAATTGTGAAGTTTAGGTAGAATGAGAATCGGCAGCGTACCGGTTATTCTAAATACACTCTTGAAAATAAAAAAAAGCAACAAAAAAAATTTATATAAAAAGACACCCATATTTATGAACGTAACTATGGGGTAGCCATGATGAAATATCGGCAGCCATTCAGAAACAGCTAGTAATCCAAGTGCAAACGTTATATTGCTACGTCTATAAAATATTATTCGATTGCAACAAAATACTCCTATACATTTCTGTGATGTTAAACTTCCTCAGGCTGGGGAACAGTCGAAAGCAAAAATCTCTGAGATCCGGCCGGGGTCCAGGGGCCGCCGTAAGGTCCAGGGGCGAAGCCCCGGTGGGAGGATCTGGGGGACGAAGCCCCCCAGAAGCTGAACGTTTCATAGCATGTACACCCAAAAAGAATGCTTTTTGTGAGAGATATAAACGTGGATGTTTTTCATAATATTCATCATGTGTTCATTAGGACATTATCATTAGTACATGGAGTGCAGTTACACTTTCGCCATCTTTTCAAGCCATTCCCATTTCCACTTGTTGTTGATTTCCCCTTCTTCAAAAGGGTCTCCGCGGTTAATAATACGTGAAACACACGACTTGACCATGATAGTATAGTGATTATAAACTAACAATGGCGGACAGTGACAAAGGACTGAACTTCACGTGAACCGCCAAACGTTCAACATCGCCTTAACCCGCTGTAGTCAAGTGATGCTAGTAAGCCTTATTGGGCAGTGAATTCAATGTAACAATAGCGGGCGCGGGCGGCACTTTTAGTGACGAGAAAAAAAAAAAGCTGGACACGGACATGGATCGAGACTTGGACTTGGATAGATTGCGTTTTGTGATTTTTTTTTTCTCAGAGCGATTTTTTTTTCTCGGACCTCTATTTAATTTTCTCGGGAGTGACGGTACCTTTTCTCGGAAAATCGCGGATCCGAGGAGAGTTCCCCAGCCTGCTTCCTTCAAATACTATCCAAACACAAGGTTACCAAGCCAAAATGATAAATAAATACAGACGAAGATGCGTCTGTGCGTAGGGCGTAGCGAGTGTCGTGTGCAAAATGCTAAAAATAGACGGGAATTCCTTATTGAACCGTCCACGGCTTCGTTGGACGGCGTTTCATGATCTGTAATGACCGTGCGAACAGCAAAGGCACTAATATATTCTAATGTGCACTTTTTGCCTTGTTTCAACAGAAAATTTATTAGACGCTATTTCTATAATTTATAGGCTATTTATTACCCGACTGAAAAAAAGCTTATAAACCAGTGCAGAACTACACAAAAAACGGTAATATTTTATCTCTAGATGATAGGAATATATTATAGGAAAATAGCTGACATTACTGTCTTTCTGTGTGCGGCGTGACATTAATCACAAACTTATGAACACAGAGTTTTGCAATGGATTTTAATAACAGTGCACTTCCCAGGTTAAAAACAATCTACTTTAGGCGTTGACCAAATATATTAAGCATGTATAAAAACATTTTAAAAAATATTTGTGATGTCAGAGGATCGAACTTATGAACTGACCTCAAGGAGCACACTTTGACATAATACAAACTAGCGCTTTCATTATCTGTGTTATAAATTGCCCTGCCTTGGCGAAATGTAAACAATTATAGCGTGAATGCCTGCCTAGGTTACACGTCAACCTTTGCGGAGAATACGTCAGTCAGACTAGTTCGTATACATTTATACTGTTACGTGTAACGCAAAAAGGTTAAGCCATTATTCTTAATCATACAGCGCGTGTAGTAGTTCAGACAACTGCTCAAAGAGCTGCTCAAGTACTTATGAGCGTGATAACAGTGTCTTCTCTAGCCTTGCACCCTCTTTCTGGCATATAGTTTAGCAAAGCATGCACCGCACATCAAAGGGCCAACTGTTGCAAACAACGTCCGCTTCTGCTTATTATATAAAAACAATATTTATTGCCTTTCTTGCATAGCATTCGGTTTTTAACTCCAGACAGCTTAGTTGAAACTGGCAGAGAACCCTCACAAGTTAGTAAACGTAAGCCATGACGAGTCTCCACTACGCTGTGTGCTTTATCTCTTGTCACTTCTGGATATTACAATAACACTTCTGGTTCTTTTCTTCATGCCTCTGTACATGTGCATCTGGCTTCCCCTGCTCCCGTTTTTATTATAGAACTATGGTTATTATTACATGAAATAATATTATTATTGCCTGCTGCAGGCTACAACCTGCGGTATTTCATCTAGTCTCTTGTGTGTATGTGGGGGGGGGGGGGGGGTGGTGGTGGTGGTGGAGAGGGGGGGCATGTGTGATATGTGTGTGGGGGGAGGGAGGGGTGGGGGGCATGTGTGATGTGTGTGGGTGTGTGTGTGTAGGGGGAAAAGGGGTTGTGGAAGGGGGATAACGTCATCAGTCTGTGTCTATGGTTATCTTGTCTATCTGTGTTTCTGTCTCCGTCTCACACACACACACACACACACTCACACACACACACACACACACACAGACAGACTTATTGACTTATATACACAAGCACAGACCTATACCCATACGCACAGACTTAAACCCACGGGCACAGACTTATACCCACAGGCACAGACTTACATCCACAGGCACAGGTTTCTACCCAGACACATACTTATACCCATAGGCACAGACTTATACCAATAGGCACCGACTTATATCCACAGGCACAGACTTATACTCATAGGCCCAGACTTATCCTCACAAGCACAGACTTATACCCACAGGCACAAACTTACATCTACAGGCACAGACTTACATCCACATCCATAGACTTATACCCACAGGCACAGACTTACATCCCCAGGCACCGACGTATACCCACAGACACAGACTTATACCCAAAGACATAGACTTACATCCACAGGCACAGACGTATACCCACAGGCACAGATCGACTTACATCCACAAGCACAGACTTGGTGGTAGATTTGTGTCCCCGGACACATGGAGCGTATAGGGGACACAGACTTATACCAACAGACACAGACTTATACCCACAGGCACCGACTTACATCCACAGACACGGACTTATACCCACAGGCACAGACATACCCACAGACACGGACTTATACCCACAGGCACAGCCTTATACCCACAGGCACAGCCTATATATGCTTGCTTTACAACCCACCACTTTCCACACTCTCCCCTCTATACACACACCTGGACACTTTTATTGAAATAATACTTTTATCAGTGTATGCTTGATATAAACTGCACAGTCAAATAATTATAAGTAAGGTGTACAGAAAGTGCCGGCATATTGTTTTGTGTTCACACTATTATACAGTATTCATGTATAGTAAAATGACATCAGTGCACGGAAACAAGCTATATACAGAGGTTATAAAACATACTCTATATATTAATAATTCAATTTTTTTTTAAAAATATATAAATTGTGGGCTTTTACATAATTAAGCAGCGAACATTTTTAAAATATATATTTTGTTATTGTTGTTCTTCTTCTACTTGAACAATTGCACCTTTATAAATCAACTTGTCTAATCATACTTCTTTTTCGGGGAAACAGCCTGTCTAGGTGTTTAGGTGCCTAATACATTTTTTTTCTGGAGATAACTTTACTTTTTTTCTGGACATAACTTGGTCCGTGTGCAATTAATAATCACAGCATTTCTCTTCGATCAACAAATAGGTCTTGCTGTGCATTGTGCAGTACTAGATTTTTATTCTTATTTTTTTAAGGACTAGGCGATGATGGGTGAGAACATATGGCGTACGAACAGGGTCAAACGCGCGATGAAAAGTAGCGATGCTTTGCATCGATACTTTTTGAAAAGTATCGCTACTTTGCATCGCTCCGTTACGAAAGGATCGATCCTTTTCATCGCGCATTTCCGAGTTCTTCCGAATACACAGTATGCACATTTTCCAAAAGTTTGATCGGAACTAAAGCGGAACACAAAACAGGCAATCGTGCCAATCTGCTTGCTTTCCTTTCGTTTTGCGTTACTTGAGGCGGGAAGATGGATGCGATTGAAATTATCGACGACCGAATGAGACAACTTGAAGAGAGACCTGTTATATTTATTAATTAATTTGCTCTGCAAAAAACAATTTGAACTTCGGAATTTTACATAATAGTACTACATGTATATTATTTCATTAGCTTGACCGATTTCAGTTTTGCAGAAACAGCGTGTTTCGCCTCGGTAAACTTCGGAACTGCGCGATGAAACTGCACGAGCTAAAGTATCGATGCAAAGTATCGATACTTTTTAAAAAGCAGCGATGCTTTGCATCGATACTTTTCAGAAAGCATCGATACTTTCGCAATTTGCGTTCCATTTGAGAAAATGTGCGATCCTTTTGAGAAAAGTAGCGATACTTTCCTAAACGGATGGATCCTTATGAGAATAGTATCGATGCAAAGCATCGCTACTTTTCATCGCGCGTTTGACGCTGTTCGTACGCCATAAGAACACACCACAGGACTGCATGAACACTGAATCCAAACTGTCAGTAAGGCAGGCGTATTTCTCCAACAGTCTCTGATACTCTGGTTGAATCAGTTTATGACTTTGAGCCAGCCAAAAATATCAGCTTTTAAGTACCGAGTGCATGACATATAGCACGTAGTTTAATACGTTGTATTAGAACATGTATACAGTATACTGCCGTAGACTGTGAATTACTGAGAGCTTGTCAAAACAGCTCGTTGTTGTTTTGTACCTTATAAGCCTATTAGGACATGTATAGTGAATGTGAATGTATAGAAGATCGAATGTTAACCGACGAGTATATTCCGGTCTGGTATACATTCCCTACGCTTAAAACTTGTTCAGATCGTAGTAGTCGAACTTGAACAACGCCTGTTGTTTCCTATATGTTTTTGATATATATATATATATATATATATATATATATATATATATATATATATATATATATATATATATATATATATATATATATATACGACTACTACTACTATATACATAATCATCTCTTAGCTGCGATTAGACTTATCTCTCTCAAGTTAGAATTAGACCTTAACTCAATTTAATGGCGACGATGATGATGGCAATGATGATGATGATGATGATGATGATGATGATGATGATGATGATGATGATGATGATGATGATGATGATGATGATGATGGTGGTGGTGGTGATAATGATACTCGTTCGGATGAGTGTCTAGTCTGTGCACGCACGCACGCATTCCATCGCATAGACTTTAAAGATCCTGACGCTCATGTCCTAGAAGGGTGAGTGCCGGCTACACAAATACGCTCAGCGTGCCCTATAGGTCGATCCTTCTCTTTATCCCCGGTCGCCCAGGATCGTGTTCAGTTGTCTCCGAGTCAGACGATGCTCCCAAAGACTGCAATTAGTGGGCGCCTCGGGCGCCTTCAGTTTTAAAGCCTTGTACCGGCCAGCGCCTTCAGCGGCTGTTGAGCTGGATAAGCGCTCTATAACAAGGGTTAAAGAAAATACATGAAGCGGAATTATAAAACGTATTTTAAAACGAAGTTGGAGAGAGGGGGAGGGGTGTGGGAGGATAAGGGAGGTGACAGTGAAACGCCCAAGGGTGTGGGAGAGGAGGGTGGAATACTACATGTATGTGCCAGTTACTGTTCTTTTAGTTAACGTCTATTCACTTCATTCAATGATTTTAGATTCTTGCAATCATTTTTACTGTCTATGACGATTTGAAGATAGAATACTTTGTCGTGAGAAATGGATAAATTTGTATTTTACTTGCCTGTCGTGGATCAGAGGCGCCTTTTAGAGGAATGGATGCCTCTACTTCGAGTTCTTCTATTCAATCATGCAACAGTCTAACGGGAATGCTAACGGCGAACACATCAAAGACCCATTCAATTTATTTCCTATAAAGCAATGACTCCAGTTCAGTGGAGTAGTGTTCTTTCCGTATCCAAGGCGTTCTGGTCGATACCTAATCAGCTTATGGCACTTTTCATTTTTAAATAATTATATGACGGGCTTCCCATACGGTGCGAGAAGGTTATAAACTTATATAGAACTTTATTATGCCAAAGTCATACATTAAATATCTTTGGTCATACTGAGCCAGCAACTAGCGAGACACGGAGTCTGTATGCTGTACTGGAAGAATGCACAACAATAATTTCAATGGGCCACAGTAGTCGTCCCACACTGCGCAACTGAGACAAACCGAGGATTATGTGTGCCTCTCTCAGTCTCACCTACACAGTGTGCCTTCAATTAATAAGTTGTAAGCTATGAATAGACCTATTGCCTATTAGTGTTGTAGCGAGTTGTAAACTGCCTCACTGACATTGAGTATCGTCCTCATGGTAACGTTTTTTTTTTAAAACTATGGCAGTGCAGAAGCTTTAAAACTTTGGACACAAGTTGTTAAAACAGTGGGGTATGGGCTGGACGCCCCGCTCACTAAGGAAAGTGAATTGCTTCTCCAATATGTCTCCTTTCCAGGTGTAGTGATCGTTGCAGGTTTACTCCTTGCAATGGCCTCCTACACAAAAGTTCCCATAACAACACCTTCAAGCGATGTCCCCGTTTTTACAAAGTTTGCTGTGAGGTGCGACCGAGTGCCCGGCGGTATAACCGGGTCCAAGACTATTGGAGAGGAGGTGGGCGCTGTCAAGCTACCACAAGCCGAAAGAAAAGACATGGGTGTTGCAACAAAGAAGAGTAGCATACCGGATAGGTCGCGGTCCGGGTCAACAACGACCGCACCTTCCCCCGGAAGCTACTAGAGTGGAGGTGACAAGTATGCCGCTGGGGCTACACTCAATAGAGAACAACATTACAAGCACGTGGAAAGTCCGCACACTCCAAGCATGCGAAAAATTAAAAGAACCGGAGCATGCGCTCAGTCAATACCATTGGGATATAGCTGTGTGAGGTGAAACAATTACCGAAGATGGTCACAAGCTATGGTTCAGCGGTAATGAAACCAAACACCAACATGAAGCTGCCTTCATCGTTCGCAAAGAGATATCGAAGTGTGTCGTCACTCGTCAGTTGTACTCCAGTTAATAGTAAGATCATCATGTTGAGAGTTTCAGAAAGGCCAAAGAACATCTGCATCGTTCAAGTCTACGCCCCGACCTCCGTCCATGATGATGACGAAGTGGAGCAGTTTTATGCCACACTGGAAAAAACGATCAAGAATGTCGCCAAAAAGAACATATTGATAGAACAGGGCGATTGGAATGCTGACATTGGCCAAGATGCGTACGAACACTGTTCAGGAACCGTTGGAAAATTTGGCATTGGCAAGAAAAACGACAGAAGACTGAAAGTCCTAGAATTCGCTAAAAGCCACAGACTCACCATTGCGAATACTCTCTTCTCACACAACTTGTACCGAAGAGCAATATGGCATGCTCCAAATGGTCAGGTCCATAACCAGATCGACTGCATTCTGGCGCTATGCCGTTTCAAGTCGAGCATCAATAAGGCAAAAACCCGGACGTACCCCGGAGAGAACATTGGAAGTGATCATGACCCAGTGCTGTTGATAATGAAGCTGAAGTTAGGAAATAACTTCCAGGCAGCCACCCAAAGAAATAATGGATAAACTTGCAGACCCTGTAGAAGCAGTTTTACAAGCTCAGCTGGGCGGAAGATTTGTAGCACTGGACCTGATAGACTGCGACATAAACGAGCTAACAGCCTGCTTTAGCGAAGCAGTCTGAGAAGCAGCAGAAGAGATTCTGGGGCGTCAAAAAAAGAAGATACAACCCTGGGTCAATGACGATGTATTTGACCTCTGTGATAATCGCAGAGCGTTGAAGAGATCCACGCATTTCAATCCGAAGGCAGTTGAAGAATATCGAAAAGCTAGCCGACTGCTACGGAGGAAAATGGCAGAGGCAAAAGAGAACTGAATCACCATGCAGTACGAGTCAATCCAGCAAAACATGGAGAGTGGAAACAGCAAAGAAGCATTCAACACCCTAAAAAGCGGACAAAACCCCAACAGAATAGTTTGAGAGCCATGATGGGAGAACTCCTGACAGAGAGTACAGCCGTTCTAAAACGATGGACTCTACAACTATCCCATAAAACCTGACGTGAATCTGTTGACCACTGGAAATCCGGCAGCAACTCCAGAACCACTGCCAATACTGAAACAAGAAATAGAGCAGGCAGTCCACTTTTTGAAGATTGGAAAAGCTCCAGGTAATGACAAACTTGCAGCAGATCTCCAGAAGCATAGCGGGGAGGAGTTGACGCGAGTCTTATTAGTCATCTGCCAAAACATCTTGGAAAAGAAAGAGTGGTCACTCGAGTGGACTTGATCACTGATAATTCCATTCCCCAAAAAAGGAAACACGAAGCAGTGCAAGAATTACAGCACAATCAGACTTATTAGCTATCCCAGCAAGACCATGCTGAAAGTTATATTGAACAGACTGAAAAACCAGGCAGAAGAAATACTCGCAGAAAAGCAGGCAGGTTTCAGATCAGGAAGGAGCACAGTGGAACAAATCTGAAACTTCAGTGCCGTATCATGATCGGAAAACACCTTCAACACCAAAAGTAACCTATACCACAACTTCATCGATTTCAAAAAGGACTTTCATAGAGTCTAGCACAAAGGTTTGTGGCACGTCCTGCGGCGCTTCAGCATTAAAGAAGGCTTGGTCTAAACAATCGATGCACTTTACAACAATGTCAACAGTACAGTCCTGCTTGATAGACAGACTGGAGAAGCCTATCAGACCACAGTGTGTGTTCACCAAGGCTGCAACACTGTCTCCTCTTCTCTTCAAACTATTCCTTGAAAACATCATGGAAGAAACCCTCCAGAACTCCTAAACTACCTACCATCTCCATTGGAGGAAGCCCATTGTGTAACCTGCGCTTCGATGATAACATGGAGGTTACCTCAGAAAAGAGCAAAGTGCTGGTGAACAGCCAGAGCAACGTCAGCACCAACATCCCCATGAACGGGGAGAAACTGGATGAGGTGGAATCATTTAAGTATATTGGCTCCATCATAACAAATTACGGCAGATTCTCCAAAAAGGTCAAGACCAAACTGGCAGTGGCCATGTCAACCTTGGCAGGCTTGAACGAGATAATTCATTTCTGCACCAAGGTAAAACTCATCAGGTCTCTGGTCTTGGCCGTTCTGCTGTATGGCTGCGAAAGCTGGACATTAAAAGCAGAATTGGATAAACGCGTCCAGGCATTTGAAATGAAATGTTATCGCAGAGCGCTGCATATCGCCTGGTATGAACACAAGACGAATGAGCACGTCAAAAGCCAGGTCACGTCACTTGCAGGCCCTCAAGAACCACTCTTTGACATTGGGAAGAGGGAAAGCTGGTGTGGTTTGGCCATGATACATGGCAGAACACCCTTGAAAAATTATCCTGGAATGAACAGTGGAAGGAGGCAGGAGCAGAGGGCGACAAAGAAAGAGGTGGACAGATATGTCAAACATGGACGGCGTTTGACATGCCATGCCTTCTAACAATAGCTGCAGACAGATCGAAGTGGGGACAACTCTCTTCGTCGGCATCCCTTATGTTTCCCCAACGGCCCGTCCGTCTGCGGGACTGAACTGAAACTGAACTGAAAATCAGTTGTTATTGAAATAACGCGCACTGTGTGTCGCGCTTAAATGATTAATTATGTACTCACCGATGTACGTATGCATTATTAATTGTGTACTTACCGATGTGTCTCAGATCTGTACTAGTATTACCCACAATAGAAGTATTAGGCTGTTAATATAATTATGCACTTACTTAACCAATGCGTGTATAATACTGCAATGTATATTATGAGTAGTAGTAGTAGTAGTAGTAGTAGTAGTAGTAGTAGTAGTAGTAGTAGTAGTAGTAGTGGTAAATCCCTGCGAATTAATCTTAGAAGTGTAATATATATTATACTTTATAATACTGGAAATGTATATCGCTGGGAATGTTTCTGATTGGGATCTTTGCAGTCCGTTGGACCCTAAAAACAACTATTAGCTAACTAAATAACTATCGCTGTGGATATTTAACCTTGAAACCTTGCGATAGCATGGTATATGATAACCTTGAAACCTTGCGATAGCATGGTATATGATAACCTTGAAACCTTGCGATAGCATGGTATATGATATATGATAGCAATTATTGGTGAAATGCTTAGTCTGGTGGAATGAAGGAAGTTCTTTAGTCGTGTGTAAACAGTTAATGAGAAGCACTACCTACTTCAACTTCAACTGTTATTGGCTCCTAGTACATATAACAACATACTAGAGAACTTGCTTCGCTTAGAAAGAACAGATAAAAAACCGATACACATTTAAAAAAAAAAAGACAATCACGCAACATCGACTCGCACACCCTCATTGTATCACTAATTTAGTGTGTGAAGTTTGTACTGGTAAAACAATATTTAAAACCGTACGTACGGGCTGAGTTAGAAAGAAGACTCGTACAAGGTGGCGTTATTTAATTAAAGATTGACATGCAGCGCATATAATTCAATATGTGTATATAAGTTCTTACACACACACATACACACACACACACCCACACACACCTACCCCCACACACACACACATACACACACACACGCACAACCACACGCACACACACACACACACACCTACACACACACTCACACACAGTCTTTAGCGCTGCTACACTTGCAATGATTTTATAAGTTGAAGATTTTGTTAGCTGCTTACTGTATTACGAATATTTGGAAATGAAGTATAAAAAGTCGTATTCAATTAGGGCCGTCGGTTGTCGATAGCTTCAATGCTACTAGTGTGAAAGCCGAAAGAATGTTCGCACCGGAGGTGGAAGATTAGTTTAATTGAGACTGAAGATAGAAATGTTGGATTTTGCGTTAAAATGTATGCCGAAGCCTCGCTGTATTAGAAAACATCGACATTTACTGTGAAATTCCATTCCGCAGATGTAGTCCACTCTCCAGAGCTTTAATCTCTAGATCTATATTAAAATAAGTAAATACATACGTAAATAACTAAATAAATATATGTATAAGTTTATTGGACTTCAGTCTGGTGTTTTGATTTATCGATACCGCCATTCTTTTCAGAACAGATAGCTAGTCTAATGCAAATTATCGGTAGAAACCTTGTTACATTACTGTTACTACTATAGCTATATAGTACTAATAAAAGTACTGGACTAACAATACTGTTATAACACTATTATAGTAATAGTCCGCAAAACGAATGGGTTCGCCCCAGGGTGCAATATTGTCCTTTCAGGTCTTCGTATTACTAAAACAATCTTCAGAGAATGTAATTACAGCCTTAGTACGATCCTGTGTTGGGTTACGTAAATGCGTTACTATGGCAACACTGTTACACCACCAAGAGAAATATTTGGGGCGATCTATGTATCATGGCAGAAGTAAGAAACAATGTCAGTAGCATCTGTTTGTCTAATCAGCTAAGGCTTTAAGAAATTAAATACCATTTATGTCTACTATTGGGTACCACAAAATATTTGTCCTAATACAAATTAGTTTAGTGAAAAGAAGAGAAGAAAAGTAAAGAATAACGCACGCGGATCTATGAAATTAATAAATGTCAAGATTATTAGACAAGTATTGTTATTGGTCAACTAACCTGATCATAGAGTAATTGCCCATCTTGTAAGGTTTTCTAGTTTTGTCATTGATTTAGTCGATGAGGTGCATTAATTAGGCTACTTACTGATTATCTGGCTACACAGGTGCTGGAACACAAGCAGGGATAATCTACTAATTAACGTTTCTCCGTCTTTCCTTTACCTGCTTTGTAGATCTGGGTAGGAAGGTGGAGTTCTTCTTTTTCTTCCTCCATTTCCTCTTCTTCTTCTTCTTCTTCTTCTTCTTCTTCTTCTTCTTCGTCGTCGTCGTCGTCGTCGTCGTGCCCCAGAGTTGCGGTCATTCGCAAAACCCCTGGGGCGGTATTCAGAAAGACCTGATTGCAACCCTCCGATAGGTTATTTGTCCCAAGGTATAGACCTTGCGTAGTTTTATCTTACCTCAGGGTTGGAGAAAACTGTCCAAAACTAACTTTATCTCGGTATTCAGAAAGGCCTACCTAACGCATGGTCCCTACCTTGAGCTAAATTTAACTTGCCCAGAATATCCCCCTCTGTTGCGCATGCGCGTGCACTTTTCCATGGTAACAAACATGGCAGAATCCGTGTCCATGGCAGACCACGCAAAAGGGAAAAGAAAAACAAATTTTACGCATAAAGAAATAACTTATCTCGGTATTCAAAAAGGCCTACCTGACGCATGGTCCCTACCTCCAGCTAAATTTGAATCCTCCTCTATTACGCAAGCGCTCTTCGACGACAACGCCGCTTTCATAGCAAACGACGGGTCACACGAAGGAAAAAGCAACTTTTTCCTTTACAAATATTTCGTTTAATTAGAATTAAAAGAGGAAACCCAAAACATCTTACTTTCGTACTTCGCTTTGGTCATTAATCTACCATCAAAAAGAAAGTATTTTACGTCAATTTTATTGGCACAAGGATAAATAGAACTGGAAACGTAGTGCTACACACAGCTGCAGTGAAGGAAGAAGTGACGATGCCGTTTCGCATGTTTCAACTCCTCTCCTACTTCATCCACAATTTGCACGATGTCGATTCTTCAAAATGTAAATTTTCTGTAATGTTCTACATCATCTAGCATATTTAGAGGATTTAATCTGTCCCAAAAGACGCCGTTCCTTCGTCTCCGATGCAGAATCATTGCGAAAACAATTGCATTCGCCATTTTTACCTAGGCAAGGGTACGAGTTACCGGAGGGGGGTAGCGTTGGTAAAATTATCAGCCGTTTGGCCGAGTGGCAGGGCAGTTGCAACTTCTTTGAATACCACAGTTCAAACCGTCCTCATAATAAATTACCGGCAGGTACTGACTTTTCTGAATACAGAGTTGCCAACCCCCCAAAAAGTTTTCAGTAGTAAAATTTCTGAATTTCAGTAGTTTTCTGACATTTTCCGTAGCCATACGTCCTCGCATTTTTTTAAACGAAGACATGCATACACAGTCTGCAACGAAGGTCGTGAAGAGTGTTTCCGCACGAATTATTGAGAGATCCATATCGGGCTTGAAGAAGGTGGCTACCGACTGAACAGGGACTAACTTTTCTGGATCAGGGCAACGACTTTTGTGACGGTTGCCATTCACGTGTCGCGTCACATCGTGTGATCTCGATGACGCAGTGATGCACGGAAATTTTTCAGAATACTCTTTCCTGTACTCTTGATTTGCTGTCCTCTTCTTTTTTTCTGGGCTTTCATCGCTAGTTTTCTTTCTTTTTGGCATCATGGATTCAAAATACGCCGCACACAAACTTTTCTTCTCGCGCTGTAGAACGTGACCCGGAAACGAAAGTGTCACAGAAAGGTCGAGGTTTTGTGCACCGATTAGCCGTTTGCAAATCCACTTCACGGTGATTGGTCGAATTTCCTAACATGCACTGGGAGAGTGATCTATTACACCATGCACGTAAACCGAATGACCGTGACCTTGATGTGCTACGGGAGGCACAGGCGCTCAATAAAACTCGTTAAAACTGTAATACTATCGTCGAAAATTGACTTTCCGTAGTAAATTTTTTATTTGCGTAGCTCCGTAGCCGCGTATTCATTTCCGGAGTAAACTACGGAAATTCCGTAGTGGTTGGCAACCCTGTGAATACGGCCCCTGGGTGTTACGGATAGACGTAGTACTGGGACAGTGCACCAGTGAGTTGATCTGGTCCAAGTCGAGATATGTGGGGTTCTAAGTACGCTTCTAAGTACGTTTTTGTTCTTCGTCGTAAGTATTGTTCATATGATAGAGGGATATATTCCAGAACCAACTGGCGATGTTAGATCTTTATGCTATTGGTTTGTAGCGTGTTGACGTGTGTGATTATGTGTGAGCGTCAGACTAAACGGGTGCTCCTCCTTTCCCCATGTCACCCCCCCCCCCCCCCCCCCATCTCTCTCTCTCTCTCTCTCTTTCTTTCTCTCTCTCTCTCTCTCAGTTGTGCTGCCCCTAAATAAAGTCATTTCTTGAATGACTGATCAACTGATTGGCTGATAAAGATAGAACAAGCTTCGTGGAACTGAAGAGAGTTCAGACCATATGGAAAAGACTGCATTGATTGATAAGCAGAGGTTAAAAACAGCAAATATTCTGCAGAGTAAAGCTAGATCAGACCTGATAGTGATCTAAGAGAGGTTTCCGCGGAACGTGCGACTATGTCACGCCTTGTGACAGACATTTTGAAGTCCAATGAGTCTGATGACGTCCACAAATCCACAACTTGAACGGCGAAAATATATACACAGAAACTGTCAACGCTGCACCACTATTCCAAACAAAGTATGGCGCCGCAAAACCGGAAGCGAGTAAAGCAACTTTCGTCTTCCGATACAAAACAAAAAAAAAAAAAAAAAAATTTAAGTGTCCGCAGATTGTTTCGCATTTCCTAACTTTTTTTTTTTTTTCCTTTTCGTTTTCGCGGATTTCCGCGATTTCGCGGAGAACTATCAGGTCTGTAGATACAAAAAGGTAGAGTTGTGTTTGGATTTGAGGTGTGTGTGGGGGGGGGAATCTATATTTACTGTGTATGCTTGGGAGCGCGCGTGCTTGTGTGCGCGTGTGTGTGTGTGCGCGTGTGTATGTATGTGTGTGTGAAAAGTTGTCTTTTAGCTAATTTAGCAAGTGCAAAAGATCAAACGGTGGAAAATGGAACTGGTAGTGAGTCGGAAGCCCAGAGTTCTATATTGACAATCATCACTAAGTTGTCAGATCGTTGTCCGATCACAGCCCCTGGCTTGTCGCTTATTCCGTTCTCTCCCTCTACCGCTCTGTCATGTTGATCAGTCTCCACCCGAGTACATCAGTACAACTTATGTTAATCTGATGAATAAAAATTGATACAACAACAACAACAACTCCACCCGATTTTAATGTTTTGATCTTCCTCTTCCTCCCTTTTCTTCTTCTTTTACTGTTCCTCCTTCTTCTTTTCCTACTCCTCCTTCTTCTTTTGTCTTCTCCTCCTCCTCCTTCTCGTCCACCTTCTTCTTCTTCTTCTTCTTCTCTTCTTCTTCTTCTTCTCGTCCTCCTCCTCTTCCTCCTCCTCCTCCTTTTTCTTCTTCTTCTTCTTCTTCTTCTTCTTCTTCTTCTTCTTCTTCTTCTTCTTCTTCTTCTTCTTCTTTTTCTTCTTCTTCTTCTTCTTCTTCTTCTTCTTCTTCTTCTTCTTCTTCTTCTTCTTCTTCTTCTTCTTGTTGGTTTAAACAAATATTTTTCTTCTTCTTCTTCTTCTTCTTCTTCTTCTTCTTCTTCTTCTTCTTCTTCTTCTTCTTCTTCTTCTTCTTCTTCTTTTCCTCCTCCTCCTCCTCCTCCTTCTTCTTCTTCTTCTTCTTCTTCTTCTTCTTCTTCTTCTTCTTCTTCTTCTTCTTCTTCTTCTTCTTCTTCTTCTCCTCCTCCCCCTTCTTCTTCTTCTTCTTCTTCTTCTTCTTCTCCTGACGCGCCATCCTACTCTAGCTATGCTTGTCAGTGTTCACCACTTTGACATTTTATTTATTTATAAGTTAATGGATATTCCCACATTCTTCTCACCCTCACCCACCACCCCCCCACTCCACTATCCCTACTTCCTTCTCCGTCGTACCTTTTCTCCATCAACAACTCTTTCAAGTCTTCTTTATATTGCACTATAACAAAGAGTGTAGGAACAATAATTATTTATGGAACCCCCGCTCTCCTCACCCATTCCCACCTCACGATCCTACCCTCGCCCAAATCAATCTTTTCCTTTCGCCATGATCACCCACTTGTTTAGCAATTTTCACTTCGCTTTTTAACTGCCCTTACCTCCTCCCCTCCCCCCACCCTGCCCCCACCACACACGTACACATATACATAGACATGCCGACCAAGACACACACACACACAAACACACACAAACACACGCACACACACCCACCCACACATCCACACACACACACACACACACACACACACACACACACCTAATCTGTCTCTCTTTATCTTTTCTCTCGGGCCGGCCTATTCCGTGTACTGTCCTCATTGAGTGGATTGGGCCAGTAGCCTAATACTATAACTTATAGTTTTTCCTTTGAAAAAAAAAATTCCTAATGCTTCATATGCACGTACTATCGTGGATCAACGGTGGACAGCCACCTCACCGTTGACGCCGGTCGGCCGTACGCAAATAGATTAACGTTCTATTTCCGTACATTGAACGCGTCACTCCTCTATCGTTGCTCATAGTTGTTCAAACTCTTTGAAAGGTTTCCAATGCCCCGTTGTTGGTTTGTGTGCGGATAGCTTTAATCTTTTGCTCTTCCCCCACCTTGGACGATCAATCAAGCTTTTTTTCTCGCCCTCATTCCACAGACAGCAGCTATTTCGTCCACCAAGAGCTGCCATGCCCTAACTTTTGAACTTAGCATCCAAATCTTTTTCCTCTTCTTCGCTTTCATCATCTTCTCCTCTTTGTTACAGTGTTAGTCCAGTCTTGGAGTAGTTGAAGAACGTCGTGGCTTTCAGGCCTTCTCTCCAGCCATAGAGTTTGGTGTGTAACAGTGGGTTGAAAAATACAGTGCGTGTACGTATATAATATTTTTCTGTACAATAGTTTTGGGATCATCTTTGACGCCCCGAGCACGTCATGGCATGTAATTATACGCCATGCAAATAAAGTTGTGTGAACGCGCTTCTGTTTTCCAAAAAAAAAAAAAAATAATAAAACTACGTTAAGAGTCCCAGTGCTGGAAGTAGTTTTTTTTTAATTGTGTTTTTATTGTTGTTGTTGCTGTTGTCTTGTTTTTGTTAGAAAGTTATGAAAGAATTACTCCATTTGGTAATTACATTTTTTTAAAACAAAAATAAAAAAAGAACATTTAAATTGTTCTTAAGTTATTGCCAGCTGCTCCAGATTGTCTCGTACAGTTAATATAAGATTTTAGAGAAAAGCCGTAAATTATTTCTCCTATTGAATCTCAAATTTTAAAAAATGTTGAGATCGATAGATAGATGGATTAGGCTACGTAATAAAGTCCTACTTTAGGCGATGGACTGTCAACAAGCAGAAATTACTGCATGAAAACAGCTGGTCTGCGGATAAGTACAATTCTATCCTATTCGTAACACGAAAGTCGTAGGGGCACCACAGATGATCGTTTAACCAGCGTACTCCATCTTTCTCTGTCCTCGCCGCCCTTAGGGCTTCACACAGTGTCAAGCCAGTCCATTCTCGAATGTTGTCTTTCCACTGTCACGAAGTGAATTGGCTGATATTTACATTTGTGTATACATCACAATCATGTTTATAGAGTTAGGACACAAGCGACGGCTGTTGACATTGGCGCTTGGCGTATATATTCGCTTTACGTGAGTACTATATTTCTTAGTTCATTAATATTTTAGTGATGAGGCTCGGCTATATAAAAACTGTTTGGAGAACAGAAGGCTGGTGGGGCCGGGTAGCTCAGTTGGTAGAGCGCCTTACTAGTAACCGAAAGGTACCTGGTTCGAATCCCGGATTGTGTGTAACCATATTATTTTCCCCTTACCTTCAACTGGTTCGCTGGTGTCAGAATAATGTGACCAGTAGTCGCCTATACGCTTCGGTGTCGTGTGACTATAATCTACAATTACAGAAGGCTGCTTGTTTTATCGTCCGACAGTATTATCCCTTTCCCGTTTTTAACTGTGGTCCTGGAAATCTTACTTGTAACATTTATCTCCCCGTCCCTGGGGCTCCCATCGTCTGTAGTCTTAAATTCAAGTCTCCCATACGCGCAGGTGTCCAGGGACGGTAATTTACCCAAGAAGAAGAACAGCAGGCTGTTCTCGTATGCATCTGAGAGTGTCTGTGATTGGATGAAATAGGACTAGGATAGAGTAGGCCTATATTATTGAATGAAAGATAGACTGTGAAAAAAAGAGTTAATGCTTATTCTGTGTGACTCGAAAATATTGTAGTACCTTGTAGGCTACTTCTGTTTTTCACTGTGGTGATTCTGGATTCTGTTTATGACAGACACGGTAATTTGAATATTGATATTTTATGACATATATTGAAGCTAATTTTGTAAATGCATAAAATATTTTCATAATTTTATAAAATATAATTGTCTGTCAGACCGGGAAATAGATTGCTTCAGAGAGGGATAAAATCATATTAGGCCCCCATAGTTCAGCTGTTTATTATTTTATAACTCTAGAACTTATAGTTTTCTTGAGTATAGTTTTCTTGAATTCCGTTTTAATTATTATTCTACTATATTGAGTGAGAAAGAAGAGAACCATCAAAGTAGCAAAACGTATATATTATATATTGGTGTTGGGTTTCAACTGTTGTGTATTTTACGTCTTCAGTGTTTCAAGTTTATCTCTCTGCCTCAACTTGTGTAATTGTATAAGAAAGGCCTTTTGATGAAAGCGTGCGATTGGAACAGTAAAAACGGTTTACAAACTAATATCAAGTTTGTAGGAATCTTCTGAGAATAAAGCTAATTATTTTATAACACACACACAGTAACCCACCACTTTTTTGTGTCTCTCCCTTCTTCTGCCTCCATTTACCGTGCAAAGTATAATTATAATCTACTAGTATAGTGTATAATTTATACCCCAGTTATCCTCAGCGATAATCAAGGTGTTCTAATCCTTTTGGGCTTGATTGTTTTATATCAGATTTAACAATAAAATTATGTCTGCGTCATCCGCCATTAGCACGGCGGAACCTAAATTTTTCTTTCTTTTCTTTTTTCCTCCATTTTATGCATTGTCCGGATGTTTGCCTTAAAATAAACCCCATTTCATCAAATCCTATCTGGTTTGATTTTAAAGTACGCTACCTCCTTAATAAAGACATACTAGCTGAGTCTCAGAAGCGCATTGCATATTATGTAGCTGAGACCAACCGAGACTGACGTTCGCTTATGAGAGGTTTTCGGTGTGCGTCTCCGAAAGAAGAGTCACAAGAGCAATTGTGCACTTTGGCTGAAGAGGCGTATCTTACTGTCTTCTAATACAGTAAGTAAAATACACAGGCGGCGGAAGCTTCTCAGGATTGGGGGGGGGGGGGGGGGGGGCACACACTATTCACTGACATCAGGGCCAGACCTGGGAAAAGTCGAGGGTGGGGGTGCGGGTTACAGATTCAGCGAAGGCGCGAAGCGCCGAGCCTTCTAGGGGGGTCCGGGGGCATGCTCCCCCGGAAATTTTTTTTTTCAAGGATGCAAAATGGTGCAATTTGGTGCAATCTGAACCTTGAAAAAGCCATCTGTGATGGTCTGGGACTTTGAGCTTTTTGAACAATTGAACTGACAAACTCTGGGGTACAAAAATTATCCTCTGCCCCTCCCTTAAAAAAAACACACACACACACATTTATTTATCAGCAGAGATGTTTTGTATACTATTATTATTCACTACTTTTTGTTGATCGTTAACGGTATAAAGCTTTACCTTGTAGTTTATGAACATCACCGCCCTGCTTTCACTTAATTCAGTCTTGCTGCACTATGTTCCTCGGCATTAGTACCATTTGTGAATTGTATCTTCTGGCAAAACAGTTCACTGCCTCTTTGAAGTCAATATCAACATTCCTGTGCACTTTCAGTAAAGCAAGTCCATTTAGTCTCTGTTGCCCCATTGTAGAGCGCAGGTAGTTTTTCAGGTTGCGCAACTGACTGTTTGAATGCTCACACTCGGCAGTAGTGACAGGTAGGGTGCAAAGGTTCTAAATCATGAAGAAGAGGTTGGGATAAAAAAAATCCCTGTCACAATACAATGTTTCAGTGCTTCTGATGCTGTGGATGGGATGATAGCTGTCGCATTCTCAGCAGCACTTCGCCATTTGCAAACCCACCGTTGGTATTCTGCATCAAGGGTAGCGTTGTCTGTTAGGTCAGACTCCCACAACATTGCCAGCATCACCCCTTCTGGAACTTGCATGAAACCATCCTGATTGTCTATTAAAGTGCTTGGCACCAGACATAGACCATCAACTGCTAGACCAGCATTTTTTAACCTCGAGTCCAATTCGGTTGACAGGTGTTCCAAGAATGGAATGGCAATGCTAATCTTGAAATATTCTTCTGGAGTGGCCGCAGGTTGGTTGTCACGGAGAGTCTGTCGGTATGCTTGACGAGGAACAATAACACCAGTTGTCAAAGCATTTGCCATTTTGCTGACTTCTTCACTTGTAGTCGAGAAAATTGCTGATATTGAAAACGGTAGACTGTAAAAACTGACAGCAAATTAAAGTTTTCAAAACGCGACTGTGACGTGCACGATGTCGAAAACTGTCGGTCACTTTGATCTACGCTAAGGCTAACGATTATGACGCGTCGACAGGAAATGATGACGAAGGGACGAACTTCTCTTACTGATCAGAGGGTGATGATGATGATGATTATGATGATAAACACTTGTATTGCTTGATTCAATTTGAAGAAAAAAAAATCCTTTAATGCCCTGGCAAAAAAAATAAAAATAAATAAAATAAAACACTACTCATTATTGGAGGGGGCAATATATAAGGCTGCCCCCTCCAACATTTTTCTAGGGGGGTGGGGGCATGGCCCCCCCTGCCCCCCCTGCTTCCGCCGCCTGTGAAATAATGGTCTACAAGCATATTATATTGAATCGATCGCCAGCAAAACGAGATCTAGCAACTTTGCAGAACGGACCTTCTTCTTCCAGATGAGAGGAAGCAGGCTGCATATTTGTTTTTAGATAATCTCTGACTATTCTAATTGTGGATGATGATGATAATGAGGAGGAGGACGAGCAGGAGGAGGATGTATTTAAATCACCTATTACTATTCTAATTGATGATGATTATGATGATGATGATGATCATGATAATGATGATGATCTTGATGATGATGACGATGATGATGTGTTTAAATCATCAGTTACTATTCTAATTGGTGATGATGATGATGATGATGATGATGATGATGATGATGATGATGATGATGATGATGATGATGATGATGATGAGGCATTGTGACATTTTTTGCATTCCACTCGGCGTAGCTGAGACAAGCCGAGGTTTACGTTTACCTCTCCACTAGTTAGAGCCACTTGGGGAGTCTCAGCTACGCTGCGTGGTGTCCAGTAGCGAACGGTCTATTACTAGTCTTGTTCCTATGTCGACCACGTCAGCGACCCTCCTTCATCGCCTTGTTCCCTGTAAGACGATCTTCAAGAGGCTGATTATGCTGTGAAAATCTATGAACACCGCAAGCATGCAAAGAGGACACTGATGTCCGATTACTAATGGTTTCAAACGACGTGCAGACGGCTTTTACTGCTTGAAATGCCGGATAAAATGAACTGAAGACGCACACGCTTCAGACATCACCAGGGTCGGACGACGGAGTAGGATGACATCTTCAATCCATTCCCTTGCCGAAGTCTAGTCCTGTCCCTAAAAGCCGCTTGGCTATAGAATCGATATGAGGTTATGATCGATAGGCTTGTCTGTCACTTAGTAATCGAATTGGCAAATCCATATATGGTTGCTGGGTGGCGTGACAGCATAGGTCCCGGCGTATGTGTTCCTGTTTCCAGTCATTGAGCAACGAACATTCGTTTTTTTTTCTCTGCTTGGATGATGATGATGATGATGATGATGATGATGATGATGATGATGATGATGATTACTTCTTGTTATGCGCACAAATCCACGCTGGCAGCATGCTCAGTGCGAAAAAAAGGTGACCGCCGATCCCTCGTAGAAAACGAGTGTACAATATTTTCTTAAAGTATATAGCTTATTTGTTACCAATTTATTAACAAAAAATAATACGTGATACAGTTAGACACTTTATGATACACTAGACACGGGCGCTCCACTATTTCTCTTCAAACCGAAAGGCTGGCTACATGGAAAAAAAAACACCTCGTATCTTTCAGTTTATATGACTGTTATAATTATTAGACTATTTAACCAATATAATAACAATATATTGTGTGCGATTAATATTAATAAATATGGAAGTTCCATCACTGTGACATTAATCCAAACACAGCCTTTTTCTTTTATGTGTAGCCTAGTCTGCGCAGAATTCATGTTCTAGATGTCACGGGTTCGATCTTGGTCGTGCCGAGCTGTCTGTCAGCACTGGCCATTTTCCTGCTTCAATCAGTATGGAGGTTATTTTAGATCTAAATCAATCCTTATAGTGAGTGGACAGGATTTTATGTGTGGGAAAAGATGGTTGGGTGTAGTTATGGTTGGTCCCATATTCGATCTCCACCGGGAGCTGGTTCAGAACAATAATTGTCAAGCGTCAAGGATGCCCTCTCTCTTCAACACTCTTTAGCATTTTTATGGAGCGTATCATGTCAGATGCCCTTGAGATCACGAAGGCACCGTCAGCATAGGGGGTAGAGCGATCTCCAACCTCCGTTTTGCAGATGACATTGATGGATTGGCTGGATAGGAACAAGAACTTAAACAGCTGGTACAAAGGCTTGACGCCACCTCTAGAGCCTTTGGAATGGAATTAAGTGCAGAGAAGACTAAGATGATGACCAAAGAACCAAAGGCATCAACACGGATATCAAAGTCCAAGGCCAATCACTCAACACGGTGCATAGCTTTAAAAATTTAGGAGCCATTGTATCAATAATGGGTCCCGACAGAACACAAACAACTGCTGCCCTGACAAGGTTGAAGCCAATGTGGAAAGACAGGACCGTCACTCTACATTTCAAGGTTTGCGCTTCCTTGTCATCTCCATCTTCCTATACACGTGTGAAACATGGACCCCAACAGCAGACCAACAACGAAAAATAGAAAACATGGGGATGAGGTGCTACAGAAGACTTCTTGAAATTTCCTATACCCAGCACATCACCAGCGACGAAGTCCGACAGATCACCCGTCACACAAGCCATTGGACAACAAGATGACATGCTCACAGTGGTGAAGAAACGGAAACTCCGATGGTATGGCCACATCACCAGATCATCAGGCCTTGCAAATGCCATCCTGCAAGGCACGGTACAAGAGAGAGACAGAAAAAGAGTTGGGAGGACAACATTCGAGAATGGGCTGGCTTGACACCGACATGAGGGTTGCTGAGGACAAAGAAAGGTGGAGTACGCTGGTGGATTAGTCGCCGGTTTCTTATGCCGAAGCTCGCGGTTTCGATTCCTGCAAGGGGTGAACGTATGTGACTTAGGTACGAGACTATTGAGGTCACCTAGGGTTTACCACGGGCACTCCGGTTTCCTCCCTCCCTTTATTAATGGTACTGGACGCAGTCAATATATAATTTGAAAAATGAAAATTCGAT